>CM041776.1:368131461-368731461 GCA_023374045.1 Limonium bicolor | reverse complement strand
AACGGACATGCACATGGGTTGCTTGCATAAATGCCCGTTAAAACATTGCTACATCTCCCCACCTACCTACTCCAAGTCCTCAAATTGTAAATCCAATGTTCCAGTAAGAATCATCTAAAAAGCAAGATAAGATTGCGTCTTTATTGTTTTCATTTTCTAACCCCAAAATAAACTAAAGCAGAGCATTGTTTCTGATTTTCCAATTGGGCCAAGTAAAACAAATACCTTTCATAATCACAAAGGATTTTATTTTAGAAAAAAAAAAAAGTCATAATCACAGTGGGTTATAAATAAAGAAATACCGTCTCAAAATAAGTGAGTACAAGTTGGCATATGTGATGGCCAGCTACATGCAGAGCCGTCTTTGAGGGTGTGCAAGTGGAGCTTTGGCACAGGGCCCCTACTTATTGGGGGCCCCATATCTAAGGGTTATGTTATTTTTTAGTTAAAGTCAATTAGTTATTAATGTATACAAAAATTATAAGTAAAGAGATTATAAAGAAAAATATGATAATGTATTAGTGAACTTTATTATAGTATAACATATAAAGAATAAACTAATTAATAAGAGAAAAAAAATCTTAAAACTAATTAACAAAGTTTTTTTTATTAAAAATATGTATATAAATGAAAAAATAACTAATAAATTAATAAATACCGAGTATTCCTAAATTAATATATAATTATTTTATTTAATTTATATGTGATTAAATATTTCATATATTTAAACCAGCACAGGACCCCCTAATTGATTGAGACGGCCCTGCTACATGCACAACAATAATGTATCTCTACATATACTCTTTCTCCCTATCTTGTCTCTTTTTGTGAACCATCAATTACGCATTTCAGATGAAAAAAAAAAGAACCACAACGGACGGAGATAATAGAAAATATCAAGACCCATAAACACACATTGACCCCACTGGAGCCTTCAGGAAAACATGCTGTCTGTCTGAAATCACTACTGATGCCATTCTTATACCACATTCTATGCAGCACTGAGAGTAATGACATTATACATTAAAAAAAAAGAATGAATAAGAATTGATATATCTATTAAAAAAACACAGCTGACCTGGGATCACCGAAAACACCGGCATTGGAAGTGAGTTGGTCGATGAGGCCAGATGATTTGGCGTCCAAGCTAGACGCCCTAGCATATTGCATGCTGAGACCTTCACCAGAAGCCACAAAGAAAGCACCATTCTCCATGATGTCTCCCTCTGATCTCCAGTTCCAGTCGTTCCATTCATTCTCATCAGTATCCACCCGCTTTGTTACCTGTATTATTTTAAACCTAAATAAGTCACGACCACACTAGCTCCCACTTTGATTATTACAAAACCTCTAATCTGAACTGTAGGTAAGATCAATGATGCGAAATAACAACACCATTGGATTGGACAAACATTACTGATACTAAATTTTTTTTAAAAATGCATAATCCTACCTCCTTGGCAGCAGGATTGGAAGGAGCTGTATAGCGATTCCCCTGGCTATTGATAGTAGGATTAGCGCTACCACCAATAGCATAAATTTCCCAATATGTGATATCGTTATTCACAACATGTATGTATCCTCTTCTACACCTCGGCATCCTTTGTACCAGCCCTTGACCAAAGTGATTGAAAGCAATTGTTACCTACAGGAAATCAACGAATGATGTTCTGTTTTTGCGACAGATTCTGCTAACATAGACAGATATTGCTGCTACTGTACTCAACGAACAAAGATATTCCAGAATACAAGAATGCATCACACTACAGATACCGAATAAAAGATAACCCAAGCTAGACACCCACAAATATCTAAAAAGCGAAAACTCGGACCCTAAATACTCAGAAATATCTACCCATTAATTGCCACACAAAATTCAGAATGAACAAAGCAAAGGAAGCAGCGCCCAAGGAGCCAAAATGATTTACCTGCATCCCGGTGTCCAGAGTATCGCCATCGTCGTTCCCCAACAGCATCACCTCATTGTGATGAAAGAAATAATTATTCGAAATAGTGATCGCTGTACAACCAAAAACAACATCAATTAACCCATCTTTGCAATTTGACAACGAGCAATGATCGATCCAAATCTTGCTCGACCCAGATACAGATATCCCATCACCATCCGATTTCCTTCTAAACCCCACATGTGTCGGGCTCGCCCTTATCTCCGCATTACCCGATGGGTAACAATCGCGGACATGAATGTTATGGATAATGACATTCGATACATACTGAATGGTTATACACCCGCCGCCGGTGATGTGGACGCTGTGCCCTCGCCCGTCGATGGTTTTGTAGCTCATGAGAATGAGCTCGTACCGGAGTTTGATTGTCATGTCTGCGGAGAAGATTATCCAGAGTGGTTCCTCTTGAAGGACGCCGTACCGGAGGGTTCCGGGTTTTGGGTTTACAGGGTCGGAGTCAGATGAGTCAGTTACTATGTAGATCTGTCCGCCTTTTCCTCCGAGTGCTCCGCTGCCGAATCCAATCCCGCAATCGGCTAGGCGTTGTCGACCTGAGGGTGTGTTCCATTTTGGGTCGCACCTCCAGCAATCGTCGATAGGGTTGCCGGTGAGACAAGAGGAAGAGGAGGACGACGAAGCGGAGGATGAGGAGGACGACGAAGCGGAGGAGGAGGACGACGAAGCGGAGGTGGAGACCGCAGCAGAGGTACCGAGCATTTGTCTTCTTGACACGGAATGATTGACCCGCCTGAAATAGAGTGAGGGAGAGAATGTGAGATACATAAAGAAGAGTAGAAGTGAACTTTAGGATTGCATGGAGAAGCCATTGGGGAAAAAGCTCTCCGACGATCTTCAAGGATTCAAAATCGCAAAGATAGGGTTGAAATTAGGAAGAGAATTACTCCATCAGGGCAATTGAGAGAATGTGGAGACAATTTGGGCGAAAATGATTTCTGAATTTTTGAGAAGAATGTGGGTGGGGAAGAAATGGTTACTTCGATTGGCCATGTTAACTGAGAGAATTGAAGACGAAACCCAGGGACTCGGCCTACATACATCTCGGATCCGGGGTTTATTATTATTAGTGAGGGAGTTCTGGTGACTGACAAGAAAACCCAGTGGACCATTTCATTTAAGACACTTACTGGAACAAATACCCCCATTATCGAAGAGGGTGGGAAGAGTGGGTTTATGAGCTATTCCCCCTTTTGATAGAAAATATCAAGAGCAAACAAATAAAAATATCCCAAGTAACTGAGCACAGATAAATACAAAATCCCCATTACAGAGCAAGAAACTGAGTCCGGAGAAGTTCAGAATAGCAGAGAATAGGGTGAGGCGTGTGCATTTACCTTTGTAGTTCGAGGACTACTTCATCTGGGTTGGGATGTTGATGGGGGAGAGTGAGGTTCAAAGCGTTAGTGGCAGGAGCTTTGCTGAAACACAGTACCACAAGACAGGAGAATAGAATGCAGCAGCTACGGGGATACATTCTTACAAAAATGGAAGAAGAAACAGCTTCAATGGCGAGCTGCAACAATGGAGAACAGTGGCGGGGGTTTGGCAGGTTCATGGTATCCAGAAAGGATGCCCGATTTTTGTTCTTCCTTTATGTAAAACAAAAAGCAAAAAGGGGAATGTTCAATGTTCGCTAGCGTATAGCAGATTTCGGACGGGAAGGAGAAACTTGAACCTCCCTCCGAAATGGAGCAACGAAATGCAGACGAATGTAATAATCTGCACACTCAAAAAGAAATGAGAAAATGGAACAGAAGGATTGGGGCGGATGCGTTAATTTTTGGAGCTTTCACTTTAAAGTTGAAACTCTGAAAGCGAGTGCCCGTTGAAATTAAATATCGCACTCTTGAGCTCCGTTGCCTTCCTTCCCTAATCTCTACAACCACAAGGGGAGAGGGCGGCAGAGGTGAGGACTGAGGACGGAGCCGACAGCAAAGAGGGCTAGTAGCACTGCAGGGTTTAACGGGCAAATACAATAATGAACAAAATTGATGGGTATTTTTGTCTTGTTAAAAAAAGTACTAAAAAAGAAACTAAAATATCTTCATATATTGCAGGCCCGTTTGGCTAGAGGGGCGTCTAGGCCTTATGGATTGGAATACATCAAAAATGAGATGGTATAATAAGTTAAAATCTTTTTATGATACATTTTTATTTAATTGTATAAAATCTATAATTTCTGATTTATAAGTTATAAGAAAAGTGGGGCAATCATAATTGTCAATCTAATGTAGCATAACATTTTTAATAAATTGTGAATTGATATATCGTTATTGGTGGGTACTGAATATATGGACAGTCATATAACGAGCTAACAAGTAATTGTAGTGAAGTTTGAAGAATGTATAAATTTTACATAAAAAACTACTAGTATAACTTTGTATACGAGCACATGACCTCTTCTACATAGACAACTTTGATTTTTTTTTTACAAGATTGAAGACAATTATCAGCGAAGTACTCCCTCCGTAGTAGATCAATAGCGGAAGTTGGGCAAACCGAGCCCACTACCGATAGCCAAAATAAACTACAAATAGAACAGATTAAGTCTGAGCCTGATATAACAAATAGATAAGGCCCAAACAGATTTATGTACAGTCCAGCTATTCTTTACACTTGTATATCTATATAAGGTACTAGGGTATTTCCTGTGCCAGCAACTCAGCCGACATTACATTAATACAACAGTGAATTCCATTCTCTCGATTTCTCTCATTCTATATTCTTCTATGGTATCAGAGCCATAGCAGGCTTTTCTATGCAATTCTCTCGATCTCTTCTATTTCTGGATTCCGAGCCCTTCTCCTCTCTTCTCCAATGTCTTCCTCAGACTCTTCTGTTTTAGGAAATTCAACCGCTGGTGCACTGACCTCTACAACCACCTCTACAATATCGATCACCTCCTTCCTATCACCTTCCTCAAATTTCATCAAACTGACGGCTGACAATTTTCCCATCTGGAGAGCTCAACTTGAACCATATCTCCGCGGCCATGGCCTGTATGGATGGATGATGGGTCCAAATCAGAACCACCTGAAACGGTAAATGGAACTGTTAATGCTAAGTATAATAGTTGGAAACAAACAGATCAACTTATAATGTCTCTGCTAAATGCTTCAATGACTGATCCTATTTTATCACAAGTTGTTCTCTCTAAAAATGCTGCTTCCACTTGGAAATTAGTGGAGGACATGTTTTCTGCTCAAGTTACCTCCAGAATCATGTTGCTGCGTAGTCAGCTTATGAGCATTAAGAAAGGATCTGACTCTGTGACTAGCTATTTTAATCGTGCTAGAAACTTAGCTAATTCTTTAGCTTCTGCTGGTGCTGCTATGACTGATTGTGATCTTGTAAGCTGTCTTATTGGTGGTCTACCTTTGGAGTTTGATTCTTTCAAAACTAATCTTATGATGCGCACTGAAAACATCACTCCAGCTACTCTATATGGCCAACTCCTGACTTTTGAATCTCACCTGGCTCAACAAACTTCTGATTTACTCAACTCTAGTCAGATTTCTGCCAATGCTACTCAGTCTACCTACTCTAAAGGAAGGGGAAATAGAGGTGGTAGATCCTCTCGAGGTGGACAACGTGGTGGAGGAAGAAACTCCAACAGAGGAAATTATCATCATCAGGGATATCAGAATCAGGGTCAACACCTTTCTGGTAAAAGTGACCCGAGAGTCCAATGTCAAGTTTGCAGTAAATATGGACATTCTGCCCTATCTTGCTATAACAGATTCAATCACAGCTATCAGGCACCTACTACTACTCAGTTCAATGCTAATGCCACTACCACCGATCAACCATGGTATCCAGACAGTTGTGCCACACATCACTTCACACATGACTTCTCCAACCTAAGCCTTGACTACCAGCCTCACAATGGGAGATGAGGTGAACTTTGGTAATGGCAGCACTCTCCCTGTCAAGGCTCAAGGCACTGGTCTCTTACCTACTCCTACTGGTTATCTTTCTCTACCTAATTTACTATATGTTCCTCATCTCAATAAAAATTTAATATCAGTCAGACAACTTGCTGCAGACAACAAGGTTTATATTGAATTCTTTCCTACTTTCTTTGTTGTAAAGGATCTGGTCAAGAGGAACATTCTGCTCAGAGGAGGAATTGATCAAGGGTTATACCAGTTTCCTGGTGGTTCACTCTCCCAGCAAAATAAGATCACTCAAGCTCATGCTACAGAGAAAGTTTCAGCTCAGCTTTGGCATCAACGATTAGGACATCCTTCTTCAAGGATTACTAGTCAAACTATTAAGCTGTTTAATTTACCAGTTACTACTACCAAAACTGTTTTAGATAAGTGTGACAGCTGTTTTATGGGGAAAATGCATGCTCTCCCTCACCCCATGTCTCCCTCTGTTTCTGGAAAACCTTTTGAACTACTTTTCCTAGATGTGTGGGGTCCCTCTCATGTTATTTCTCACTCAGACAGCAAGTATTATCTTTCAGTTGTGGGTGATTACAACAAGTTTATCTGGATTTTTTTCTGTCTGCTAAGTTTGAAGTTGTTACAGTTTTTACTGCCTTCATGAATTTGGTTCACAATTATTTCAACACTACAATAAAAAGCATACAGGTTGATGGTGGTACTGAGTTCAAACCACTAAAACCTATTCTTAGCAGCAAAGGGATTGCCCTGAGGATTACCTGCCCCTACTCACACCAGCAGAATGGTTCCGTGGAAACTAGACGTAGACACATTGTGGACAAAGGCCTGTCTCTCTTAGCTCAGGCCTCTCTCCCTCTCATGTTTTGGGAAAGGGCTTTTCACACAGCAACCTTCCTCATCAACAGAACCCCCACCCCTGTCCTTGCAAATCAAACACCTTACCAAAAACTTTTCAGGACACCTCCAGACTACTCATCTCTTAAGGTCTTTGGCAGTGCCTGCTGGCCAAACTTGAGACCTTACAATGCCAACAAATTCAACTACAGATCCACTATCTGCACTTTCCTTGGCTATGCTCCTAACTACAATGGGTTTCTCTGTCTAGACATGCTCACTCACAAGATTTATACCACCCGTGATGTTCTCTTCAATGAGACCACCTTCCCTTTTAAACAGCTGTCTCCATGTGCTACCTCACCTATACAACCCACATATACCCCACCCTCTATACCCCCTACAACCACTGCTCACCCTCACCACCAGCCCCCTACTAACCCCAACCCTGGTACTCAAACACCACATATAACACCACCTGCTTCTCCTTCTACAAACTCTCCTGTTGCTGTATCCACTCCCAGTTCTCCCTCTACAGCCACTACTCCCAATTCCTCTCCTTCAACTCCTCAAGACACTACCTCCAACTCTACACCAAACCCAGACCCTATACCTACACACCCAATGGTCACCAGGGCCAGAGACAATATCAGAAAGCCTCTTCTGCGTACAGATGGGACAATGCCCTGGCCCTCTGCTCATTCTACCACTCTCATTCCAGAGGAACCCACTTTCAAACAGGCAGTTCATTACAGGGAATGGCTTGATGTTATGCTCAAAGAGTTCCAAGCCTTACAACACAACAACACATGGACTCTTGTCCCTAGACCTACAAATACTAAACCCCTGGGAGTTAAGTGGATCTTAAAAACAAAGAGGAAGGCTGATGGTACTCTTGACAGACGCAAAGCCAGACTTGTTGCTAAAGGCTACTCACAGACAGAGGGAGTTGACTATTTGGAGACTTTTAGTCCGGTGATCAAACCCACAACTATAAGGCTAATCCTTACTATTGCCATTTTAAAACAGTGGCCAATCCATCAGATTGATATTGACAATGCTTTTCTGTATGGTACTCTCAAGGAAAAGGTCTACATGGATCAACCCCCTGGGTTTATTCATCCCTATTACCCTAATCATGTGTGTCTCCTTCATAAGTCCATTTATGGACTTAAACAGGCCCCAAGGGCCTGGTTCTCTAGGTTAAGTGACACTCTAATATCACTGGGCTTTCATGCATCCAAGGCAGACACCTCTCTCTTCATCTATCACTATGCCCAGGACACTCTCTACATTCTTATCTATGTCGATGACATCTTAATTACAGGTTCTTCCCTCTCCCTCGTCCAGCACTTTATTCATAGAATCTCCTCTGTTTTCCCAGTTAAAAACCTAGGCCCTCTCCACTACTTTCTGGGTATGCACATCTATAGAACTCCCAAAGGCCTATTTCTTAACCAGTCCAAATACATCTCCACTATTTTGCACAAAGCTCACATGCTCAACTGCCGCCATGTTCACACTCCTATGAGCCTTTCCTCATCCACCTCTGCCTCTGACACAACCCCCTTTGAAAACCCTACCCTTTTCAGGAGCATCCTTGGTGCTCTTCAGTACCTCTCACTTACCCGCCCAGATCTCAGTTTCTCTGTCAATAAGCTATGCCAGGTTATGCACTCTCCCACCACCACTCACTATCAGTCCCTCAAACGTGTCCTAAGATACCTTAAGCATACCCAGTCTCTGTCCTATCACATTTCTCCTCACTCAAAACCTATTCTTTCTGCCTATGCGGATGCGGATTGGGCCAGTGATACACTCGATCGAAAATCCACCACAGGGTATTGTGTCTTTCTCGGACAAACCCTAATAGCTTGGCAATCTAAAAAGCAACCTACTGTTGCACGCTCTACCACCGAAGCAGAGTACAGATCAATGGCCTACGCTACGTGTGAACTAATCTGGCTACAAAACTTGTTAGGAGAGTTAGGGATTTACTTACCCGAAGCCCCGACTCTCTGGTGTGACAATCTTGGTGCGACGTATCTTGCAGCCAATCCCGTCCTCCACGCTCGAGCCAAGCACATCGCCTTGGATTTCCATTTCGTCCGTGAGCGAGTCCAGAATGGCACCCTTCGCATCGCCTTCATCCATGGCGCGGATCAGCTTGCCGACATCTTGACGAAGCCTCTGACAGGATCTAGGTTTTCTGTACTTCGTTCCAAACTCAATCTCGATCAGTTTGGAACGTGGGGGGATAGTAGATCAATAACGGAAGTTGGGCAAACCGAGCCCACTACCGATAGCCAAAATAAACTACAAATAGAACAGATTAAGTCTGGGCCTGATATAACAAATAGATAAGGCCCAAACAGATTTATGTACAGTCCAGCTATTCTTTACACTTGTATATCTATATAAGGCACTAGGGTATTTCCTGTGCCAGCAACTCAGCCGACATTACATCAATACAACAGTGAATTCCATTCTCTCGATTTCCTCTCATTCTATATTCTTCTACTCCGTCCTGAATTGACCGTCCTGTTTACTATTAAGACATGTCGTTTGACTTCAATTTTTAACATATGAGATAAATTAATTTTGAAAATTTAAATTTTGAATATGATTCCTTACAAGATAAACTATATAGTACAAAATTTAGTTTTATAAAATTATTTTATCTTATATGTTTAATATTGAAGTGGAAAAACGTGCCATAAAGCAAACAGAACGGTCAATTCAGGACGGAGGGAGTATTAGAGAGTGGATCTTTTTTTTTCTTTTAAGTTTTATATTGAATGAAAAATAGCTAGCTTATGTCTTTGTGTGAAAGTTAAACCAAATTAGTATAATAAAGAAGCCAGACGAATGTAATTACCCAAGGATTAAAATAATCGTGAAAATGAAGCTAGCATTCCTGATCCAATTATTAACCTTTTTTCCATCGAATTATGAAGGTAATATATATACTGTTTGATTATACGTCCACCTAAAGTTTTTCCCATTAATAATGATCTGAATATTGATCAGGTCAACAATATTACAGTGACACTTGTTATCAATATTTTTCTTTTCCCCACCCACCCTTTTGCATATCTATATTTATAGCAAGAAAGTATATATCCTTACTGGATTACTAACGAATTAGTACTATATATGTACGAAGTTGTAGGCGGCCGGCTGTACAGTGATTTGCTTGAGCTACCTATATGTTACAAAATTTTGATCAAAATAATAACTAGAGAAATGAACATCGACTTCCGATGATGAGTTGAAGCTAATGGCGCCTGGCTTGGCATCATCCCCGTTCCATAACCATCATTGTTGGCACCGTTATTATTGCCGGCATCACCATTACTCCATCACCATTATACTACCAGAAGAGGATGATCCGGCAGTAGCAGGGTATATCCGCCAGAAGTAGTGCTGGTTCCTCCATTATTAGTAGCTGGAGCTGTGAGTCCAAGCACGGTGCCCTCTCTGAATTATCATAACACATTTACGTTAAGTATGATATGTGAAGACTTAGAGAGATCAGTCAAAATAAATATGTATGCAATAGCTATATATATACCCATTGGCGTTGGGGAGCAGAACACCGGAGTTGAGAGTAATATAGTCAATAGCATCAGCCGATCTTGGTTCCAAACTCATAGCATAAGCATACTGATTAGTGAAACCATGACCAGAGGGTACAAAGAAAGCACCGTTGACCATCATGTCACCTTCGGTCCTCCAATTCCATGTCTCCCATTCACCTTCGGAATTCGCCATTCTCCTAGTCACCTGCAGTTAATATATATGTAAGTGGTAGGAATACAATTAATATACATATATAACGAGGAAGGTTGGAATTAATACCTCTTTGAGATTAGGATTTGATGGTGCATAGTACCGATTCCCCTGACTATTAATGGTAGGATTTGAACTACCACCAACAGCATAAATCCCCCATCCTCTATAATCATTATTGACTACATGAAAATACCCAAATCTACATCTGGGTAATCTCTCAACAACTCCATCACCAAATCTATTAAACGCGACCGTAACTTGCATCCCTTTATCTTCAGGGAAATCATCACTGTGTCCAAGAAGTATCACTTTATCATGGTTAAAGAAATGGTTATTTGATAATGTAATCGCTGTTGATCTGTGTGTACAATCAATCAAACCATCTGCGCAGTTGGACAATGTGCAATGATCAATCCAAACATTGACGGAATTAAAGACGTGGATACCGTCACCGTCACTCTCCCCCGCCACACACCCGAAGATATGGATGTTATGGATGATGACGTTACTGACGTACTGGATAGCGAGACAGCCAGAACCGGTGATACCGATACGGACACCACGGCCGTCGATGGTTTTGTAGCTTGAAATGATAATGGGTTTTTGTAGATTTATGGTCATATCGGAGGAGAAGACTATCCAGACTGGACCGGGTTGGGTTACGGCGTGACGGAGGGTTCCGGGTTTAGGAATGGCCGGGTTGTCGTCAGATGGATCGGAGACTACGTAGTAAGGTCCACCTTTTCCTCCTAGGGATGTACGGCCGAATCCGATTCCGCAATCTGCGAGACGTTGACGATCGTTTGGCCAGTTTGGTCATCTCCAGCAGTCATCGATTGGGTTTCCTGTGTAACAGGAAGTTGTTGGTGGTGGTAATACAGTTGTTGTGGCGGCGGCGGTTGTTGTTGAGAGAGGGTATTGTTGATCTCTTTCTTGCGCGAGTATTAATCTTCTGGATAGAGAAGCGTTAACCCTCCTACGTACAGGTATAGTGGGCGGGAAACGACGTCAGATCAATCAATCATTTACTCTACTTATTTACTGGTAAATTAAGAAATGTTAATGTTGATTTCAAGAAAACTAGAAATAAACAGAGACTGAGAAACAAGACTTGAATTTGATTGATTACCTGTTGAGTTCATGGACGATAGAATCAGGGAAAGGATGGTATGGATGAAGGGTGATATTGAAATTTGAATTCACCGCCGAATTAGCAAGATGAAAGCTGGATGACATTATTAATGATAAAACTACTGTTAGCAGTAACAGCTGAGAGGGATTGCTGTTAACAACATGAAACAGCTGCATTCTTGTGTGATGGGATTGGGATCAATGCAAAGAGAGCGAAAGAGGAAGTTTGGTTGGGGAAGTTTGTGTATATACGGTATAGAGAGAGAGAGGTGGATGCAACCCCAAAAGCAAAGCAAAGCAAAGCAATGCAATCGTAATTAATTGATTGGAGAGCGAGTTTAAGGTAATCTGATTGATTATATATGGATAGAAAAACCTAAAGAAAATATTTAGCGCTAATATACGTATAACTTGTATCCAAAGTCGTTATTTTTCAAGGAATGCTCGTATAATTACTTTGCGGGCAGGTTTTTATATTTTGGAGGGAAGGGTTTCTTTTCTTTTGTTCAAGAAACGTAGAAAGGGGCGAAGTTTTTCTTAGATGCTGCGCAGAACCCCGCCGCCGATTCTCATGTTCAGGTGGCGACCCACACTATTTCGACTGAGAAAAGAAAAAAGGCTGGGAGCCTGGGACCAATAAAACAGAACCGGCAACAGAGGAGGGAGAAGGAGAAATTAAAGAGCGAGCTAGCTAGCTACCTACCTTGGTTAATTGCTGGTAATTCATGGAAATCGGATCATCTGTTCGTGCAGTATATTGAATTATCGGTGTGTAGGAAAATCTTAAGTATGCTGATGTGATCAAATTGCAAGTGGCAAGAAGAAAAATTGTTTTCTTTTGGGGCGCGGTTTTAATTTTGCTATCGGATGAAGAAATTAATCGTACGTGTAGGATATCATAGCAGAGCATATCTTGAGCGTTTTTATTTTTGTTTTCTTTTGACTTTTGATGATCCCGAGGACACCTTTAGAAAGCAGTTTTAACTTTTTTTTTTTTTTGAAATAGCGAAAGCAGATTTAACTTGTATGGATGAGTGAACTCTTTTCTTTCCAGTTCTTGATTCACGGCAACACAACTCATTGAGCTAGCTACCGTTCATACTATAGAGGCTGAAGAGAGTGTACAAATGAGGTGAGTTCAACAATTGGTAGTAGTATATTAGAAAGAATATGATGGTGGTATACGTCAAAGAATATACTTGGGTGCAGTTGATTTACCTTTGCATGTTCATACGGTATATAGATATTAAGACTCATAATAGTGCGTAACATATGGGTTTTGTACACTAATGCAACATTTATTCTTAATTTTAGGGGAAAGGAATTTTTAAATAGAAAAAAAAAAGACAAATCGTAGATTACGGCTTACACCAAGAAAAAGTTAATAGTAGTCACCTGCTTTATCAACAAATAAGAACTTAAACTCTAAAGATTAGCTCTAAAGAATTGCGGACTTACCTAGTCGGACCAAGATATTCTATATGAGTACAAGTAGCAACAACAATAAATTCGTTTGCATCTGAAGAAATCTAAGTCTCCCATTGTTGGATTTCGTCTTTTTCAAAACAATGTTTGATAAGATCAATATAAAAGATGGACTAGGAAGATAAAAATAAAACGGCAATTCTGAGCTACATCCATACTAACTTGGCATCTATATTAATAGTTATAATTGGGGTAAGTTTTATAATTTAAAAGAATTAGGAGATAGACACGGGAGGGATGCGTGTGTGATTTGTTTTTTTTCTTTTTTTAAAAAAAAATATTCTTTTTTATTCTTTATCACAAAAACTTTAAATTATTTTAACTTTTAATATATAAGTCTAAAATGAAAAAAAAATATATCATTGTTCATCTAAATTCAAGCTCTTCAAAACAAGATCAGTCATGAATATGTTTTGACAACTTAAAAAATTATTTTTACATGTATAGTGTACAGAACGTAAAAGAAAACTTGTACAGATAGTCATACAAACCTGTACAAATGTTCATTAAAACATGTACATCTACACGTAAAGACATGTACATCTTCGTATTAAAAATATACAGATGGTCACATAAATCTGTACGAATCATTAAATATGTACATCCTTAGATTAAAATGTGTACATATAAGGGAGAAAACTTGTACCGATGGCCATACAAACATGTACAGATGTTCATTAAAGAACGTGTACATTATCACATTTGAACATGTACATCGTCACATTAAAACATGTACATTCTCACATTAAAATATGTACATTCTTACATTAAAGTATATAACGGCTTCCAAATAGATTACCCTACCCCAAAACACCTCAAAACCCACCATAGGAAAGTTAAAACCGTCGAATTCACCACTTATTACTTAATGAATCATAATATCAATTTTAATGAATCATAATACAAAATTAATGAATCATATTATCATTTTAGTGTATCATCGTATACATGTAAAAATAATTTTTTTAAAAAAGTTATCAAAACATATTCATGACTGGTCTTGTTTTGAAGAGCTTGAATTTAGATGTACAATGATATAATTTTTTTTCATTTTGAACTTATATATTAAAAATTACAACAATTTAAGGTTTTTATGATAAAAAAAGAAGAAGAATAAAATATTAAAAAAGAAAAAAAAAACAAAAAACAAAAAACAAAAACAAAACCAAAACGAATCAGTGTGTTAACGCGCGCGTGAAAAAAAATGAAAAAAAAAAACAATGTTCTTCTGGCGTGCTTCCTCCTCCTCCTCTCCCCCTATGTAATCAGATGTAGCCATATGTAGCTACAACCAGTTGTAGGTAAGAATTTGCCAATAAAATCATGACCTGAGGGCAAGTTTTTCTACCAAGCCAACATCCAAGTCAAAAGTGAGCAATTATATGGGTAACTCATTTTCCGTCTCTGACTACATTGAGTCACTGGTGAAAGAAACTTGTGTTTTTATAAAACAAGGTATTTAAAACCTATCAACTGAATAATTTTTCACTAGATAAAATATTATTTGAAAAGTTAAAAATGTCTTTTAGAAGTTAAAGAAAATTGAAAAAAAATGTGGTTATCATTGTTTATCACCTTTGTTTTTGCCATTTTTCCTGTTTTATTTAATGGTCATTATCTCCTTATTAAAACTTACCTTTATATCGGCTTTGATTACTTTTAATCCATTGCGGACCAAATCCAGACCTAAGTTTGGTCCAATTCTTCTTTCTCTTTTAGTTTTTTTTGTTTTATCTAGTCCAACCCAAACCTTCTTTTCACGTAGCCCACTCAAGTTTTATTTGAACCCAAACTCATAAGTTGAACCCCAAACCAATTTTCCCAATCTAATCTCTAACCCTAGTCCATCTCCCAACCCTAATTCTCACTTCTATAAAGGGAGAACTCTAATCCTCATCGCCACCAGGGAAGACTATATATATAATATCCAGTAGATGAAGGTCTTGTTCGTACATAAATTTCATGTCGATAGAGGTCTCTCTTAAGCCTAAGCATGAAGGGATGGAATGATATTCGGAAATCCTACATCAATAACACAATGGCATTGATAGAAAAAACAATGACTCTAGTTCTTGCTAGCTACGGATGTGCGAATAGATGACTTTCTGGTGGATTAAGAAAGTTTCTTGGGCCATATGTAGCCGCGGCGACTAATAATGATCAAGAACCAAGGAACATCATCGATTATGGAGGAGTTCAAGAAGCATTGTCATACTCTTTTAGGAACAACTTCCAATAATCTATGCAGCTTTAGTTGTCGAGCAACAATCCTAGGAAAGATAAGATGATATCTCCTTCAAGACGGTGGTTGACTACACGTCCCTTGTGATGTTTCCACCAGAGAATCTGTCATGGGTTTCTTCTATGCACAACAACGATCGACAATTATCTACCACCACAGAATCAATTGTAAACTTCTTTGTAAAATCAAACGTATGACATATGCATAGATGAGAGTATCCTTACCTCGGACCAGATTATGCAAAGTGACATAGTGATATGTAGAAACCTTGCAAAACAAAAGCAAAAACAAGAACTCTGCACGTTCAAAATGTAGTGTCTCAAATGATTAATTAAGAGAGTTAATTGCTTACAACGAGTGTGCAGTATATATGTACATACCACAACTGAACAGACTGAAGCAGCTAATTATTTACTAATAACTAAAGTAACCAACTTTATATAAAGGAGAATAAAATAAGTTAAAGAATAAGGACACCAAAATAAAACTAACATCACAAACTATATCTATACTTAAATCTTACAAGGACATCTTGTAAGATTTGAAAGATTAAGAGAGCTCACGCAGTTCCCACTGATGAATCCAACTTAAGTCCCATCTTTCTAAAGTGTGCGGGGTAGGTCTTCCCTGGTAATGATTTGGTAAGCATATTTGCTAATTTTTCTTTAGTAGAAATAAACTCGACGTTTATCAAGCTTCCTACACCTTCTTAGCACAAAGTGCACATCCAGTTCGGTGTGTTTTGTCCTTTCATATAGAATATCGTTTCTTTCTATATAAATGGCTATCTGGCGGTCAGAATTTACTGATACGGGTTGTATGTTCTCCACTCCTAGCTCATTCAGTAACCTTGAGAGCCAACTCAGCTCTACATTGATGAACCTCATCGCACGGTACTTTGCCTCTACTGAGGACAAGGCTACGGTTGTCTGCTTCTTAGATTTCCAGGAAAGTGGACTACCTCCCAACTAAATAAAGTATTCACTAATCAACCTTCTTGTGTCCAGGCATCCTGCCCAATCAGAATCACAAAAGGCTGTCAAAACATAGTCAAGTTTGTCAATAAAGAGCAGCCCATATCCTAGAGTTCCTTTGATATATTTCAAAGTATGCGTATAGCAGCAAAGTGAATAACAGTAGGGTGGTCTAAAAATTGATTTGAGACTTGAATAGCAAAGCACGTATCTAGTCTACTATGCGACAGAAATCTAATCTTTCCAACCAATTTTCTGTACATGGTGGGATTTTCTAGTATAGTCTCGTCTCTTTTCTTCAGTTTAAGAATGGTGTCAATATGGCTAACGACATCTTTCTTATCACTATAGCCAAACTCTGAGACTAACTCTTCAGAATATCTCTTCTGCAACAGCACAATCCGATCGGTAGTGTGCAAAAACTGCATCCCGAGGAAGAGGTTTAACCTACATATATCTTTTATTCTTAAATTTTGGTTAAGGTCAGTCTTGAGAGAAGTAATCAAATCCAAATCATCCCCTGTTATAAGAATATCGTCAACATAAACCACAAGACAACAATTCTTACCACCAAATTTCTTTGGAAATAAGAAATAGTCATTTAAAGACTGTTCAAAGTCAAGACCTTTCAAGAAAATACTGAGTTTATGGTGCCATTGCACGGAGACTTGCTTAAGACCGTATAGATATTTCTTTAATTTACACACCTTCCCTGAGTTCTCACATTCATGACTTACAGGGACTTCCATGTAAACATCCTCATCTAAATCATCATGATAGAAAGTGTTGTTTATATCCAATTGACTAACTACCATTTCCTTTTTCAGCAAGAAGAATCAAAGCCATAGTGGTAGTGAATTTTACAACAAGGGAAAAGGTTTCCATGTAATCTATCTCATACTTTTGTGTATATCTCTTAAACACAAGTCTTGTTTTGCATCTCTCAAGAGTACCTTTAGCCTTATAATATTAAAAAAAACATTAGCTTCATATTTAAATTTGTACACCAATTTACATTTGATAGGCTTTTTTCACGCTGGAAGTTCCACTAAAACCCAAGTGTTATTTCTATCTAAAGCTTGAAATTTTTCATTCATAGCCTTTCTCCAACAAATATCTTTAATGGAATCTTCATAATAAATAAGTTCAATCTTTCTTATGGTTCTAGAACTAAAATTATGGCTTCTAGTATCCTCAATGACCAAAGTCCTAGGGTCTGTTTCAAAAAAAAAATGAACTGACTATACAATCTTCATCATTCAGAGAAATTAAATCGCGTTCAGAATTCATATTTTCACAAGAAACATTCATAGTAGTAGCTGAAATTCTTTCACTTAAGGTTTCAGAAAAGAGGTATGTAGGTGACTTATCTATTTCACATGCAATACATCTCCCCACATCATAATCCTTCAAATAGCTTGGTGGGTGTTTCTCTCTGGTTGAACGTCTCACTATGGCATCTTGTTGTTGTGTAGGCAGTTCAATTTGGTTGTTGTTTTTCCTCTGATGTGGTAGTTGGTTCAGGTGAACTTCTGTTTTGATTTCTTCTGCAGCAACATCCCTGTGATCTGTCTCCATATTATAGCACGTTCACACTGATGGTAGGGAAACCATTGTCATCCGGTGCAAATAACGGGTCTCCATCAGAGAATGAAATATTTTCTCCTTCAACGGCAAAAACATTTTCGGTAGAAGAAGACAAATTCTCTTTATAAGGGTACAAGCTCTCATGGAAAATGACACCTCTACTAAAGATGATTCTTTGATTATCCGTATCAAAGAGTTTGTATGCCTTCTTTACTTGACTGTAACTAAGAAAGACAAATTTAATAGATTTAGAGAGAAATTTATCATTTTGTTCTCTAGTAATATTGGCAAAACAAAGACATCCAAAGCACTCTAGCTGGAAGTAATCAGGTTTATTTCCATATACAATTTCAAAGGAAGTTTTCCCATCAATACTAGTTAAGGGCATTATATTAATCAAATAAGTAGCAGTCGAAATGGATTCTACCCAAATTTTCTTTAGAAAAAGAAGTGAAACATCAAGGCTCTAGTAGTTTCCAAGTTATATCTATGCTTTCTCTGCACAATTCCATTTTGTGATGGGATAACTATGGTTTTCCTAATTGGTGTTGGGATGATAATGATTTATCTGGATTTGGGATTTATTCCTTAAGTAAGGATAAGGAGGTAATTTTGGAATAAGGAAGATTTTATTTTATTTTATTTTATGTTTTCCTTTTCTCCTTTTCTTTGCTTTCCTTTCCCTTCTTTTCTTTTCCTGGTCTTTTCTCTTTCCTCGCAATTCACGCTCCCCGCTCTCTTTTATGCCTCACTTCAACTTCTCTTTCCTCTCATACAAAATTCTTCTTCCCTATTGCTGGCTCAAATTAATTCGAAGAGTAAGTGTGTTTATTGTAGTAAGGGTTTTGAATTTGTGAAATCGATTGTTTGGGTAGATGATTGATTGAATGGTTGTGTTAGTTCTAGATCCCGAATTCGTCGACGGTGATTGCTAGTGGTTATGCGTGATCAGTGAATTGTGGTTGAAAGTGGATTCCATGTAAGCTACTATGTTCTCTTAATCTGTTTTGTGTGAACATTAATTGATTTTTGGATGAGTTGTTTCTGAACGGCGGAATACTTTGTGAATGGATGTGGAAATTAGGGTTTTGGTTGTTTTTGGAAATATTGTGGAATAAGATGAATATTTTATCTCGATTTGGTGGTATTTGGTTTGAGAGACTTTCACTAGGATTATTCGTACACATTGGTACATTAAAATTAAACATATTCTATTGTGGCCACTATATCGCAGTTAAGCTCTATAGATCTACTTCTTCGTGGTCAAAAGAACCGTTAGAAGGGTGTGCACACTTAAAGACTTAAAGTGAGGTGGAACTATATTTTGCGACCCCACTCGTTTGGGTGTTCGTTCCTGGAATTACCCCACTTGTTTGGGTGTTCGTTGGTGGATATTTGATTGCTGGTGAAAGGATCCCATGTTATGGTTTGTATTGTGGTAATGGTGGTATTGGAATAATGGATGTTGGTTGTGTTCAACTGATATGTGGAATCAAACTCCGTGATTTCAAATTAAATGAATTTTACACCTCGAAGTAGTGGCTTACTCAGTGTTATCTGATTTGTGAGTTCCCTTTTGTGCGTTGTTGTGTACTTTTTTGATCGCAGGTATTGATGACAATGACAAAGGGATTCGGGAACGCGTTACCACTTACAATAGATTTTAAATTGGATGAATGACTAAACTGAATATTAACTGAGAATGGGATTAGAACTACTGTTGTGATTTGATTTGGATCTATGTCTTTTGAGATGTTTTGAGTTGTGGATAGCCTTAGCACCCATGGGTATGGGTGTGGCGGTAATACCTCAGATTGATTTATTTTCGCTGTGATCTTTTGGGAACTGATTTTAATTAACACCGAATAACTATTGAAAGATTTCCTTATAAAACTGCTATTGACATTATTGAATTGAATTTTGCTAACAAGGGAGTTTTATGGCTGCTTTTGAGGTTTTGGACCTGTCCGAACAACTGTCCGGGTGTGCAAGTTCGAAGAGGTCCCCAGCAGAACTTGTTTTTCTGAAATTTTGGGGTGTCCGCATGGTTGTCCGAGTCCAAGTGTAAGTCTCGACATTGGTCCGAAATTGCACATTCGGACGAACATTTGGACCCGCATTGGAGAAAATTGTCAGGACAAGTGTCCGAACATTGATGCTCAGAAAACTTAAGGGATTTTTATCAAATTTGGCGTCTCAAATTCAATGTTCAGACAAAGGTTCGAACATCTTTGAGTTTGAGTTTCGACTTGTGTCCAAACTTCCAAGTCCGGACACTAGTCCGGACATAAGTAATTGAGTCTCGAACCATGTCTTAATTTCCATGTTTTGACATAAGTTTGGACACATCTTAAATCTTTGTTTTAGAGCTAGTTTGACATCCATTTTTAGATCTGTTTGCGATGTTACTTTTCTAAATCTGTGTACTATAGATTTGGGTAAAATTCAGGGGTTTTACACGGATAGACTAGGTTTTCCTTCAGATGCTTTACATTAATTGCGCGTAATCTACCTATTCGCGTTTTGCTTGATTCTAGATAAGAACTCGTAGATTCTTTTAGGGTGCTTTTTGGTGACTAGGATTTAGTCTTGAAAAGAAATTAAAGAATTCATCGATCCATAACTCGAATTGTACTGTAGAATTTACTAAATCTATTCAGGGAGGAACAACGTGAACTGGGGTTCCACCTTACTTGTCTAATTTAATCACTTTTATTTACTTGTTTTCTCACTTTATTAATTTTCAAAACAACAAAAACAACCGTCCTTAATTTCCAGTTTTCTAGAAGTAGACTTTTCCTTGTCAAGTCTCTGGTTTGATGCCTGGTTGCTTAATTTAATTTGCTACTATGTTCAAGAATTTTTCTGCAACGGGTAGACTTTTGGTTTATTATTTTTTAGGATTATTTCTTAATTTTTAGTTTATCAAAAAATATTGTTTGCAAAGTGTGGATTTTTATAAATTAATCATTTAAATAAAAGTGTTGATATTTAAATAAGATGAGTTATTTTTAAAAAATTTAGATATAGATTTATTTGATAAAAGTCTAGATTTTAAATTTAGATTGTTGAGTAGATTTATTTTAGTGAGTAAATTCAACCATCATATTCACTTATGATCGTCCAATATTTATTTTAAAGGATTGCCGACGAAAGATTTTCTAATTATTTATTTTTAAACAATTTACTTAAAATGTAAATTTTTATCATTTTTTCTAACGGCTACATAAAAATATTGATGTTTTTTTTTTAAATTAGATCGTGTGAATATATAATAGCTTAATAGTAGCAGTATATGAAAATAAATTTAAAATAAAAGGTGGATTTATTTTACTAAGTAATAAATGAAGCAAATTTTAATAAAGGATGAATCTTAGATAATCTGAGCACGATAATCTTCTAAAAATCTTATTTTGCAGTCGGCTGAACCTATATTTGTCTTCAGTGAACGATTTAAGATTAAACCGACATATATCTCCAACAATATAAAACAACTTCGCTCTCAAAACAATTTCCAAAAAGAAAAAAAAATCTCCTCCCCCGAAACTGAAAATATAAAAAATGAGTTAAGTCGTTCTCTCCACCTCAGATTTATCAAAGAGTGGAATTTCCAGCTTTCTGTCTTGAAACATGACAGGGACTAACAATCACCAGCACACCGCGCATGGGTACCTCGTCAGCAGCATCATGCAAGTAGAGTCCGACCAAAACAATAGGTCGAATGGTATCGCCGCCGTAAACGGAAACCGCTGCAACAGTGGCGTCGAGCAGAACGATGGTATGGACATTGCACTTCGTCGCCAGAAAACTTCGCATTCAGGTTCCATTATTGTCAGTGACCAAATCGATGTCATGGAATATGAGCATTATCTACACCACTATGGCATAGTTCTCAACCATGAGCAGTCGACTGGTATGGCTGATGCTGCTGGCAATGTTGTGGTTATGGGAAAAGATCCTGAAAACTCAGGTCCATTGATATCCCAACGGAGAGATTATGATTCTGCAGGAATCTTGCCTAATTCAAGAAGTACTTGTATGAAGAATAATAACAGTGGTGGAGTAATTAGTAGATGTCAAGAAATAGATTCATCGGACAACAAATATGTCCAAGAAAAGACATTCTTGAATCCAAGATCGGAGTTAATCAACAATAATCTCTTGCACGCATCAGAGTTACCCAAGTTTCGAGGTTCTTTTGATTCGATGAAAGCTCGTGAAATGTCCGTCAACAATGGAGGGGTAAAATATGTTCTGTGTCCTGCGTATTTTCCAACTGATGGTCAATGTTCTTCTTGGTTGAGCTTAAATTCTCAGGGGAACTCTGATAATATCAACGGATACAACAACAGAGAAGTTGAAACGACAAGACGTTATTCTCATGAGCAACCAACAATGTCAGCCGCCCTTTTGAATGCTGCACCGATCCAAATCGCAGAGGATGAACAACGAAGAGCACACAAGAAAAAAAAATCATGGACTAAAGATGAGCACGCGTACGTTTTTTCTTTTTACCACCTCTTGTATAGCTGCGTACTTTAATGAATAATATATTTCGACTGAATCCAATATCAATTTTACTTTTTCGTATTCACAATATTTTTCGGCTCAAATACTTATATGATTTCTCTGCTAAAAGTTCAGTCTTTTCCTTTTGTATAGATTGTTTTTGGAAGGTTTGAGAAAACATGGCACAGGCAAGTGGAAAAGAATTTCAAGAGAGTATGTTACCACCAAAAGTTATAGACAAATAGCCAGTCATGCTCAGAAGTATTTCAAACGGGGAGAAACGCCCATCGAAAAGCGACCAAGAAGAAGCATGCATGATGTAAGGCTTGCTTCCCATGAGCAGCACTTCAACAACTCATAATGTATGTATCGGGCTTCCACTAGTGCTTGCTTAATAAACTCTATGTCATAGCACAGGTCTAGGGTTGTAAACTATTTAGTGTGACGGTCTTAAAAGAAGTTCCTGATTACCATTGACATGGGGCATGCTTGGTAGTGTATACATAGGAAGAGCATACAACATAAATTTTGTTTATTTATTTTACGTTTTAATTTTTCTAAACTATATTTTTTGTTAAAACATGTCATTAAATATTATTTTGTTAAATTAATATAATTATATATACTTTACTGTTTAAATAATATTTGGTATGTCATTATTCAATTCTATTATAATATTATTATATAGTGGTAATCAATGGATGTACAAGAATAAATTATTATTATTGTGGATTGATATTTAACCACTTTAAAATGTATTAATATATAAGAAATAATATTAAATAGTTTTTAAGCTAGTTTTAACTAATAAAAAATGACAGAATTTTTTTACTCAATATTGTCATACTACTATGTTATTATTTTTTTCAAAATTGTAATCCAATTTTAAAGGATAAGTGCAATTAACTATAGAATTAAAATAAATTAAATTATTTTAAAAAATATATTAGTTGGATAACGGGTTATAGTAACATTTAGCTTTTGTTTTATATGTTAGCATTGAAGTCCAAATTTCTCAATATTGAATTCTTATAATGTTTTTGTAAATCTTTAAAAAGATAGTAGTATTAAGCAAATTTTGTAGAAAAATAATTTGTTTCTATTTTTGCTAAAAAAAAACAGAAAAATAATGATAAAAATATAGTTCTTCACAAATTATTGTCATGTTCAAATAATCATACCCTTTATACGCGTCATTTTTATTCCAATATTGTTATAATTTTTCCATCTTTTATAGTTTTTAGATAATCAGGCATCTCATGTGGTGGAGCCACCTTTAAGGGAAGCAATAAGCGGAAGTTCCAATGGCCAATCACATAAATTCTCAATAATACTTCATAAATTCGATCAGACCTAAATAGTAATTCACTCAAATCCGTAAAAATTTCCTATCAACGAATCTCATCCTCTATATATTGGACTTTTTTATACAACCCCCAGCCACACTGGGAAGGAGTCGGATTATGGTAGGAGTGTCTTCTTTCACAATTACCTATTAATGAAAATTGAAGCCTGGCCCTGTTTCTCACCCGCACTTTGCAACATCCGGATGCCTTACATAGACACAACAGTATCATATCTCACTAAATATTAATCTAGAGATCCACGTTCACTCCAGCAGTTCCTGCCTTGTAACACTGGTAGCATAGTAATTTTCTTCCTGACCTGGATTTGTGGCACCAAACTCGGCAAAGTAACCTATACGCATTGATGCTTTTGCCTGCTAACCTCAAAATCAAAGGCAATTTAATGATACCTTGAGCTAGACCAAGCCAGTAAACAGAGGTTATGCATTTGGGCCTGATTATCGAGCCCCACAGGGGCGAGCCAGGCCAGACTCTATTCTACCAAAAAGAAAACGGCCACAATTGAACGGTCACTGCCAAATTCGTTTTCTCGTAGTTATAACATGACATGCCCCTGAAAGACATCAACGGAGCAAATAAACATAGCCAGATATATGAACCAGACAAAACAGGAATGAAGGAGAACAAAAGTTGGAGCTGTACAACGACCAGCTGATGGGATGATAATGACATGATGCTAATAATAAGAGTCCAACCTGTCTTTTTTACAATAGAAGGGAATACAAAGAGACTAAGAAGAGCAGCAGCTATGCACCACCAACTAATGATTGATATACACATAATGACCTACCTACAAACTCGATTTACGACAATAAAAGAAGGCCTCATATGATACACAAGATATATAATTCAACCTAGGAATTCGGTGATTATTGCAACAAGTGATACTATTTGGAGCATAAATTTCAATCTGCCACGACTTCTGCCTGTAGGAGTTAACAAACACATTCATCAGGTTGTTGTGAACCCACAAGTTACAAAGATCACATGTCACTCTTTGCTATTCAAGAAGGTAGATTCAGTAAAGAGGGAGAAACAAATGCAAGCTATAAGGTGCTCAAGTGAACATGAACATACCAGCATGTCCTGAATTACGTGATGTCGGTCTGGCAGGCAGTGACTTCTCTGTAGATATACCAAATATTAATGTCATGCAAGTTACTGGGATGCTAATAATAAAGGTACGCAAACTGTACAGAACAGAGTGTTCAACTATAAGATGCATGAGACATTCAGAATTTCACTCTTGTTCCTCATACAGCTGATATTTAGAGTTCTTTTTTTTTTCTGTGTATGTAAGCGTATGTGGTGAACAGTGTGGGAGGGTGGTTGGATTTCACAGGAGACTATTAGAAGCATTGACGGATAAAATTCAATCCACTATTTCTGAACCAGATGTGGACGGGACTATCATGAGAGAGCCTTTTACCTGCACAAAGAGACAAGGAAGAGAAAGAAGAAGAGGAAGAGGGCCAAGGAGCTCCAGTGTTGTCATTCAAATCACATGTGATACTATAGCCTGTAAGGTTGTCAAACACCACATCCGCTGGCAAGCTTCTCAATAGACATCCTGCCATGGGTCATCAACAGGATCCATTAAACAATAAAATGAAATGGTTTGACTTTAAATCTTACAGCACTATCAAAATCTTGATTATATGCACAGTTATAATGTAACAAAATATTGATGTCATGACGGCACAAACCTGGTCCCCCAATTGATGCTGTTCCATTGCCAAACAATCCCACATATGTTGATTCAAAAAAGAATTTGCATGTCAGAATAATAAAGCCTAAGTGAATGCTTTAACTAGGTAAAAGGAAAGGACAACAGAATAACTCCTGAAAACGTACTTTGGATGCTAAAATCTTTTAAATCCACGTCACAGAGTTCATAAACATTAATCATGACACCAGCTTTTTCCAACAACAATCCAAACGTCACAGCACATATTATCGCTTGTCTGTTTGTGAGCAGCATTTGCTTCTGCAACCCGCCAATATATGCATTTAAAGAGCTACAGCAGGACGGACTAGGAGCAGCCACATTCTGACACACTTTAGCCACTTCCGATGGCTGGCCTAAGTTCAAAGGACACGCTGAAAAAAAAAAAAGAAATTGAATATATTAGAACTCTAAAATTGATATTGCATTCATGGAAACCAATAGCCACCTTTTCCTCACAGGCAACGTTTGGCTAAAATGTCAATAAGCCACTCAAAACTAGTTTATTGCTTCTATAGATCATACCTATCAACTATATTAACTAGCTTATTACTTTTTCTTTGACATTCTTTTACTTTCTAGTAGTTATTTCCCTAAACACGTCCAGATATGGGCAGCTGATTTTTGACACTTTGTCGCTATAGAACACCAATTGCACCAAACAAGGACAAAAATGCAAAGTTGTATTACTGATATTTATGAATTGAAAAGAGGTTTATACTTGATCATGAATAACAGAAGACAGGCCTCTCCTCAGCTTAAAGGAACAAAAAAAAAGAGCGAAAGATGCATAAAGATACAGAAATAATTTGTGCAAGTCAAATAACTATGCCATCACCACTATTGCTGGTAAAGCACATATCATCTCCTCCTATCCAGGAATACAAATTCTGCCTCATGGAGATTAATGGCCATAAAGAAGTACCCAAAAAAAAGGCAACACTGAGCACAGGATAGTACCTTTGTTCACTTTGCATGAAGACAAAATACGAAAGGCATGATTTGAATCATCCATTGAGAGTTTCCTTGCAATCCAAGAATATACCACTCCTTTGCAGTCACTAAATGGATCCTCACTCCCAGCTACCCTATCCAAGGTTGTGCTTTCACTGTTGCCTAGTTCACTGGAAGAAAGTTGACGAGCTGCTTCTGTAATAGCAGCTTCACAGACAGGGCTGCAGCACTCCTTTAAAGGATCGACAGAGCTACAAGCTTCCAACAACATGCTAGTATTCACAGTTTTCTCAAACTTGGGTAAATCTTTAATAGCACAGAATCTGCTAGTAAGATTTCTTGGCTGGACAGAGCAGATATCAGGTATTGAGGCATTCGCCCCTCTGCTTACCAGTAAACTAACGATATCTGTATAACAATCCTCAGCTACAGAATCATCCAGTGCCAAGAGATTTTCAACATTCAAGCTGTACTGACCTCGGAATATGTGAAGAAGGCTACTAAGCTGAGGGCAGCATATAACATTTCCAACCACCGCTGCTAACATTTGTGTACAATCCGAAGCTGTTTTATCCAAGATACTTGAGATCGTAGTGAAATTCACAGGGCACTTCCCGGTCAACATGGGATCATATCTGGGTGGTTTCTTGGGATAAAGTGGAGAATTAGGCTCCATCGGGATGGGATAGTGTGGCAAAGCACTAGGTGAGATCTCTATGGGACCAAAGAGTCCACTTGCACGGGAATTCATAAGCTCGGTCTTGTACGTGGAATGGTACTGTTTGGGTAGAACTTGCAAGCCCATCACTCCTCTCCATGTAAATAACCAGATAGTGAATAGAATGACAAGTCTGTCTATGATATCTGCACCAATATGATCAGACAGTAATTAGAACATCATTGGGAAAAGAGCACAATTGATATTGAATGGGAAAAAGAGAAGAGGCTGACAAGGCCAAAAAAGGATGGGCCACTATGGACAAGTAACCATCCCTTGGACGGCAATCAAGCCTCTTAAAAAGAAAAGGGAGTTGCTTGCTTTAATACAATTTCAGATTGTTGCAATTCATTATTTTATATCCCCCAAAGGATAGCCAGAGTCAGAGTTAGGGTATCCTATTATACAGATGAAAATCTAATTCAGTTTTAGTGATATATATACCCAGATCGTTAAGAAAATAACATGTATAATCGCAAGATAATGAGAACGTTAGAAACAAATGCAGCTCTCATCAAATGACCTGAGAGAAGCAAAGCGATATAAAAGTATTTATAGACAACTGGTAAGGTCCCACACTATAGCTTGTAAACATTTTTCTACAGAGAAAGAACCTCTTACCCTTAGAATGAATCGCGGTCTTCAATTTTCCCATGATACCACAAATTTTATACAACATTGACAACAACAGGATCAGCTCAGGCTGCTTTGTCATGAAGCCACCAACAGAATAGAGCCATACAGTCACAGCGCTTGGTCTGTTCACCAATTATCATTATTACAATGTTTAATTGGTGTCCAAAATATCTAAAGAGAGAGAGAGAATTGTCTACTCAAGAAAGATAAGTAGATATAAGCTTTAAACGGTCTTACCAAATATATCATAAGAACAATAATATGACAATCATGCCATGTAAATTCATAATTCTTTAAATGAACAATAGGGCATACTGAGTTAAAACACATAGGCATATCTTACCAGTAGCAGCCAGTTTGACAGCTCAGGATCTTCCATCCATAAAAGGTAGCAGAAGGAGCTAAGGGACTAGTTAGTCAGACAAGGCTAAGAGTTCCATCTTGCCTTCTTCCGTGATAGTTTATCTAGAACAGAAATGATTTTCCAGTGATGAAAGGTGCACATTAATAATGTTTTTTTGTGAAATATATCACACTTTTGATATTGCAAAGAGAAAAGACACTTGACTGAAGTCCAGAGGCCAAAAGTTAGAGAAGATTAGATCCAGGCTAGAGATTTAATACAAAATGAGCATGACTGACGAAGAAAACCCTTCATCATTTTAGCAAAACTAGTTTGTTTCTTCGATCTAGTCTAGCATGTCGAGCTGATGTAGTTTCATCAGCGCCCTTATATAACCAACTGATCAGACAAACATTTGAAACAGAGGAATTAACTCTTCGGGGAAACAGTTATCCATCCATTGGCATTGTCGAAACGAGACCAACAAATGTTACGGGGTTTTCTATCCTTACAATACGAAATCCACAAATGTTATCAGGTTTGCCTCTCCGTCTAACTCATTCCATATATAAGAGTCCCCACCCAGCCTTTCGCTCGATTGCGGATAGTTCAACTTAGTCGTCGGTCCTTTGAATCAAAACAGGGATTCGGTTTCGGCACGTAGCTAAATCAAACGATTTCCTTCATCAGCCAATTTTTTATAAATCGAACACGAAGCTTCAATAATGAATACAACAAATGATGATAGAAGTAATCATGCTTAGCAGCATTCGTCGAGGAACCCTAGCTACATACACACCTCGAGATACTCGCATATAAGAGTGGCAGTTGTGGCGGTAGTTGGTGCCGCTGTTTGTAGACGACGAGGAATGAGCGACAATCACGGGGGCGACTATGAAATGAAAGAAGGCGTGATGAAGCGACAGCGCTTGGAATGGACACAGCTAACTTAGCTTTATCGGAAAGATCGACGGTGATGGTGACTCGGTCGGAGGAGAATTTCTGGTGAGGAAGACAAGGGGGAAAAAGAAGTGGAAGGCAGCAGTGAGAGAGAGAGAGAGCAAAACAAGCTAAGCCCACATTTCAACCCTTTTGGGCCGTGTGTAAGATGATGACGATGACGATACAAGACCCACAGAAGCAATCCCAAAACTATACACCCGGAACCACTTCTATCGTGATTTCGCTCGTTGACGTTAGTCGTTACATAGTTGTATTTGTATATGTGTCAATGAGGGCCGGCTACGGTTGTGCAAGTAGAACCAAGGCTTTGCCTTTGATCTATGTAGTTAATAGCTTAAATAAAAATTATAAGTAAAAATTATAAAAAAATATAACATTTTATTAGTAACTTTTTTTACGGTATATAACATATAAAATCATAATGTAATTAATAATAAAAAGAGAAAATTACACTGCCCACCCATGACCTTTTGCGAAATTACACTGCCCACCCATGACCTTTCAAATATAACAAAGCCCACCCATGAACTATTATAATATCAACCGTCACTCTTTTCTTATTTCCGTTTGTCTTGTTATGACCATGACTTCTTAATTTAGATGTTGTTTATGCCAAACAGAGCTTAGTAAGAAATTAAAAACAACCCAAAACACCCACGTGACTGTTATTGAGGATTCAACTTCGTTGCGGTTTGCTGGAGCCAGTCGCGACTCTGTCCATTGTCGCT
Source organism: Limonium bicolor (assembly GCA_023374045.1). NCBI lineage: Eukaryota > Viridiplantae > Streptophyta > Magnoliopsida > Caryophyllales > Plumbaginaceae > Limonium > Limonium bicolor. The sequence goes on along the minus strand of CM041776.1, from coordinate 368,701,573 downwards.
CTCCTTCTACTGTTTGCTGCTCGACAGTAAGTCACTCCACTGCATCCCTCCCTGCTTGCGATTTGTTCGTAAGTGGCTATATTGGCCTGTAATTGTTTCGTTTTTGATTGATGGCATGTTTGCTGAAGATCCCCCTAATTACGCCAAACTAGGGTTTGGTATATTCGATTTGAAGATATTCGATTTGTGGTAGCAGTCACTCCATTACATCCCTCCCTGCTTGCGATTTGTTCGTAGGTTGCTATATTGGCCTGTACTCATTTCTTTTTTGCTGGATTGCGTGTTTGATTTATTCGATTTGAAGATTCCCCTTGGCTCTGTTACGATGTTTAACTGATGCGCGTGGGCTGTCTTCTGATGACCTAGCTTCTTCTGTCATTCCTCTTGCTGCTGTTGTTACTGCTGGTTTGTCATCTGTTGCAATGGCTTTGTTATGATGTTTAACTGATCCTGGATTTGTTCATTTGGTCACTGGCTTTGTTATGATGTTTAACTGATCCTAGATTTGTTCTTGTGTCATTCTGTACATTGTTTATCTGTATTGATTACTGGTTTTTATTTTTTGTTCTACAGGCTTTTTGTTATATTTGATGTATGAGGATGGACGAACATGTGTTAGAGTTGTCATATAATGGATGGAGCTTTTGTTTGCCACCATTAGACCCCGATCTTTATTCAACCATAGAATTGATGAGAGATTATATGGAAGGAATGGCAAGACAGCCGATTACGCCTCCAAGTAACCCTACATTTTTCTACAAGCACCCTAAGAGTAAGAAACACATTGAGATCTGCAATGATATGTCTCTACTGAACATGTTCAAAGCATTTTCCTCAACAGAGAAGATAACCTTGGAGATAAGAGAGGTTGTGAATCGTTCTCTACTAATGGATATGTGGACTGATTTTGAGAAACATCAAGGGCTGACCCCAATTCAGATAGAGGAACCAGTTGAAATGTTTCATCCTTCTCCCCCTCCAGCTACTCAACCCAACACTCAATCACATGCTCCTCCCCCTTCAGCTACCCAGCCAAGCACACATTCACATCCTTCTCCTCCTGCTGTTCAAACAAACACACAATCACATCCTCCTACTACCCAACCAAACACTCAATCACATCCTCCTTCTTCTTCAGCTCCTACTAAAAGAAAACATAAGAAGAAAGCACTTAGGGGGCTGAATCCATCGTTCACAGTGGTAACTACTCCCCGTACAAATGTTGCCTCAAATGAACCATCTATAGTACTTCGATCTGCCCAAACTAGCAACACCACCCCAAAAAGCATTGACCTACAAATTGGGACACATGGGGTTGATAGTGTCCGCCCAGATAATGACATCACTGTTGATAGTTGTTTTGAGCGAGGTGATGGTTCACATGTTGGAGCCGAACAGGCTGATGAAGTTCCTGCTGATGACGGTTGTCCTACCTATTCTGATGATTCATGGTGTCATGTGGACGATGAAAATGATGTTGCCATTGAGACCGACTCTAGTGTTTCAGATGATGAAGATCTTAATGATGATGAAGATGATGATCAACTGGAACAGGTAGAAAAAGTTACTGAAATTGGGTACTACTCTGTAGATGAGGAAGATTGTGCGATAAAGGAACCACAGTATCTGAGAAATGGGACTCACTTTGAGTACCAACCTGATGGGAAGGTAATCTTTATGCCGCATCAGATGTTTGAAAGTAAAAGGGTCTTCTTAGAGGTCATGAAGGATTATGCTTGCCAGGAGGGGATCGATTTACATAGGTTAAGTAATGACCCTGAGAAGTACATACAGTCAGGTGCAACAACACTGACACGTGCCCTTGGAGGCTTCATGCATCTCTTCTTCCTGACAGAACCACATTTATGATCAAAACTATCAGAGGTGAGCATGATTGCATGAGAATAGCCAAGAATCCAAATGCAACAGTCCCTTGGATCACAAAGAAAATTCTATCCGACATTAGAGCGAACAAGAAACTGACTCCCAAGAACATTATGCATATTATGAGGCAAAAATTTAGTGTTGAGGTCAGTTACATCAAGTGTTATCGGGCAAGCAAAGTGGCATTGAAGTTGATAGATGGGAACCATGATGAGTCATATGCTAAGCTTCCCATGTATTGCAAGCTAGCTCTTGATAGAAACCCGGGATCTATTATTGACTTGCAGTATCAAGATTGTTTGAATACTTCACCCACATTTTCTAGATTGTTTGTGTGTTTCCATGCTCAGAAGGAAGGATTTCTACATGGCTGCAGGCCTTTTATAGGTGTAGATGGATGTCATCTCAAAGGACCGTACGGAGGGGTTCTTTTGACAGCAATTGCCATTGATGGAAACAATGGCATCTTCCCTCTTCTGCGTTTGCTGTTGTCCCAAGTGAATCTACCAACACTTGGAGGTATTTCTTTAATCATCTGAAAAAAATTGCTGATTGGGATACAAGACAAAGATGGGTGATAGTGTCTGATCGACAAAAGGTAAAATAACTTTGTTGTATTTTTGCTGTATTTTGTTGTGTTTTAAGAAGTTATTTGATATCTAATCAATTTACTTGTACATTAAAGGGTGTTGAACCAGCTTTAACGAGGAGCTACCAGAAGTAACTCGAAGAATTTGTTGTAGGCATTTGTATGCCAACTTGAAGAAAGACTACCCAGGTACATAGGTTAAGATGTGTACTTTCATTATTTTTCTGTTTTGTACCTGATGGCGTTGACTTATACACTTATGTGTTGTATGCAGGATCTTTGATGAGGAGCCTTTTCTGGGAAGCGTCAAAGGCTTACACTGAGCCTTCTCTTGCTGCAACTTTAAAGAAAATTAAGGAGATCTCTGTTTCAGCATTCAATTACTTGAAGGATGCCGATCTTCGTCTATGGGTTCGATACCATATCCCCCAGCACACAAAGGTGATTGAAGTCACTTCAAACTTTGTGGAGTCTTTTAATTCGAAGTTGTCAGATATAAGGACAAAACCCATACTAGCTATGCTAGATGAGTTACGTAGGACAATGATGACTAGGATGCATAAACGAAGAGAAGATTCTGTGAAGCTCAGAGAACCTGTAACTGGGTATGCATCCAAGATTCTACACAACAACAATCGGCTGAGTAGATCATGTACAGTCAGACCCAGCAGTGATTTCGAATTTGAGGTGGTTGATGCGAACGGATACTTTATCGTCAATCTGACTACCCACCACTGTGACTGCATGTCTTGGGATCTCTCTGGTATTCCTTGCAAACATGCTTGCGCTGTGATAGCGAGACAAAGGTTAATTTAAAATCTTTCGTTGCTCATTGGTTTTCGAAGGAGATGTATGTGGAGACATATAAAAATGCGATCTCACCAATTCCCGATCCCAACATGTGGCCTGATATTGATGATGAGGTGAAGTTGAGTCCACCGTTTCTGAGAAAGCTGCCAAGAAGACCAAAAAAAATAGGAGACGGGAACAAGGTGAGGCACCCGCTGTTACCAAGAGATCCAGTCATGTTACTTGCCGAATTTGTCATAGAGTTGGGCATAATTCCAAGACATGTCGGTCTCAAAAGAATAGGGGTGATGGACCGAGTGGTGGTGCAAATGGGTCAGGAACAAGCACTCTTTCGAAGGGAAAGAGGAAACGACAAACAGATGTATCAAACGTTGATGCTTTAAGTGGGAAGCGGGACATAATATGCTATTTTGGGGACATAATCAGCTACTAGTTTTGGATAGTTTGTGGGAAGCGGGACATAATCTGCTATTTTGGGGAATGTATTAAGCTACTTGTTTTTGGATAGTATGTGGGAAGCAGTACATAATCTGCTATTTTGGGGAATGTATTAAGCTACTTGTTTTTGGATAGTATGTGGGATGGGGGAACATAGTCGCAAGCATGGTTTTGTTGACATATTTTAAGAAAAGATATTAAGCATCAATGTAATTCAGAACATGTTATTAATCATTAATGTATCCTCCAATATTATGTTCCTTTTGCATTGTGTACGTGTTAGAGATTGATGTTGTTGTGTTTTTCTGCAAACTATATGGAACAACATGACTGGTGAGCAACAACAATTTTTTCTGGTTGAACTTTGCACTTAAAGTACTGCAACTACCTTCCCTTGACGTTTCTCATTTCTGAAAATCATTGCTGCTACATTGTTTTTGGCAGCAACTATGCTAGTTCCTGTTTTCGTGAGACTATACTCTATTTCTGGTTGCACTTTGCTCTGAGTTGTTGATAGTTTGGACTTATGGTCAAATTTGTTGTCTAATTTTTGGTCATCATTATACTGATATTCAGGTCTGCTATGAATACTTCATTTGGTCATGATTATAATGATATTCAGGTTTGCTATGTACATTATAACAGTAACTACATAACAGGAAAGTTATATTGAAATTGATAGTACAAAGATAACTAAAGAAAAGAGCTGAAACTTGTACAAACTTGATTGTAAAACACTAGAAATATATTAATGCTTGATAAAGTACATTGTCGGTTCAGATCAGTTACAGTGCAAGAAATGGTGTTTAAAACACCAGAACCAAACTACCACTAACATCATTGAGCACTACACTACACCATACATAATTGGTACAACACAGTTACATTAGGACAGCCAAAATATGCAACATCGCCACTATTACCAAAGCTGCAAACACAATCCGTGTAGTCTTAAGCTGAAGCAATCTAGCCTTCTTCATCTCTTCAAATTTGGTTAGTAGACATTTATTCATATTCCTTAGGTCTTGCAACACAGATTCAATGTCACTGTCACTCCTTTCAAGCCTTTCGAACCCACTAGTTGAAGAAGACGGCTTTGACAAACAATGCTTGGGCGGGTTGACAACTGTCCACCACACGAAGAAGTTGCACTTTTTGGCTGGACAATTATAGAACGGTGTGGAGTAGTTTCTAGCAGTATTAGCCACTTGTAACTGGGCAGAAAGATTGCAGTAGCATCTCAAATCCCCCTTGGGATTAGAGTTGAAACTATGACCACTTGAGGAAGACATTCTGTATAAAAAACCACAAAACAACAATATAAACTCAAGTTCAAAACAGAAAGAATAGCTCAGATTGGTCTTAATGGCCATCATCATTGCTTTTTAGTATGGTTACAACTATTTGTGCGCAACCGCAGTACCTATGGAGCAATAATGTCAGCAATTACATGAGAGACTGCTTCAACACAGGCCTGAACGCATAATAGTTATGACCAAATGAATAAAGGCCATTTTAATAACAATATCATACCAAATGAACAAATCCAGGATCAGTTAAACATCATAACAAAGCCATTGCACCAGATGAGAAACCAGCAGTAACAATAGCAACAAGAGGAATGACAGAAGAAGCTAGGTCATCAGAAGATAACCCTTCCATCAGTTAAACATCATAACAAAGCCATTGCACCAGATGGCAAACCAGCAGTAACAACAGCCGCAAGAGGAATGACAGAAGAAGCTAGGTCATCAGAAGACAGCCCACGCCATCAGTTAAACATCGTAACAGAGCCAAGGGGAATCTTCAAATCGAATATACCAAACACGTAATCCATCAAAAACGAAATGAGTACAGGCCAATATAGCAACCTACGAACAAATTGCAAGCAGGGAGGGATGTAATGGAGTGACTGCTACCGCAAATCGCAAGCAGGGAGGGATGTAATTAGGGGGATCTTCAGCAAACACGCCATCAATCAAAAACGAAACAATTACAGGCCAATATAGCCACTTACGAACAAATCGCAAGCAGGGAGGGATGTAATGGAGTGACTTACAGTCGAGCAACCCTAGATTAGGGGAATCTTCAAATCGAAATAAAGACGGACTTACAGTCGAGCAACCCTAGATTAGGGGAATCTTCAAATCGAAATAAAGACGGACTTACAGTCGAGCAACCCTAGATTAGGGGAATCTTCAAATCGAAATAAAGACGGACTTACAGTCGAGCAACCCTAATTTCGAAACACAAGATAATTTTTCTGCGAGAATGTAACTCGTGATACCAAGGAGGGAAGAACCAAATAACATGGGAGCAGGCGCCAATGAGAGCAGATTTTTCTACCAAGCCAGAGACGGACTTACAGTCGAGCAGCAAATACCAGAAGGAGAGCGACAATGGAGAGAGCAGAAAGAGATCGCGAAGAAGAGAACACAGGCCGCAGTGAGAAGAGAACACATGCCGCAGTGAAGAAGAAATAACTAAGTTTGGTCAATGAACAAAACTTGGTCAACAATAACAGAGACAAACAGAAATAAGGAAAAAGAGTGACGGTTGATATATTAATATAAGTTCATGGGTGGGCTTTGTTATATTTGAAAGGTCATGGGTGGGCAGTGTAATTTCGCAAAGGTCATGGGTGGGCAGTGTAATTTTCTCTAATAAAAATATGACATAGATATTAATATATGTACATAATTAAATATTAATTTTTTATAAAATAAAATATTGCCATTAGAATATGATATTGGTAAATAAATCTTAAAAGATATTATTCAACAAATGTTCTGGCTTGTAAATGAATAAATACTTTTATTTTAAAAAATTTATTAAATACTTATTATTTATATAATAATTCAAAATTGTAGTATTTAAAAAAACATTTTATAGATAATTTATTAAATAATAAGCAACGAGTATTATTTAAATTAGTATATAATTGCTTTTTTATAATTTCTTCATCATAATAATTTAAATCTTTATATATATATTATCTATTATCTATTTGAAACGGCATACAACTCATAATTGATTGAGACGTATTTGGGTGTCAGTATTTATTAGTTCTCCTTTTAAAAATATCGGTCATTTTATAGATAAGTGGATTTAAATCTATCTAGATTTGTCTCTAAAATAATAGATATTTTGAAAAGGGAGGAAGTATATTTTTAAAAATAAAAAGTAAATTAGTGTTATTACTACTTTACAAATTTCAAGATATATTAACAGTTTCGGATTTGATAATTCTTTTCAGAATTCTAGATTAGCTATTCAAGGAAATTATAAAACAATGCTTATAGAAGTCACTAACCATTTTTTATTGGTTCATCCTTCTTTAATTTTTTGGTATTTTTGTTTCTTTGGATGATAAGATGGGTCAATTATTTACTTTATTCATTCAAATTTGTATTCAGATAAGTGATAGTAGTTGTTCAAAAAATTGTTCTCAAATTCGAGCCTAGTTAGTCAAGGGAAATTATATAATAAAATAAGGTTAATACAACTTACCATTTTTATTGGTTTGTTGTTTTCAAAAGTTCGTGTTGAGATAAGTGATATTGTTGTTCAACATTTTTTAAAAGTTGGCCACATATTCAAAACTAATCAGTATTTAATCATCAAGTTTATGTTCAGATAAGCGATACTAGTTGTTCATTTTTTGGACCAGTAGTTCAAAGTTTAGTTCATACTACTCCTAAGTTTTTTAATATTCAAATTCGAGACTAGTTTTCAAGAAATTTATACACTAAAACAATGTTAATACAACTTATCATCTTTTTATTGGTATGTCATTCTTTAATCATAAAGTTGTGTTCAGATAAGCGATACCGATTGTTTAGCTTTTTGAACCAATTTGTTCAAAATTTATGACATATTGTTTCTACATTTTTGTTGTTCGAACTGGAGATTAGTTGTTTAAAAGAAATTATATAATGAAGCAAGAGAAATTTCACTATATACCACTGAGTTTTTATTTAATTCATGATATATCGTTATAGTTTAAAATTATACCGAATAACATTGAGTTTTACTAATTTCACTATATAATACTTCTCGTCTCTCATATTTCATTTATTCTTTTGTTGAAAACACTGGAAAAAAAAGACTAAATACCCCTTTTTACTAATTCCAAAACTTGAAATTGGGAATAGTGCTTTTTTTTCTTTGATTCACTTACTCAAGAGGGGTATCTTAAACTTTTTTAGTGGTGTTAATGAATAACTAAATGTAACATGAGATATAGTATTATCTGGTGAAATTAGTTGAAATTTAGTATTATCCTATATAATTTTAAAAACACAGTGGTATTCGTTGAAATTTACCATAAAACAACGTTAATATAAGATACAGTTATTTTATTGGTTTGTTGTTCCTTATCCATCTCGTTTGTGTTCTGATTAGTGATACTAATTATTCAACATTTTCTTAATTTTTTCACAAATTCAGAACTAATTGGTCAAGGATAATCATATAATAAACAAGGTTGATACAACTCACCTTTATTTTATAGGTTTGTTGTTCCTTATTCATCTAGTTCATGTTTAGATAAGTGATACTAGTTACTCAACATTTTTTTAATATGTTCACAAATTCAACACTAGTTTTAAAGAAAATTATATAATAAAACAATGTTAATACAACTTAGCCTTTTCTCAATATTTTTTTGTTCTTTAATCATCAAAATTGTGTTCATATAAGTGATAATAGTTATTCAATTTTTGGACTCGTAGTTCAAAGTTTACTTCATACTGTTCCTAAGTTTTTTAATATTCAAATTTGAGACTAGTTGTTCATGGAAAATTATACAATAAAACAATGAAAATACAACTTATAATCTTTTGACTCATATCATTCGTTAATCATAAAGTTGTATTCAGATAAGCGATACCAGTTGTTTAACTTTTTGAACCAATTTAATGAAAATTTATTACATATTGTTTCTATATTTTTTTGTTGTTCAAACTCGAGACTAGTTGTTTCAAGAGAAATTATATAATGAAACAAGAAAATTATCACTATATACTACTGAAAATTTTGTTTAATTATGACTACCGTTGTGCTTTTAAACTATACTGATAAACACTAGTTTTAACTAATTTCACTATATAATACTTCGTCTCATATTTGATTTATCCCTTTATTAAAACACGGGAAAAAAGTCTAAAATATCTTTTTACTAATTCCAAAACATGAAATTGGGAATAGTGCTTTTTTCCTAAACCGTGATCACAAACCCTAAAAACCTGTCGAGTTAGTTGCTACAATGTAAAGTAAGAACGGTTTCTAAATAGATACCCTACCCCAAAAACCACCTAAAACCACCCTAGGATAGCTAAAAACCACCCTACCAAAAACCACCATAGGAAAGTTAAAAACGTCAAATTCACCACTTATTAATTAATGAATCATAATATCAATTTTAATGAATCATATTATCATTTCAGTGTATCATGATATACTTGTAAATTTTTTTTAAAAAAAGATGTCAAAACATATCAATGATTGGTCTTATTTTAACGAGGTTGAATTTATATGAACAATGATATAATTTTTTTTTCATTTTAAACCTATATATTAAAAGTTACAATGATTTAAAAGTTTTATGATAACAAGAAAAAATGAAAAAAAATGAAAAAGAAAAAAAATCGTTACATGCGTTCCGAAATAATAAAAGGAAAAAAAAGGAAAAAAAAAAGAGAGTCGAGCGCCTACCTGGATGTAGCCAGTGAGTGAGGTGTAGCCCAGAATTTACCCAAAAATCCTCATCCGGATCATTGCAATGAACAAAAAAATTTGCATCCGAACCGTGGTTCTTGGATCGGCCCAACGTTGGGAATCCGATGCTATAATTTCCCTGTCGAAACTTTAATGTGAAACTTCCTAGGCCGGCTCAACATAGCCCACACTGAACTTACTCCTAATCTCTGGCTCATCACATTATCGGGGCCACATCGCTTCTAAACAGAAAGCAAAACAAAGAAAAGCATCGGCGCTACTGAGAGAGGGTGGGTTTTGAAAATGTGGCTCGGGTTTTGCTTTGGTTCGGTGTGCCGTTGATCAAATTCACCGAGCCTTTTTTTGAACGGGCAGAAATAGAAATCGTAGTATTATCGTTTTCCGGTTCTCGCTCCCAGTGTCGTTCGCTACTCCGTATCTACCACCGGCTGCTCTCTTGCCGGAGTCTTCAGCTGCTAGTTGAAGAAAGCACAGTCAGGTGAACTTTAGAGTTCGAATCTCTTGCGGCGCTTCAGACATTGCAAAGTTCGTGATAGGGCGGTAGAGTAGAATTTAGGGTTTATCCTCGACGAACCCTGCGGAAATGGGGGATCTATATTCTTTTGGGTCCGAAAACGGACTAATTCCAGGTAATTCCCACTTTCTTTCTTCCTCACGGATTCCTGCCCCTTAGCCAAGGGTAGGGGACTTACTTGCTGGATCGCATGCTCTTTTGTGTTTAGTTTCTACTAGTATGCGCAAGATTCGTATTTTCTCTTTAGAGCTTCTTCCGAATTAAGAGTTCGAAGATGTTGATGTAATCAGGTATTGCTAAAGGAAATAAAGTAATAGCATGGAGGTCATCAATGACCGGTCCTGGTACTCAAAGAAAGGGGTTATTGGATGTGACTAATTTCGAACAGAATGCCAAGCTGTCGTATCCCAATATTAACACACTTCAACTTCCTACTGCTACTAGAGAATGCATGGATCAGCTTCTGAAGGTATCTAATCTATACGGATTGATTATCGTGTTTCACCTCACTAGCTATTAACATGTTCAAATTTTGGACCTATCTTTTTCTTTTCTTTAGGAAAATCTGGAATTGAAGAAGACAATTTCCGATCAAAAGTATCCTTCTTCTTTACCCACACTTGAGTTTCCCCTGCTCCGACGCTTTCAAATAAAGGGTTACCTTGTTAGACTTTTCATTATGTTTATTTTAATGTTTTGGGAATTACCTTAATTTAACGGATAGTAAACTTATCGAACTGGCTGGAGCTGAGTTGCGAAATTCGCGAGAGAATATGCAGAAGCTGCATCAACAAAATCGGCAGCTTACTCAAGCAAACAGCCATATGTTAGCGGTCTGGCACTTTTTCCCTTCTCCCGGATTTTTGTCATCCTTGTAGTATTGTAATATTTTGTTCAATATGTCACTGATTCCGTGGTTTTCTTTGCTTGTTTAGGATCTCAATAATGGCAAAGATAGGGTGAGTGCCATTCATTCTCGTCCACAAGAATTTCCCTTGCAAGTCTAGTCTTCTCTTATATCAAATGCTGGTTCTCTATATAAGTTGCTGTTCTTTGTGATCTCCAGCTCAAAGCCATGCAGCACGAGCTTGGATGCCTGAAATGCGTACTAGCTGTAAAGGATGCAAAATTGCTGGTAGGTTTATCCTGCTAATTCAACTGCCTCTTTATATAATTTGATTATTGCTATTTCTGTGACTAAAACTATCCTCTAATGACACCATAGGATATGAAGAAGGTTGTAGATGACCAACAGACTAGCAACTCCAGTGAGGTATCTACATAGCTTTTCACGTTAAGCGACTTTTCTTTTTCTTTTACTTCAATAGGTTGTCTCTGCATTTTACATAGTACAAAAACCTTTAGTTCTCTTGTGAAACTTTTAGGTGCAAGAAGCAAAACTCAGGGAGCAAGGGGACATTGCTTCTCTGGCTGGCAACAAAGAACTAAAGCATTCAAATACAAACAATAAGAGACAATCAAGAGGTAAACCAACAATGGATACTCTGTTGATCTGTATATTTAAAATGTTCTTCATTCACCTAAAAGAAAAATCTGTTTTGTGCAAACAGCTTCAAGTACATCGGCTGCGCTCATGGATGCTGCTGTCAAGGAAAAGGGTGAAACCAAAAGGTGCATACTCTTTTTGTTCGTGTCAGAATGTAATGGCCCCGTTTTATATATTTACCATGATGTAGGTTTTGTTTAATAAAAATTCCTTTAAAAAAAACTAACAGCTGATGTGAGTTAATTGCTTTTCTCATCGTTTTTGCAAACTATGGCTGAATTGCCACTTTAAAACAGCGCCAACAAACATTATATATGATGAACGAAGATTTGACTTCTCTATTCAATTGCCTTCTCACGCTTTAATTTTACCTCGAGCGAATCTTGTGACAATTGCTAATACTTTCTTGTAACAGGTCTGGTAAAAGAAGACAATCAAATAGGCTAAGTCGATCTGAAGAACCTGGGTCCTCTACTGAAGACGACTTGTTTGATATCGATGAGACCCAATTTCACATTGTTTCTCAACGCTGTGGTGATACAAAGTGTGACGAGAGCAAAAACACCAAAAAGAAAAGGAAGAATCGATTATTGGAGGATCTCTCCCTGCTGCGATGAGAAGATCTTCCATTGGAAGACCTATGCGACAAGCAGCCGTGAAAGTGAATAACTACAAAGAGGCTCCTCTTAACGTGAAGATGAGGCGTACTAGCTAAGATAGTGGGTTTATCTGTGTCTTTACTTTTTGGTAACTTCTGTTTCCTCCTCCTAGCCTAGGTGTGTGTAGAACAAGGAACATGGAACAGATACATAAATCCCGACACAGCTGTTCTGATCCTCTAATGGCGAGTTGGCAGAAGGAAAAATGTTGAGTTGAAGCGTGGTCTTGGTTTCTCATGGCGTACTATTAATAGTGTTTGTGATGGTCTTGGTTAGATGATATATGTCATGTGTTCTTGTAACATCTAGTTGTGATCCTGCAGGCAACGCGGCAGGTAGTTTGTGTCATAGAATTCTTCTGTTAGTGGGTAGTGATTGTAATATTTAGCCTAATTCTTTGTCACCCCTTATGTAATTCATACACTTGAGAATTTAACTGGTAACACTGCTCAATCGCCTGTCTTACATTGCTTCAGTTCATATATTCTCCTAATCTTGGTTGAAAAATCCAGCAGATCTCCACTCTCTTGCTGGCGGGATAAAGGTATATCCATCAACTTGAAGATCAGGTGCTTTCTTAATCTTGGTTTAACCCCCTTCGTTAAAGCTTTTGCATCACAAATATTCATTGGTGGTGCTCTTCCTTTGTTTGTTGACAAGATCGACCCAAAAAAAAGTTGCAAGATTTGACACCAAGGTAGGGCCCAAACATATTGCTCCTGTCACAGGCTGTGGTAAGAAAAAGGAACCCAACAAAACTTTTTTATGGGTACCCAGATAATATTATATAGTCAATCATGTAGTATGCAACACTCCCGCACACTATGCACCTCTGTTTTGATCTAAACCGCGTTGCTGCACGATGAAGAAAGTACAAAAATATTATACATGTACAAAAAAGAGTGCGAAGTATTTTTGATCGTTTCTTGCTGCCACTGCCTGTGACAGGACGTTATCGTTGAAAAAACGGGAATTGAGTGGAAAATTTAAAGTTCTTATAATGATTTAAGATATACCTGAGTAAATCTTTAGGAGTCAAACAACTGCATTTGCTAGTTGGGTATAGTATGAATGTAGATTTTTTATCTTGGAAAGAACGGGGGAAATGGTACTTTGTTGATTACAGATGGAGCAATTTTATTCGATTCATGATTAGGTCTAGTAGCCTATGTCAAAAAGTTATTCTTTCATGTTGGAAAATTTTTACTGACAAGACTCATTACGGAGTGTAAAGTCCTAAGTTTTGTAGCCAGTGTATGTTGTCAACGTACAACTCGTCTAACCCATCCCCAGTATTGTTGACCTGTTATGTGTTTCCTTTCTGTTTTGTTACAAATTGCCTCTGAATTTGAACTTGGCCTTATTGTGTCTAATTATTTAAACAATTGGTTAGTTCTTTCGAAGAATGCAATCAGTAACAGATAATTCATGCATGAAATGCTATATTCCTTTTCACCAAAACTTGTTAAGCGAGACGGGAATGGCAGACAAGATGTAGGAGAAGAAGAAGAAAGAAGTTCTCTGTTATTAATCACCGAGAGAGATTACAAAAACGATGTAATAGTGTATATGAATATCTATTTACATTCTGTACCCGGTACCCCTATTAGTACACAGGAAGAAGAGAAGATACATCAGACTAGTTAGTTACAACATGTATATGTTAGGCTATACACTACTACCGTATTATACTATGCTAATACCCCTCAAGAGTTAAAACTGCTCAAGTTTTCATTCTTGCTGTCAGGGATCATCTGTTGAATTCATGCCCATCTTTGGTAGGTAGCTTTGTATTCTTTGCCTGACAAAGGTTTGGTTAGCATATCAGCTAACTGCCTTGAGCTTGGGATGTATGAATCGGATTAGACCGCTTGCAGCTGGTCACGGACGAAATGACAATCCTGTTCAATGTGTTTTGGTCCGTTCATGAGCAACTGGATTTTAGCAATATGGATTGTAGAGATGTTGTCACACCGTGGGGAAATTCAATGTCAGGAACGTTGAGTTCAGTCAACAGTCGTGTGAGTCAGCTCAGTTCAGTGGTTGTTTGTTCAACGCGTGATATTCAGCAAGGACTACAACAGCTTGCTTCTTCGATTTCCAACTGAATGGAGATTCACCAAGGAGTATAACGTAACCTGATATGGACTTACTGGTTAATGGACATGAAGCCCAGTCAAAATCATAAAATGCTATCAAATTATATGAAGCGTTTTATTGAATAGGTATAAGAGTGTGTGATATGCAGGAGATAGTGTGCATCAGTTGGTTGATGTAAAAACTGTACTTAAATGCCTATGTAAGATAAATCAGATCTAATATTAGTTAAAAAATGTTAACTTCCCTATTAACCTCGGAGTGAGATCTTCAAGTTGTCCTGTGTCACTGAAAGCACGGCAAATCTAGCATGTCACAGTCAGAAGGTTTCTGCAATATGTACTTCCTTTGTGACATTACCAGTTTAACTGAAGAAGAATGGTCTTCGAGAAAAAAACAGAAGAAGAATGCCAATTCCATTCTCTGACACATGTATAGCTCGAGTGTGTTAGAGACGTGAAGTCACATATCTAAATAAAAAGGACTCCGAAAACAAGGCGCGACCAGCTACATTCTACAAAAAATCATAATCGCAACCTTAATACTAATTTTTAACTTAAATAAGGTCATTATTATAGGAAGGAAGATGTTGATAACCGAACATCATTACATCCGTTAACGACTTTGCTATAGGGTTAGTTAAGCAAATCATGACCAATGATGCAGGCAGCAAGCCGCATCATGGGAATAATAGTTAATACATTATCTTCATCTCCCAACATTTTGTAGACTTTTATTCGATTCATAATTTCACAAAATCTAGTTTTAGGTTAGAATTCTTATTCTACTGCTGATTGATATCAAATGATGAATTGCATGCACATAGGCCCCTATACGGGGGATTATTTAAATAAAAAGTTTTTATAAAATACAAACAGCGAGAATTTACATAGCGTTACATATGAATACATCAATCTTTATGTCCAAAATACAAAGAAAAGCATGTCCTAGAAAGTCTAGGAGAAGGAGAGAAGCATTAAAGTAAAAACATAGTTCTTACAAAAACACAACCCACACAAAACTAAGATGCTTTGACGAAGAGGGCTATCAACTTATGCCACAGAAGAAGCATGACAAACTTTATGCTTGCCAAAGAGCATGGATGTGTAATTTTTATTAGATGAAAGATGCGCACTCACATTCACACAAAATTATTGTTAGTTAGTCAAGAAAAGAGCTCGCCACAAGACATGAGTGTCACGAGGAAAGATATCAAGGATAAAAGCTTGAGTCAAAAGAAGACCTAGACCATATTCAATCCAAGGAACGGTCCTGGTAAGCATAACATCCATTATAGGAATTAACAACTATTTAAGAATAAGGAAGATATCACGTGAGAGAAAGACTAAGGTTAACTGAAAGTAGTATCATATATTCAAGTTGGGGTGCTTTGATGAAAGGTAAGAGGAAGTGAGTAGGCAAGGAAGATGTTATGTAAGCTACAACTTTCGTTGTCTTATCATCGTACTGGTGAAATAAGGAAGTGAAAAGGAACACAACTCCAAACAAATCTAAGGGTCAAGACTAAAATTCAAGTCAAAAGCGAGTAAAATTGATATATATATATATATAATTAATGGTGAATATTATGTTAAAGATAAAATTTAAGATCTCAATCAATTTAAATTAATATAAAAGCTATAAATGTAAGAGTCCCATGTCATGGATAGGTATAAATAAGTTGTTATGCTTGCACAACTAGGTAATTGCTTAGAAGACTAGAGTGGTTCACATCGCTTCTATGGTAATATAGGATCATAAGGTTGCTGACTACAATGTCTGAGGTATTAGACTTAGCCAGATTAGCTCTGTGGATTTTGTATAACAGAAGCACAAAAGAGAGTATACAAGAAAAAAAACCTCAATGATTACAGCCTAGTACACTTGGGGTTAGATTAAAAGCACTTTGTCTAAATACACTTGCTCTCTAAGCTAGTTATAACATTCTAGATCTCAAAAACTTATTTTTTAGTGTTCTCTCTCTCCTCTTCTCTCTCTCTCTCTGTGTGATCTCTTATCTCTTTGAATATTTTCGAGAGAAAGCACACATTAAAATGCGAGTAGAATTCTCTGTTATAGTAATTTGATCCTGGGGTTCAGTGAGTCCGCACCCGGTTTTTCATGAGATAAATGTTGTACTTCGCATAAAAAATTGGACCTGACTTATTTGCAAATGTTCCAAGGCCTTGGTTCGCAAGTTTCGATCAACTACCAAGTTAGTGTACGACTCTTGACAACGTTCAAGCATGATTTTCATGGTTATTGCAACTACCACTATCAGAACGACACTTTTTTTGATAATTGGCTGGTTGCCCAGCTTACATAGCAGTACTGAGGCATGAATGCCTTTCCCGCTTAAGGAAATTTAGAGATAATACAAGGAACAAAAAACATATTGAAATAAGTTACTGAAAGAACGTATATCCTTTCTAGCCTTACTAATCTTACTAGTTAAGAGGGACCCTTAAGTCTACTTAGCCTTCTTCTTGCCCCCGCATGACCACCCTTACTGACTCGAGAAAACTTACTAAAACCCCGGGGTCCAGTCCCACGAACTCTCTTGCCCTTTTCTTTAGAGATACTCCTAGAGCATCTATCAGACTCCTCTTTTGACTCTTCGCTCTCGATGTGACAACTTCGGCGAAGCTCGCTTTCTGTTTTCGAATGATCTCTTCATAATTGATAGGGCAAGCTGCTCGTTAGGGACGGTGCATCCGAGCTGCTTGGCAAGATGAGAGTTTGTCTTGCTTCCTCTTTAACAACTGTCTCCTCAGGGTCATCTCCCAAAAGGGAGAACCTCTAGTTGGTTCGAACCCAGGGGGGAAATTCCGGGTCCTCGAAAAGGCTCCTAAGGCCGATATCTTTCCAAATCATCCTCCATCAATTGAGTCTGAGGGCCAATCGGCTCAGACAAACCGGGAGGCTACACGGATCAGCAGCACCAACTCCAATTGGATCATGGCCGACCCCCACGACTTCAACACTACCAGGATTATCAAACCACTTGGTTCCTTCCTCAACTCTCCCCTCTCATTGTTCACCAGATCCTCCACGACTGGATCAACCTCCAAATTCTTCCCAACCAACGGCTTGCGAATGGACACTGGAACCCGAGTACCACTGCCCACTGCCCCTTGACATGGGCCCTGTTGACACCAGCAGAGTCGCACTCGGAACAGGGCCATAATATGTGGGCAGCCCACCACCAGGGGTAGGATCAGGAGCTAGCTCTTTAGTCCCACAGGTTGACGAGTAGAGATAGGTGTACGGTCCTTCACCGTCATAGCATCGGCTGAGGACCACAAGTGGGGGCACACGGCAGGTTCGGCCCGCTTAGGCCATGACCTATCTGCCCGTAGCCAAAAGACTCTCCTCCCCATCCATACCCATGGCTCAACATCCCCGACTGGTCCAAGTAGTAGACTGGCGTCCCAGCCCAATAGCCATTGTACGGGTAGATCCAGCCCATGTAGCAATTAGGCCATTGCCCCCCGGTCCCAAAAGGGACAATGCCCGGTTTTACTGCGTTCATGGCTCCGTTACCCACGCCTGCCTCAAAAGAATCTTTGTCGGGACCCAAACATCGAGCCTGCTCACCTTCTCCCACCAGCGTTCCCCCCATACCTACTCCACGCCCCTTGGAACTGTTCACCACTATTCGAATTCCGGCGCGTCCCTTGGACTCTCCCCCGACCTCACCGTGGTCAATGACGAAGCTAACATTCACGCCGTCCACGACCACTTCAATATTGTCGCCTATCTCGATCCTTCTAACACCGCTACTTCAACATGGTGCAATTTTTATGGTTGCCTTCCTGCAGCGAGAAACACCGTCGCACCGTCGGGCAACCATCTGGACCATCACAGCCAGGCTTCTCCCCATCATCAGAGGCAGTCGCAGCAGGGGTGCCACCACCGACCTACCCCCACTCTGCATCTTGCCGAAACGCCTACTAAACTACTCTCTGAATTGGATATTTAGCCCGGCGCGCGTAAACCTATGACCCAGAAAGAGTCGACCATTAGCTTTAGCGACTGCCTCCTCCATCCGCGAAGAGTTTGCCATTCGCACCAGAGCGAACGCCAGACGATTGTTTCTTGCGCTTCTTCCTTGAGATGAACACATCCACATATCATTATCCATCTTAAGAAGCCACCGGATTGCACGGGAGTCCACCAGGTGACTGAGGTTGTCCAAGAATAAAGAACAACCAAGTCCATCCGAAGCAGGATTTCCTTCGCCGCCTCCTATATATTGCCCTGGGCTCGTGCGTCAGCATCACTGGCTGGAATATCTCCTCCTCGCCGGAACGCCCAACTGCAGGAACTTCTACACCGTCTCAAATCTGTCCTCGAATGTCGGTGCAGGCGCTGCCGGAGCACCGGGCCTGCCAGGGCAGAGACTCGCCTCTTCGTCGTCGTCGTCTCGACCTTTTCCCACCTCGCTTAGACACAGACCGTCGCCTCCTGCGACTAGAGCTGCTCCTGGGGTAGCGACTGGAACTTCGGCTCGAGCACTTTCACCGGCTCGCGACCTTTTTGACTCCCTGTTCCTCTCCCGCCCCGCTCCTTCCCTCTCTCGCTCTTTCATTTATCTAGAGTGTGGATATGTGTTTTTGATGTGGAAAGAAAAGGAAAGAAGGCTTCTTGTGGTGGTAGACGTGAGAAGAACGGTTTCTGAGGAGTTTTTGACGGTGTTTTGCGGTGGTTATGGGGTGTTTTAGTGGTGGCGACATGTGAAAGGTTATCGGAACGGCGAGGGAAAGGGAGGGTCAAGGAGAGAGAAGGGAGAGCGACATCAGTGCTGTGTTAAGGGAGCAACAGAGTAATAGCAAACTACTATCAGAACGACACTACAATTGATAAACTCAATTTGGCGTCGAACTCTAATTTGTTCTCGCTTGCTTTGTCTTTGTCTAAGCGATTTAAACTTGTTGACTTCAAGTGTTGATTAACTAGATCTACTACAAAATTGATTGACTCGATCTCTATTAGCGGACTTCATTTCTAGCACAATTCCAGGTTTCAATAGTAATCATGAAAAGTCCACCATATCTTATAAGGGAACATATGCAATATAGTAAGAAAAAAAGGTCTACAAAGGATTAAAAGTCCATTTTCTTCCTCTAATGAGATAGCGTATTTCAAACCAAAGAAGTGATTGAAATTTTTTTAGCATGAACGCTTAAAAAATCTTTATAGATTCGTCTATAATCTTAACATGTTGGAAGATGATAAGTTTGAAATATATATACTTTTAGGGCTTTAATTCTATCTATATTCGCAATAATTCATGCCATATTTATCACTTACATATGTTTTGATGTGAACTAATACAATTTATATGTCTAATGTAAGTAAAGGTCTAGAAAATGCATAGATTTTCTCATGAGGATTCAAACACAACAAACAGGGAGCAAAACAGAGCTAAAACGAAGAATCTAGGCCCCGCTGAAGTTATGTCTGAACTTGCAAAGCCGGAATAGTTGCCGAGACTTCCAAAGCTGATGTTCTGCCAAGGATTACTTGCGAACGAATTACAATGCCGCCTGGGTTGAATAACATACCGAACACCTCAGGAGGAGATATATCACGCGGTGCCAACAGAGACGTCCAGACCTACAAGCCCGGACGCATGTCCAGACACGGACATAAGGTCGGCTTCTCAAGCGCTACGTTGAAGAAAAGATAGAAAGAAACAAACATAAAAATTAGACGCCAGGCAAGGAGAAGAACCACGCCCTAGCCGCCGAGAGTAGCTCACAACCTGGACCAATCTTCATACAATTTTCTGGAGCAATTCATCATACCACCATCAACCATCTACACACCATCACCGAATACTCCACACCATAATCATCAATCATTGTCACCACCATACACCACATTCATCATCCTCAAATCAAGAGCAACCAACCAACGTAGAAACAGAGAAAAGGGCCGGGATCTGGGATCAAAACTCCTGCCAAAACTAGAGTTTCTTCTTCCCGTCTTTAGAACGGGGCCGGGATCCGGATCAAAGTTCCTGCCAAGTCATGCCATATTTCTTACTTATCATATGACTTTTCTTAGATTTATGTTTTGATGTGAAATGATACATTTTATGTGTCTAATGCATGAAAAATTCTAGGAAATGAATAGATTTTCTCATGAAGATTCCATTGCAACAAACGAGGAGTAAAACGGAGCTAAAACAAAGAATCTCGGCCCCGCTGAAGTTATGTCCGACCTTACGTCCGAACTTGAAAAGGCCGGACAAGTGCCAAGACTTTTAGAGAGATGTCGGAATTATCTGAGGATTACTTGCGAAATGAATTATAATTCCGTCCGGACATAAGTCGGACGAGTTGGGGTGGACAGCATAGACGCGTCCGGACATACAAGTTGGACGCATACCGAATGCTAGGGTTCACAAACGATTCGGTTATTTCGGTTATAACCGAAAATCGAATTTTTTCGGTTTTTTATTCGTTTTTTAATAATTTCGGTTTTCAATTAACCGAATTTTATTTCGGTTCAGTTTTTTTATTGATTATTGAGAGAATATTTTAGTTACCCAAATAACCAAATATTTTTTTAATAAAATTTAAAAATAAAAATATTAATTTAAATTGTAAATTTTCTTTTAAAAAATCCGTAACTAATTTGGTTTTTGATTATTAAATGGGAAAAAAAATTCGGGTTTCAGTTAATCCGGTTTCCGTGGTTAATTCAGTTTTCGGTTAATTCGGTTATGATTGAATTCGGTTATTTCGGTTTTTTGAGAATGAACACCCCTACCGGATGCCTCAGATGAAAAATATCACGCAATACGAACAGAGACGTCCGGACCTACAAGCCCGGACGCATGCATGTCCAGAAGCGAACTGAAGGTCGGCTCCTAAAGCCCTGCGTTGAAGAAAAATAGAAAGAAACATAGATAAAAATCAGATGCCAGGAGAGGAGAAGTGCCACGCCCAGCCGCCGAGAGTAGCTCACGACCTGGACCAATCTTCATACAATTTTCTAGAGCGATTCATCAGACCACCATCAATCATCTGCACACCATCACCGAATACTCCACACTAGAATCATCAACTCACCGTCACCACCATACACCACATCATCATCCTCAGATCAAGAGCACCCAACGTAGAAACGGAGAACAGGCCAGGATTCGGATCGAAGTTCCTGCCAAAACTGGAGTTTCTTCTTTCCCTATCTTTAATCTATTCGATATTTTCTTACGTTGTTAACTTTTTCCTGAATCTATGTGTTACAGGATCATGGAGAGTCATCCCAAAAGCTAGCTCAAGGATGGAGAGCCCATAGTCCTATATGAACCACACACAGCCTCCCATACGGCTGATGTGGGATTCTGTACAGTCCTTCCCCTTCGAGCACCAACGCCCACGTTGGCCCACTCTGGCTGCCTACTCCGGGTGGCATTCACTCTAGGCGGCAATCTCCGGCCGTTTCCTAGGTAGCCCTTTCCCGGGTCGCTCCTTCCAGGTCGCTCCTTTCCATGTCGCCCCTTCCGGTGACGTGGAGCTCTCAGGGTCCGGCTCTGATACCACTGTTACAGGACCATGGGAGAGCCATCCCAAAAGCTAGCTCAAGGGATGGAGAGCCCATAGTCCTATATGAACCACACACCAGCCTCCCATACGGCTGATGTGGGATTCTGTAACACTATGAGTAGTCTTCTTAGTTCCCCCGATTGAGGAAGCGAACCTATTTTGTAGAACTTCTGTCATGTAATAATTTCAACTTTTTATTAATGCAATAGTTTAATTCATGCATGTTCTTCGTGCGCGTTTATTCTCTAGCTAATTATCAAAGTAATATTTGTAGTTTTCTAATCAAAATGCGGTGTTGAGATTAGTTAACAAGACATATGAAGGTAAACCATATTAACGACTAGAAGTATGATTTGCCTATAGGTTATCGGTCTCTAATAGGAACTGTTCTTCAAGCAATTGGTTTGTTTTCCGATTAGAGCATTAGTCTGTCGCTAGTTCTTCCAGCCAATTAGAATTCATAGTACATGATCCATTCGGTGAATTATATAAAGTTCCTGAGTTATTGCAATGTTAGTGGAATTGTTATTTAATAGGATTTGAAGAAATAGGTTAGCAGAACAACCGGGGGTGCGCCTTTTATTATCACATTTATCATCTTTAATTCTTACTTAATTTTGGTTTACTTGTTGTTAATTTGCTTTATTACCCTCATTAATTTAGTTTCAATTAGATTAATTAAGTTAAACCCAACGTGACATTTCTTGTTTTCTTAGATAAGTTAGATTTAGAATTTGTCAGTTAATTGAACGAGGTTTCTGAGATCGACAACCACTTATTCACTATACCCGTAAAACGAAAGGTACACTGCCTAGTTGAGATAGTAACATATTTATGCTACAGTAGATAGAAACCAACATGTTTGCTCTGACTAGCCTAACTCATTGGTACTAATGAGGTTGAATATGCTCTAGAGTGTACGTCTCATGGAGGACTTTATGCCATTTATATTCATGGTAGGATCTTTAATAAAAATTAAATCCACCATTAATCAGAAATGAATCGATCAGTGTATTTTTCAGTTATATTTCCTTTTAACACCATCTACAAAAATTAATAATAAAATATTAGTTAATTGGTTTAAAAAAGGACCTGATCAATTACCTCTGCCAAAGATAAACTCAGGTGTGACAACATCTTCATAGAATAATTTTGAGAGTACTTCAAGGGGTGAGTTATTAAATCTACAATAGGTTTATTTACTTTTGTATTGCAAGTAGAAAAATAAGATAGAGTTAGTAAAGTGACAATAAGAAACATGGACGAAACTCTAAGATATACGTACATACTTGAAACAATAGAGATTATTACACTCAGTGGCGGATCCACGAGCTTTGTCTCGGGGGGCAACATTTTTTTTTGACACTGTCACTCTTTAAAATATTATGTCATTTTGTACTTTTTCAAAAATTTATAAGAATATTGACAAATTTTCAAAAGTCTCGGGGGGCCGGTGCCCCCGACCCCCCCCCCTTTGGAATGTCGATCATGCAGCGCGTCCGTACCGGGACTATGCGGGCTTACGCAATGTGGCAGTCTAGTCAGCAGCTGACTGGACGTTTTGCTGACTGGGCTGCCTTTTTACTATATTAATTTCAATTGGTTATAACTTTTAAAATATAAGTCCAAAATAAAAAAAATTATATCATTTTTTCATCTAAATTCAGCTCTTCAAAACAAGACAGACATGGATATGTTTTGACAACTTTAAAATTTTTATTTTATATGTATATATCTATTCAATATCGACCATACTTGATTCACCAGATACAGTTTAAAATACACCATACAACAATAATAATACACTACAAAACAATAATGATTCATTATCTGTTTTGAAATCGGTATGTTAAAAAAATATATGATTCACTATATAAGATTTAAAAAAAATACATCATATAAATAATATAATACACCACAAAACAACAACAAACAATAATAATAATAAATATGTTACAATAATGATCCATTAATAGTTTCAAGTTTGTTATCTAATTCACTACTTGTTAGTTAATGAATCATAATATCAGTTTAATGAATCATAATATCAAAATTAATGAATCATATCTTCATTTTAGTGTATCATCAACAACATATAAAACTAAAACAATTAAACAATAATGCAATACAAAACAATATTTGGTATGTATGAAAATAAGATTTAAATTGCACCATACAATAATAATACTACACTACAAAACAATAATATTTTTTTATCGGTTCCGAAAATGTTATCTAACTCACCACTTATTAGTTAATGAATCATAATATCAAAGTTAATGAATCATATCATCATTTAGTGTATAAATGTAAATATATAAAAATAAAAAATTAAACAATAATACAACACAAAACAAATTTGGTATGTACGAAAATACATGATTCACCATATAAGGTTTAAAATACACCATACAATAATAATACAATACAAAATAATAATAATTTTTTATCGGTTCCAAATTGTGTTATCTAATTTACCGCTTATTAGTTAGTAAATCATAATATCAATTTTTATGAATCATAATATCAAAATTAATGAATCATATTATCATGTTAGTGTATCATTATAACATGTAAAAAATAATTTTTTTTAAAGTTGTCAAAACATATCCAGACTGGTCTTGTTTTGAAGAGCTCGAATTTAGGTGAACAATGATATAATTTTTTTTTTATTTTGGACTTATATATTAAAAGTTACAACTAATTAAAGTTAATATAGTAAAAAGGTAATCTAGTCAGCAAAAGGCTCCAGTCAACAGCTGACTGGACTACCAAATGGACAAAGCTGTAATATATTGGAAATGCC
Organism: Limonium bicolor; assembly: GCA_023374045.1. Classification (NCBI taxonomy): domain Eukaryota; kingdom Viridiplantae; phylum Streptophyta; class Magnoliopsida; order Caryophyllales; family Plumbaginaceae; genus Limonium; species Limonium bicolor. Next base: position 368,676,971 of record CM041776.1, on the reverse strand, counting down.
AAATCAACAGTTTGCACAGTATTGTGCACAGACCAGCCGTACACTAAATTTGCGTGGATCCGCTCTGATTACACTAAAAAATCAAATAATCTTTCTAATTTTTGTACACGATAATATAATAATAAACTAATAATAATAATAATAATATAATAATAATAATAATAATAATATAAAATAATAATTTATAACGGACAATCACTGGTGACTCATTATACTATCAACAATCACCCAACAGTTCTGGCCAAAACCAGAACAGAGGAGCGATATTCCGCCATTGGCACTGGCAGCGACACTGATGGTACCTAATCGGGCCCTCCAAAGAAACCTCATCGCTTTGTCCACATTACTCCATCGATCGTCGGTCGGGACTCATGCGAAGCGGTTTGTTGCTCTCCTCAATCATTGATGTTCTTCCTCTTTTTTCCTATTATGTCGTTAACATTCATAATCGCCGAAATTGTTTTATATAGTACTCCCTCTCTCCGTCCTGAATTGACCGTCCTGTTTGCTTTATGACACGCTTTTTGCTACTTCTGAAATATTAAACATATAAGATAAAATAATTTTATAAAACCAAAGTTTATAATATATATTTATCATGTAAGGAATCATCTACAAAACTTAAATTTTTAAAATTATTTTATCTTATATGTTAAAAATTGAAGTCAAACGACATATCCAAATAGTAAACAGAACGGTCAATTCCGGAAGGAGGGAGTAGCAAATTGATTGAAAATGTGTGCTGTAAAAGAAGCGCGTTGGAGTGAGTGGGACCTGCAGGTTCTGTATGAGTGAGGTCGACTTGTTTTGGTGATGGTAACTAATCCCACAGTCGGCAATTTTAATTGGATCACGCCTAGCTACCTTTTTACTTATAGAGAGGATGGAATCTTACTTGATGCATGTGGACATTATGATTAGCTGGCGAGAGAACCCTTGAATTTTGCAAATTCTGGACACTCAAATTATCTTAGCGAAAAGGGGATAATAAGGAGGACATCAATATTCAATATTCAATACGGGTTTGAAATTATATGGTGTGAAAGACATTATTGACGGGGATGTTTTTTTTTTGATAATTGTAGGCGCAAGGCCTATAGTGCCTCATGGGCATGTCAATGTTTCGACCAGACTGACTCTACTATACATACCTGCTTTTCTACTTATAAGACCAACTCAACCCTTACGTACCTACCAGCCTACCTTACTCATGCATTATGGAATGACACCATTCTAATACTACTTTGATTTCTTTTTGCCTCTCATGGCAATCTTGCTAGACGGGACATTTTGCTAAAACCTAGAGGTCTTGTCCCATGAGTCTTTCTTGAGGGGATGTTCAGTTCAGATAAAGGCTGGTTTTGATTAATTTGATCATATAACATATATCAAATTCAAACCATATATAAGTAAACATCAATGTCGTCGAAACCAGTATACCAGCTTTATAAAGTGTACCAACGTAAAAAACTTGCGAACTAATTAAATCTTCCCCAACTGTTATGCTAAATTGGATCACCCGTGTACCACTGACATCCGAGTTGATGAAGAGATAAGTAGTGGAACAGTTAGTTCCGAGTTTGAATCCTTTAATCTCCATTTTCTTATCCAAGTTTGCAGACATTCAAGTTACGCATGGATTAACCAAAATTATACACCGGCACACACTAACAATGATGGCTCCCGATAACCACTATATAATACTCCCTCCGTCCTGAATTGACCGTCCTGTTTACTATTTGGACATGTTGTTTGACTTCAATTTTTAACATATAAGATAAATTAATTTGAAAATTTAAGTTTTGCATATGATTCCTTACATGATAAACTATATATTATAAAATTTAGTTTTTATAAAATTATTTTATCTATATGCTTAATATTGAAATGGAAAAGTGTGCCATAAAGCAAACAGGACGGTCAATTCAGGACGGAGGGAGTATAAAATAGACCACCGGTCGAAAACTGGAACTCTTCCTGTATCTATCAGCACTTGTGTTGATTTGTTCCATATAAAGTATGAATGTCTTCAAACATAGCATTCACCAGATCCCATGTAATAATTCCCTATCTAGCACTTAACTTTGACTTTAATTGTGTGTATCACAAAAAAAAAAAAAAAAATCCCGTGCTTTGACTAATCCAATGTGAATCGTTTTGACAATTCACAGTACTTGATTACATACAACACAAAAATTCGACCGCATGACAATACCTTGTGTTCTAAGACATGATCATTTTTCTCAAATTAGATATTGTTCCCATTATAAGGTACAACCTAAGTCACGCACCTTAACTTACTATATGACTCCAACTTGCCACACCCACTTATATAATTAATACTTATCTATTATATATATCAAGTTGACTTGCATTATCACCCTCATCGATCTATGTCTTGAAATTTAACAAATAGTACATTCCACTTTTCCCTTTTGTTATTTAGATTTGCAATTTTTTTTCAAAGAATGACAATTTAGTTATGTCAAACATATGAAGAGAGGATGAGAACCCGAGATACTAAGGAATTATAGATGTTATTCAGGGAAAATCATAAATATTAAATGCACTTCTTTATTTTAAGTTCATGGTCACTAAAAGTGATTCTCACTTTTTACTAAAATTTCTCCCCCATATGAGCAATAAAGTTTTGAAGAGTAACTGTGGATTGCTCATTTTTTACAATGCTATGGGTTGCTCTCTATTCCTCTCTTATGCTTCATCATGATGGTCATGAGGAAGATCCGGGTTCTTACCGTTTCATGCAAGGGCACAAACACTCCCTTGATCCAACCTAAAAATTACCAAAGAATTTACAATTTGCCCAACATGATTTTACAAAATAGAACGGACTGACTGAATTGATCTTGCCACATGTGAGCTGGATAAATATTACCTTACCCACTGAGCCATGATAGTTATTCACAACATATATACATACTACATGTATATATTGAATGTTTGATACTCTAATATAAATGAAGTTTTTTGCCAAGATATGATTGAACAATGGATATTTAAAAATTAATAAATAGATGTAGGTCTAACTAAGCTACATTGATATTTTAAATTACAAAATACTACAACATTAATTTTTGTACTATCAAAGTAATAAAAATAAAAGTATATGCTGCCTTAAAATTGAATAAAATTAAAAAGTAAACATATATATACCATTTACACAACTTTAAAATTTATAAATTTTATATAGAGTTTTTATTTATTTTGCAAATTTTAACCAACATGTCAACTAATTTAAATTGTTATTATTTATTGTATTTTTATATTTTATTAATTTATGTGGTTTTGTAAATTAAAATAATTCTATAGTAAAATGTATAAAAATTTCACAAAATTTAAAATTTGTATACATATATATCATTTTCTAATTTAAATTATTTTGACAAATATATTACTTTTGTAAATTTTAACCCACATATGTACTAGTTTAAATTATTATTACATGTACTCTATTTTATAATTTATTAATATGTGTGATACTTTGAAAATTTAAAAATATTATAAGTATCAATAATATATTATGTTACATATATCTTATATTATTATAAATTATTGTAGCGGTAGTTTTAATTAACTTTCACGAATTAGAATTTTTTAATCTAAAGTTATTTATAAAATTTCAATAGCTAAAAGGTAAGAAGTAAAATATTGAAAAAAACTATAAAAAAATAAAATATTTATATAAGAATATAATATATCCACTATGACAGCAACAATATAGATTAGTATTTTGAATTATGTAGTAATCGCACGCTTAAGTTATAAGACAATAATAATTGCATTTACGCTTACAAATATTAGTTATCATTTTTATATTCTAGCACAATATCAACTAAAATTTCATCAGCATTATTAGTCGGTAGCAAATTGAAACTTAAGATAGTAACAATTTAGCTACTTGTTAAAAATATTTGCTATCATAGCCAAAATAGTAGCGCAATAGCAACCGTAATTGTGTTAGTAGGAATTTCATAATTTCTCTTATCTATATGGTCGTAGCAACTTAAGATAGTAGCTAGTTAACTATTGATTAAAATCTTTGTGCTACCGTTGCTCAAATAGTAGCATAATAGCTACCATGATTCAATTAGCATCAACCAAGTAGTAGCAATTCATTAATTTAGCTACCAATATTGGTAGCAAAATTACTTTTACTAAATAAAGTAACTACTATTGATGGTAGTAATCTTATAAGGCGGTAGACATTTCGCTATTGGCTAAAAGTTTAGCTACCATTGTCATTGTGGTAGCACAAAAACAACCACTTTGTTAATAACTTTAAAAATAAGTAGCAATTTTCCAATTTAGATACCAATATATGAGTAGTAGCAATTCATCGGTAGCTAAAACATATTTTTCTTGTATTGTGCTCTGCATACGAATGTTTATTCACTCCTCGGACGCATGTCCACATGTGCCACCAAATCAAAACATCCATAGGTCATATGGTATGTGGCTTAGTTCAAAAATCTAGATGGAAAGTAGCAACACTAGGGAGATACACCCACAGGCTGCTACTTGGGAGAGACCATAGAAATAGGGTGTTTCAGCAGTTACATGGCCACATAGCAAAGGACTTGTTCAAGGTTGTGAGATTCATCAATTAAGCTCTTTCAAACATCAATATGGGTGATCTCTCCTCCAATTCGAAGAAATGCAAATTCAGTGAGGTTTTACTTGAGGCATCGAGATCAAAACTATGCGACTTGCATCTACCAAAGGAAAGGAGGCAAGGAAGTGGGCGACAATGTGTGGGTTTGGGCAGTGGCGGACCTAGACTTTAAAATCTGTGGGGGCCAGTTGTGGACCCAAAAATTTTATTTATGGGTGTAAAATTTTTTTTGACACTATCACACTTTACAATATTATGTTATTTTGTATTTTTCAAAATTTTATAAGGTCAATGAACTAATTTTCAAAAATTTCGAGGGATTGGAGCCCCATCCGCCTCTAGTGGGGGCACTTTTTATCAAATAACAATCTGTCAAACAAAATATTAAAAATTAAATTGAAAAACAATATTTAATATTTATATTACAATTATTTTATACGGGTCTTCTATCATTTAAAAATGATACATAATAATATTATTGTTAATGGGCTAATAATATATTTGATTCTACATAAGTGTTTAGATTATCACCAACCAGTACATCTCCCATTCTAATATATTTTATGAGTGGGGATGCTCTTTCAACTGTAGTTGTAGTAACTGATAACATCAACCCACATTTTGAACATGCACTATTTTGAATGTCAAAACATCATATTTGAGTTATACTATTTAGTTATCTATTAACATTTATTATTTATTTTTGCTATATATAGACACATATATACTTGTATTTTTCCAAAAACCAGTGGGGCACGTGCCCCCACAGGTCAATACCTCGGTCCACCACAGGGTTTGGGTGGATGTCAGGATACCCCAATTCGAGTGGAAACATAGGCAAGGGTATGTCGATGGGCATGGACCAGAATTGCCAAAATGTTAATTTGTTCTGACTAGTTGCATGATGAGGGAAACACTTAATGCAACTAGTTTGTTTGATCTCGTGTCACCACTAATAATCTCTAGCTTCTTATGTTGGATTTTCTTTGGGTTGTTTTTGGTTGTTTTGTGGTTATGGTCACTAGTTTGTCACCATATTCTCAAAATCTTATGATCACTTTTGGGATGTTCTTCTTGATGATGCTTAGGCATCATAGTTCTCACTTTCAACTTCAAACGCCAACTCTCTTTGGGGGATTAACGCATTGTGTTGATTGGATTTTGGTTCATGTCTCCCTTGATGACTGGTTTGACTTTGTTTAGTTGTTGTCTTTTAGTTGTTTCATTATGAGGTCGACCTAGTTCAAATATCAATGTAATATGAAATCCTTTATCTAATCAAGATATCTGTTTACGATTTTTGAAGATTGACTACACTTTAGACACTGAAGTTTTCTTTTATAAAATTCAATTTTAGATTACTAAAGTTTCCTATACAAGGTGGTGTGTTAGTGTAAAGTGAATCTTATGTGTACCTCAAATGAATTTTGGGCAGTATTATACATGATTATTTTCTGCTATAAATTTAGTTTCGTTATAAACTTTCATATACATTGTGATGTGTTAGTGCAAAAGTGAATCTTATGTTTACATCGAATGAATCAGCATTGTTATAAAAGTGAATAAGTTAGTTTCATTAATTTCGGAATTTATATGAGCATACCTAATCAAATAGAAAAAAATCACAACTTTGTAATATTGGGAGGTACTAGAATCAGTTATCAAAATTTAAGGATTTGAGTTTAAATTTATAGATTTAGGATCATACAGATACTATAGTTTAATTTACAAATTAGAACGGAAAGTGGTTTACTGAACTTATAGAGTCAAGTGGTCAGATAACTTTTTTTGTTATCAATTATAACTTATTGTTTACAAACAATCATATGTAACAATTTAAGGAGCAATGAGTATCAACTATGGCAAACTCGGCTGCAACCTGCCACCCCCAACCTCAATTGCAAGCTTCCTCGCCTCCTCCACAATCTTCACCAACGTTCGTCTCTTCGACCCCGACCCAGAAACCCTCGCCACCTTCGCTCACACGGAATATCCCTCACAATCACCATCCCCGACTCCCAAATCATCTCCCTCACTTCCGTCATCACCGCCAACAGCTTCATCTCTACCATCCTCGCCCATCCCTCAGCGCCGGCACCAACATCACCTGCATCTTCATTAGCAATGAGGTCTTCTTAAGCGGGAAATCCATGCTCATCTTCTCCCTCTTCCCAGCCATGGAATGTCTCCACACTGCCCTCGTCACACATACCTTCGATGACCGTGTTCAAGTCTCCACCCCTCACTCCCTTGGCATCGATCCTATCCGACTCTGACCTTCTTGATGTCCCATCGAAACAAAAACATCAGATTCTTTCACAGATACATGCAACTCTGAGGTAGCCGTAGACGAGGTACAAAAAATCCATCCAAATGATACCACCCACTTATTTGCAGATGCAACCGGAATCTGAAACCAGAAAAATATACACAGTTTGAAGTTCTACCAGGCAAACGAAGGTCAGACATAATTAATCCTGAACAAACCCACCAACTATACTTCCTTGCATCTGAGGGAACAAGTATTGTTGTATTGGTTTGGGCTAGAAGGAGGATGAGAGCGAAAATGAAATGGGGTTTCAGAACGAAGGATAAGAGAAAACAAAGGCAATTACAATTATGTCCTTCAACGAAAAGACAAAATTGTCAAGTTCTAAGTCACAGAATAAAAATAGATTAATTAACTAGAGTAGCGGAAGAAATTTGATGGATAATGTGCAAAAAATTTATTTACTGTGCGAATCTATCCAATTTGAATTTCCACATATTCTCATATCAAATTCACCTTTTTATTATTCACTAATATGTTTGAAACAAGATTCACAAAGCAATTCAAATAACTAATGAAATTAATTGAGGAGCGCAAAGAATAACTTTAATCTAAAAACAATAAAAAAGTTTATCCAATTTGAACTGCAAAAACCTAAACTATATCATATCCAGATTTCAAAAATAATCCCTCAAAGTAATTCCTACTTAGTCAGACATGTTACAAAAATAACAAATGAAATCAATAAAGAGTTCATAGAGATTAAGATAGCTCCCAAGCGTGCTTCGTTATCTAAATCTGGTCTTTCTCAGGCTAGAAGTTGAAGGTGGTGATGGATTCCTTTACTGAGTGCTATAACTAGGGTATGCGTGAGTGCTCGGTGAATGAGAAGCCTGTAGAAATAGGTCGTCGATTCCCTTTTATTCTGCCCAACTCACCTCTTTTTATAGAAAATTTTCATAAGTTTAGCCGTTTGTGGGTGGATGACTGGGTAAACAAGCTGGACGAGAGACAATTGTGTCAGGCGAGATTTTGACTCTATGAAGTGTATGGGTGGGATCTCAGCCGGACTGTTAGCCGGTGGGCTAAGCCGGACAATCACCAGGATATGGCTGTACATTATGGGTTCCTTCCTCTGCAGAGTGCCAAAGTCCACTTAGATCGTGTCCTAAGTTAATTAAATAAACTTCGAAATAAGATAAATTAATATATTTCTCCATGATAAAGATGTGAGATGAAACTGGGGAGGAAATTCAAGAACGGTGAGGATTTCTTCAATAAAGGATATATCAAATGTGAGTGCATTATACCACTATGGGTGCGTTCGGTAACGACATGAAAGCTCAAATGAAGATGAATGAGAGATTAATGTCCATCATGTTTCATCTTTGATGGGAGATTTTCTTGAGATTAATCTCACACCCAGGGCTGTTAGGGAAATGCCAGTAACCCTGCGTTTGGCATAAAGTGTACTACAACCCAGCTTGTTATTTTCAATATTCTCCAATCTACCCCTGTGAACTTCACTTTTTCCAGGGCTGATAGGGAAACGCCAGTAACCCTGCGTTTGGCATAAAGTGTACTATAATCCAGCTTGTTATTTTCAATATTCTCCAATCTACCCCTGTGAACTTCACTTTTTCCAGCTGAGGCTAGAATAACCATCAAAATGTCGCTGGCAGTCTTCTTCAATTTATGAGCTTTGGAACATGAATTTGATAGTACCAAGGTTGAGGGTAGAGCAAGACATGACACAATAAAATGTAGCAAAACAAAAACGGGTAGGAAGACGCAAACAGGAAGACTTGAAGAGAAGAATAATGAAGAGGAGATCAGGTGGAGCTCGCAAGGTAATTGGAGGAAGAGGATGAAGTTTGATATGCCAAGAAGTGAATCTCTGCGTAGTGAGAAAAGTGAGACAGTTATAATTGGGAAAGTGCAAAGCAAGGGGTATAGTTGTCTTTTGGTTTGAATGAGAGATGTAATATATCAGCTTGAAAACAAACGGGTGTATATGCTGGGAAATATATTCACTTGGTTGTTAATGTCATAATTATCCAGTCTTATTTGGTCAGCCCGAAAACGAACGGGGCCTATATATGTAACTTTGTGTCTTCACACTTTAGATAATGATTTTTGGGAACCTATCGGAAGAGAAGAGTATTTTCATCGTGAGAAAGGTAGTTAGAGATTTTTATAGTTGTGTATACTAGAAATAGTTTCGTATTGGCTTTCATTAATAGTCACCCTGAGCCGTACGTGTTGATCTACTTGGCGTTGGTGCGAATTCTTTGTACTACTTAGGTGCCGTTCGCTGGTGACTTTAAAAAAAGACCCAAAATAAAGGTGGGCATTAATGGGACAACGATTCGCAGTATATGTGGGCATTAATCTAAAGGTATAAAATATCCGTTCGTTGGCTACGAATACAGATACGCATCATATTTGGATTAAAAGACATCTCTACCCCTTACTGGACAATGAGAAGAGGTCAACTGCTCAGCTCGTAACTACAAGAAAAACGGGAATGAGGTAAGAGTTGTTGTTGCTCAATGGTTGATACAAATCAGGAAACTGGTGGGTACAAGATGGGTGAATGTACCTTGATCAACACAGTCAAATTCCACAGTGTTAGATAGTGCGACTCCAACAAGAAGATACAGCAAACACAACCAATTTCATGTAAGGGTAACCACAGGAAAAAAAAATGAAGAAATGCTGATAGAGAATATACCTCTTATCTGGTCATATATGTTTATCTTTGTTGTTAGCTTACATAGGATCCAGAGACGGAGATCCAAGTATCCATGTGAAGCCTGAGAATAACTGTACAAGTATACAGAGCTAGGGGAGATTATTTTCTGTTTGTTGTGAGCAGAGCCGTGAATAGCTCTCAACACAATGCAGACTGCAGATTGACGAATACTTAACTTCTTCACCCAGCAGACAAAATTGAAAAAGGAAAGAATCATTAAAAATATTATAACATGATATAGCAAACAGAATATGCGAACATTCCCACTTACTGGAAAGCCGGCTCGGCGAAGAACGACAGAATTCGACCAATCAAAGGAAAAACAGTGTCCTTTTTACCGTGGTAAAAGACGCCGGGGAAGTTCATAGCAGTGTGATTCAAAAGCTTCAGTACTGCGGTCACCTTTCTCTCGTTGGCTGAAGAAGACGGAATGACATATGTATGGAGGAGACCAGGAAGAACGGCTTGGAATCTAGCCTCCAATGCGACATCGTTCTTGTTGTTGGAAGGGGTAGATGAGGAAGCAGTTATCCTCTCTCGAAGCTCGTGTACTAAACTTGAGAGTTGGTGGCCTGAGTGTATAAAGAATTGCTAGAGTGTATAAAGAATTTGTAGAGGCAAATTACATGGCGGGATCTAAACTTACATCTCCCGACTTCAATGGTGATGCAGGAAATCAAAGTACTTGGATGTTGATTCATTAGTAGAATTGAATACGATTACAGAGATTGGGGGATAGGGTTTGATGATGAGCATACACGGTTGCACAACAGTCAAAGGGTACGGGATTAAAAAGACCGTCACTTTTCCAGGGTAAAAAGGTAAAAGTTTGTCATACAATTTGGGCAAAAGGTGGCTTTAAGTTCTGAACGCAGGTAAAACATGCGTTTGGATAAAGGTCCAAAATAGCATTAATCTGAACCCATTTTCACGTTCCGCTCCACCTTTACAATGAGATTAATCTGCACAATTCGTCAGAAAACAACGAATCGTACCCAACGAACAGGCCCTTATTAAGCCAATGAATAAAAATAAGAGTTTGCATCACTTATTGTTTCACCATCATGGTAGCTTTTTTTTTAAAAAAAAAAATCTATACAAATTGAGTCAAAGTATAGTAGACGGACCACCATGAGTTAGCCTACATATCTACATATATCCAACAATTGAAAGCTATCTAGCTAGCTCTTCCGAAATTGATCTTGATACCACCAGACAGCAACGCCTTACAATGCAACACCGACTGCGTTCGGAATACACCTTTTATGCTGTTTTGGGAGTGGTCCTACTACGTGGGTCTTACGTTTTACTCCGATAATATACTGTCATATATAAAACAATCACAAAACAATCAGACCAAATAACCAAAAAAACAAACTTTTGAAACCGATCTAGATGTTCATTGAAGGAGTACTTCATGAGATCCTACCCTATAGTCAAAACTTGGTCAATGAAAATCCGTACATATATATACCGCAGTTATTATTATCATGTACTCTGTTTTTTTTTAAAAAAAAAAACAGATCATATACTGATATAGCATGCTATCAAGCAAAACCAACCTCCTCCTTTTGCTTTACTCTTATGAAGGAAAATGATGATACACTCCTCCTGAAAGAATTAATTAATAACATCATCTGTTAATAGTTTGCACTTGATAGGAAGATCGAGTAGTTGGTTACTCGTTTAATTTGTACTATAAATATAAGAGGAAACGGCGGGGTAAACCTTACTTACTCTAAAGGAGGGGCATGCTTGAAATGGGAGAAAAGCCTGTTACTGTTACATGATTAGACATTATATCATTTCGTCGGTTGACTTTTTTTCTTTTATTGTCCTTTTTTTCTTCCTTTTTTTTAAATTAATTTCCGTTTTAATTGTTGTATTACTATTTGGATATGTAGTTTGACTTCAATATTTAACATATAGGATAACATAATTTTACAAATCTAAGTTTTACAATATGAAGCTTATATGAAAAACTATATGTTGTAGAAATTTATTTTATAAAATTATTTTATCTTATATGTTTAATATTAAAATAGAAAAACGTGTCGTGCGGAGGTAATATGTGTAATAAGTAGTAGTATTAGTATGTAATGTCGTAGTCCATTCATACGGATTCGACGGTGACGCACGCACATGCCGCCATGGGCGAATCCTTGTATTGATTCTTGATACTGACCACCGAATTGTAGCGTGAAAGCAAGCAAGAAAGCGGCATACTAGTATTGTGTATACGATATCTATGTTGTCCTTTTTACATTTGGACCGACTTGTTTCAGAATCGTACGTAGGTAAGTAACGTGCTCCCTCTCTGCCATTTAAGTTTTAAATATGATTACTCACATGATAAATAATATATTAGATAATTTAATTTTTATATACTTAATATTGAAATAAAAAAAATATGTCTAAACAAACAGTACGGTGAATTCAAAATGAAGGGAGTATTAGTCTATCAATTATCAATATATAAAGTTACAGAATTCTCAATAATTCAGGACATTTTTGAAAAAAAAGAATTGGTTTATGACATGAATTAAACGTTATTTTAACTCTAATAGCTTAATATACCACTGCAAAATGGTAGGAGACACGGAAGCGTAAAAAAAACGTGAAATATAATAGTAGTAGTATACTCCAATCTTGACTTAAGTAGTAGTCCCCATTTGGTCAGCAGTTTTTTTGTGTCCCTAATTAAGCGGCGGGCGTTACATCTCCATACATACACAGAGCAGACGCACGGACACACAAACAAGAACGGCATTGCCGGATGCGGCTAAGCTAGCTAGCAAAGCATCACTTTTTTATGGTTTCATTCACACTACTAGCTACGGATATAGTAGTATATATTATAGACATTGAATTGAGGGAGGAAGATCCTATCGTGGGGTTTGGTTTCCAATATTTGGTCTTAAAGCATTCATCTAACTCTTTTGGACTGTTTTTTGTGAATCCCCAAGAGAAAAGATAAAGAAAACAAAAAGAATACTAATGGCAACCCGAATTATGGCAGTAATGAGTAGAATTTTAATGACTACTTTTTTTTTTTTTTTAGTATAAATTAGATCTTCCTGTTTCACGGTTGTCTCCCAAGCCTAGTAATATACAGCATTCTGAGAGAGAGTAATTAAGCTAGACTAGTAGTAGCGTATCCCATGAAATGAATACCAAGAAAATGAAAAAGTAAAGTTTATTCAACAAAAGTGTTTTTGTTTGTTTGTTTCTTTCTCTCTTTATCCCGCGTCCTTTTATTATTTTAATTTACTATAAAACACAGAGAGTCACACACACAGTGGTGTGGTGTGGTGTGGTGAGGTACCACTAGTGTACTACAGTACAGTTTTTATGACCAGAGATATCTTTATAAGGAGAACAAAGTGGTGAAGGACCGCTCAGGGTTGTCAGCACTCAAACACAGACAGACAAGAGAGACGACAGAACACAGCTGTTAGCTAGCTAGTACGAAACAAAAGAGAAAACCCTGCAGCCAGCTTTAATTCTCCCCACTCTGCTCTCTAGTCGGTCTCAACTGAGCAAACTGCAACAAACCAACATAATTAATAATGGAGCAATGTAGCCCTTATGGCTTGTTCTACTACGACGAAGAGAAGAAGAGGTATGTATACTCACTCAAACTCTCTCTCTCTCTCACACACACACACACGAGGCAGTCAATTGCGCAGCTAGTAGTATTAAATTAGCTGACCAGCATTGTGTGTAGTTCTTCAATTTTATACTTAATTTTGGTTTCTTAAAAAAAAAAAACAAAATCAGGTGGCAGGAATGGTGGAACTACGAAGCTTCCTGGTGCAAACCATGGGTTTAGAAGCGGCAATACTCTCTGCACAGGAAGAAATTGCGAGAAAAGAAGAGGAGATAACCAACATTAGAGATCTATTAATGGTTGCAGTCAAGGAACGAGATCAAGCTCATCATGAATCCCAGAAACTCCTCCTTCATAACCTCTCCCTTCAACGCCAACTCAACCAGATTCAACAACACCAAGACCAGCAAAAGGCAGCAGCTCCTGAGGCTGACAATAATTTCTCCTCTGTTCCTGACAAGAAAACCCTGCCCCCTAAGTTATCTCCACTACTTCCAATTGTCGATAACAATAACGCCAATTGCAGCTCTAGCGACAACGAAGATAGCAGCACCACCCTCTCCGACCAACCTCCACAGCTCAATCTCATACCCACTAGTTCCGTATCAACTGTACCACAACAAATTATCACCACTTTAGGTAAGCAGAGACCACTCCCCGCTAAGGGAAAGCTACTGCAGGCTGTGATGGAGGCAGGTCCACTCTTGCAAACCCTGATGCTAGCCGGTCCATTACCACAGTGGCAACACCCACCACCACAATTGGACACAATCGACATCCCACCGGTCACAATTCCATCCTCTTCTAATAATTCCTCTCTGCCAGTTTCTCCTAATTCCCCCTCCACGCCTTCTCCTAATTCATCTACGTTGATCAATCACAACAAGAGTACTACTGCTCTGCTGAAGCACCAAGATTCCTTCAACACCAACAAGAAGAGAGGACTAGGCTTACCACTAGTGGAGAATTTTGATGGGTCCTCCTCATCTTCCATTAATAATATCTCATCTCCTTCACTTAGTAGCTGCTCAAAGCTTCAAAGGGTGGTTTGATTAATTACTTAATTTGACCATGATTTGACTCGGCTGATAAATTGATGAAGTTAAACTAACTAAGCTTAGTTAATCTGGACTTCCTTTATCATGAGTGCTTTTTTAGTTTCGGTGATGTTAGTTAATTTTTCCTCAATCTCCCGTCGTTTTCATAGACTTATATATATATATTCACACTATAGCTGCCTAGCTAAGTGTAAAGCGAGAAACTACGTACGTACTAGCGTGGAAAATTGATGAGTTTTTTTTCCCCTTTGAATTTTTCTCCTTAGGTCTAATGATTTTTGTCCAACCCTACCCAACCACAGACCACAGTAGTGTATGATACTAGTACTATAGATTCTACTTACTAGCTTTTTCACTAGGAATTTATTCTTTTCATTCCTAATTGCATTGGGATGAACTGAAATGAAATCTGAGACACTTGATGAGATCTCAGAACTTTTGTATTTTTAGGCAGTGAGTAGTAGTATTAGTATTTGTACTAGTCTTGTGCTAGTGTAATGGGGATAGAAGAGACCCTAATATCTCCATCTGAGAAGAAATTAAGGAGTTTCCATCATCATTTTGTTTTTCTAATGCAATCGTACGTTACGTTGATGAGGTGGTGGGGGTGACTCGGATGATCTGTTTTTTTTTTTTTTTCTGTTTGTAATATAATATAGTCCTAAAAAACTCAAAGGAGGATCTATTCTCCTGTAATTGGAGATTATGGGAAGATATTGGGAGGGACCCAACATGGATTTGGTAACTTATTTATAATCAATTCCAATTTTGTGTAGTATATACTATATATACTCTTTTTTTTTTTTTCAACTCGATCTCCTTTAATACTATTTGTACGTACAATATTTCTTTTGATTCAGTTTGATTGTTTTGATTAGTAGTACGTTAGTAATGTGAAGCCATCATTATTGAGAATAAATTGGGAGCAGCTAGCCTGCTTCTTTTTCGCACAAGCAAATATATAGTATAATATGGTTGTCAACTGTTCACTTTTGTAGCAGACAGACAAAAAAGGATAATAATGGTTGCAAATGAAATGAAGCTGTTCACTTGTCAAAAAATCTAAGCTCGCAAAACGCTTGTCTGGAAGGACAATGCGTGCTTGTTTTTTCCTTTTGGTTGGTCTATTGGACCCCTCATTTGCTTTATTTCTTTTTTTTTTTTTGAAAAAAGCATTTGCTTTATTTCTCTTGGTGAAAGCTTTGTTCAAAACCAATACTGCTACTGTAGACATCAGCAATCATTCCCAGATTCTCACATGCTATTCCAAACTTTCTCCGTCCTCATGATCACCAGCCGCAACAACTCCCCTGCGTGCTTTTGTTATGTTATGCGGCCGGGTTTCAAAATGCATGCATGCAATATTACATAATGCATGCACATGCTGATAACACTTAACTAATTTAACGCTTCATGATAAATGTCTGCCACTATAAACGTATCTATTAATATAAACCCACCATCTCATTTTTATGTTTCAGTTAAATATTAACTTTTGAAATTAAAGTTACAAATCGAGTTCTTGCAGACTGAAATCGAGGCAAGTCAGAATAGTATTGACTCATTCTTTTAATCAATAACAAAGAGCATGCATTGATTAGTAGTGGCAAGCAAACTTAAAAGTACAACCCTACATTACTCTTATACTAAGCTGGTTAAGAAACATGGAATCAAGAAGGGAATGGAAAAGAAGCCCCTTTGATTTTATTGTTTGTTTGAGGTGAATGATATAACCGTCAACGGCCACGGTCAATGGTCAAGACTGCCGGCTGCCGGTCAACGGCCATTAATTACTGGTACATTCACTAGCACGGTCAATGGTATTAGTCATCGGTCAATGGTCATAGTGCCGGTCAAAGTACTGGGGAGGGAATCCCATTCCCTGGTAGGGGGTGGGAATCAAAGGGTGGGGATCCACTCCTTTCTGATAGGAACTGGCAAAACAAACCGAGAATCATTCCGACACTTTCTGATTACCCAAAACAAACTAACTCTATTGATCATATATAAGTAGTAAACACTAAACATATCTGAGTTGAACATGCGTTAATATTTAAAAATACTAGTCTTTCTTCGGGCTAAAGGTTTTCAGTTTTCTAAAATATGGCACGGCTTACTATTACAACATCAATTTACACAACGTAAATTTTGATTTTGTTTGATCTAGTGAGCTTGATAACATTTTGATTAAACAACTCTTTAGACATGGTGCAAATGTTGAGAAAAAAATGGTCCAAAGAAACTCCTTCAGATAAATTAAAAAAGAAGAAGAAAAGTCACATAGCATGCAAGTCGTGATACGATGCCGTGGCTGGTGAAAGATGTTCAGAAACAGAGAGAATCCCATAAATTAATATTGAATGGTATGGACAATGGGATAATGGGTAGGTCAACAACAATATGTCCCATGCCAAACCCTAGTCCCATATATATATATATATATAACGAATTATTAAGCAACACAAACAACACAGGGCCACCGTTCACGCGGCATTTTATTTTATTTTGTTCAAATGTTACTTTCACACAGATTTTGAAAACGAAAACGAAATATATTATCTGACTTAAATAATCAAACATGTCTCTGAAGTTTAGTGTATACATAGCAGCAACCATCACGGATAGGACGGAAACTAACACTAGCACCTGTAAGGCGTGGCTAAGTTTTTCTTTTTTGAAAAAATAATTATGGTAATGAGATCCGGCTGTCTGAAATGACGTGGTGATAATTATGTTTTAAGTAACCCAGTGATGAGATGAAATAGACAGGTAACTTTTATTGCTAATATTTGATGGTTACAGCTGAAGGAAAATAATTAGGAGTGTCTAATTAAGATTAGTGATCGCCCCATCGATCTGTCTTGAAAAAGAAATCATTTTTTATGCCAAGCAGTAGTGTTTGGAAGGATAATAGTAGTAAACTAAATAATTAAGTACAAATTATGGGCACTACCATGTTCCGACTGTTAAACCCCGTTTGCAACAAAAGTTTCTGCAGGATTGATACGCACCCGTCCTCTTGTATATGTCATATATACTATATATTTGAAAAAAGGAAAGTATGAGTATAAAAGAAGAAAAATATAAAAAGGAAAAGACATGAAAAGAGATATGTGTCGGTTGACTTAAATAAACCGCCAACCACCTTTTGGCGCCAATTATTTTACAACGCCATCAACATCAAATCCCATCAGATAATAATGCTCTTTCCCTCCTAGATTTTATGAGTTTTGGATACACAATAAATTTATTGATTATCATCTATGGTAAACTTTCAAATAAATATATTAACTTAAGTTTTTAAAAAATAAAAATCAATGAAAATTGACTTTAATTTTACAGATGATTGTCGTAGTTAGTGTTAATGTATAACTAGCAATCCAAAATAATTCTTCATATGTAACAATTTCTATCGGTGATATTAAAATGTATCAATTTGATATTGGTATGGATAACCATTTTAATGTAAGGTGTGTGGTAGGTAGATTTTGAAATCTAAGCATTAATATTCAATTCAGCATTAAGAAAACCATATAATTCATTATTGTCTCCAGAAAGTATCAAGTTTGGAGGGTTTAGTGTTCTCAACTTTAAGATATCACACTGTTAATACATCTCACTTTTTAGTTTCATTGGGTGTGGGTGATATTTTGATGCATCTTTACAATTTTGTTGTAGTAAATAATCGATATGTATTTTAAAGCTTATACTCTAAACCCTTAGATTAAACTTAGGGCTCATATGTTTTGAGAAAATCGGTAAAGAGAATCAGAATTAGATAAAAGGTATGAGATTATACTAAATCCCTCTAACTTGATTCAATTCTGATCACTTCTAGTCTAACGAGGGAATGAGATTCTGTCTTCTCTATAATATTTGATCGATGACCAGCAACCACATTGTCCGGTAGTGGATGTTGATTGGCGATTGGTGATCGTTGATTAACGGTCTATCTGCATGACCAGTGATTAGTTTCATTTTTATTTGCACAAACAAACGTAGAGAAGAATCTTTTACATTTTCTTTTATTCCTTTTTCTAATTCTGATCCGCTTCATCTGGTCAAATTAAATACCCCTTAATATTAAAGACAAGAGGACACTAATGAAAAAGGTGATTTGGCGACTCATGGTGGTACAAAAAGGGGTAAGAGTAAGGTGTGAAATGCTATAACAGTCACAAATATAGGACATTAGAGGCACGTGGTTGTCAATTTGTTAAAAAAGGACGAGACTCATTAAGATGCTACTGCTTGTCGAGTGGAAGATGGTAGTGTATTAGAGGTTGGACTGACACCGAAATCTGCATATAAAGGAACGGGTTTGATAGCATATATCATATGATACAGTAATTGTGATCGATTTATCCATGCTTGTTCTTCGTTACAAACTCTTTAAAAAGAAGTTAAGATGCTATACAGAAAAACAAAAAAATATATACTGGAGTTTATATCTTGAAGCGATAAACATATTCAACTTTTCGATTGAAGAAGCTACGTGTAAAATATTTACAAACATGACCATAAAAAAAAAAAACAATTCTTATAGGATTTTTTTTTTGCTATTTTATTACTCTAACAATTACAGATGGAGTATCACTATTTATCAATATACTTAATAAATTTTAACAGCGGCACGTAGGTGGTTTGTTCTCTGAGGACAGGACAGGACAGAGATATCTCTACCTCCAAGTCCAACCCTTTAGTATTACTCTCTCCTCTTAGTTCTGTAGTCTTATAATCAAGCTTAGGGTGAGGTGAGAAGAGGGGACAACCATTAAGGATTGACTGAGCGATCTTTCTTTCCAATAGATATTTCACTTGCTCTGGATAAAAAACCATGTCTGCTCTAGTAGTAATAATGTACTATCCGTCCTGAATTGACCCCGTCTGTTTACTATTTAAACATGTCGTTTGACTTCAATTTTAACATATAAGATAAAAATTTTGAAAATTTAAGTTTTGATATGATTCCTTACATGATAAACTATATGTTACAAAATTTAGTTTTTATAAAATGATTTTATCTTATATATAATTATTGAAGTGGAGGAAAAGATAAAAACGGTGTCATAAGGCAAACAGACGGTCAATTCAGGACGGAGGGAGGGAATATGTGAGAAAAAAGTGCAATCGTTTGCGTGTTGATTAAACGTAACAAGTCGCTTGAACAATGATATGATGCGTGTTGATGTTGATTGATGTTCAAAATAGGAGACGGGGCACGGCAGCATGAATGAATCATTAGTATAATTGATATTGACCTGCCGGGTCTTTTTTTGCTCTATTGACGTCAAGTAATTTCATCTTGAAAAAGTAAAAGGCTCAGACTGAAAGAGTATTGGGCTATATTGAAAGCCCAATTCATAGGTTGATCTCCTGACCCATTAATTGAAAAAAACTAGCCTTATCAAAAACAGTACGCCGTTGTCGTCGCATGATCCATTACCCCAATTACCGTCTCCCTTTTGCGGGTTCTCAATACGGAAGTTCCAGTCCAGCATTGGTTCCTTCAATTACTCCCTCCGTCCTGAATTGAACGTCCTGTTTACTATTTGGACATGTTTGACTTCAATTTTTAACATAAGATAAATTAATTTTGAAAATTTAAATTTTGCATATGATTCCTTACATGATAAACTATATGTTACAAAATTTAATTTATAAAATTATTTTATCTTATATGCTTAATATTGAAAGTAGAAAAACGTGTCATAAAACAAACAGGACGGTCAATTCAGGACGGAGGGAGTAGTACTTATAATCGCAGTTTTGATTTTGAAGAACTACATTCGTAACGCCGCCGCCATTGTCCACTCTTATATTATCCCTCTAGAGAGAACTCTCTCTCAGTCGATCAACGGTTCTTTTGTGTTGCTCTTCAAATTAAAGCTCTAGAGTGACGATGTCCACCGCGCGCGCTGTGATATTTCTCTGTGAAGTTCAAATGCGTGCGGGAACTATATGTTGTTTACTCACTTCCTGGTTCCAATATATTGAGCTTTTCTCTATTCTCCGCCGCTTGTCTGAATTGTGTTAGAAAATATCGATCGACGTGAGGTGATTACACAGCACACCACGTTGAGTGCTTCAAAACATTGTGTTGAAGTTGATGTGATATCGAGTTTAGCAGTTTGACATGTTGTTATGCTTTGCTTATGCGACTTTACCACCCCACGTACAATCACAAGTGGTTCCTTCTCATTTTGATAAGCAACTATAGAATTGGTAATCTGTTGTACTTGTATAGAAGCAACTAGACTTGGTAATCGATCACCATGGGTTTGAACCAATCAAAGAGTACAGACTCTAAGCAAAAGAAAACGCTAGCTAGCTAGTAGTGAAGGTAGTCCGTCAACCTTTTAACACTATGTTGTACTATTTGGGTCAGTTGAGAAAAACAGCATAATAAAATGTTAGTTGCTGAAATTTTTGGTGTCTATCATATTTGATGGAAACCGGGGATACTTTATCCCTTTGCATTTCTCACGACGTTTCTTGGTCATATAGACAGACAACTAGAAAGACTAATTTTGTACAACTATAGACCTAAAAATAGTGTATTGTATTTTATTTGTATACGGTTGGTTACTAAGACCATCCACACCAGCATATGAGTTCTTAACACTTCCCTATATGACATGTCATCATAATAATATTTATATTGTTAAGAAACTTATCATCCTATCTATCACTACAATAATAAAAACTCTTAACTCATTTCTTGTAAAAAACAACCAATACAAAGTTATGAAAGTTTTGGGAAAGTGTGAACATCCAATGAGAATTAGAAAATATATACATTCCTTAACTAAGAAATTTGAAGAGAGAATTTGAGTTGAATCCACTCTATTGTGGAGGTTTTTTCTTTTTCCTTAATGACACATTGGGTGGATTCCACTCTCACTACAAAAAAAAATGTCATTTACAGACACATTTTTTGTGTCAGTATAGCTACAGAAAGTGTAGTAGTAGACTCAGTAAACCTTTACCGACACATAAAAAAAGTGTCGGTATAACCTCAGATACTATAGGTCTATACCGACACATATAATGTGTGTCGGTAAAGGGTTCTGAGCTTTTACTGACACTTATTTTCTTAGTCAGTAAAAGCAGAAGATCTATACTAACACTTAACGTAAGTGACAGAATAGATCGTGAATTTATACTAACACAAAACTAAGTGTCGGTATACCTATATACTAACACATAATTTATGTAATACAAACAGAAAAAACCATCCCGTAATAGCTATACTTACACAAAAGTGTCAGTATACATATATACTAACACATAATTTATGTTAGTAAAAGTTGATTATACAAATAGAATAAACCTTCTTGTAACAACTATACTAACACAAAATCCATTTTTACTGACACAAAATATAATTCAAATAATATTCATAAAATGACCTGTGAATTCTCGAACAATAAATGAGGTATTCAATAGGCTCTAATGCCATTAAAATGTTAAGAGTTTACAATAGCGCAAGTTCAACACTAACATTCATCATTATCCTCCAAAAGTATCGTAATCAACATCAAGATAAGTTGTGTTCAAGTCAAAAAATACAATATTGTTCTTAAACGAGTTTAAAATGTAACATATCACTCTCTCTCTTTCTTCATACTTCTACTACTTCTAAAATAAAATCTTGACTTCATCCACATTCTTTTACTCAGCACCTGCACACACAAAAATTATATCGTCACAAAGATAGAAGATAAGTAAATGGTTATCCAAGATAGTGGAAAATATTCATTAGCAAGGAGGAGTACCATTAGTATTTCTTTCACTCGACGAAAGTTGATTTTCATTAACTGAGCGATTTGTACCGCTAGAAATATCACTTGGAACCTGAAATATATAAATAAACCACAATCTTCATTGGGTAGTCCAATCTTCACCACACACGGACACATAGATTATGCCCAAACCACTCATCTGGAACATAATGACTAGTAAGCAAGAGGAGATACATGATAGACATGTCTTTACTGCATTTACACATGGCTAGTAATCTTCACAAATGCAAGAAGGAAAAGAGAGATAAGATGTTGGAAGTCAATTACGACAAATATTACTCGGTTTCAACATATGGCCAATTGATGTTGATACAACATGGGAAAACCGAATTGGACAGGAACTTGGAACTGTTGGAAGGGTAATGGAATCAGCGTTGAAACAATGGACAACTACAGAAACAGCATACCTAACTAAAGTTCCAGCATAAATAGTGAACAGCTCTGGTACTGTTTACAGAGCTTATTTTGCATTAGGCACCAACTATAGAAACAATGGAATCAGCATACCTAACAAACGTTCCATATATAGTGAACAACTCTGGTACTGTTTACAGAGCTTATTTTGCATTAGGCACCAACTACAGAAACAGACAATTCCAGCATGAACCATGTCTTGGTGTATATATCACAAGCTAAACTTTTGTAGTCAGAGCACGGTGAATGACTTTAACATAAGACTCAAAAATGAATACTATGCAATATCATAGTATGAATTACTTCCCACACTAAATCTGCAGATCACAAGTACAAGAATAACATTACCTGCACCTTAAGGCTGTTGAAAAAGTTTGACATGCTGGCCTCTAGAATGTGTTCCTTCATGAATCCTACAACACTACCCAATGATAGATGATTCTGTAGACTCTTCTCCATGATGTTTCCATCTTATAACAAAGCTGCAAATAAGTATAATTTCATATTAGTCGGCAAAGTGTGTACAAAAAAACTATGATTTATTATCTTCATATCAATTTAATTATAGTTTTCTATTTATATTATTCAATACGGAATGAACAAATAGAATATATGAGGAAAAGTTTACCATGATAAAGAATAAATATAGTCAAAATAGTGGAAAAGTTTAATTACCTCAAAGTTGACTAATCCTTCTTTGATTTTTTTCTCTTCTAGATCTCCTCAAGGTGATACCAACATGAGTGGGTTTACTCTGTATCCCTGATGCAAAGTTAACCAATAAATTAAATCAATAATTATGGTATTAAATTTGTCTCTCGTATTGTGTTTGGTTCTCCTCTCATCACACTGAGGTAAGAAGAAAAACCAGCAACATGCATATCCAGACCACACCCAGTACCCAACATGGTTATGTTAATTTTCCCATCTGATTTGCTTCAGTATAGTAAAATGCAGTTTCTAACTGTAATTACTTACGTTTTCTACTGCTCAGTAATGTAAACTTTAATTATGTTAACAAAACTGACTTCTAGTTGTGCCTTTACCATTTTACAAGTTTCCGAAGTTCCTCGTTCTTGACTTGCCAGATTATTTGGCTACTGTTAGTTAATGTTATAAGTTCATGTTAACAAAACTTCCTCATGTTCCATCTAAGTAATGCAGGCTTAGGCTCTGAAGCAATAGTGAAAGCACGTTATTGTGCAAGGGTCAGAAACGTGTTTAATGAGGTTCTGTATGGGACCTTTATCTGTTACAGCTGCCTGAACATAGAACCCCAATCAGGCTACCAAAATCGGCATAAATGAACTTGGGCAAAAAGAAGTTGAATGTGGAGTGCGATTTGATAGACTGTTCACAGAGGAGGAACCAATTCAGGTAAATCAAGAGACAAGCAAGATGAAAGGAATAGGATTTTCAGTCATGAGGAATATCTATCAAAGAGAAATCCATCTGTTGGTAGAATTAATCCATAATTCAATGACTAGGAATACAGAAGGCCAATGTATTAACTTTCAGAAGCATGAGTCACACAATTACGTGGAACAGAAAGCAGAAGAGTGTATGAAATTGGCTGAGGTGCTCGGCTGTGGAGTAAGGAGTCATTCAAGAGCAAAAGAAAACCTTTGCAAGCTGCTGAAGCAAGCAACAAACAACATTCAGTGACTATTAAAGTTACAGTTTAGATTTTTAATCTCTATCAATCCCACAAATCACCATCTCTCCCTATCCAAAAAATCGGCACCACCACCGCATTTCAAACTAAGAAACAACTAACCAGAAAACACAAATGTAACACCGCCGACGAGACCACCCAACCAGTCAAACCACAGCAACTGAATACAAACCCTAATCTCAAAATCGGGGAAAACGTAGAGAAATTACCTCTCAGATTCAAAACTCTTCTACCTCATGTTCGCTCGTGCTTACTTGGAGCTTGTGATTTCTTCTGCATCTTGTTCTCTCCTGGTGTGTAGTTCGCTAATTTCTTCTACCGTTCTCTATAGTTCGCGCGCGTACTGTGAAGAGATTGTCCGCTTACTGAATTTTGGAAGGGGGGGATAATTTAGTGAGCGGTAAACTTTTCAATATATAGATAATTTAGTCTGATAGGTTTTAGTGACTGGAGTTCGAGTGCCGAAGTTTTTTTTCCTTTAGGTAGAATGGTAGATAGGTTTTAGTGACTGATATAACTTATCGATATAGATAATTTAGGTACTATACTGAATTTAAATTTTATAAGTTAGTAAAACAAAGATGTTATGTCAGTAAAGTTTAGATATTCACCGACACTTCAATAAATGAGTCAATAAATATTTAGTGTGTACTAACACTTTAAAAAATGAGTTAGTAAAGATGATTTAGTTTTTATCGACACATATAATGTGTCAGTAAATTATACCTATAGACAATGTTCACAGAATCGCGATTCGATCCCACGATCCTACGATTTTACGATCCAAATTCATAGTTACGATCCGGATCGTGGGTAGGATCGGAGCCATGTAGGATCGTCAAAGGATCACGATTCCATTGCACGATCCTACGATTCTGCACTCTAGATTCATAGTACGATCCTACGATCCCATCGATCCCAACTTTGTTTACAATTTATCTTTTTCATATCAATGTGAATTATATATTAATAAAATTTGGGGAAACAAAAAGTTTTCAAAATTTTGTAGATAGCTTCATAATCCATAAAATATTATGACTTTAACATTACAACTGGATATTATTAAAATGACTTGTATATGTAGATTTATTTGAGGTCACTGAGCGGATAAGGATTAAGATTGGAATATAACTTCTTGTTACTCTCCATCATGAAAGATTATAATATGTACCTAGGTATTCAAAAAATGTATGACATTTAAAGTGTTATTTAATATTGCAATGATTGAAATATTCAAAGTTATAAAGCTGTAAAGTAGAATATGAAAAAAACTTTAAAGAACCAATACAAATTTATAAAATATTATGATTACTTTTATCATTTTGTTTCTTCTTGGTTTATAATTAAAACAATAAGCTGTTAGAACTCATTTTGGTTTTGTGTTCCATTGCTTACTTACCCTTTTAAATGAGGATCAATTGGAAAACCCATGATTTTGTTCATAAATAACTTGTCGCTCATAATGTTTGTTGGAGGGATGAAATAAATAAAAAACGCACATAAAAATTATGCAATCTATGGATTTGATTTATGTTTAACCTATCTTATTAAATTTTATCTTTTCCTATGGACAATATTATTAAAATTAATATGGTTTGCTAGTCTATATTTCAATTTTGTAAGCGTACTATCATTGTTATGGTCTTAAGTTTTATTTTTCGATTCAATAATGTATATTCTTACTCAAATTAAACTTTATGCTTTAAATAGATGTTGTTTATAACATATGTATAATTTTCAACAATATTTACTCACTTTTTGTAGGATCGAACGATCCCACGATTCGATCCCACGATCCGATCCTAGGGGTCACTTACGATCCTACGCTAGGATCGCGATCCTAAAAACATTGCCTATAGAGACACTAAACTATGTGTTAGTAAAACCATGTGTTAGTAAATGATACTTTTTTTGTAGTGTCTATTATGGATGGCCTAACAAGAAATACTCCCTCCTATTCAAAATAACTGTCGTTTTAGAGATGAATCTGGACAGATTTGAGTCTAAATACATCTCTTAAACGACAGATATTTTGAATAGGACTATATGTCTCGATATATTCCTCCCTCTCTCTCCTTTATGATTGTTTTTTTTTATCGATGTGCAGATACAAATTTGATCAGTGATTGCTGTGTCAGTTATAACAATACAACTTAATAAATTGGTGTATTTGACCAAGTTAGTTAAGTACGTACACTGCTGCGCACGTCGTGACCAAGTTAGTTTCATGCATACTTGAAAAAGATAACTTATACTCCACTCAGTCCCACACTCTGTTCCGTCCGAGTGTCTAAAAAGTGTGCCGATACTATATATGAATGAATGACACTTTTAATGCTTAGCCACCACCCCACATTATTATTACCACTACGTACATCTTATCAACCAAATCCTGAAACTGATCTTCATGATCTCTCCGTCTACTAAATTTTGTGCTTCGCTTGCCGTTTCACTTTAGAGTTGGGGAGGTTCATGCCTTGAAGTCAATAATATTTTTTCCGTTTTGAAAAAAAGCCTTGAAGTCAATAATTTGTTTTCGTTTTGAAAAAAAGCCTTTAAGTCAATAATTGATGACAAAGGCACGTCTTCATTCAGCTAAGACCATGATTATCAATGGTTCTAAGGGGTTCTTAGTTAAAAAACTAAATAAAAAAATATGAGGTGGAGGAGAGAGTGGAGAACTCTAGTTTTAAGTTCTTCGGGAAGAACTTCTTAAGAATTCAAAAATGGGACCCACCATTTGTTTTTCTAATTATAACATGTCAAATATAAATAGTTAAACCTTAGACATTTTAAAATCTAAATATTTTAAAAACTAATAATGATATAAATAAACTAAATATATCAAAATTCTTAAAATCTCATTCTCTACAAAATGAGATCCATATAGTCTGCCTTTTAAAATTTTATTATATTGTAGTTTATCTTGTATTATTATTCATATTGTGTTGTTTGATACTTTAAAGTAATTACATATATTGTACATTTAATACAACAACTACAAAATCGTGTGAAATAATAAAAAATTACATTAATAATATATATGAATAATTTTATTTATTTTTGTTTCAAAAATATATTAAACTTTAATCATTAATAAAATATCAAGTTAGGATTATTTGTGTATTATTGAAAATAGTAGTAATAACAATTAAAATTTAATTTTTGTATATTTATAATAATTAATAAGTAAAAAGTAAAATGATATGTCAATTGTAGAGAGTTATAAACCAAAGTATGAGTTCTCTGATATTGATGAAAAATAGATAGCTCTAACCTAACCATCTACAGTAACATTTTATTCTTTTTTTTCATTTTATGCCTTGAAATGAAGACCGACTTATAAGTATATATGGTTTGTTTATCCGTTCTTTAAACGTTAGAATTTGGATGGTCAAGCGAATTAAGTTGTGGATCCAGGTGTGTGTGTGAGGAATTAAATGAGACGAGACGAGACGAGACGAGACTGGTTTTTATTACTTTTAGTAAACTCCTTACAAAACACATACTATATACCTTATCCAACATTTTCACTGCCTATTTTTCAGCTAAACGTTTTTCTTAATTCTAATTAACCATCTCCAAACTTGGCTCTTTCTGTTTATCTCTCTCACTAATTTTCTGCTACACATTCGTAAAACAACTCAACACAACAAACACAATTCATGTGCCTGCCTGCCTCTCCCTTGGCTTGGTTTTACTGCATGCCATGCCACCACCCCTTATTCCTGTCTCTCTCTGTTTTTTAAGGTAATTAAATTAAGGTGTTCCTTTGACTCCTACTACACCACCACTTCCCTTCCCTCTGCCTCTTATCCTCCATCCATTAATTCTTCACTGCCCGATCCTATATATATGCTAATTATAATTCCTCCCTCCAGGCCACTTCTATTCAACAACACCACTGGCTACCATTATCAATTCTTCTTTAATTCTTCTCTAATTGTCAAATACAACATTTTAATTTAGATCCGAGCCACAAGTCATTCCAATTCTATGTCAACAATGGAGCAGCAGTCAATAGCTGGAACAATGGAAAACCCGGTTTCCGATCACAATAATGAGGAGATAACATTTCTAATGGCAGACGCAGCAGAAGCATGTACAGACGAAGAAAGCAATGCTGACGTTCCATTAATGTTCATCAACAACACTATTGTCGATGTCAATGTCATGAAGAAGGGAAAGAGGACCAAACGCCCTCGCCCAGCTGATCAATTCCCAATTCCATCACCACCACTGTTTATCAATAAGATTAATAATGATATTGATTCCTCTTCACCCGAAAGCGACGTACCCGATGAAATTGGAGGATTTAGAGCTACTACTGCTGAGGAATTGGAATTAGAAGAAGATCAGGATATGGCTAATTGTCTCATCCTCTTGGCTCAAGGTGACCCTATTAATAATGTCGACGCGGATCACAGCAACAATTCCCATAATCTGCCGACCATTAATAATAGTGCCACTGCCTGCAGCCAGATCAGGTATGGTGGTAGCCTCATACAGACACCACACCAGAAAGCCAACAATAACAGGGTAATCATCAACGGCGGCTACGGTTACGAGTGCAAGACATGCTACAAGACCTTCGCTTCATTCCAAGCCTTGGGTGGTCATCGATCCAGCTGCCACAAGAAACCCAGAAAGGAACCACAACATGTACATGAGAGAAAAATGGAGGTCTTATCAGACAATGATGATCACGACTTTATCCCGACCACAGCTGATGTAAACTATATCCAGTTTAGAACTGACAATTATGATCTAAACAGTACTCCAATAATACTAATGCTGGCTGCCAGATCATGCAAGAGCAGGTTCATGAAGAGGAATCATTATTACAACAACAACAACACTAATAGCAATAGCAGTTTCTCCTCTTCTTCTGATTCACTTTCTCTTCAATTAGTCAATACTAACGTTGAACCTTACAACACCACCGGTACCGGTAGCAATTCTAATATTACAAAGTCGCCAAGGGTACATGAGTGCGCCGTCTGTGGAGCTGTGTTCGCCTCTGGACAGGCCTTGGGTGGTCATGAGAAAGCACCGTGGGACGCCCAATTCATCCAGAAACATGACTAATAATAATGTTAATGCTCTTAATCCCAATCATCATTACTACCATTATAGCTCTGCCAATCATGGACGCTACCTTCATGATCATATTGTTTTGTCATTGTCTCCGACCAAAACTGATGAAGAAAAGACTGTCAAGGATGTTGACAAAACTAGTACGGAGGTTAATTTGTCTTTGGGTTTGAACCTCAACTTCCCGGCGCCTGGGTTGACTGTTCATCATCATCATCATCACGACATGAAGGATCATCACCCACAATTAGATCACCAACAACAGTCGAATCAACTTGAGTTGTCTTTGATGCCACCCACTGTTGTACATTGCTAGCTACTATCTAGTGCTGCCACCATTGATATACATATACGATCAGCAAGCAAAGTGCATGTACTTATTCTTAGATGACTTCTTCGACTTAATTTTGTTTCCTGGATTGAAATTATCTGAGTATATATATGACAGACAGGTATTCTTCAGATCTATTCTCGAGACAAAAAAGTATATTATGGAGTAGTTATTAATTTATTACTACTCACTATTCTTGACGATTTATTTTCTAGTGCAACGCAAATTAAGTATATACATTTTAGACTAGTTTATTTTTATTTACCTATATTACCTAGAAGAGTGAGAGAAAATAAAGAAATAAAAAAAAAAAACCTCTTATATTTTTTTAAAAATAATAACACCTACAAAGGCTGCGTTCGGCAATTTTATTTGTGGTAGTTTTCTCTGGTTATTTTGATTAGTGTGTTGTGGTAGTTTTGCTAGTTGTTTTGTGCTGGTTTTTTTGTGGCTGTTTTGAAAATTAGTGTTCGGCAGGCAGCGTTTCGTCTGGCTATTTTGAATAAGTGAGTTTTGTGCAGTATGTTTACCGTTTTCGTTGTTACAATTAAAAATTTTATTTTACATTGTAAAACAATTTTTTTTAATAAAGTTAAAATATATGTAGATATTTTATAGCCTTTAATAATTATATATTCTTTATTAATATTTTAGTGACAATTAATTTATATTATGTATACATATTAATTTATAAATATTTTTTTACATATATCTGTAAAAATAAAGAAATAAACCATTATATTTAAGTAAATATATCAGATGTTATATATAAAAATAAAATTTTACGGATTATATATTAGTATTTAATATAATATTCAAATGTATTAATATTAAGATTATTTTAATTTTTAATGGAATAAATAATATCATTGAAATGAAAAAGTAATTCTTTCTAATAATAAAATAATTGACTGTAAGTGAATATATATATATATATATAATATAATATATACTATATTATTTATTATATATTGTTTAATTGTTGATAAAAATTTATTTTAAATATATATTTGTAGTTAAAACAATATATTCTATTCAATTAAATATTATTTAATGAAATTCAAAAACATAAATTTAAATTTAATACTGGAATATACAAGAAATGAAAAATAACGTATATTAGCATATAAAATTATTCTTTAATTATTAAGCATGGTATAAAACATATAATAACTTTGATATATTGACAAACATAATAGTTTGTACAAACAATTTTGTAATTAATCATTACTTAACAAGTTGAATATTATAATTGATATTTCTGAACTATACTACAAATATTTTGTACTCTAATAATTTGATATAATTGAAAGTTTACATCGTAATTTTTATTAGTTTGCTCTTTTCCTTGTAGAATATTTATTATATGATAGATAGTAATAGTTTTAACGACTATTTATCCGTAAACAATACAAAACACTACTAGTTTAAAACTATGTTTATATTATTTCATTAATTTATAATTTAGTATACCAAATAAAAAAACTAAAATAGAAAAGGTAAAATAAACTAATTTGTAATATATTAATCTATATATTTTAATTTTAATTTAATTGTGTGTCAAATTTAATATAATATCATTTTTAAAATATAATTATAAATATTGAATATTTAAATTAATTTTTAAAAATTAATCTTTAAATATTAATTAACATTATTAAAATATTCTCGTCCCCTTAATTATAGTTTTCTGGCTCCACCTCTATTTATGGTATTCATTATATTTGTAGTATAAATTGTTAGTTGTTTGTGGTTGTTTTGTGTTGGTATATTTATGATTGTTTTGAAAATTGTTATTCGATAATGACAGTTTAACATTTTTCATCAAAAATACTAAACTAAAAAATATCACACTTATATCACATTTATACCATCATCGAACCAGCCAAACAAAGGTGGAAGTATAAGCTTACTTGGTAAATGAAAAATTCTTGTGCGCGCGCCGTCCTGTTTACTATTTGGACATGTCGTTTGACTTCAATTTTTAACATATAAGATAAATTAATTTTGAAAATTTAAGTTTTGAATATGATTCCTTACGTGATAAACTATATGTTACAAAATTTAGTTTTATAAAATTATTTTATCTTATATGCTTAATATTGAAGTGGAAAAACGTGCCATAAAGCAAACAGGACGGTCAATTCAGGACGGAGGGAGTATAAACTGCGGAAGGTCCTCCATGGTTCGTTGGGCTATTAATTACGTATATTCTTGGGCCAGCCCGCCATTTTAAACTATACTCGTAACGCCGCCAAAATCCCCATCCCACTGTTGAGATCTTCTCATTAAGAACATGGACTTCCTGCGGGATCCCGCCAGGGCGATCCTTCCTCTCTTATTAAATTCAAGAGGGAGTGTATTGTATTAGGATCGTAAATGTATTGTATATATATTGGGTTTTTGATGAGTTAAAGACATTAGTCTTCATCAAGTCGTAAATATCTTAATAATTATTGCACTAGTCTCAGTAAAGAATTTTAATAGATTTCTTCACATCGCCTCAGTTCGAGAGTAGTTTAAGAGTGGTTTTATCTAGAAGTTGCTAAAAACATTCAGTTAGAATAATTAGTATTATCCTTGCATATAAAATTATAGTATTAGTTTTAGATAGAGACTTTGTTTATAGTTTTGGAGATTTGTTAACATTTCAACTTCTATATATGTATAGAGAAATAAAAAAAAAGTAAGACTTTTACCGCAAAGAAGAGAGTTTTTGAGAGAAAAAAAGTTTGTGGATTAACATCTAGTGATAGAGGCGTATGTGATTGTTTAAGAGGAGGAGTTTTCAATAAAAAAAATTGATATCGGAGTTTTTCTTCAAAAAGCGTTTATGTATCCTTTCTCTTTTTTGTTAGTCTCACATTGAGTCTTCCAATTTTTCACATAAGATGATAAGAAAGAGGAATACCTGTCAAACAAAAGAGCCTAGGTTCAGGTTAAAAACAAGCTAAGAGATAAGAAATACTTCGGCTAGGGGAGCAAACAGGACGGTTATTTAGAGTACATGGACTTCCTGCGGGATCCCGCCAGGGCGATCCTTCCTCTCTTATTAAATTCAAGAGGGAGTGTATTGTATTAGGATCGTAAATGTATTGTATATATATTGGGTTTTTGATGAGTTAAAGACATTAGTCTTCATCAAGTCGTAAATATCTTAATAATTATTGCACTAGTCTCAGTAAAGAATTTTAATAGATTTCTTCACATCGCCTCAGTTCGAGAGTAGTTTAAGAGTGGTTTTATCTAGAAGTTGTTAAAAACATTCAGTTAGAATAATTAGTATTATCCTTGCATATAAAATTATAGTATTAGTTTTAGATAGAGATTTTGTTTATAGTTTTGGAGATTTGTTAACATTTCAACTTCTATATATGTATAGAGATAAAAAAAAAGTAAGACTTTTACTGCAAAGAAGAGAGTTTTTGAGAAAAAAAGTTTGTGGATTAACATCTAGTGATAGAGGCGTATGTGATTGTTTAAGAGGTGGAGTTTTCTTCAAAAACGCGTTTATGTATCATTTCTTTTTTTGTTAGTCTCACATTGAGACTTCCAATTTTTCACATAAGATGATAAGAAAGAGGAATACCTGTCAAACAGAAGGAGCCTAGGTTCAGGTTAAAAACAAGCTAAGAGATAAGAAATGCTTCGGCTAGGGGAGCAAACAGGACGGTTATTTCGAACAACCGAAATAACCATCCTTTTTTGGATTTGATCACCATTTTTTTAACCGTTTAAAAAATTCAGTTATTTCAGTTAAAACAGTTATTTAAAACATAAGATGATAAGAAAGAGGAATAGCTGTCAAACAGAAGGAGCCTAGGTTCAGGTTAAAAACAAGCTAAGAGATAAGAAATGCTTCGGCTAGGGAGAGCAAACAGGACGGTTATTCGGTTCGAAATAACCATCCTTTTTTGGATTTGATCACCGTATTTTTTAACCGTTTTACAAAAATTCAGTTATTTCAGGTAAAACAATTATCTAAAATAAAGTACGAACTGATATTGAAATTCTTACGTAATAACCAAACTTTTATAAAAATAGTTTTTATAAATTTTATTTTATTTCTTAATCCAATAATTTTATCTGATATTTTACTCACCCACTTAGGTTTAAATTTTGATTATTTAGGTTAATTCATAAAGTTTGATTTTTTCAGTTATTTTAGGAAGTTCGATTATTTCAGTTATCTGGGTCATTTTAGAAAATTTGATTATTTTATGAACTCCCGTTATCAGTTATCAGTTATTAGTGTAACACAAAAAATTGCTATCCACTACAATAATTATCAATTAAAATGGATATTAAATAACTAAATCCCATATTTTATTTTAAACTTTATATGGGTTAAAAACACCCCACCCCTGCCCGTGAGCAGTGGATAGATTGTTTTCATATCTTAATTTTGAATTCGCCTTTGTTTGTGCATATCGGGAAAAGGAAGGTTGAGCCGTTGAGGCGCATCAGTAATGAGTAAAGTGAACATTATAATCTTTGCAACAAAATATCGTTATTTGTCCCTCGGGACATCCGACAAAATATCGGCAATTTTTTATGGTTAGGTCTCTGTAATTAATCTCTGATTGATACTCATTAATCTTATTTTTTATCTGTAGCGCAAATATATATAGTGTGGTCGATCTGTAATGAGTTATGGTGTACTTCTCCTCGAACAAGTTGTTGTGTGTGTAATGATTGTGGAAGTTTGAGCGAGTCAATAAACATCGTCCTGTTCCTGACCAGTTTTTGCTTGCCTCCATGCATTCAAAAGAATGAGTGAGCAGGATTTTAAATGTCGAAGATATTTTGAAAAATTAGCAGTTGATCAGTTGCAAGGAATTCTACTTGAACACTGATTTAGTGATTTTATGTGAAAAGCTAGGGTAGACATTTCCCCATCACTTAGTGGGGGGCATGCCTGTGGGCTCAACTTAAGGTAGGTAGGTAGGTAGCTATCAAGAGCCACACACACTTGTATAATGTCAAAGATCTGTTTCGTTTATTTTAATAAAATCACAAAGTGCTTTGTCGGGACACCCAAAGGGAAATGAAAGATGATAATACGAGTGGAATCGTCAAAGACTTGTAATATCAAATGAGATGAGTAGTTGGCTAAATACATTTACATGTTTAATTAATACTCCCTCTGTCCTGAATTGACCGTCTTGTTTACTATTTGGACATGTCGTTTGACTTCAATTTTTAACATACAAGATAAATTAATTTTGAAAATTTAAGTTTTGCATATGATTCCTTACATGATAAACTATATGTTAAAATTTAGTTTTATAAATTATTTTATTTTATATGTTAATATTGAAGTGAAAGGAAAAAACATGTCATAAAGCAAACAGGACGGTCAATTCAGGACGGAGGGAGTAGGAAATAAAAAAAAGGTAAAGTTATAAGACAAACTCATTCTCTTAGCTCGAGAAAGAATGGGTGATGAAATAGCTGCTGTGATTTTGATTACTGCGCGCAGCTGATAAAGGACGCTGCTTGTTTCCTCTGTTTTCAGTCTTCTTCAACATGTTGTGCCTGCCAATATATTTACCCTTGTTCTGTAACTAACCTTTGATCAGTACTTCCAGTGAGGAAGGACACAGAACTGAAAACGCCTAGCTAACTTGATGAAAAGTTGAACTTGTCACACTGCACTGCAATAGTATAATTAAGGAGAATGGGTATCTGATGTCTTACTTTGTTATACTATTCAATTTCAACTTTCAAGTGGGTGCAGATGCTAGTTGCTGACTTTCCCAAGCAGTGGTACGCCGGTCATTCCATTTTTGTCCTGTTGTGAAGCCCTCTTGCATACTTTTTTGCCTTCTTGCTAGACACTAGTAGTAAGGAGAAATTGATACGTACTGTTTTTTATTTGATAGAACATAAGATGTAAACCTGAGACTTGGTAATCTTTTTAATTAAGCGTAAAACGTATCAGCTTAATATATAGTCGAGGCATTTAATTAACCATGGTCATTGTCGAATGTCGGGAGCGTTTCTGTTCTGCATATATAATTCTTGTTCAATTTTTTTTAGTAAAACTTGAGTGTCTTGTTTTATTTCTAATTCACCTTATACTAGCAGTCGTGCTATAACTCGGTAAGCTGCTCTTCATTCTGTTGGAATGTACCTAATATAAGCCTATAATATTACTCAGACACCAGATCAAACTGTAATACTATTGATTGATAAAAATCTTTCGTGACCGCCATCATACAAGAGGAAGTAATACTTCCGGTCAGGCATAGGCCCGGTCCATTAAGTGTCCATATTTACATGCTAAAGTATTGGGCCTATTTATTCATATTGTAAAGGCCCATTACCTCCTTCTGTACAGAACTAGTCTTATATAAAAGGACTCAAATATGAATACAACGACACGTCTCAGTATTATTA
Organism: Limonium bicolor; assembly: GCA_023374045.1. Classification (NCBI taxonomy): domain Eukaryota; kingdom Viridiplantae; phylum Streptophyta; class Magnoliopsida; order Caryophyllales; family Plumbaginaceae; genus Limonium; species Limonium bicolor. The sequence goes on along the minus strand of CM041776.1, from coordinate 368,640,925 downwards.
TACACATTAAAACCCTACTGTTTACTATGGTATCAGAGCCGTGGCTGCACATGGCGGCGATTCCTCCTATCCCTCCTACGGGATCACCAACTCCAAACACAGCAGCCTCAAATGGAGCGAACCCCTCTTTTCTTCAGGGCCACAGTCGGTGTTACAGCTGCTGGCAACCTTATCAAACTCAATCAAAACAACTTCAACATTTGGAAGACCACCATCGTTCCCTTCCTCAAAGGAAATGACTTGTTCAAATTCTTGGATGGCTCACACAGATGTCCTGCAAGGTATGTCGATGGCAGTGTTAGTAGTGAATACATAAAGTGGGTTAATCAGGACCAATTAATTATGTCGGTGATACACATGTCCTTAACCGAACCCATCATAATTTCGGTAGTTGGTTGCCGTACTTCAAAGGAATTATGGGACATTCTACATAACACATATGCTGCTCAAACTTTGGCTAATTTCGGACATTATCACCAACAGTTAGCTAGTCTAACCAAAAAGGGAGATGAGACCATTACTGAGTATTACAACCGTGCTAGGAGTCTTGTTCACTCACTAGCAGGTGCTGGTCATACAGTAACAGACAAAGAATTCCAAACCTTCCTCCTAAAGGGTTTACCAGTCGAGTATAATCCTATTAACACTATTATGATGTCTACAACTGAGCAACTCGCTCCCTTCCAAATGCTCAGTAATCTGCTGCAGTTTGAAGTTACCTTAACACAGCAGGCACAACAGTTGACCAGTACAATGACAATAAATTCTACCACTGCTGCCAGTGCAAACTACTCATCTACTGGACGTGGTTTCAGAGGTGGACAGAATAACTACAGAGGAAGGGGTGGATCCGGTCGTTCAAATAGAGGAAGAGGAAAAGGAGGTTCAAATGGTCGTGGTAATGGTGCACAATACTTCTCTGGACAGCCTGATAATAGACCTCAGTGCCAGATATGCTATAAGAAGGGTCATGAGGCTCGTGACTGCTATCATAGGTTCAATCACTCCTATCAATCTCCTCCACCCCAATCTTTTCAGCAAACACTACCACCTACAACACTTCTTCTCCTGCAGAATGGCTACCAGATACAGCAGCTTCACACCACTTCACCGGTGACTTGTCTCGGTTAAATACTACCTCCTACGACTATAATGGAGGGGAAGCTATATCTCTAGGAGATGGCTCTATGCTGCCCATCACCCATCAGGTACTGGTCTTATTCATACTCCTACAGCCACTTTCAATTTAAACAAGTTATTCTATAGTCCCACTCTAAATAAACACTTACTCTCAGTCAATAAGTTTTTTGTGTTGACAATAATGTCTTTTTGAGTTTCATCCTGATTGTTTTCTCTTAAAGGATTGCAAAACTCAACAGACACTGCTTCGAGGCTCAGTTAGACAGGGGGTCTATCTTTTTCCACTCCAGTTTTCAGCTGCCTCCCACAACAACAATTCCCCTACTGTCTCCGTTTTCTGCCCCAGCTTAATGTTGGTGTTAAAGCCTCCCCCACAACTTGGCATGGGACGACTAGGGCCATCCATCTCCTAGTCTTACTAAGCTTTTGTTTTATCTAGATTTAATCTCCCTACTACTGTTTCTAGTACCCCCCCCTTTACAATTTGTTGCACGCTGTTTTTGGCAAACACATGCACTCCCACATTTTGCTCTGCCACAAACTACAGCACCTTTTGAATTACTTTTTGTGGATTTATGGGGGCCTGCATATGTTCAGTCTGTTGATGGCTTTAAGTACTTTATGTTAATAGTTGATGGACTTTCCAGATATATGTGGCTTTTTTCCGTTACCTTAAAGTCTGAGGTTTTGTCAATGTTTACCACGTTCTGTAACATGGTTGCAAACTACTATCAGTTTCCTATCCGATCTGTTCAAACGATGGGGGTGGGGAATTCAAACCTCTAGCAGGTTTCTTTCACCAACAGGGCATAAATCACCGTCTTACTTGCCCTCACTCACATGAGCAAAATGGAAGGATTGAAAGCAGAACAGGTATGTGTTGATAAGGGTATCACTCTCTTGGCCCAAGCTTCCATGCCTATGACCTACTGGACTTATGCCTTTAAGGCAGCAGTATATCTTATGAACAAGCTTCCCACAGTTGTGTTAAACTCTCAATCCCCTCACTCAGTTCTCTTTGGGGATGACCCAGATTACAGTTTTCTCAAAGTCTTTGGATGCTCCGCTTATCCTAATCTTAGACCATATCAGTCTCACAACTGTCCAACAGGTCTGTTAAATGCGTTTTTCTGGGTTTACTCTTCTAGTCCACAATGGTTATCTATGTTATGATATCTTCACCAGAGAATGTATGTTTCCCGTGATGTTATATTCAATGAAAATGAGTTCCCTTTCTCTCTCATTACCCCGACTACTACTCCCACTGACCAGAACTTCGCACCTACAATTTCCTCATTCATAACCTCTTCACTGAACCAATCCCCCCCCCTCAAGACCCTAATCCAGCTTCTGAGTCCACAAATTCCACTTCACGACCCATCTTCCTCACTCCCCTCCTCACAACCAGAACCACAGTTAACCCCACAATCTACACACTTCTACCAGTTCAAGACTCTCACACATCTCCCCCCAGCCCATACCCATTCCTCCACAACCTAGCCATCCCATGCTAACCAATCCAAAACAAACTCATCCAACCCTTACAAAGACCCGATGGGACAGTCAATTACCAATTCAATACACCTACCTTACCCTCCCTGACAACCTACTTTCAACAGGCCTTAGCCCATCCTGAGTGGGTGCATGCCATGACTCAAGAAATACAGGCCTTACACAGAAACAAAACCTGGACCCTTGTTCCCTATGAACCACATATGCATCCCCTTGGTGTTAAATGGGTTTTTCGGACAAAACACAGCAGAAGGCAAGCTAGACAAACGAAAGGCCCGGTTGGTCTCACAGGGTTTTAATCAAACACATGGGCTGGATTACAATGAGACTTTTTAGCCCTGTCGTTAAGCAGTCTACATCAGACTAATTCTCTCCCTAGCTGTCTCTCATGATTGGCCAGTTAAGCGATTGATATCAAAAATGCCTTTTTACACGGAGATTTGGAAGAGGTGGTCTACACAAAGCAACCACCTGGTTTTGTTAGTGAGCAGTTTCCTAATCATGTCTGTCGTTTACAGATCACTATATGGTCTAAGCAGTCTCCACGCGCTTGGTACGCTAAACTAAGCTCTTTCCTAGTGGAGCTGTTTCACTATCTCTCAATCTGATCACTCTCTCTTTATATTTACCCAAGGGACCAATATTGCCTATATTTTAGTCTACGTGGATGACATATTGCTCACATGATCATCAAGTGAATTGCTACAGAAACTGGTCAAGCAGCCATTGCAAATGCTTTTTCCAATTACAGACTTTGGTGATCTCTCCTATTTTCTAGGGTATCTGTTACAAGAAACCCAGCAAGGCATGAAACTGTCTCAGGAGCAATACATCAATGATTTGCTACAGAAAACGCAAATGGGCAGGTCCAAGTTCACATCCACCCCTATGTCTACAACAGCAAACTTGGAACCCTAGATTCACCACCAGTACAGGACCACCACACATTACAGAAGCATCGTAGGCAGCTTGCAATATTTACAGTTCACACCGGCCAGATTTAACATTTGCAGTAAAACCAAGTATGTAAATATATGCACTCACCCAAGGAAATTCATTGGAAGGCGGTCAAAAGAATTTTGCGTTACCTTAATCACACCCGCAACCTCGGTTGTTCTTCTCTCGAACTCCTAACTGGTCATCTCCAGGTCTTCACCGATGCGGACTGGGCTGGAAGTCTCACCGACCGCCGATCAACCTCTGGAAATCTCGTCTTCCTCGGCCAACATCTCATTTCCTGGTGCTCCCGCAAGCAATCAACCGTTTCTCTGCTCTAGTACAGAGGCGGAGTATAAATCCCTTGCTACCACCGTGCGGCTGACGTCATCTGGCTTCAACAGCTCATGGCTGAACTCGGTCTCAAGCTTCGCAAGCCCCAACCTTGCTCTGCGACAATCTTGGCGCTCTGTTCCTCTCGTCTAACCCCTAACCCCGTACTTCACAGCCATGTCAAACATCTCGATTTGGATTTTCATTTTGTTAGAGAGCGCATAAAGAACGGTTCTTTATCCATCACTCACATCCCCTCATCCAACGAACCGCCCGCTGATTTTCTCACCAAAACCCTAACTTCTTCGATGTTTCAGAAATTTCGGTCATACTCCACTCCCTTTGACAGGGTGTTTTGACTCGAGGGGAAGTACAAGAGGAAGTATACTTCCGGTCAGGCATAGGCCCGGTCCATTAAGTGTCCATATTTACATGCTAAGTATTGGGCCTATTTATTCATATTGTAAAGGCCCATTACCCTCCTTCTGTACAGAACTAGTCCTTAGTATAAAAGGACTCAAATCTATGAATACAAACGACACGTCTCAGTATTATTATACACATTAAAACCCTACTGTTTACTACATCATGTCTAAAATGTTGAAAACTGTTTTTTTTTCTTTTTTCCATTCCACATAACTCAGTTAGAGGACACATATATGCCTGTTGTGCATGCATTAATTAAGGACTTGAGATAAATGACAACTTTCTTGATTATAACAAGTAGAGACAACTACATAGATAGAGTTTTAAAGTTTACAATCAGTAGATTAATAGTTAGATTTATTTAATAATTGACACGTAGACGTATCTCGATTTCTTCCTTGGTTGATGTCTTTCTCTCTTGTTTATAATTTGCTTTCTTTATCTCTTGTACGGCTTGAAAATGATCAGCGATAGCAGTGTCAGTTATAATAAAGCTTAATATTACTATTTTGACCAGTAAATTCTGGTGTGCTGCCCACGTTGTGCGGAACTAATCAGTTATCAATCATTCTACACACACTAGCTAGCTAGCTTCATACTTATACTCCACTTAGTCCCATGCACACCACACACTGTTCTGAGTTTCCCAAAGTGCGTGTATGTATACTTGTGACACTCTTAATGCTTAGCCACCTATCAAAATTATTACTAGTAGTACTATTATCAAGCAGATCATGAATTATATGATATAATCTTCTTCTTTCTCGATCGGCCGGTCTAATTAATGATAAAAAAACAAGTACTATGTATATTTCCCAATATATATTACATGTACATGCAGATACTGACTGGACAGGTGGAGTAACCAACACCACACTGTTAGATATACAATTCTTTAACTATTGACCAGACCAGGATAAGGACAAGATCTACAAAAGTTTATTTTGCCCACTTTTGCTCAGTAGCTTTGCATATTATTGATCAAATTAAAGCTGAAACTGATCTTCCTAATCTCACAGGATAATGTGGTTTTGCAATTGTTTGCTGCCGCAGGGACAGCTACGTGCTAGCTTCATTAACACCCACCCCCGCCCGCCCGCCCGCCCTAAACTGTGGAGTTGCGGAGATTCATGTCTTGAAGCTGATCAGCTAATGATTGATGACGCTTTTGGTCCCGCACGTCTTCCATTAATAATCTAATAGTACATCTATTGCTTAATTTCTTTATGCCCCCTGACTTTTTAATTTATACAAATATATATCTCTCTCTCTATATATACAACTCTAGCTAGCTTATTAATCTTCTTTCTTGCGTGACGTACTTCAATCTTAAAGATTTTATTAGTTTATGGCCGGGTATAATTATAAATGGACCCAGTTGAGTCAAAGCCCCCACGTTATTCATTATATTCATGAACGTAGTCGATCCACTTGAAGCTAGCTTAAAAACTAAGGCTTGTTGTTAGCGTGCCTCAACTCGATCTAGTGATTGACTTTTGAGATAGATCATTGATTGTGAGTACTAAATGATGAAGTTGGGCCAAAATGCCAAGCTCAGTTTGGAACTGTCAGGAATTTAAAGCCGATATATAATATTATGAGGAAAAATACGGCAGAACTGAGATTTTTATGATTGATTTTTGTGTAGGAAGCAAATCAATGAAGGATATATGATGATGACCAAATTTCAGTTAGGTTTTGGAGGCTAAATAATCAATGTTTTGAATAGTATATGGTGTAATTTTAACATTAATAACAATAGATGCACTGAGAGTGATGAACGAGGTAGTTAGAATATTTGAATATAGCAACCGGACATGTGAGACTAGATGTCTAAATGTAATTGAGAGAACTTGTGTATATTTCCATACCAGTAGGTGGTTATTTATAGGGTTACATAGAACATTCTAGGGTTACCTAGAATGTTCTAGACATTACAAGAGAACTGGGCCTAACATGTAAATAATACAAGCCCACTAACCTAACTTATTATACTAATACTAAAGGCACCGGCCCACTAGGGTACCGTCCACTATCCCCCCTCGTTCCCAAATTAGTCTCAACAAGAGACATTTGAGAACGCAGAAACACATGTCTTCCCCGATTTAGGGTTTTTGTTAGAGCATCTGCAATTTGATCATTCGTCGGAAGAAACTCCACCTTCAAGCTTCGATTTCGAATGCGTTCTCGGACAAAGAGTAGTCCACGGCGATATGCTTTGCACGCTATGAACACTGGATTCGAAGCGAGGTATGTAGCGCCTATATTGTCGCACCGCAAAACTGGATTATGTTTCATTTTATACCAAGCTCTGTCAAGAGTTTCTGAATCCACAATGCTTCTGCTGTAGCCGTGGCCAGGGACTTGAATTCGGCTTCTGTTGAGGATCTGGCCACCGTTCGTTGCTTCCTGGAGCTCCAAGACACAAGACTTTCCACCGAGAAAGATGAGGAAGCCCGTCGTGCTGCGTCGATCGGAGATGGAGCCTGCCCAATCCGCGTCCGAGTAAATACTCAGGTCACCAAGGGGTTGCGCGGGAAGAAAAGCCCAAATTTTTAGTGGCTTTTAGGTAACGAAGAATTCGTTTTGCCGCAGTCCAATGAATTTCTTTGGGAGCATGCATATGTTGACTTATTTTGTTGACTGCGTACTTATATCTGGCCGTGTAAAGGCCAAATATTGCAAACTGCCGATAATGCTTCTGATACCATAGTTAGAATATTTGAATATAGCAACCGGACATTGTGAGACTAGATGTCTAAATGTAATTGAGAGAACTTGTGTATATTTCCATACCAGTAGGTGGTTATTTATAGGGGTTACATAGAACATTCTAGGGGTTACCTAGAATGTTCTAGACATTACAAGAGAACTGGGCCTAACATGTAAATAATACAAGCCCACTAACCTCTAACTTATTATACTAATTACTAAAGGCACCGGCCCACTAGGGTACCGGTCCACTACGAGGTGCATGTAGAGTAAGTGGATCTTAAACTTTATTAACTGTGTCTACCTCTCATGTTGTTTATCCTTCTTTTTATATCAGTGCTTGAATGTATTCCTTATTCGGAAGGAGGGGAAGAATAGGGTCAATAATCAGAACCCTCTCTTTGACATGGTCATGTTGCATACCTTTTTTTAGTGAGCTGCGTGTATGAACATGCAAGCTTATCTTAGATAAAATGGATAGGAGCAAAAAAAAAAAAAAAAAGGAGCCATGTTCGTATCAATCTAGCTGCAATTAAAGTTTTTTTTATATATATCTATCTCTTTATTACAAACAATTAAATGGCTCGCTACAACTACTGTGGATCACCATTCACCAGTATATTCCAATATCTAATCTATATACCAGCAGTGAGTGAGTGGGGGGCGACATCTTACCCATGACACTGACTTCACTCGTGATAATATATATAGTTTATTTTATACAAGACGTGTATATGTAATTATACATTATCGTCGAATTATTACAGAATTATTTACTTACTTAGATACTTCTACATAGGAGTACTACACTTGTAATTGTTTCACTTAATTAGCTTGGATGGATGGGACCATATTATTTTAATCCCGACTTAATTAGCAAGTTAAAAACCCGAAAATTCTTTTGAAGTTCTGGAAACCAGAAAAGTACATACATGTTTTGGCGTAGCTCGCTCGCTCCCATCATAAACCAAACCAAATAAGCAGATAGTAATAAAATTAGTATAAAATATTTTTTGATTTTTTTTCACTTTAATTGATCTGAAAAATATCTACTGTATATATATTACTGTCATATACATACATACTCAGATAACTTCAATCAAGGAAACAATATTAATTTAATTTAATTTTTTTTTTAAAAAAAAAGTCATCTAATTAATGTGTCTGTTGTGTGTGTAAGTGTATGAACATCCAAAAAGAAGGGAGTTCAGAAGTCAGTCAGAATCATGAATCTGTCCTTAATTCCGTCATCTTCGATTCTGATCTCAATTAAGTGCGTGCGTGCGTGCGCTGAATCAATCTACAAAATCGGTTGGGTGGCATCAACGACAACACAAGTTGATTCGATGGAGACTGTTCTGATTGTGGGTGGTGATCTTTAATTAGCTCTGGAACACGATCACGATGATTCTCGGAGGAAGCCGGAAGGTTGAGGTCCAAACCTAAAGACAAATTAACATCCACACTAGCTTTATCGTTATGGACGACGTCGATATCGTTGACATTATCCGGGCGAGTCAATGACAAAACAATCTGATCATGTGCTGCATGCTTCTGGTAGTGTCCATGGCCATTATGGTGGTAATGCTGACCATTATTAGTCATGTTTCTGGATGAATTGGGGGGTGCCCCACGGTGCCTTCTCATATGTCCACCCAATGCCTGTCCAGACGCGAATACAGCTCCACAGACGGCGCACTCATGTACCCTTGGCGACTTTGTAATATTAGAATTGCTACCGGTACCGGTGGTGTTGTATGGTTCAACGTTAGTATTGACTAATTGGAGAGAAAGTGAATCAGAGGAAGAGGAGAAACTGCTATTGCTACTACGACTGTTGTTATTGTTGTTGTTGTTGTTGTTATGATTCTTCCTCATGAACCTGCTCTTACATGATCTGGCACCGGCGTTACTGTAGTAGTTTCCGAACTGAATGTGACCGTTTCTGTCGGTAGTGGTACCAGGGACGAAGTCGTGATCGTCCTTGTCCGTTAATACCATTACCGTCGACCCTTGCTGTTGTTCCTTTCTGGGTTTCTTGTGGCAGCTTGCTCGGTGACCTCCCAGAGCTTGAAATGAAGCGAACGTTTTGTAGCATGTCTTGCACTCGTAACCGTACCCGCCGTTAATTACTGATCTGTTGTTATTGGCTTTATAATTAGGTGGTCGTGGTTCAATGAGACCGTACCTCTGGGTGGCAGGCATTAATGTTGTCGGCATGGTGAACATCTGCAGCTGGTTGTTGTGATCCGGCCTTGCATCGACATTTATAATAGGGTCACCTTGAGCCAAGAGGATGAGACAATTAGCCATGTCTTGATCTTCCTCTTCCTCCTGAGTGGTGGTGGTGGTGGTGGTAATAGTAGTAGTAGTAGTACTCATCATATATCCTTTCTCGGGTGATGATGAATTATTGTTGATGTTGTTGTTGGATACGTCGCTCTCTGGTGAAGAAGAATCGATATCAACCATCTTGGTAGGGGTTGTTTGGAAATAGTAATTATTATTAACAGGTGAAACTGGTGGGTAATATTCATGATCAGCTGGGCGAGGGCGCTTGGTTCTCTTTCCCTTCATAACAATATTATTAATGGGGTTGTTGGTATCGTCAATGTTGTTGATGCAGGCCTGTGTTTGTTCTTTTGAATCATCCGCGCGTTCTATAGAGGTTGTCTCCTCCTTCTGATTGTGAATGTGATGTACGGAAACCGGCTCTTCCATGCTTCCAGCTGCTATTGATTGTTCCGTTGTAGACATATACAATTTGGATTGTTTGATTTCTCTGTCTGTGTTGCAGATAGATCTCAAAGTCGAAATAGTGGTGAATAGAAGTGGAAGGGATTGAAATTTTTATATATAGGAATAGGATAATGAAAGATCGATACAAGGCATGGAGAGAGAGAAAGTTGAGTGGTGGTATAGGGAGTCAAACGGCCACCTTACCATTCAACCAGAGATAGAGGTGGTGGTAGGAGTATAGCCAAGGGCATATTGTGTTTGTTGTGCATGAGTTGTTTTTGCCAAACTTTAGAAACCTAAGCTGAAAATTAGTGAGAGAGAAGCCAACACACAGACAAAATTGGGTTGGATGGATAATAATAAATCATTGAGAAAAACGTTTAGCTGAAAATAGGGAGATTTATTAGTGAAAACCTGAAAGGTGTGTGTTAATGTTTTCGGGGTGCGTATTAAACATAGAGAGGTGTGTGTTTGTAAGGTATACGACAGTTTACTAAAAACCACTCTTCTTATCTCACACCCACCTTTTGACAACAAAATCTTTTTAACTGTAAAAACATTCAACAAAACTCACTAACTTTCTACATATGTTCTTCTCTATTTCCATGCCTTACTTATAGCTTAAAATTCCTTCTTTGGACTTCTACAGATAAGGATAATATAAATACTTGTAAACAGCATATTTTTAGTTCTAATGAATATGATATCTATTACCGAGGGGAGGGTATACGAAAAGCCTAGTAATCGATCAAAGTAATGAATCTTTACGGTTATGATACAATTAGTTAATTTTACTTCAACGGATGGGTACAATTAGAAAGTATAAAGTCCAACAAATATATATTTATTAGATTAAATATCTTATTATATATATATATATTGTCCAGTCAAAAACCTGAAAAATTATGATCTTAGTATTTCGTACAAGGAACAAAGCACAACCTTAAGAATACTTAAAAGTTATTACTATCTCACAATGTTGATGAATTATGATGTATCCTGATTTGTTGGTTACAAAGCTTCTTAGAGTCAGTCAGGACTCTCATTTTTTTGGTAGTAAGTTGTCTACTAGGCCTAGTCTTATTGGGCGTGCATTTCATGAACTTAAAGATTTTCTGAGTTTGGGTGTTAGACATGCGGTAGGTGATGGTCTGGATATTAAATTTTACGATCGATGGCTTCCATCTAGACTTGGGTGGGGGACGACTCTATCCCGGGTTTGCTCCTCCTGGCCTTCGTAATGAATCGACTGTTTCAATATTGATTGACCATGATACTGCTAGCTACTTGGTGGCAAAGCTTAATAAGATCTTGGTTTTCTGATGCGGATGCCAATGCAATACTACAAGTTCCTTTACCAGCTGCAGGAGTTCAATCAGATAGTTGGGTTTGGTTGTGAGGTAGTAAGGATTGGAATGATAGGGTGATACAGTAATCTTGGTTTGTATCTCGGTACTTTAGTCTAGATTTGTTGACGTCTTGTTGAAATCTCTAGTTTCGACGACGTTAGGAAGTAATTTCTAGTGGTGGGTACTCTTTTTTCTTCTTGAGTTTTTTCCCAATGGGTTTTGCCTGGGGAGGTTTTTATGAGACCCAATATATATCACTTTATTAATAAAATGGCTTTAAGACCTAATTATATATATAAAAAAAAAGATAGTAGGGTCTGGTGTCTGTCAAAGTCTGGCGCCTTCACAATTTATGCCCTACATAGTGCTTTATTGCATACTTCTTCGGGCTTTGCCACCGGTTTATTGAGAAAGGCTATACGCGGACTATGGAAGAGTGATGTCCCTCCAAGGGTCAAAGTCTTTTCATGGAAATTATTGCATGGTGTATTACCATGTCGATCGCTGATACGTTGTCACTGTGGGGATCATTTTGATCTTCGTTGTATTTGTGGCTCTAATGAAGCTTTGCTACATTTGTTTACTTCGGCGTGGTTTCATGGTGGTGATGCAAGCTCGATGGAGAAACAATTGTTTCATATCAGATTGTAAACAAATTATTGACTTCTGTAATGCACTACAACATAATATATCTACGAGGGCAACAATAATTGCCCTGATAGATCAAAAACTTGCCTCATATAACGGCGACCAAAAAGTTGCCTTCAAGTTTGCCTTTAAAGTTCCGCCATGCTAGACTTTGGGAACGAGTTTTGATCTCGCCCTCTTAAACTTGGACAATAGGGGCAACAAAAGTCGCCCTCTTTGACCTCATTACAAAGGTTGCAATCGAAGACTAAGTCTTGCGAACAGATTGCCGATCATGGGTAGAAAAGGTCCTGATTCGACAACTCTTTGGGCATACGTGGAAGAGCTAAGAGATGTTGTGGGTCTATCTAATCGGGAAGCTGATGCGGTGGACCCAGAGGTGGATTCGATTAGTGCTGTTCAAGGACTTGTGGATGACAACAAGTTCCTTAAAGATGTAGTCAATGCGTTGGCTAGTGATGTTGCACAACTCAAAGCAAGATTTGAGGGTCAAGAGCAAGAACAAGACTCTGAGACTCGGCCTAGTGAACATGCCACGCTGGCTAGGCAAAATGCGGATCTTTCCGAGAAATTGAGTAAGGCACTTGATGCCTTAGCGAGTCGGGGAGTTCCATTCGATGATTCAAAAGGTAAACCAAGGGATCCAACCCCCTTTGATGGGACCCGGGATGCCGAAGTCGTTGGGAATTTTCTTTACGATATGGAAAATTCCTTCGAGGCCTCGAGAGTGAGAGAAGACCTGAAGGTCCCGATTGCAAAAACTTATCTTGTTGGGCATGCCAAAAAGTGGTGGCGATTTATGGAAGAGACTGACCGTAACAATGGGGATGAAGCCCCTAGAACTTGGCAAGATTTTAGGGGAGCCTTGAGGGCACACTTCCTTCCCCAGGACACAGCTCATAAAGCGAGAACTCGGCTCCGAGCTCTCAAACAGACGGGTTCCATCCGAAAATTCATTGAGGAGTTTATCTTCACTGTTGCTGATCTTCCAACTATGGATGAGGGGGATAAAGTCCATGCTTTTATTGAAGGTTTGAAACCTTGGGCTCAGAATGAGCTACGGAGAAGTAGGGTGACAACTGTCTCCCAAGCGATTGAGGTTGCTGAGGGGTTGGTAGATTTCCGTCAGGAATCCTCATCCGGAAAGGCTGGCTCCTCGAATCCGAGAAATGAAGGAGACTCCTCTTCCCGAAAATGGAAGTGGCCTTCGACTCAACTTGGGAAGAAACCTAGTAACCCAGGATCGACGAAAGGGGATTTGTCGGTTAAGGAAAGGGAGTCTAAGCCCTTTAACAAGAAGGGGAAGAAGACTAAGTCTAACTTCACCCCAACTTGTTACTTTTGTGGTGATGCACACTTTGCTACTTCTTGCCCCAAGCGAGCGAACATCTCTGCGCTCCTGAATTCCTCCAACGAGGGTGCTCGTAAAGAGGTTGTCGTTACAACTTTCGCTGGCTCTATTCTGCATCCGCCGAAGGTAGCTCGTTCTAAAATTTATGCTCCTAGTCCAAATCCTGATTTATTATATGTTTCAGTAGAAGTTAACCAAAGTCACACTATTATGGCTATGGTTGATACAGGAGCCACGAGCAACTTCGTCGACCTGAGTGCCGTACAGGCACTCGAGATTTTGGCGACTCCAACCCATACTGCTGCGACGGCCGCGAATGAGGGAGTCATGCCCGTTCATGGCACTTGTAAATTACGAATAAAAGTCGGCAGGTGGGAAGGAGTCGAGACTTTTGAGGTGTTGGACATTCCAAGATTTCCTATGATCTTAGGATCGCCTTTTGCACTATCGGCTAAGGTTGAGCCCGCGATTCATCTTCGGGGCATATGGATTACGGACGAGCGTTTCCCATGTTTTGTCGATGCTGTCCAGACAAGGTCAGTTGATGATCCGGGTTGCCCCACTGACCTTGTGGGACCAATTGACCCTTATGTGGAACCTAGAATCGGGCCGGTGGTACTGGCTGTGGCAAAACCGGAGAAGTCCAAATCAAGTGAAGTCGTCCCTGAAGAGATGCTGCCCCTTCTAGAGAGATATAAAGATTTGATGCCTTCGGAGCTGCCGAACGGTCTTCCCCCACGACGGGCCATAGACCACAAAATTCAGTTAGTCCCAGGGGCCATCCCTCCTGCTCAGGCCCCTTACCGCATGTCGCCGTTAGAATTAAATGAGCTAAAGGTGCAGCTCTCCGAGCTTCTGGCGTCTGGAAAGATTCGTCCCCTCTGTAGGACACCAAAAATTCACACCCCATAAAGCAAATTTCGAAATAATAAGAGGGGTCGTCGCCTTTCTTTTTCAAAAACATATTAGCGTGCGTGCCATAACGAAACCATCGTTTTTAGTCCTTTTCAAAGCATTTCATAAAAACACGATTTTTCGAAAACGAATTTTCAAATGACAATCTGATTTTAAACCCATCCCGGCGAGGGGGTGAAGTGTTTTAAATTTATTTTAGCTCACGACATAGCTTTTGTTTTAGTCGTTGCTATTATATACTAAGTACCGTGGTAGCTCAACTGGTTAAGTATGCAGGAGGGGTGTGGGGAATACTGAGTTCGAATCTCAGTAGCAGCAGAACTCGTTTTTATCTACTGAGTATGGGCAGCTTTTTTTATTCCTCTTCTTTTCTGATGTTTGTGTCGGTCCACTCTCGTCTCTCGGTAAGCCAATTTACAAAAAAAAACACGACCGTACGGTTTTTTTTGGAAAGAGCCGACCAACCCCACCCTTAATTCTTCAGTCCTCTTCCCCAAGTCGATGGCCACGCTGGGAATCTCAAAAACTGGAAAAACACCATAGCATGGGTCTGATTTTCTTGGAAGAGCCGATCGCCCCCTTCCCCAACACTCTCGCATACTTCCTCGGTACTCCACGCTGAAGAAGCCTGAAGGATGTCGAACTCCTTCAAAAAAAGTCGTCTCTTCTTCATCTTGCGGAGGGGAATGGAGAAGAAGACGATTCTCTTCCTTCGAATCATCACCTTCACCAACAACCACCACGGCATTCCTCAGTCGAATCGCCACCGAACCTCGTCTCCTTCTTCATCTCTGTCGAAAGAACACCTCCACCCTGTACAATCTTCACCGACCACCACCATAAACTTCTCCATCGTGAATCACCGCCACTCGCGTCGGAAAATCGCCGCCGGCACCCTCACCCCGTCTCTTCTTTAACTCTGTTTCCTTTCTCTTCCACACACAAAAAAACTGGCGGACAAGAACATTCATTTTCATCCTCCATTTGTTTCATTTTCGGCAATCTCACAACCCAAACTGGCGATTCAAGAGCATAGGCACTACATCATCTCCATTCTCTTCAGGCACGACATTTCAGTTTTGATTCTCAAGCTTCGTTTTCATCACGCCACTCCAAACATCTCGACTCTCAAACAATCAAACCCAGAAAACTCTACAACAGCCGCTTCATCCTTTTCAATCGGTGCTTGACACACCCAACTGGCGAACACACTGCTATGCATACCCCATTTGTTCTATACATTTATTCAAGCTCCTGTTTGTCTTCCTACATATGTTGGTTGCTGATTTGCTCATCCCTGCCGCGAGTATTTGGTTGTGCGTACGTACACACAAATGAATGCCCAGCTCCTATGGGTTTCGGGGTTCGTTGAACGGTTTCAAAATTACGAATGTTTGATTTCTGATTTTAGGATGAGCGATCATTCTGCTTTTCCATTATTTCTAATCGCTTTCATTTCAGTGTCTGAGAGTGTATCCGATAGCTTTACTTTGAGTGCTTCTGTTCAACTCTACCTGACTGAAGTTGGTTCTCTGGTTCAAAAACCTTCGAAGTATCCCCATCTTCTTCTGAAGTGGTGTCTCAGCTTTGTTCACCGTAGAACCAGTATTCAGTTAGTACACGCGCAGCAGTATTCGATCCGAGGCTCTACAGAGGAACAAATGCTTTGTCTTTTGACTAACCTTCTGTATATAAGTTGTTCGCAGAAATATATACACTACAAGATACAGTGGCCGGTTCATACTATCTCCCCTGGGTCTCCATGTTAACACTGTTTGGGTTTATTCGAATACTGATTATATTATCTTCATTGTTCCTATTTGGTTAACCGTTCTCTTTCTGTAATCTGATGAGGTGATGGTTTCCTGTTGTGGTGTTTTCTTTCTTTTTCGCAGATTATGTCCATAGTCTTCATCCTGGTATTTGACTCATACCTAATTAATTTCAGTGTTGCCTGATGAATATATCGAAAGTGCTCTGTCGAAATCTGCTTGATATCATGAAAAGCATGCTTTTGTTTTAATTGCCGATTCAGAAGTCATCTGGTAGTGTATATTGGTTGCCGTTCATTTGCAGTTGCTCTGCCTTGTTCCTGAACAGCTATCTGTCTGTATGTGTGAGTGAGAAAATAAGAAGTCATTGTGAGATCTCGATTATGGGGGTCTATAGATCATACATTAAAAGCTAGGGACCAGAGCCTGTTCTTTTGCTCCGCTTAAAATATGTCCGTTCACGTTTTGGTTGATCCTTCTTCTGTTTAGGTATAATGGTGATAACATAACTCAGTTTTGCCCTCTTCCTTTGCCTGATTCTGTAGTAAAGTTCGATTGAAGATTGGTGTTGGAAAAACCTGCATAATAATTCCTGACATAGATTTAGGCTCAGTTATAACGTTGCTTTGAAGTGTTCAATTTGGGCATTCTCACCTGAGTACTGTTTTCATGGTCTGATTAGGCTAGATTTTTTTCAGAACTGGATTGGGACTGATAATACCCGTTTTAGTAACTAAATGGTGTCCTCTCTGAGTGCCTTATTTTTTTTATCACGGTTGTTCTGATTCTCCAACGAAATGAAATAAGTTTGGTCATGCTTTCCTTCTCGATTCTGATTGGCGAATCATTTATGTTCGTTGTCCTCAATATGCCTCTGTGTTGTACTTGTGCATGTTTTATAGTTAGCCTTATTGCGTTATCTATTTCATTCCCTCATATTATTAACTATCCTTAAGCCTTAGTTATCAACCTTAGGACCTTTTAAACTGACAGAAAAGTTTTGGATGTATTATCTCTCCACACCTAACGGATCTCTCATTCGTTTCGTGGGGCAATAATCTCCTATAACTTCAGAAAATACCTTAACCACCATTATATATTTATAAGAACAAAAAAAAAACTTCAAAAAAAAAAGCCCTTAAGGCTATTTTAGGAAGGCTTAGGATGCGAAACCACTCCATGCCTAGCGGATCTCTCATCCGTTTTATGTGGGTGGAATCCTCCTTTGCCTTCAACACACCCATAATCAAGAGTTAAATAAACCAATCAATAAATTGATCCATCTCACTTGTTAATATCTCACAATCTAGCCAAAAACCGAGGCCCAAATCAGGCCAACAAGCCAAAAAAAAAAACCACTTCGAGTCCACAAATAAAAAAGCCAAATTCCCACACTTGGCCCATCAGCTCAAATCAAGAAGGCCAAATCAGCCCAAGTCAATAAGGCCCAAATCAGGCCCAAAAATCAAAAGCCTACTTTGACCCGACTCGAAAAATCCACCTTGGCCCAAAATCAATAAGCCCTATTTCAGTCCAACCCGAAAAAAAAAAACTAACCTGGCCCACTAAGCCCAATTCGGTCTAGAACCCCAAATAAGGCCCAATTTTCAAAGATCTAAAACAAGGCCCAATTTTCAATCCAATCTCAAGCAAGACCCATTTGTTGGCCCAATTCCAAATGAGGCCCGATTTTCGGCCCAACCCCAAATGCTCAACATTAGGCCCAATCCAACCCGGCCCAATTCGACTCGATCAATCCAACCCGGCCCATTACCAAGCCCGATCGACTCATTACTAACCCTCATGCCCAATCGGCCCACCAAACCCAGACTTGCGGCCCAAGCCCACAAAACCTGCGGCCCAAGACCACAAAGCCCAAGGCTCGAACCCATAAAACCCAAGGCCCAAAAAAGGCCCAAGTCCATAAATCAATCCACATCAAGGCCCATTTCAAAAGCCTAACCCTAAGGCCCACTACAGTCCAATCACTCCAAGGCCCATATCCATTTAGGCCCAAATTTAAAAGCCCACTTAACCCAAAAATCAAAAAGCCTAATTCGGGCCCAAACCCAATTCGGGCCCAAACCTAGTTCAGGCCCATACCCAATATGGGCCCAAACCCAATTCGGGCCTAAACCCACTATGTCCCATACCCATTTCGGTCCAAGTCCACCTTGACCCAACCCAAACTTCAATCCAAATCAAACTTCAATCCAATTCAAACTTGTAAATCCCATTCAAACTCCAAAAATCCAAAAACATTCCTAGTATTCAGCTTTAATTCAAAAATCCCGAAAAAAGCTTCTTCCTCGAATGTTCAAACAATCATTTTATTTAAACTTCATAAGTTTTCAAAAGAAACCATTTTGTGGAATTTTAAAGGAAAAACTCTTCTCACATCACAGAAAACTCTTCTCAAATGCAGAAAGTTCTTCTCACATATACAGAAAGTTTTCTCCTAAAACATTTCTCAAAATCAGCGTTTCTTCATCAAGAATTCCGAACAACTTTTTTCCAACTTAGTTTTCAAACTCAAAATTAAATCGTTTTCAGGGAACAAGAAATGTCTAACATTTTTAAAAACGTTTTCTCCTTAGTTAGACATCACTTGTCTCCCTTCCAAAATAAAAATCCGAGGCGGGGCACTGGGGTCGTCACATCCCTTGTCGCAGTCTGGACTTCTTTAGGCGGGGCATTAGGGTGATAAACATCCCCTAATTGCAGCCTAGATTTTTACAAGGCGGGGTGCTAGGGAAGTAGCGACCTTCCTAGTTGCAGCCGGGATTTCAGAATCGTCTAACTCCCCTCCACTCGATTTTGATATTTTCAGTTTTAACGTTTTAAAACCCGGGAGTTAGAGACGTTATTAGGATTTGACTGAGGGCATCTCATTCATGGTGTTTCTCTCTAAACCCTAGTTTTCGAAATAAATACATTGCCCCATCTTTCGAGCCTCAGCACTTACCATTCATTAAGCGTCGTGCTCGAGGGGGTACATAGGGTAATCCCTCGGGATTATCCGCCCTTTTACAATAAGATGATTTTCCTCAATCGCTTTCAAACCTCAAATTTAAAAAACTCGGGATCTCTATTCAAATATCAATTGCCTCACACACTCAAATAATCTTCAAAATCCAAATCACTTCATACACAATCACATTCAAACTTCCAAAGTCTCACAGGCCCGAGCGTCTCATAGACTTGAACATCTCACGAACTCGAATGTCTCACAGACCCGAGCGTCTCACAGATTCAATCATTCGAGATTTCAATGTCTCACAGACCTGGGTCTCACAGACTCTAACCTCCCAAAAATTGAAACTTCTTGAAACTGTGAATCCTTCTAAATCTCAAACACTACAAATATCCTCATGCTCCACAAACATCAAAAATTCCAAAACCCAAACATAGCTGAACTACGTAAGGTCTGATCTCAGCGGAGAGTTGAGTACGTAGGCAACCCACACAGGGTGCGACCCCACACCAATCAAATACTCTTTGTCATCATCCGTCTCACCTTCAAACAACCTCGTTCGCTTCCAACCTCGATTACCTAAAAAAAAAAACTCAACCATCCTAAAAATCCGGAACTACGTAAGGTCTGATCTCAACAAGGAGTTGAGTACGTAGGCAAACCCATATAGGGTGCGACCCCATTCCAAACAAAGACCTCTTTCCCCTCTAAGGTGTTCTCTCATATCTCTCAATCACTCAAACCTTCTTCGGCTCCCACAAACATCAAATCAGCAGACTCCAAGTTTTGTCTATTACCAACCTCAGACTTTTCCCAAATCTTCATCCATACTCATCCAAATTCGGCAATTCCTCTCCTTAACGCAAGCTTGACAGAAAATGCTCACCTCATCCACATCTCTTTCTCTCTTCCCGTCCTAATCCTATCCCTGGCTTTTAAATGAATCTCTCCAATAAGGTTTTGAAAGAAGGCAATCCCGACAATTGGAGACCGATGTTTCCTCGGGCACCAATCCGAAGTCGTGGTCGTTGCCACTTCTAAGGGGTGTAACCCAGTGCGAACCCACAATAGAATCTCTGTAAATGACCAGATAAGCCCTATCCATAGGCAACAATTTCAGAGTCAACCACGGTTCTTAGAACCCTCATTCCCTTCCTTCCTAGTATCTTAGGTCAAACTAGGTGGCGACTTAGTCAACTCCCCTTATAGAGGCTTAAGTCCGCGTGGGGCCCATTGAGAGCGGGTGTAGTTGTGGGGCCCATTGAGAGCGGGTGTAGTGCTCACTAGCATTCCCCCTAAGCTTTCTGGGAAAAGGACGATTCAGTAGGTTTTGAGGGATGCCAAGATAACGGGTTTTCACCCTCCACAGAATGGCATTTCTAGGATCTAGACTTTTCAGTCGAGAACCATATTTAAATAGACCCCCCCTCATACAAAAATCACCCTCCACACCCTCCACAGCGCCATATGGAGCTCCCGTGCTTTTCCAAAAGAAGGCTAATGGCTCACTTCGACTCTACGTTACTATAGAGCTTTGAACAAGGTCACTGTAAAGAACAAGTATCCCATTCCAAGACCAGATGACCTGTTCGACCGTTTTCTAAAGCCACGTACTTCACGAAGCTTGATCTCCGATCGGGTATTGGCAGGTCCGCATAGCAGAGGGTGATGAGGGAAAAACTACATGTGTAACCCGTTATGGGTCTTTTGAATTTCTTGTAATGCCTTTTGGCCTATGTAATGCCCCTGCTACATTTTGTAATTTAATGAATGAAGTCTCTTTGGCTACCTTGATGTGTTTGTTGTTGTCTATCTTGATGACATTGTTGTATATAGCAGTAGCTTAGAGGATCATTTGCGTCATGTGGAATTGGTATTTGATCGCTTACGGGCGCATGAGCTTTATGTGAAGAGGGAAAAGTGTTCCTTCGGTCAACGAGAAATTGTTTTCCTTGGCCACATCATCTCCTGGGGCAGGTCCGTATGGACCCATCCAAGGTGAAAGCGATCCTAGAGTGGTCGACTCCGAGGGATGTATCTGAACTCCGCTCTTTCCTGGTTTGGCGAACTATTATCGCCGATTCGTGGAAGGGTATTCTCATAAGGTAGCCCCTCTTACCGATTTGCTCAAAAAGGGTGAGACGTGGGCGTGGACGGTGCGCGCCAGGAAGCATTTGAGTTGCGGAAGAGAACTATTTCCTCGGAACCAGTGCTTAAGTTGCCCGAATTCGATAAGCCATTTGAGGTCCACACAGATGCATCTGATAGAGGAATTGCGGGTGTCCTCGTGCAAGAGGGTCACCCCTTGCCTTTGAGAGTCGGAAGTTAAATGGAGCCGAACACGTTATTCGGCTCATGAAAAGAGATGCCGGCGGTAATCCATTGCCTTACGATTTGGAGGCATTACCTTCTCGGAACTAAGTTCCTCGTTGTCACGGACAATGTGGCCAACACCTATTTCACCACGCAAAGAAGTTATCCCCTAAGCAGCGAGATGGCAAGAGTTTTTGGGTGAATTTGACTTTGAGTGGATCCATAGACCGGGTCGGCACAATGTTGTACCTGATGCTCTAAGTCGGCATTGTTTTGGGGTAATAAGCAATATCTCTCGCGTGGAAAGTGACTTGATGGTCAGAATCCGGGAAGCATCTAAATCCGACTCAACGTACAATCAGATATGTGAAAAAGTTCATGCTGGCAAGACTCGCCGCTACATTCTGCTTGACTACCTGTTGCTGGATAAGCATCGTCGAGTGGTAGTGCCTGCTGGGAAAATTCGAATTGAGTTGATGCGGGAGTTTCACGATGCTAGGGTGGCGGGTCATGCCGGGGTAAACCGAACCCTGGCTCTCATCCATCGAAGCTACTATTGGAAGAGGATGGTCCCAGACATTGAAGAATATGTGAAGTCTTGTCTGGTATGCCAGCAGGACAAGGTAGAGAGGAAGAAGACGGCGGGCCTATTGAATCCGTTGCCTATTCCTAATCGTCCCTGGGAGTCGGTCTCCCTGGATTTTGTGTCGGGCTTCCTAGTGTTGAGGGAAAGTCCTCAGTGCTGGTGGTTGTTGACCGGTTCTCGAAGTATGCTGTTTTCATGGCTGTGCCAACGAATTGTCCGGCTGAAATGACAGCGAAGCTTTTCTATTCTCACGTGGTAAAGTATTTCGGCCTTCCCCGGGATATTATCAGTGATCGAGATACTCGGTTCACTGGCAGATTTTGGTCACATTGTTCGGTCTAATGGGTTCCGAGTTGAAATTTTCAACAGCTAACCCATCCGCAGACGGATGGACAGACGGAGAGGATAACGCGCTCCTTGAGGAGTATCTTCGTCATTATGTTACGGCTTCCCAAAAGAACTGGTTACATCTGCTAGACACGGCACAACTATGCTACAATATGCACAAGAGCAGTGCCACGAAGCAGAGTCCCTTCGAGTTAGTTTGGGCTGGCAACCCTTAACCCCGGCGGAAGTTGCGAAGCAGGCTGCAACGGGGCAATGCCCAGCTGCCTATGAATTCGTTCGTGACCACAAGAACTATTCAGGATGGCAAAGGAAAATTTAGAACTTGCCTCCAACCGAATGAAGAAGAATGCCGATGCTAAGCGAAGGCCGTTGGAGTTTAATGTGGGGGATCGTGTCATGCTTAAACTGACTCCACAGATCTTGAAGAAGATCATAGACCCCTGCATAAGGGACTTGTCCAACGCTTCGATGGACCTTTCGAGGTCGTTCAGCGTATCGGTAATGCCGCATACCGTCTTGACCTTCCAGAAAGGTTGAGGATGCACCCTACCTTTCACGTAAGCTTCTTGAAACCTTACACGGCAGATGAACAAAGTTTGCATGAGGATAAAGCTCGGGCTCCGCCGACTATATCTGTTCAATACGAGAAAGGAATCCAAGAAGTACTCGCCCATCGGCGAGCGGGTTGGAAAGCTAACCAGCGAACAGACTTTCTAATTCACTGGAAGGGAGAGACCAGAGAAGAAGCGACGTGGGAACGAGAGGGCAATTTATGGCAATTTAGGGATGAGATACAAAACTTAGATCTTTGCCGGGGACGGCAAAGACTTAGGTGGGGGAGGTTTGTTACGTCCAATTTTTGTAAGGACAAAGACAAGCAGCCTGAAAACCAAATGTACTTGGGCATAACGATGTAATGTAAGCCTTCGGGCCTTGTATCTTCATCAATAAAAGAAGTAGCCCTTTTGTACCTGCGTTGCGATGACTCGGTCTCTCTCCGTTATACGCCCTTTAAGCTAACTTGCAGGTGTGCAGGTAGTTGAGGGCCCCATTGGGATGGAGCTTTGGAACTAAGGGTGCGAGCTTCTGTTACCCAGATGCCGAGAACTGCGGCATCAACTCAGTTTGTCCCTGGTTATCCTTACCCTGATGTGTGGGCGGCACATCGTTAGAGCCTTTGTGGCTCACGCAGGTGAGTTGGATTTGGAGATAAGTGTGTTGGTATCCGCCCGATGCCCTCACCCTCCGTCATCGTGCTTGCACTGGCTGTGTGAGTGAGCCTCGTGGTTTCCCGAGCACTGGCATTACTTGTACTTGGGCTGCGCACTTGGGCAGGAGTTGCAAGTGGTGCACAGATCCCCCTTTGACCTTGACGCTTGAAGTTGAGGGAATTGGGATGGCCAGGAGAACTTATCTAATAAGGGTGGTATAAGTCCACTCTCATCCTTGGTTATGAGTGGCGCATTCCGCATGCTGGCATAGCGCAGCATCGCCGGGCCTTGGGGTAATTTCCTTAGGGCATGTCAACTAAGTGCTTGCTGTCGTCTGTATGCGAAGGCTTTTTACTTGTATGCATGTGTTCATGTTTCTGTGCGTATGTGTTTTGCTTGGTGCCGAATGTTAGCTTGAATGTTTCTAAGTGTTTTCCGCTGCGTGTCTTCCTGAGTTTTTTTTTTTCAGGAAATTATACGTTACAATTTTGGTCGACTAAATTGATGCCTTTGATCTATTATCAACCAGGGCAATATATCTTAGTCGCCCTCTTGTTGGACTCAACAGGGGTGAGTTTATGTACCTCGCCCACTTTTGGCTTTAGTCATATGTGTGGTTTACTCGATCTTTTGAGGGCAAGTTACTGGGTCCCCTCTTTGACCTTATTCTATGGTGACAAGTTGTTAGGTCGCCCCCTTTGATTGTTGTCAATGGTGACAAGCTATTTTGGTCGCACTGTTTGAGTATATATCAGGGCAATTTTGTTGTCCCATAGATCATTTTTAAAGAAAAAAATAAAAATAAATTTATTTGGGATCATTATTAGCCACCCAGAACACAGGTAACCAAAGTATGTACTCAGACCACAATCTTTTACATCATGACACTTGGAGTCTCACAAGCACATTAAACAAAAGCCTTTCAAGCAAACAATTCTTCACCCAATAATCTAGGATAAATATTAGTGCACTACTGTTGCTGCTAGTTTTTCATTTAACACCTTTTTACCGATCTCTAGCTGATGTTTCTTTGATTGCTATAGCAGCACTTAAATTTCCCAGTTCACTCATCTTTGCTTCAACATGTCTGTTTAGGTCCGTGACTCCAGAAGAGATCAAGGGCTGATCAAGTGAAAGGACCGGAAAGCATATTTCTGGTTTACTGGAAGAAAAAAAGACCGGCTGTAAATTAAGAATCCAACCATAAATAGCATTTCATCCACATGATAAATTGAACACAGAAATTGCATTTCATCGTTCTATTGAAACTGAACAGACGTCTATTGTCTCCATATGAAGTAGTACATGGAAAGAGACCGACTACAAAGCAGAGAAAACGAAAAGAAAAAGAGGCTCGCCACATACTTGAAACCTTGAATGATTGCAGCTCGTAGATGTCATAGGATTTCCTGACATGTATCCATCTTTTACTAGTAACCTTGAATTAAATTAGTATCCTAAATGACAAAATATAAAAAGTGGAGCAGATACATTTGGTTGATAGAGGAACCCACACATATCATGTCAATTCCAAATAGATCAGTAGCAATTGTAAATTCTTTTGAATGTTCTGAAATCAACATAACTTTTGAAAGCATCAAATCTAACTGGAAAGGTATCAGGAAGATTCACCTTAATCATTGCCAGCCCGACTGCTAGACACTATAGAAAACATATGTAATTCCTAGCACAAACAAGAACTTATGAAGCTGCTCAAGACCTTCAAGTGAAACAAAAGGCTCTTTGCCCTGCAAGTAGGGATAATGCAAAGAACATGAAAAGCAATTGGCATACCAAAAATCATTAGAGTGCTCGCACTCCTCTCCATCTCATGGAAACATTATCAAACATCAGTTCATATCCTGCAGGTGTATCAGGTAAGAACCAGATACTCTCCCAAACATAGTTGTCAGATTCACATGTACATCTACTCATTCTGTCAGTCTTTCAAACTGGAACCCACAAGCAGTTTCTTGTCATATTTAGCATTTCAAGAACAAACGGAAACAATAAGAGAGGCAGAGTCTGGTGAATGTTAATGGCACATTCAAATCGTAGTGTGTCCATTCTAGTATCTCTAAATAAAATTCAGGATGAAAAGAACGAGACAGATAGACTAAGCATATTACCTGAAAACAATATCGGACATGATCTATACCACCTTACATGTCACCTCCCTCACAATATATATAGTACACCATCCAAAAAGCTAGTAGCAATTAAGAAAATCAGTTTACGTACTATGATGGTAAGCCAATATGTCCTGTTTGAAGATTCTGATTTCCTGTTGTAACCAGTTCTAGGTGGGTCACTGCAATCGAAACTGAACATTATTTCACTCTTTTCAAACTTGATACTGAAATTCTAAACGCAATTCATAATAATTAGCAGAAACATGAACTCACTGGAATTCTGATGAAGTCCTTACGATTCCAACCAGGCGGATTGTAAATCAACACAACCTAAAGAGACAGCAAGTTTGATCAAAAATCATGGAACTTCTGATCAAGAAATGGTACAGATTGTATAGCTCATTAAACACAGTAAACTTGTACCTACAGAAAAAATGACACCATTACATCATAAAACCATTAGTCACACAGATGGAATGTCCTGTACAGTAAAAAAGATGACAGAAGAAGATTTTTATGTTAGCTAGATGGATCTGCGAGCTATATTTGTCCGATTGAGATTACATTAAGAAAAAATAGAGGAATTTAATTCGTCTAAATAGACAAATACAATTTCATGTTGTGCTCATATATGATTCAATAGTAAGTGTACTTCAAGGATTATATCAAATAAAAAAGCTAAAGCAAATTTTGATGCCAATATCTGGTAACTAACATAGGATGGACTTTACCTGAAGAGAGGATACCTAGAGTGACTTCACTCTGTTTGCGTAACATCTTCCCATTGGTAAACAGCTGCAAAATAAATCAGTTATCTTAGCAAAGAGGAGGTAATCCTGTAATTGTGCAAAAGATGAGTTCAATGTAGCAGACCTTGTGAAAGAAAGGGCTCTTAGCAGCCAAGATCAATGAGTTTATGTGCAGGCTCCTGACTCTAGGTTCTGTAGCATATAGACAATAATCATTTAGATATTAATTTTACATAGAAGGATCTCCTGAAGTATACATTTATATGCACCAAAAATAGACATCATATTTGCAGAGGCTGATTTAAATTCCAGAAAATCACAAAAGAAACATCACAATAGTTGCTACAAACCACACAGACAAGATAATTAACCAGATTCTATAAGAGTACGAAAAGCAGTTTCTAATACAATATTCATAGAACCATATGGAGAGGCAAATACTTATGAACTTGCCCTTGCTTGACTTAGTAATCTTCTTCATCCTTTGTCACAAAGATAAAGTACCTTCATTCAATTTGCGGTTTTTAGTGTTGTTGATATTGTTTTCCCCCGATGGGTCATCAGATATCAAAAGTGTCAGAATCATATCCGAGAATGCGGGTTTATTAAATCCAAAAGTAAAGTCCGAATCAGATACAGGGGAGTGTTGTTCCTGCTATTGGTTCAACTCCATTGTATATGTAGACATAATAAAGCTTGCACCTTGAACCGAAGATAATACTAGTAGTCACAGATCGATAAGGTTTGAGAATCCAGATTATCATATGATTAAGTTAAGATCATCATATTAAAGGAAGCGAAGACAGAGGACATACTTGTATCTGCAATTGAACTTAGCCCCGCTGACGCAACGGATGTTGGAATTTGAGAGCAATTGTGCACGAAGAGAACCAAAAAAGAAGAAAGCAAGAGGAATTCTTGTTAAAATCTGTATTGTGTAAAAGCTCAGCATGCAACGGCAACACACGCGCAGCAGAGACCATCCCTTATATGGTTGCTAGTGTGGAAATAAGATAAAAAAAAGAGAGATTTGTGGAACAAAATATGCTTTTTTTAAAAAAAAATGTAAAAATTCTGTATATCTAATTGAACCAACAAATGAAATATGATTGTATCTATTGAGCAAAAAAAAAAATCTGATTGTATCTATCCTAATCTTTTAGTTACAGTAGTAATGAATCAGTTGATGGAACAACTTTGAAACTTTTTTATTGTTATGGGTACCATCCTATCTTTCGTATTGCACAACATTTGTTAGATTTACAAATATGTGAATCTTACTGAGAATTAGTTAAATACAAATAAGAAAAAGAGTAAGGGCAAATACAAAGACCCAAATAAAAATGATGCCAAAAATAAGTGAATGCCGTCAATTTTGATTCTCAAAACAAACAAGGATGCATGTTGTAAAAAATCAGCCTAGAATGATCAGGGATGAAAATATAAGATCTTAAAAACCAACACTACATTCTGAAATGTAAATGTGTACATATACGCTGAAATTGTCATCTTAATTTGATGTTGATGCGTCAACATTATCATATGTAACATTCCTACAGCTCTGTATGTAATTAGTGTATGCATTATCTTACATCAGCTAAATTGCCATTGTTGAAGGAAACCACTTCTTTAGCTTATCAAACTTGGCTATACCTTGAACTGCAGTGACTGGGAAGGAGCAAGAGCAGATAAATCCTTCAGAAGATGTTACTCTGAGCACAGACACATTCACTCATTTCACAAAAAACAACTAGAGCTTTCAATAAATAGAAAAAAGAACATCTCATTTAGAAATAAAATAATATTATTTATAAACTAGCCAAGAGTGCACTCCCAATCAATTACCAAATAAATCACAGAGAGAAAACAGGGAAAAAGGCAAAAAAAACATACCATATCCTAGATCACAGTTCCACACTACATGTCACGAATCTGATCAGATATATTCTGAAGTTTTTCATTTGCTAGAATTCTGATCCATCTCTTTGTAATGGTTCAGATACGGACCGACCTTCCATGGCTTTCTTTGTTCAGGGTCTTTTCTTTAAATTTCTTTATCTTCCTTGACTAGGACTTTCCTTCATTCTGGAATCACACACTATATTTTAAAAACCAAATGTCTCCAGCCAAGGGAAGAAAAAAATAGGGTAGAAAGAGAGATCCAGCTACAACAGATAGAGTAGTATCATTTAAAGAACACAGGATAAATATTCAGCTGGATAAAGGGCCTTTATTCATGTTCAGCCTGTTTTCAAAAGGTCTATCCCAAAGGACTGCTCCATTACTCATACTATAAATAGCAGATTATTAAGATACATGTCCTAGTGAAATACCCCTAACATTCAAATAATTAAATAATGATAAATAAGTATTATTTAAGGGATTTTTAAACCCTAAAAGAAGTATATAAACATTCAGGCGTTAAAACGCACCTAAACTCCTTAAGGTCAGAAACGTGCGTTAAAGCCCGACCCTAAGTTAAATAAGTTATACAAGCTATAAACTTCATGTAAAGATAATCAAGGATCATTATATGACCCTTAGAACACAGGACCTCGTCTAAGACTGAGCGAAAATACAAAATGTTCGGGAGTTCCCTTAAAGGCCTTTAAGGCCCGAAAGTCACGGAAATACATTATAGGATGGAATAAAGCATTAATCTTCATTCCAAATACCCCACAACACTTTATTAAACATATAAGATGAAGTACTCAAGCTAAATTCTCATTTAAAGACAAAGTGCTCGGAGGTTCCCGATGGGGGCCCCATAAACCCCCGGGAGTGCCCCGGAGTGGTACCGAAGTGGCACAAAATCCAATATAAATCATTCTTATAGTTCCTAACATCATTATTCAAAATTCTAAAGAGAATGCTCGAGCCAATTCCTCAAAAATAAACAAAGCGCTCGGACGAATTTCTTAACGCTCCTTTTTGCCCTGGTTAGCCCGGGAGTTGTGTTTTGAGTTGATATAACCCCATATAACTCAATGTAACACCTTAACATATTATTATTGACTATAAAAAATGTCAATAAACACTTGGAACTCATAGCGACCACTTACTTCTTTTGAAAATCCTTAAAGCACAAAAACGCACCTTCGGGTGTCACAAAAATACGTTTTACGCAATTGCCTTGAAAATTTTGAGGAGCCACGAGTTGATAATCTTAAAAGGGGATAAATTGATCATCTAAATCAATTAATGCCAGTACTAAATTCAGTACAAGTGGGGGCGATTTTATCATCAAAAAGGTACCTAAAATCAGCATTTTTACCTTAAAACTTGCATCTTTTACCATAGTATAAATGTACCAAATAAATGCTGGAACCTATTACACATATTAGTATGGTCTTAGTAAAATATAGTGTAACAAAAATCAAATTAAAAATCAACCCCATTTGACCTCCAAAACAGGCGCCATTTTGGGTGATTTTAAGCTAGTTTTTAACTTGTAAATTGTCTTATGGAATGGTGACTCACCTATCATGTGCTATATGATAATGTGCCAAATAAATTCATTCAAATGGCTCCTACATTACCGATTTTTCCTGCAATAAAACAACAAGGATAAGTTAGAGAAAAGGCCATGGAAATTAAATACACAAAAGTAACATCCTAGATCTAGCTTTATTCCATGTGCTAGTATACAAACAAAACACCCATGTTCTAATATGGTGG
Organism: Limonium bicolor; assembly: GCA_023374045.1. NCBI lineage: Eukaryota > Viridiplantae > Streptophyta > Magnoliopsida > Caryophyllales > Plumbaginaceae > Limonium > Limonium bicolor. Next base: position 368,611,101 of record CM041776.1, on the reverse strand, counting down.
CTGCCGATTTTGATATGTAAAAGAAGAGGTTAATTGCCTCATTATTTAGTCAAAAGAATACTCTACCTACTAAGCATGATTCATAGCCAAATATAGACAAAATCAATTGTCTTGTACAGCACACTAGTGCCGATTTCAAGCAAGGAAAGAAGGCTTAAATTGCCTTATAAAAATTCAACTAAGAAGCCTACCTATCTAGCCATGTTCTAATGTTTTTAATCATCAAAAAACAGATGCTATACTACAGCCATGTTACCGAATTTATATGGAGAAGAAGATAACAAATGACTTGTATTCTACTTTAAAAATCCAAAAGAAAACACCTTACCTACCTTAGTCTTGTCTTCTTCTTTCAATTATCAAACAAGCCTCCATCATTCCTTGTCATGTGGCTGAAAATGTGCAATCAATTAAGGCATTTATTGAGCCAACCAATCAAGGAATAAACTAATGAAAAGATGAGTCAAATTTGACATTAAACTAGCAAAAGAAAAATCCTTTCCAACTTGCCTTCTCTTATTCCTACGTGAGTCTAGCTCTCCATTCTTCCTTTGTCATTCACCACCGTATGGGTAAGCTCTCCTTTCTCATCTTCATCTTCTTCCTTTGAAGCTCTTAAGTCCATTAATGGAGATTTAACTTCTATCTTCATTTCTAAGGTAAATTCCTAGCATTTCTCATCAAGCCTTGAAGCAAAAATCTTCCTAGCACACCTACATGATTTCGGCATCAATCTATACACCAAGGAGGGTGTCTTAAATCAACATAAACCCAAGGAGCATCCAAGATCATCTTAAGGTATTTTTCTTGCTTGAAAATCCTTAAGACACATTTTATGTGTATCCAAAAATTCTACATCTTCTAAAGCTATTTTCTTCATCAATTTCATGAAAGAAAATTAATGCTCCATCCATCCTAGTGTAGACACCAAAAATTCTCACCCCATAAAACAAAAAAAAGACAAATGAATAAAATAAGAAGGTCGTCGCATTTCCTTTCAAAACTTATTCAAGTGCATACCAGAATGAAATTGTCATGAAGAAAAAAAACTACTTTTCAAAAGCATCCATTTTCAAACCCGTCCCTTTCTGTTATTTACTTATTTTGACATTTTATTTTTGATGTATTTCGTGTTAGTCAATCATGTTTTATTCGCTTATTTATTTGTCTATTCGTATTGTTTCGGTTCATGCTATTTCGTTACCAGTTTAGTTTGTCTCATCCATTTCATTGATACTTTTACTTGTATTTTCTTTATCAGTGCTTGTTTTAATTCTATCTTTTTCATTAGTATTTTTAATAATCATTTTCATCATTTTATGTACATTTTCACTATTATATTCCATACTAGCACATTTCGTTTTGTCGCTAGTTCAATAAATCCCTTCGCTTCTCATTTTATTTTGTTATTCCTATTTTCTATCTGATTTACATGCTACTCGTACATATGTAATTCAACTTCTATTTTTATTGCGTTCGTTTGTATTTTAAACGCCATTTCAATAGTACTATTCCATTATGTCATGCGCTTATCATTATGTTATTTCGTTTATTTTATGTTTTCATTGAGTTTTGTATTTTATTGTTTACATTCCATAATTTCATGATTCTTACAAAGAAAACATTTTCATTTGATAGATAAACTCGTTTTTTTTGTTGTGTATTCCCATATTAAAATGCTAGCGTTTTTTTTTAAAGAATTAATCCAGTTCGAACTAGAACGTTAGTAGTATTTCTTGCATTTATGTATTCAATTTGGTTGTAGTTTAGTTGGTTAGTATGTTTGTTTAGAAACCTATAGATCCCAGGTTCAATTCATGAGAGGGAGATGTAAGTTTTTATTTTTTCTGTAACTCTTGTCATACATTTGTTTAGCATTTCTTGCATGTATATACCAAAAACCGAAGGAGCATAGTTGGGTGAAGCGTCCGTTGAGAAGGGCAGTAACCCGGGGTTCCAAACCTGGCCAGTTGTAAGATACGTTTTTTTTTTCATTTTCTTTTTATCTTGTTGACCCGAGGTCAAACCCGACCCGAATTAAACTCTACTGTCCTAAAACCCTAAAACCCATTGTTATAAAACCGGATGACTACAGTAGCGCCTCCTCCGATCTTTGTCGCAAAATCACGAGGCTCAGCTTTCTTCCTCATACAGACGACGTTTTTTTCCCTTCCTATCTCGCATTCATCTCCCTCCTGTCTCCAATCTTCAAAACAAAGAAAAAACCACAGAAGCTCGAATCCTCCCTAACCTCATCTTGGAAATCCCGAAACAAAATGCCAAGCTCAGAAAACAGACACCATAGCAGATCGTCGTGAACGTGAACCATCACCAGCCGCCAGCATCTTCTTCATTATTCTCTTCTTCCATGCTCTGCCCATCCATCACTCCCCTCATCCACGGTCTTGAAAGCAGTAGAAAAACAAGTAACAACCAGCCGCCATCTCCCGTTTTCTCTTATTCGTCTACTCCCTCTCATTTTCCCATCCCTGAAAACAAAGAACATACATCCTGGTCCTCCCTTCATGAAATACCCCAAACCTTAATATGTTAGCTAAATATATAATTATTATATTCTAAGACTTATTTTAGTCATTAAGAACATGCGGGAAAAATTCCCGAAGGAAACGGATCCAAATAGTGGATTAAAAAGGCAAAACGAGCTTTAAAACACATCTTTCGAGAAACCCGGGAATATAACCTTAAACGGGTTTAATGGACTAATAAAAATTTATAGTCAATCATATGGCTATAATTAAATATTAGTCAAGGTCTAGGACCATAAAAATAAATAAAACAAAAATCCGGAAACCGGACCCAGACTGTTAAAACTGACAGTTCGGGAACTAACGGGTGTTATCTGCTAAGTGACCATGTGCCACCTCATCTCTACTTTTACAAAAAAAAAAAGACTTTTCTTCCCCCTCTCTTGTGTCTCACGATTTTGCTCCCCCTCTCTATTCTATTTATTTCACTTTACTCACTAAAATACAAAACTACTTACTTTACACTCTCTCACACACTATACTCCCTCACACTCTCTCTCTTCCCCTCATTCTCTTCACTCACGATTTCTTTTCCCCTCACCCAGCTCTCTTCTTCTTCATTGCCAACAATGGCGATTTGCAAGCCAAGAGAAACCCCACTTCAACTCCTTGTAACTTCTTCCATCCTAGCTCCAAATCAAGAAATTCTTTCACCAAAATACTCTCTCATCTTGGGGATTATTTTGTACCTTTCAAAATCTCAAAACTCCATACTTCATCTCCATGGGTGTACCACATTTTGAAGAAGAAACTTCATATTCTTGAAGCCCATCATCTCCTTGTTGCTAAGGTAAGAAGTAACTCAAAAATCTGTTCATTCCCCCATTTTAGGGCAACCGATTTTTATGTGTGTTGAACACCATTGTTTCTCTTCATTTTTTAGCTTGTTCAATCTTTAGAAGTGTGGAGCTAGCCCAAATTCCATTACCAAAAACTTCATTTTGAAGTAGAAGGTAATTCCCTCCTATGATGTTCAAATATTTATTCTAGGGCTAATGGAATAAATTCATGAACCCTAAATACTCATTGTATTATCTTGGCATGGTCATTAGTATAGCAAATTATCCGGTTGAGTACCGATTGAGGAACAAGAAGTGAAGAGAAGAGGAAAGTTTTGAAAAGAAAACCCAAGGTAATTAACCTACCTTAAACTAGTGTGTGATGTTGAGGGTGTTTATGTTTGTGCAAATATAAATGCTCAGTGAAGTGCAGGTGTTGCTAATATATGAGGAAATTCAGTGTTTAATTTAATGTTGTTTAAGGGCCTAAGAGCCAAGTTCTTAAGGTTTATGAATATTGAGGCTATTGTGGTGTAGATGGTGAATTTTAAGTGTGTTTTGATATCTTGGATGAAATGGTTGGAGTGTTTTAGTGGGTTAAAAGATGAGTGTGAGCATGTAAAATTTATGGGGAGGTCATGTCAAAATTGGAGTAGGAATGTAATGGTCCAAAGCATTTCTAGGAGGGAGCAATCTAGTGAGCTACAAGTGTTTTGAGAGAGCATTTAAGGAAATTGGAAGGGAAATATGAGGGTTAAGTGTGCCTAATGATGTTAGAACACCTTAGGAGACTTGTGGAGAAGTTTGGAAAAGATTTGACAATTTGGGCTGATTTTGTGGCGTCCGACCCAGGGGTCCGACCCACAGTTGGGTCGGACGGCCTGTTGGTCACCCGCAAATGCTTCTGGAATGGTCCGACCCAGATGGTTGGGTCGGACATGGGTCGGACGGGAGTTAGAAAGTCGGAAATGTTTCTGGAATGGTCCGACCCAGACGGTGGGTCGGACATGGGTCGGACATGGTAGATGTTGCAGACCCAATGTTTCTGGAATGGTCCGACCCAGACGGTGGGTCGGACATGGGTCGGACATGATGGAAGTTTTGGGACCCGAAGGCTACTGGAAGGGTCCGACCCAGAGGTGGGTCGGACGGTGGGTCGGACGGACCCAAAACCTATAAAAAAAAAAGAAAAGAAAATGACAAATGTAGTTAACCCTAGGGGGTACAATGAGGGTAATCTAGGGTAAGTTAGGCATTTAAAACATGTCATATAATCATGTAAAATACTTAGTAAAGTTTGAAGTTAAGTAAATAAATTAACCGAACTTATCAATCATGTTTAGGAACAACGTACGGTGGAACCCTAGAGCGGCAAGGACCAAGGTATGGTTTTCTTGCAGTCTGTTGCCTACCGGTTTACACCGGCTTGTGTGCTTGTGTTTTTGTGTGTTTACAACCTTGTAAGATTAAATCATGAAACGAGTTTACAGTTTTTTATTATGTGACGTGTACGTGCCGATACCGGTAACCTCGAATGCGTGCTAACTTATTAACCAAGCTAGAAACGTAAGAGAACGGTATCCGGTAAAACGTCCCAACCTAGGAACGTTCTAACCCGGCTATGTGTGTATGGTTGTTGTTATGTTGCGATTATGTCTTACTCCCTTGTATGTCTAACTGGACTTAAACACTTACTTGTGTGAGATATGTTAAGCTCCCATTGTGGGACTTCTAACGAGTGCTAACCGGGGAGTGAGGAATCCGGTCGTTCCGGTCACGCGTGTATGTATGGGTGTCGACATCTGAATCAGATTCGACTCTCTCCTTATGTTAGGGTAGTTTTCCTTTTATGGGGAATTCGACCTCCCATAGCTTAGCCAAAGCTACCTACCTGACTTCCACTCGGGCTAGGGGGAAATTATGTGTTGATGTGTTCGGGTCACTACGCCGTCTCATCTTTCAAGTTAAGTTATCATCCGACTAACAAAACAGTAATGTTATGTGTTAAGCTTAACATGAGGATGAAGACATCCTCTAGGCTTACAAGTTGACTAACCATGTTGGTTGTTACTAAAGTGAATGTTTCACTATGTATGTGTTGTTATTGTTCTGCAATAATTCCTGTTATGTATATGCATGTTGTATGATAAAATCAACGCCATGTATAATGACAAATAGTTGCGTGTATCCCGGTAGTCAGCGGGCTGCACGTTAACCATGCCAGCAAAAGGTTGCTGACCCCCTTTGGGGGCTATGTTTATTTGCAGGATGAGGATCGAGGAAGCAGAATGGCTTTAGATCCTAGGTGTTGATATTTTTGTTTTTTTGGATGTTGAACCCGAGTAGTGTTGTACACTCGAGGTCGTTTACTTTTGGTGGATGTAAAGTTGTTAGTGATTTTTGAACAGTTACACTCGGTATATTGTCATTCTTTTGGATGTCATTTTTGGAAGGTTGTAATATGCTCGGGATCGTGTGATCAGACCGATACATATTATGTAACAGCCTTGTTAGCCACGTGGGTGGCTAACGGCGTGTAACACCGCCCTTTTGGTATATGTTTAAGTAATGTTTCCGCTGCATTATTGATTAAGTGTTAAGGTTATGGATGGGGTGTTACAAAAAGTGGTATCAGAGCGAAGTATCGCTCTGATGCCGACACCGAGCTAGGAATATACCGAGTTAGGAATTAAACCTTGTCGTCCAAAGGACGTTATAAACATGTGGTACGATAAGTTTGTAAGCACAATACTAATGTGCTCTCATGTATGTTCAGATGGCAGGGCGACCGCGGGGACGAGGCCGTGGAGGGCCTGGTCCAGGAGACACGGGGAACCCCACCGCTCAGATGATGGCCGAAGCTGTAGCGGCCGCCCTAGCACAAGTAATACCTCAATAGTAACCGCAGTGCAGCAAGGGCAGCAACAGCCCGGGGGTGAGGATCAACCAGAACCACCACCACCACCACAGCCACGCGAGACCAATTGGGTGAAAGCGTTGGCCGACTTGAGGCCCCCGTCTTAAAGGGGAGACCGACCCTTCTAAGCTAGAGGCGTATCGGAGCTCGAGACCGCCTACGAGACCTTGGCTGTTCCTGCTGATGCCAAGGTCCGACTAGCTGCTTTATTTGAAGGGTTCGGCTAGAAATGGTGGAAACTTGTAGGGCCGAGAAAGTGGCCGATCCAGATTTTGGATGGGAGCAGTACACGGCATTGCTAAGGGCCAAGTACTATCCAGTGCACGTGCAAGAGGCGAAGCGCCTGGAGCTTGACAGTCTAAAGCAAGGGGACAAAATGACGGTGGACGACTACTACACCGCCTTCACTGACCTTGTTCATCTTCTACCCGACCTTGGTTACTCAAACCGGGTCTTAGTAAACCGATTCTACAGTGGGTTGAGCCACCGCCTACGCTATGGCATGGGGCCAGCCGAGTACAATACCTTGCAGGTAAATTTCCAATAATGTCTAAGTGTGAATGAGTAATGTTGTATGGAGTGTGTAAATGTGTTGCGGGGCATGACTAACACCTTGTTACTCAGGAGTGCTATCATGCCGCTGCTAAGGTGGAGATCACCGTCCGTCTAAGGGACGAGGAGAATGCGCATAAGCGCAAGGTCTCGAGCGAGGGCCAAAGCTCGCAAGGGTACCAAGGAGGGAAGAAGAGGAAGCCTTACCCTCAGCCCCAGAAGGGCCAGCAGCAGCAAGAAGGCAAGGGCCAAGCCCAGCCCACTACCACTGAGGAGCCGCTGAAGCTCACTTACGCCTATGCGGCTAAGCCCTTACGCTCACCCGCCCAAGGGTAACAATAAATTTCGAATGTCGAATTCAAGTGTGTATTATGTTGTGAAGTGTGTATTGATTGTGTGTTGTAATAGCAGCCAGTACGGGCTCTGCACCGGAGCGCCACTACTTCTGCAAGTGGTGCAAGGGTGACCATCCCGGTAAGGACTGCAAAGGGAACGATGTGCAGTGCACTACTGCAAGAAGCTGGGGCACCGTGATTTTGAGTGCTACAGCAACCCCGATGGCAGAAACTATAGGCCTAGAGGGCAATGGAAGGGTAAGGCCACTGCTACCACTGAGGGCCCGAAAGCTACATATCAGCCATCCTCGGGGCAAGGACATACTGATTCCCAGAAGGGGAAGGGGCCAGGAGCAGGCAAGGCTGCCTTGAACGTGGTGGACCGGTCAGAGGCACCAGGATCGTCTTCTAGACCAGGTACCCCCTTTAAACCGTTAAGTAAGATAAGTGATTGCTTACCGCATTTCCATGCATGTATGTTAGTGGGACTAAGTGAATAACCACATGAATAACGAGTTGAAGTATAATGTGAAAACACCTAAATTAGAAACTTATAAACCTTAGGAACCTTCAATATTTGCTATCCAATCCCACCCACACCGAACCCCGGAGACACCACCATCGACATCATTGACTATCCGACAAACAGTGTCAAGTTATCCAACCAGGTATGATATTATTAAAGGGATACTTGACACCCGAAGCACAAATCCACATCATCCAACGATGCAACGAGCTTGGAGCAGCACCTGGAGGTTTCTACACACCCGAATACCCGTGGGGCGAAAATGAATTTAAAGATGATGTGCATGGGTAAGGACTGGAACCCTTACACCAAGTCATATCAGGACACACGAGCTGAAGATGGAGCTACCATACCAAGTATACCTGAGGAGTTCCTTGCGGTTGTTAACCACGCCGTAGGAATTGCTCAGCAAGTTGAACCGGAACAAATCCCAAGTATCAAGCAGATTTGTATTGCCAATTTCTACCAAAAAGGTGGAAGGTTGGGTTTACACCAAGACAAGGACGAGTCACCCGAGTCTCTTAGTAAGGGAGTACCCGTGGTGTCTTGGTCCATTGGTGACACCGCAGTGTTCATGTACGGCGAGCAGAAGCGTGCGGACCTCGCAAGGAAGTTAGTATTGGAGTCTGGAGATGTGTTATCATGGGTGGGCAGTCGAGGATGTTGTATCATGGTATCAAGAAGATCAAATTGAATACGGCGCCTCCGACAATAATCAATGCCACACACATGAAACCTGGAAGACTGAACTTAACCTTTAGACAGTTCTGAAATTATGTGCAATCATGTAAAGTGTGAAATCAGTTGTATGTCGAGTATGTGATGCAGTAGTATGCTAAGTTATCAAGCATGTAGCCAATGTAATACCATCATAATGTAACGATGAGTTTTATGAATAAAGCAGTGTTGAATTCTTAAGCATTCCGCCGTGTTGTTACCATATACTTATCAAGTTTATGAAATAAATTAGGCGCTGCACTCGGGACGGAAGGTACACTGAGTGTGTGTACAGAGGCAGAGGCCGGCAGAAGCGGCACTATCCTCACCGGTACCTTCCCAGTGAATGGCGTGGATGCGTCGATCTTGTTTGACTCTGGAGCCTCACATACGTTTGTCTCACTCTCATTTGCGAGGAGACTGGGGCTAGACGGGGAGGAGATCCCTGACTTCCAGTCACTCTCCCGTCTAAGGAGCGGATCAGATGCACCCGTTATTACCGAGATGCCACCGTTCGAATTAAGAATGAAGAGTTCCCGATCGACTTGATAGAGTTCGAGGGGCTCGGATTTGATGTGATTGTGGGGATGAACTGGTTGGAGCGGTACAAGGGCAGAATCCTATGTGCCGAGCACCGTCTGCTTCTTCGGAGTCCGTCTGGGGTTACCATTTCATACCGCCAGAGGCCCAGGGAGCCTTCGACACAGATCATCTCCGCCATGGCCATGTATCACGAAATCAGAAGGAAAATGTTGTATACCTCTGCTATGTCCAGGACATAGAGAGAGACCCTGAGTTTAGCCCAGATGTGCCGGTCGTGTCGGAGTTTCCTGATGTCTTTCCTAAGGAGCTCCCAGGCATGCCGCCTACACGGGCAGTTGAGTTTGAGATTGACTTGGTACCGGGCACCGGACCTATAGCGAAGGCGCCCTACCGTATGGCTCCAGCTGAGATGACTGAGCTCAAGGAGCAGCTGAGAGACCTGCTAGACAAGGGATTTATCCGCCCTAGCGTCTCACCATGGGGAGCACCAGTCCTTTTTGTGAAGAAAAAGGATGGGAGTCTCCGCCTCTGCATCGACTACAGAGAACTGAATGCGTGACGGTGAAGAATCGTTACCCATTGCCACGTATCGATGATTTGTTTGATCAGCTGAGAGGTGCATCGTATTCTCTAAGATCGATCTGCGATCGGGTTACCATCAGATTGCTATCAGAGACAGTGATATAGAGAAGACCGCTTTCCGTACCAGATATGGGCACTATGAATTCACGGTCATGCCGTTTGGGTTGTCTAATGCACCAGCAAAGTTTATGGACTTGATGAATCGTTGTTTCGAGATCAGTTGATAGGTCAGTAGTTGTCTTCATCGATGATATTCTCATTTATCTAAGTCCAAGGTGGAGCATGAAGCTCACCTGAGGAGTGTGTTGCAGACGTTGAGGGAGAACCAGCTTTATGCGAAGTTCTCAAAATGTGAATTTTGGTTGGACCAAGTCTCCTTTCTTGGTCATGTTATTTCTGAGGCCGGGATCGCTGTGGATCCGGCCAAGATTGATGCTGTGCGCACCTGGCCTAGACCGAAGACGGTTGCCGACATTCGGAGCTTCCTCGGTCTGGCAGGTTATTATCGGAGGTTTGTGAGGAATTTCTCTAGTGTTTCGAAACCGTTGACATCCTTGACGAAGAAGGATGCACCGTTTGATTGGACTGTGGACTGTGAGAGCTCATTTCAGAAGCTCAAGGATGCTTTGACTTCTGCACCAATTCTTACTATACCAGAGGGTACTGATGGTTTTGAGGTGTACTGTGATGCGTCAGGTAAAGGTATGGGCTGTGTTTTGATGCAACACGGGAAGGTCGTGGCTTACGCCTCCCGACAGTTGAAGCGACATGAAGAAAATTATCCTACGCATGATTTAGAATTGGGTGCCATTGTCTTCGCATTGAAGATATGGCGACACCATTTGTATGGAGTGAATGTGACGATTTATTCAGATCACAAGAGTTAAATACCTGTTCACTCAGAAGGAGTTGAACATGAGGCAAAGAAGGTGGGTTGAATTCCTTACTGATTACGATATTAACCTTCAGTACAAGGAAGGTAAAGCAAACATTGTAGCTGATGCATTGAGTCGCCGAGCACACTCTCTCCATTCGCTTATCTCTCACTCGCTTGGTTGAAGAGGTGCGAGTGCTCAGATGTCAGATCAGTACATGCAAGAGATCAAACAGAAACTTATGACGGCACATTCGAGAGCCAAAATATGACTTCCGACTTCATGATGATGGTTTGATCAGGCTGAATGGCCGACTTTGTATTCCACGAAGTAGCGCTGAGCTGAAGGAGCGCATACTGAGTGAATCACACTGTTCTTCTACTTCTATTCACCCCGGAGCTTCAAAAATGTACAAGAGTATGAAGAGATATTTCTGGTGGACCGGTATGAAGAAAGATGTGACAGATTATGTTGTTAGGTGTCTCACTTGCCAGAAGGTCAAGTTTGAGCACCGCGTCCTGGTGGCATGGTACAGCCGATGCCCGTTCCTGAATGGAAGTTCCATGATATTTCCATGGACTTCGTTGTTGGGCTTCCGCCTACTCGGGGAGGCTTGAATATGATATGGGTCGTTGTTGACCGACTGACCAAGGTGGCCCGATTCATTCCGATGAAGGACACCTGGAAAGTGGCGAAGCTAGCAGAGCTCTTCGACCGTGAGATAGTACGGCATCATGGAGTACCGAAGACTATCGTGTCTGATAGGGATACCAGATTCCTCTCGAGGTACTGGAGAAGTACACGGGAAGCACTTGGTACCGAACTGAAGTTGAGTACGGCTTTCACCCACAGACAGATGGTCAGAGTGAGCGCACCATACAGACGCTTGAGGACATGTTACGTGCATGTGCACTTGACTTTCAGACCAGCTGGATTGATAAGTTACATCTGATCGAGTTTAGCTACAACAACAGTTACCACGCGTCGATCAAGATGTCTCCCTTCCAGGCTTTGTACGGTAGACCATGCCGCACGCCATTATGCTGGGATGAGTCGAGTGAGACGGTCATTATAGGACCTGAGTATTTAGAGCAAGTACAAGCAGAAGTTCGCCAAATCCGGGCTAACATGAAGGCAGCTCAGGATAGGCAGAAATCGTACGCCGATGTGCGCAGACGCGACCTGGAGTTCGCCGTGGGCGATCAGGTATTCCTTAGAGTATCCCCCATGAAGGGAGTGTTTCGTTTTGGCCAGAAAGGCAAGTTGAGCCCGAAATATGTGGGGCCTTATGTGTGACGGAGCGGATAGGCCCGGTAGCCTACAGACTCGATTTACCTGCTGAGCTGGGCAAGGTACATGATGTATTTCATGTGTCCCAGCTGAAGAAATATATGTCTCATCCGTCTCATGTACTTCAGCCCGAAAGGCTAACACTAGAGCCGACCATGCGATCAGTGGAGACTCCCGTACGGATCCTGGACACTAAGACTCGAGACACTCGCCACAAGTCTGTTCGACTGGTGAAGGTTCTCTGGTCTAACCAGGAGGTCGAGGAGGCCACCTGGGAGCTGGAAGATGATATGAGGGTGAAGTACCCGTCGTTGTTTACTTCTTAGTTTTGTGTGTATAGGGTACGGGGCGTACCCCTATTTAAGGGGGGTAGAGCCGTTTCGGTTAGGTATGTACGGCATGTATTGGAATACATGTCTATGTTGTTATGTTATAGACCTTGAGTCTAAGTGATGTTTTGTTATGAGGACCTGAGTCCGATGTGATGTAAAGAATGTTTGTTGTTTGTTATGGAAGCGTTGTTTCAAAGTAATCCCCGTGTTCTAATAATTAAGATGCGTGGGAAGTGTGAACTTTGGGGACAAAGTTCTTTTAAGGGGGGTAGATTGAAATACCCCAAACCTTAATATGTTAGCTAAATATATAATTATTATATTCTAAGACTTATTTTAGTCATTAAGAACATGCGGGAAAAATTCCCGAAGGAAACGGATCCAAAGTGGATTAAAAAGGCAAAACGAGCTTTAAAACACGTTTTCGAGAAACCCGGGAAATATAACTTTAAACGGGTTTAATGGACTAATAAAAATTTATAGTCAATCATATGGCTATAATTAAATATTAGTCAAGGTCTAGGACCATAAAAATAAATAAAACAAAAATCCGGAAACCGGACCCAGACTGTTAAAACTGACAGTTCGGGAACTAACGGGTGTTATCTGCTAATGACCATGTGCCACCTCATCTCTACTTTTACAAAAAAAAAAGACTTTTCTCCCCCTCTCTTGTGTCTCACGATTTTGCTCCCCCTCTCTATTCTATTTATTTCACTTTACTCACTAAAATACAAAACTACTTACTTTACACTCTCTCACACACTATACTCCTCACACTCTCTCTCTTCCCCCATTCTCTTCACTCACGATTTCTTTCCCCCTCACCCAGCTCTCTTTCTTCTTCATTTGCCAACAATGGCGATTTGCAAGCCAAGAGAACCCCACTTCAACTCCTTGTAACTTCTTCATCCTAGCTCCAAATCAAGAAATTCTTTCACCAAAATACTCCTCTCATCTTGGGGATTATTTTGTACCTTTCAAATCTCAAAACTCCATACTTCATCTCCATGGGTGTACCACATTTTGAAGAAGAAACTTCATATTCTTGAAGCCCATCATCTCCTTGTTGTGCTAAGGTAAGAAGTAACTCAAAATCTGTTCATTCCCCTTTTAGGGCCGATTTTTATGTGTGTTGAACACCATTGTTTCTCTTCATTTTTAGCTTGTTCAATCTTTAGAAGTGTGGAGCTAGCCCAAATTCCATTACCAAAAACTTCATTTTGAAGTAGAAGGTAATTCCCTCCTATGATGTTCAAATATTTATTCTAGGGTAATGGAATAAAATTCATGAACCCTAAATACTCATTGTATTATCTTGGCATGGTCATTAGTAGCAAATTATCCGGTTGAGTACCGATTGGAACAAGAATGAAGAGAAGAGGAAAGTTTGAAAAGAAAACCCAAGGTAATTAACTACCTTAAACTAGTGTGTGATGTATGAGGGTGTTTATGTTTGTGCAAATATAAATGCTCAGTGAAGTGCAGGTGTTGCTAATAATATGAGGAAATTCAGTGTTTAATTTAATGTTGTTTAAGGGCCTAAGAGCCAAGTTCTTAAGGTTTATGAATATTGAGAGCTATTGTGGTGTAGATGGTGAATTTTAAGTGTGTTTTGATATCTTGGATGAATTGATGGTTGGAGTGTTTTAGTGGGTTAAAAGATGATGTGAGCATGTAAAATTTATGGGGAGATCATGTCAAAATTTGAGTAGGAATGTAATGGTCCAAATGCATTTCTAGGAGGGAGCAATCTAGTGAGCTACAAGTGTTTTGAGAGAGTATTTAAGGAATTTGGAAGGGAAATGAGGGTTAATGTGCCTAATGATGTTAGAACACCTTAGGAGACTTGTGGAGAAGTTTGGAAAAGATTTGACAATTTGGGCTGATTTTGTGGCGTCCGACCCAGGGTCCGACCCACAGTTGGGTCGGACGGCCCTGTTGGTCACCCGCAAGCTTCTGGAATGGTCCGACCCAGATGGTTGGGTCGGACATGGGTCGGACGGCACGTTAGAAAAGTCGGAAATGTTTCTGGAATGGTCCGACCCAGACGGTGGGTCGGACATGGGTCGGACATGGTAGATGTTGCAGACCCAATGTTTCTGGAATGGTCCGACCCAGACGGTGGGTCGGACATGGGTCGGACATGATGGAAGTTTTGGGACCCGAAGGCTACTGGAAGGGTCCGACCCAGAGGTGGGTCGGACGGTGGGTCGGACAGACCCAAAACCTATAAAAAAAAAAGAAAAGAAAATGACAAATGTAGTTAACCCTAGGGGGTACAATGAGGGTAATCTAGGGTAAGTTAGGCATTTAAAACATGTCATATAATCATGTAAAACTTAGTAAAGTTTGAAGTTAAGTAAATAAATTAACCGAACTTATCAATCATGTTTAGGAACAACGTACGGTGGAACCCTAGAGCGGCAAGGACCAAGGTATGGTTTTCTTGCAGTCTGTTGCCTACCGGTTTACACCGGCTTGTGTGCTGTTTGTGTTTTTGTGTGTTTACAACCTTGTAAGATTAATTCATGAAACGAGTTTACAGTTCTTACTATTTATGTGACGTGTGAATACCGATGCCGGTAACCTCGAATGCGTGCTAACTGTTAGATGACCAAGGCTAGGAACGTAAGAGAACGGTATCCGGTAGTAACGCTTCCCAATCCATGGAGCGTTCTAACCCGGCTATGTGTGTTTAGTTGTGATGTGTGTTGTTGAGTTATGTCTTACTTCCCTTGTATGTCTAACCCGACTTAAACACTTACTTGCGAGATTATGTTAAGCTCCCATCGTGGGACTTCTAACGAGTGCTAACCGGGGAGTGAGGAATCCGGTCGTTCCGGTCACGCGTGTATGTATGGGTGTCGACATCTGAATCAGATTCGACTCTCTCCTTATGTTAGGGTAGTTTTCCTTTTATGGGGAATTCGACCTCCCATAGCTTAGCCAAAGCTACCTACCTGACTTCCACTCGGGCTAGGGGGAAATTATGTGTTGATGTGTTCGGGTCACTACGCCCGTCTCTTTCAAGTTAAGTTATTCATCCGACTAACAAACTAGTAATGTGATATGTGTTAAGCTTAACATGAGGATGAAGACATCCTCTAGGCTTACAAGTCGACTAACCATGTTGGTTGTTACCTAAAGTGAATTGTTTTCATTATGTATGTGTTGTTATCGTTTTTCAATAATACCGTTATGTATATGCATGTTGTATGATAAAATCAACGCCATGTTATAACGACAAATAGTTGCGTGTATCCCGGTAGTCAGCGGGCTGCACGTTAACCATGCCAGCAAAAGGTTGCTGACCCCCTTTGGGGGCTATGTTTATTTGCAGGATGAGGATCGAGGAAGCAGAATGGCTTTAGATCCTAGGTTGTTGATACTCTTGTTATTTTTGGATGTTGAACCCGAGTAGTGCTTGTACACTCGAGGTCGTTTACTTTGGTGGATGTAAAGCTAGTTAGTGATTTTTTGAACAGTTACACTCGGTATATTGTCATTCTTTTGGATAGTCATTTTTGGAAGGTTGTAATTATGCTCGGGAGTCGTGTGATCAGACCGATACATATTATGTAACAGCCTTGTTAGCCACGTGGGTGGCTAACGGCGTGTAACACCGCCATTTTGGTATATGTTTAAGTAATGTTTTCCCCTGCAATTATTGATTAAGTGTTAAGGTTATGGACGGGGTGTTACAACTGCCAAGGCTGTCATAGATGTTCATGATGGTAAAATCACCTTGCGGTACGAGGACGAAAAGATTGAATTTGATATGAAAAAGATGATGAAGTTCAGTTCCACTTCCGCTCATTCAGTTATGTCGGTAAGTCTCGTTGATGAGGAAGGGGAGGTATGTGAACTTTCTGCTGATGACGAGGTTTATTCTCTATCTTCTTCTTCTTCTTTTACTGACTATGAACCTTTGGAACAAGTACTTGTCTCTTCTGTTGAAGATAAGACTTCTGATGTTGAGGTTAATGCAGCTTTAGCTCACGTGGAGAGAGGGAAGGCAGGTTTTCAAGCTTATCGCCCTCCATTGGAGAGGCTTGATAGAGATATTCAGCGACCTGTTCCTTCTGTGGAGCAGCCTCCAGTTCTTGAGCTTAAGGAGCTCCCCTCTAATCTCAAATATGTCTTTCTTGCTGATAACAATTATTTTGCCTGTCATTGTCTCTTCTACTTTGACTTCTGGGCAGGAAACTAGGTTGCTAGAGGTGCTCAGAAGGCATAAGAGAGCCATTGGATGGACCTTGGCTGATATCAAGGGAATTGATCCAGCCTTCTGCACTCATCACATTTATATGGAGGAGGACTACAAGCCTATTCGACAGCCCCAGCGTCGCCTCAACCCCAATATGAAAGAAGTTGTAAAGAAGAGGTGTTGAAGCTTCTGGACGCTGGGATCATCTACCCCATTTCTGACAGCACTTGGGTAAGTCCTGTACAAGTTGTGCCTAAGAAAGGTGGGTTTGAGGCTGTTATCAATGATCAAGGTGAGTCTATTCCTCAAAGGAAAATTACTGGTTGGCGTATGTGTATTGATTACAGACGTTTAAATTCTGCCACCAGGAAAGATCATTTCCCCCTTCCTTTTATTGATCAAATGCTAGAAAGATTGGTTGGTCAGGAATATTACTATTTCCTAGATGGATTTTCAGGGTATTTCCAAATCCCCATTGCACCTGAGGACCGGGACAAGACTACTTTCACTTGTCCCTATGGAACCTTTGCTTATCGACGGATGCCATTTGGGTTGTGCAATGCCCCAGCCACTATTCAGCGTTGCATGCAGGCTATTTTTGCAGACTTCATTGAGTAGAGCATAGAGGTATTTATGGATGATTTTTCTGTTTATGGTTCTGACTTTGATGTTTGTTTAGCACAGCTCGATCTTATCCTAGGCCGATGTGAGGAGACCCATCTGGTTCTCAATTGGGAGAAATGCCATTTTATGGTAAAGGATGGGATTGTGTTGGGCCACAAGGTGTCTGCTAAAGGGATAGAGGTGGATAGAGCTAAAGTGGAAGTTATCGAGAAGCTTCCAGCACCTACCTGTGTTAAGGAGGTAAGAGCTTTACTTGGGCATGCAGGATTCTATCGTCGGTTTATTCAGGATTTTCAAAAATTGCTAAACCGTTGACAGATCTGCTTCTGAAAGATGCCCCATTTCTATTTTCTGAAGAATGTCTTTCTTCCTTCAATTTAATTAAGCAAAAGTTGGTAGCTGCCCTATTGTTGTTTCTCCTGACTGGTCATTGCCATTTGAGATTATGTGTGATGCTAGTGACTTTGCAGTAGGTGCAGCCCTGTGCCAAAGGAAAGACAAAGTTTTGAGAGTTATTGCTTATGCGAGTAAAACTCTTAATGATGCTCAGAGAAATTACACTACCACTGAGAAAGAGCTTCTGGCTGTGGTTTTCTCCTTGGATAAGTTCAGATCTTATTTATGGGGAAGTAAAGTGATTATTCATACTGACCACACTGCTCTTAAGTATTTGTTTGGTAAGAAAGAGGCCAAGCCTCGCTTGCTACGTTGGATTCTTCTTCTACAGGAATTCGACATAGAGGTGAGAGATAAGAGTGGGAAACTCAATGTTGTTGCTGACCATCTCTCTAGGATGATAACTCCTGATGATGGTATTCCTATTAATGAATTCTTTCCTGATGAAACCGTTTTCAGTATTTCCAAACTGCAAGAGCCATGGTATGCTGATCTGGCAAATTTTCTTGTTTCTGGTGTTGTTCCTCATGATTTCTCCTATGCTCGGAAAAAAAATTCCTTTCTGATTCTCGTCATTATATTTGGGAAGACCCTCACTTGTTTCGAGTGTGTGCAGATGGTTTAATTCGCAGGTGTCTTCCTGATGATGAGGTGAACAGCGTGCTGGAGTTTTGTCATTCAAGGGAAGCTGGAGGCCATCATGGATCTCATAGGACAGCAGCCAAGGTTTTGGAATCCGGATTCTATTGGCCCACACTGCATAAGGATTGTCAAAATTTTGTGGCTCGCTGTGACAGTTGCCAGCGTATGGGGAACACCTCTAGGCGATATGAGATGCCTCAGCATGGCATTTTGGAGGTTGAGCTTTTTGACTGCTGGGGTATTGACTTCATGGGACCCTTTCCTTCTTCTCAGGGTTTCCAATATATTCTTGTGGCAGTGGACTACGTGTCCAAGTGGGTTGAAGCGATTCCCTGCCAACATGCTGATTCTAAGACGGTGGTCAAATTCTTAAAGAAGCACATCTTCACACGCTTCGGCGTCCCTCGAGCTATCATTAGTGATGGAGGTACACACTTCTGCAATCGGAGCATTGATGCCCTGATGGCTAAGTACGGGGTGCATCACAAAGTTGCCCTTGCTTACCATCCTCACGAATGGGCAAGCTGAAGTGTCAAATAGGGAGTTGAAATGGATCCTCCAGAAGACGGTTAATTCCTCCAGGAAGGATTGGGCTCTGAAGCTCGATGATGCTCTTTGGGCCTACCGCACAGCCTATAAGACTCCCATTGGTATGTCACCATTTCGATTGGTTTATGGGAAGTCTTGTCATCTCCCAGTGGAGCTTGAGCACAAGGCTTATTGGGCTATCAAGGCCCTGAATTTTGACATAAGTAACTGCTGGTGAGAAAGGAAGCTACATCTCTCGGAGCTAGGAGTGAGTTGAGGATCAGCTTAACCTCAATGCGAAGATTTACAGGAGCGGACCAAGAGGTTCCATGACCCAGCCTTCTTCCTTAAAAGAGACTTTAAAAAGGGACGCTTGGTTCAAGCTCTATATATTCAACCGGTTGAAAGGGACTTTTCCTCTTGGAAGCTTCAAGTCTCACTTGGGCTGGTCCTTTCAGGGTTGTGGTGTGTGACTCCTTACGGTGCCTTTGAAATTACAAACAAGAAGGGTGAAATCTTCAAAGTTAATGGGGCCCGTCTAAAGAAATATACTTGTCCTATACTGATGTTTCTACTACTGGTTTGCTGGTGTTCTTTTGTCCAGGTACAGCAGGACTCTTCTATCCCTATTTTGGAGTCGGCGCTTGTTGGGATAAAACTATTCTATAATTAATATAGAATTATAACAAACTAATAGGCAAGTGTACCTATTCGTAGTAGTAAACAAGTGTCGTATCCACAAGGAGATTGTTCAATTATCCCAGTTTAGGTAGTTATTAAAAACTGTAAAAGGGGGTTTAGCCGGAGGCAAGCTTGATTTGTTGTTGGATTATTAAAGAAATAATAAAAACAGTAAAAACAGTTGTGAATTAAGTGGATGGTAAATGTGCTAAGGAAGGTGACATCGCCCAATTATAACTCAGATAATAATTGAATCCTAGTTTGCTCTTATTTGTCTGTTAAGAATTTTATCTTGTGGCCTTTCTAAATCATAGATAAGGACAACTCTTAATTAATTCATTAAACTTCTTACAATCAGAAAAAGTCTAAAATCATTAATTAGCTTTAAGTGAGAATTCTTTTATAACAGCGATGGATTTTATCTGCTAATCAAGGAGATAATATCTAACGTTTGTCTCTCTTTGTGGTCTATTCTCTAATTTTACAAAATCATTGAAATTAGAGAAACCGTAAATGAGTAAAAATGATCAGTTCTTAAACATTTAATAATAGAGAGAGACAAAAACAAATATTATAAGCAAACTCGGTATTATAAATACGCTGAGTTATTTTGGGTTAAACACCCATCCTAAGCACAATTATGAGATTACTCAGACATTGACAGAAATAAAAACAGAGTAGAGACTGAAATATTCATTACTCAGGAACTGCCTGCGAATAACGGGTCTGCACTCGCCGCCTCCTTTTCTCTCTTTGTAAAATACTGCTTCTGTTTGAGTGTTTGAGTACGTACGTGAATGTGGTGAAATGGTGAGAATAAATAAAAGATGGAGAATTGTGGTGCTACGGGAGGAATTAATTGGAAGAGAATGGAGTGTGGTGTTGTTTGATTTCTTCAGCCTGTGGACGTACGTGGTGTATTTTGTTTTGCAGTATATGGTGTTGGTTTATATAGAGGATTGGAGGAGGCAAAATAGAAAGCTTGATTGAGCATTGATTGCTTCATTTATTGCAGGGGACAGAGATCAACCGTGAGGGGAGATGGATAAGTTGCAGAGACAGTGGGCGAGTTGGGCGAGTTGCAGAGTCGCGCACGAAGAAGAAACTGTTCGCGCGCCTCAGATCCGGAATTTACACGCGTCCGCCCTTGACGTCCGCCTGAAAACAGACGGTTGCCTCTGCTCCTGCTAGCGTCCGCCTGCACAACCGCGCCAAGGAGAGGCGGTTGCCTTTGCTGCCCGCGAGTGGCCGTCCGCTGCACAACCGCGCCAAGGAAGGCGGTTGCCTTTGCTGCCCGCGAGTGGCCGTCCGCTGCCAACCGCGCCAAGGAGAGGCGGTTGCCCATGCAGTCACAACAAGCTTGACCTATTTTCCTTCCAACTTTGACCGGCTCTAGATTCTTCGTTGGGCTCCGTTTTCGAGCCGTCTGCGCTATGCGTTCGTCTCTTCGTGTACTCTGCTCCTAGCTTGGTTTTCCTCATGTTAAACCAATAATTTTGTGAGATAAACAATAAAACATAAACTAGAGGAAAACTAACCGAAGTGGAGAAATGAGCAAAAAGTGCTGATATAATATATGAAATACACCTATAACATGCTCATTTTGGACACTTATCACACCCCCACACTTATCTTTTTGCTTGTCCTCAAGCAAAACCATGTACCTAATTAAATAGGAAATGCTCAATACTAACAAATATTATTATGAAGGGTAGGATAAATAGGTGAACAGTACATGATCTTTAAACTTTTGAGGAGTGTGAAAAATATCTGCTGGTGGCATAGGTGTACTCAGGTAAAAATAAAAATTAGAGTTTCGGGGTATGATCCGGAGTACTTCAATGTTTCTTTTAAGGTGACTCTGAGAACTTTTACCATGGCCAACTTCTCTCAAGAATGGGCATTGAGGAGAAAACAAAGGAAAAATAAAATTATATGGTTTGCTTCACTTTTGCATAAGAGATGAGAAGATGATAAGCATAAAGATAATATGTAGATAATCTTCCTTCGTATTTTAGAACACTCAACTCTCTTGTTGGTTACCAATGGTGTCTCACAAGTCCATTATTTATTTTTCTTTTTGACAGAGAAGTACCCCTTAGCAATCCCTAAAGAGAAGACAGAAAGAACCCCTGAGTAATAAAAATCCAACCATTTCAGATCATTTGGTCACACCGCATAAAAATGCTCCTCAAAAGTAATCAAAATTTTAAAATTTTTGAATTGTACCATTTATACCACTTATCCCACAATTCATAACAATATTTATTCTTAAAGAGAACAACCTACACATAAAGGGTTCATGATATTAATTTGGACAAACGCAAGATATAGAGAGATTAACATTTAAGCACAAAATGACACCGAAAAGGTGCACTCCCCCACACTTAATTTGAACAATGTCCTCATTGTTCACTAGAAAAACAAGGGAAGGTTTCAGAAGGCCTTTTCGGTAAGAGATAAATAGAGAGAACACGAAGCTCACGAATATCATTTAAGCATAAACTCTCCTCTGCAGATTTTATAAAAAGCATAATTAAAGAAACTGGTACTCCCCTGAGATTATTTTTGCTGGCGTTATAAGAGTTCCCCCACACTTGAGCTTCAGCCTCAAGTAGCGTAGCTTGGTTGCGGTGTAGACATGAAATTGCACCTGCATAAGACACCAGAAGCAACCATACTGCAAACAGGGTTAAAAGTTTAGCAAAAATAAAATTGAGAGAGAAACTGAAAATTAAAAAGAGAATAAAAGCAAATAAAGATAAGTTCGTCCGGGTTGCCTCCCGGGAAGCTGCCCTTCTTTAACGTCTTTGGCTAGACGCTTTGTAGCGTACTCAAATCTGAGTATCATGTAGGTTTATTGTACGAGCATCAACTGTCTCGAGATTACCACCCTGGTAATGCTTTAGTCTAGATCCATTACCATGAAAGTGTGTTTTTAGAATCCACCAACTCAACGGATCCATACGGGGTGACCTTGGAGACAGTAAATGGTCCAGCCCAATAGGATTTAAGTTTACCAGGAAACAACTTCAACCTGGAGTTGTACAACAGAACCAAATCTCCCTCATGAAACTCCCGCTTAAGGATCATCTTGTCATGCCACTTCTTGGCTTTCTCCTTGTAGATTCTGTTATTTTCATAGGCATCCTCTCGGAATTCCTCTAATTCAGTGAGCTGGAATTTCCTTTTGTCACCTGCTCTCAGTAAATCAAAGTTGAGGGCTTTCACGGCCCAGAATGATTTGTGCACAAGCTCGACTGGTAAATGACAAGCTTTGCCGAAGACTAGTCGATATGGGGACATGCCGATAGGCGTCTTGTAAGCTGTTCTATACGCCCAGAGTGCATCATCCAGCTTCAGGGACCAATCTTTTCGGGAAGAATTAACCGTCTTTTGTAGGATCCACTTCAATTCTCGGTTAGAGACTTCAGCCTGGCCATTCGTTTGAGGGTGATAAGGCAAGGCTACCTTATGTCTCACTCCATATTTGGTCATCAAGGCTGTGAACTGCTTATTGCAGAAGTGGGATCCTTGGTCACTGATGATAGCACGTGGGACTCCAAATCGTGTAAAGATGTTCCTCTTCAAGAACCTGAGTACTACCTTTGCATCATTTGTGGGAGAGGCGATAGCTTCCACCCATTTAGTGACATAGTCGACTGCCACCAAGATGAAAAGGTTTGAACAAGACGAAGGAAAGGGACCCATGAAGTCAATGCCCCACACGTCGAAAGGTTCCACCTCGAGTATGATGTTGAGAGGCATTTCGTGTTTCCTGGAGGTGTTCCCAAGTCTTTGGCATCATCGCAGGAGGCTACAAAGGAATGACAGTCTTTATGTAAGGTTTTCCAGAAAAACCTGACTGTAATACCTTAGCCGCTGTTCGAGCTGGCCCATGATGTCCTCCTGCTTCAAGAGAGTGACAATGTCGTAGAATGCTGTGGAATTTCATCTCGGGGCACACATCTTCGTACCATCCCGTCTGCACAAACCTTGAAAAGGAGAGGATCCTCCCAGTAATAATGCCTATATCTGAAAAGAACTTCTTTTTCTGTTGGTAGGTTAGCCCGTGTGTATTACTACTCCTCGTGCGAGGTAGTTGGCCATGTCAGCGTACCATGGATCACCGGTGTCACCAATCATAAAGACGCACTCATCTGGAAAGAATTCATTGATGGAAGTGCCATCACTTGGTGCCTCTATGCGAGATAGGTGGTCTGCTACTACATTCTGCACTCCTGGCTTGTCTCTGATTTCAATCTCAAATTCCTGTAGTAGGAGTATCCACCGGAGGAGTCGGGGTTTGGCATCTTCTTTGGCAAATAGATACCTCAGCGGAGTGATCGGTATGAATTATTACTTTGCTTCCCAAGAGATATGATCGGAATTTATCCAAAGCAAAGACTACTGCTAGAAGTTCCTTCTCAGTAGTTGAATAATTCTTCTGAGCGTCGTTGAGGGTTCTACTTGCATAGTAGATGGTTCTCAAGATCTTCTCCTTCTTTTGGCATAAAGCGGCACCCACGGCATAGTCGCTGGCATCGCACATAATTTCAAACGGAAGGCTCCAATCTGGTGATATCACAATGGGGGCAGAGATGAGGCATTCTTTCAGTGTGTTGAAGGCTTGTAGGCATTTGTCAGTAAAGTCGAACTTGGCGTCTTTAGCTAGGAGTTCACATAGAGGTTTTGAAATTTTGGAGAAATCCTTGATAAACCTTCTATAGAACCCAGCATGGCCAAGGAAACTCCTGATGTCTTTTACCGTCGATGGTGGTGGTAATTTTTCAATAACTTCGACCTTGGCTTTGTCAACTTCAATGCCTTTTGAAGATATTTTATGCCCAAGAACTATTCCTTCTTTAACCATGAAATGGCATTTTTCCCAGTTAAGCACAAGGTTAGTTTCTTCACATCGGGCGAGGATGGCATCCAGATTATTCAGACAGGATTCGAAAGTGGGACCAAAGACAGAGAAGTCGTCCATGAAGACTTCGATGCTCTTCTCAAGATAGTCGCTGAAGATTGCCATCATGCATCTTTGGAATGTTGCTGGGGCATTGCATAGACCAAAAGGCATCCGATTGTATGCAAATGTCCCGTACGGGCATGTGAATGTGGTTTTGTCTTGGTCTTCAGAAGCAATGGGTATTTGAAAGTATCCTGAATAACCATCCAGGAAGCAGTAGTAATCTTGCCCAGCCAATCTTTCAAGCATCTGATCGATGAAGGGTAAGGGGAAGTGGTCCTTCCGCGTTGCGCTGTTCAGTTTCCTGTAATCGATGCAGACTCTCCATCCCGTCGTGGTTCTCTGAGGAATTAGATCACCTTTGTCGTTGGGGACCACAGTGAGACCTCCTTTTTTCGGGACCACTTGAACGGGGCTCACCCATTTGCTGTCGGAGATGGAGTAGATTATCCCGGCGTCGAGAAGTTTGAGCACCTCTTTCTTTACTACGTCTTTCATGTTGGGATTCAGCCTTCTCTGTGGTTGGACTAAAGGCTTGTAGGTATCTTCCATGTATATGTGATGTGTGCAGAAATGGGGATTGATACCTTTAATGTCCGAAATGGACCAGCCTATTGCCTTCTTGTGTTCTGAAGGATCTTCACAAGCTGTTCTTCCTGTGTACTTGTTAGGGATGAAGAAATAATAACAGGCAAAGTACAAAAATCAGAAAGATAAACATACTTCAGATGTGATGGCAATTGTTTCAGATCTACGAGAGGGGGTTGTTCAATGGATGGTGGTAACTTCTGAGTGGAAAGCTCTAATGGTTCTGGTGGTGGGTAGCGTGGTTTCTTGTATGATTTTATTCTATCCAGAGCTGCTACCATTTGGATTGTGTCAGGGTATACTAATCGGTTATCACAGATTTCAGACAAGGCATTTTCAAGAGCGTCATTACGGATAATAGCAGATAAATTATCCTGCACAATAGAGTCGACAACGTCTATGGAAAAGGTATCTTCTAAATGAGCGGGTTTCTTATAACCTTGACATGTCGTATTCTAAAGTTTCGTTATGCAGCCTTAAAATGATTTTTCCTTTTTCAACATCGATTAGTGCTCTTGCAGTTCTCATGAAAGGTCGTCCTAAGATTAAGGGCACCCTAGTGTCTTCTTCCATGTCAATTACAATAAAGTCAGCGGGGAACACAAAGGTTCCTACAGTAACAATCAAATCTTCTATTATTCCTTTTGGGAATACTAAAGATCTATCTGCTAATTGTAATTGAATAGAAGTTGGTTCGCATTTACCAATTTTAAGTTTGTTGAAAGTTGACAGTGGCATTAAATTGATACTAGCTCCTAGATCACATAACCCACTACCACAATCAACATTATCAATTGAACATGGAATAATTGGCAAACCTGGGTCTCCAAGTTTCGGAGGGAGACTCTTGAGAAGTACTGCTGACACTTCCTGTGTAAGGTGTACAGTTTCCACTTCCTGCAACGATCTTTTGTTGGTGATGATATCCTTCATGAACTTTGCGTATATTGGCATTTGTTTTAAAGCATCGGCAAAAGGAATGTTGATCGTCAGTTTCTTGAAGTGAGATAGAAACTTTCCAAACTGTTCATCTAAATTTTTCTTTCTGATTCTGTTTGGAAAAGGAAGTGGGGGAAGAATTTTTGTGAGAGGGGAAGGAGTAGATTCAGGAGACTCCTTCTCCTTGGAAGTATTTTTTGTAGGAGGAGGGGCTTCTTCAGCATCTTCTGTTCTTCTTCTGAATTTTCTTGAGGTTCATGAGCTTGCTGCTCTTGATTATCAGTTTCATCTCGGGGAGGAGATGAGTTGAGCGGCCTACCACTTCTTAACGTCACTGCCTTGGCCTGTTCCCTTGGATTTGGATTTGGCTGACTAGGGAAGGCACCAGGTGGCCTTTGTGCAAGCTGTTGGCTGATTTGTTCCAACTGTTGGTTGGTTTGTTGTATCTGGGCTTCAACCCTTCTGTTAGTGGCTTCTTGATCCACGAGTCGGGTATGAGTCGTAGTCATGAATCCTTTCATTAAGTTCCTGAATTCCTCATTTGGATCAGAAGAGGTTGACGATGGTTGTTGTTGTTGCTGGAAACCTGGAGGGGCACCTTGTGCTCGATAACCTATATTAGAATTTGGTTGGGGTCTGTTCCCCTGATAGGTATTTGAATTGTTGTTCTGACCTCCTTGGTTTTGATCATTATTCTTCCATGAGAAATTCGGGTGATTTCTCCATGGATAGTTGTTGTTGAAGTTGTTGTTGTAGGAATTACCGGGACGGTTTCCTATGAAGTTTGCATCCTCGTACTGTCCTTTACCTTCGCACTGAGGGGTTTCATGAGGACCGGCGCATATGGCACATCCTTCTGTAGGTGGAACTGACGATGAACTTGTAGGTGGGGAAGCTATTGTTTTTACAATTTCGTTTTGTGATGTCGTTAGCTTTTCCACCATCTTTGTAAGGGACGAGATCTGAGCCGATAAATGATCTGTAGGCTCAACATGGAGTAGGCCTGCTGCTCGTGGTGTTCTTCCTTTGGATCTCGTCCACTGTCTCGTATTGCTCGTCATGGTTTCGAGAAGGTCCATTCCTTCTTTAGGAGATTTCATCATGAAACTCCCTCCTGCAGAGGAATTGACAAGTAGTCGGTTCCCATCATCCAGACCGTTGAAGAATGACAGGCAGAGGGATTGATCGTCAAGACCATGGTGAGAACACTTCATTAGCATATCCTTAAACCTGTCCCATGCGTCGTACAACGTTTCTCCCGGCTCCTGACAGAAAGTATTGATTTCACCGATCAATTGCCTCGTTCTACTGGTTGGGTAGTATTTGGCAAGGAATTTTTGGGCCATTTGAGCCATGTGGTGATTGATCGGGAGGGAAGGCTTCGGTACCACCTGTTTGCTGAATCCGACAACGAGTGAGGAAAAAGTTGTAGACGGATTCTTTCTTTGACGTTGCCGGTTTGACCAAAGGAATTGCAGAAGTCTAGGAAGAGACTCAGATGATTTGGGGCTTCATCTGGGTTCGCTCCACTAAACTTGCCTAGATCCCGGACGGCGGTGATGTAGTGGGTTTTGAAAACCCATCGTCCGGCTTCTTCTGGTGTTAGTTAGGGGAGAACTATAGCTGATGCTCTTCCTTCGGTATTCGGTTGGTGGTAGTCAGAGAGAGCACGGTGTTCTGGTTGATTTGCATGGTCAATTTCATTTATAACTTCGTTATTGGCCATGGCTTGGTTTCTCAGGTTTCTCTGTGCTTGTAATAAAGTGCGCTCGGGTTCGGGGCTCGGGCTGATTGGTGGAGAGCCTCGGGTTCGAGTATTTGGCATGCACAGAAGATAACTTGTGGTTTGTCAGAAACTGCAAAATTAGTTAGTAAATAAAATAAGAAAGGCAGAGATATTGGTTAGGTTGATAAAACACAGATATATATATTTTGTTTTTATTTTTTTTTAACAAGAGTAATATGACAGAAAATAAGATGACAAGGAAATAAATGCAGAAATTATAAGTTAGTATACTGGGGAAATGAAATGTTAAGGACAATGGAAATGAAATGTTAAGGACAATGGAAATGAAAGTTAAGGACAATGGAACGAAATGACAGAAATTTTAAGTTAGTAGTTAGGGACAATGGAAAGAAAGGACAATGGAACGAAATGACAATGGAACGAAATGACAATAATATTAAGATGTTAGAAGAGTTGTCCAAAGTCCGAAGTCAAATGTCCAAGTCAGGTCCGAAGTCCGATGTCCAATTCAGATGTCCAAGATTAACAATTTAATAGTATTAACAGATTATTACTATATAGCGAGTGAACTACCAGAAACTAGGGAAATTGATGGAATCAATCTCCCCGGCAACGGCGCCAAAAACTTGTTGGGATAAAACTACACTATAATTAATATAGAATTATAACAAACTAATAGGCAAGTGTACCTATTCGTAGTAGTAAAACAAGTGTCGTATCCACAAGGAGATTGTTCAATTATCCTAGTTTAGGTAGTTATTAAAAACTGTAAAAAGGGGTTTAGCCGGAGGCAAGCTTGATTTGTTGTTGGATTATTAAAGAAATAATAAAAACAGTAAAAACAGTTGTGAATTAAGTGGATGGTAAATGTGCTAAGGAAGGTGACATCGCCCAATTATAACTCAGATAATAATTATAATCCTAGTTTGCTCTTATTTGTCTGTTAAGAATTTTATCTTGTGGCCTTTCTAAATCATAGATAAGGACAGCTCTTAATTAATTCATTAAACTTCTTACAATCAGAAAAAGTCTAAAATCATTAATTAGCTTTAAGTGAGAATTCTTTTAAACAGCGATGGATTTTATCTGCTAATCAAGGAGATAATATCTAACGTTTGTCTCTCTTTGTGGTCTATTCTCTAATTTTACAAAATCATTGAAATTAGAGAAACCGTAAATGAGTAAAAATGATCAGTTCTTAAACATTTAATAATAGAGAGAGACAAAACAAATATTTATAAGCAAACTCGGTATTATAAATACGCTGAGTTATTTTGGGTTAAACACCCATCCTAAGCACAATTATGAGATTACTCAGACATTGACAGAAATAAAAACAGAGTAGAGACTGAAATATTCATTACTCAGGAACTGCCTGTGAATAACGGGTCTGCACTCGCCTGCCTCTTTTCTCTCTTTGTAAAATACTGCTTCTGTTTGAGTGTTTGAGTACGTACGTGAATGTGGTGAAATGGTGAGAATAAATAAAAGATGGAGAATTGTGGTGCTACGGGAGGAATTAATTGGAAGAGAATGGAGTGTGGTGTTGTTTGATTTCATCAGCCTGTGGACGTACGTGGTGTATTGTGTTTTGCAGTATATGGTGTTGGTTTATATAGAGGATTGGAGGAGGCAAAAATAGAAGAGCTTGATTGAGCATTGATTGCTTCATTTATTGCAGGGGACAGAGATCAACGCGTGATGGGGTAGATGGATAAGTTGCAGAGACAGTGGGCGAGTTGGGCGAGTTGCAGAGTCGGCGCGCGAAGAAGAACTGTTCGCGCGCCTCAGATCCGGATTTACACACGTCCGCCCTTGACGTCCGCCTGAAAACAAGGCGGTTGCCTCTGCTCCTGCTAGCGTCCGCCTGCACAACCGCGCCAAGGAGAGGCGGTTGCCTTTGCTGCCCGCGAGTGGCCGTCCGCGGCACAACCGCGCCAAGGAGAGGCGGTTGCCTTTGCTGCCCGCGAGTGGCCGTCCGCCTGCACAACCGCGCCAAGGAGAGGCGGTTGCCCATGCAGTCACAACAAGCATTGACCTATTTTCCTTCAACTTTGACCGGCTCTAGATTCTTTGTTTGGGCTCCGTTTTTCGAGCCGTCTGCGCCTATGCGTTCGTCTCTTCTCTTCGTGTACTCTGCTCCTAGCTTGGTTTTCCTCATGTTAAACCAATAATTTTGTGAGATAAACAATAAAACATAAACTAGAGGAAAACTAACCGAAGTGGAGAAATGAGCAAGAAAAGTGTTGATATAATATATGAAATACACCTATAAAACATGCTCATTTGGACACTTATCAGCGCTACCTAAGAGAAGTCCATTCCATGGTGCCTTAAGCAAAATTCAGGAAGCTACGCACCTTGGCTTTAGGATGCTGTGGGACCCTTCCCTCTTTCTCTCCTCTCTGAATCTGGTCGATGAGTCTAGCTAGAGACTTTTAAGTAGAGCAGCTTTTGGGAGGCAACCCACCGGTTTGTATTTCTTTTTGGTTTCTTAATTTAGTTGTTTTTTTTACTTTTTTTATTTGTTTGTGGTGTGTTGGCGGCTACTATTATGCTTCATGCAAGAGCCTTGGCTCTTATTTTTATACTAAAGATTTTGTCCGGTTCCACTTGAGTTCTTCTGGCTATGCAGATTATATTTCTCAGCTTGGTTACTTTGTCACTTAGCTGAACTCAAGTGTGGGGTTGGCCTTGCTACACACCCTGAGCGGACTCTGGGGAGTATTCTAGTTCTTTTCACTATTTTATGTTTCACATGCTCCCTCTGTATAGCTGTGTGTGATTTTGTTTCCCTGTTGGATTGCTTGCACAATGTTAATTCTTCCTAAGCAATGAGGACATTGCTTCACTCTAAGTGTGGGGTGGGCTAAGCTCCTTCGCCGCTTGTTTTTTTGTGCATCTTTGAGCTCTTTTCTCTTGCATTTGTACAGTTTAGCAGTGGTTGCTCAACTTGGTAGGGAGTCATAGAGGAAGTATTGTTGGTTAGCTGGTCTTGGGGTGCAAAATTTTGAAATTTCTATGGTTTTATTTGCTGAACTGAAGTCATTGTTCTATAAATGCTGAAACAAATGAGAATATTCTCCATCTGAACCTTGCTTTTAGCTTTGAGCCTTGGAATGATTTGGTTTGAAATGGTTGGAAAAGAACAAGGCAAGGTACTCCGCTGATCCTAAGCATGCTAATTCTAATTCTGATCCAAAATCAGGCCTCGTACACTGGTTATTAAGTCCTTTGGGGTGCTTCATCACCTAGCTACCTAAGATCCTTGTGATCTGGGATAGTTGACCCAAAGCCGCTACATGGGTGGAGAGAAAAGTCTGTGGTGAAAGAAATTAAAAGCGCTTTAATTGAAATATTTATGCAAATGTTGTGATGAATATAGATTATTTTTCTTTTATGGATCAAGAGTATGTGGCATTGAAAGGTACGATGGAATATGATCTTACTTCATGCCCCTTGTCGTTTCTGTGGTTTGTGAAGGAAAAAGGTGGATTGGCTCAAGGTTAGGGCTAGGCTCTAATGGTTTTGTTTCTCATCTGTTAGCTTAGAATGACTTCATGTTTTCTCAAAAGAATGAATTGTTTGAATAGTTTGAATTGCCCCATGATTGGTAAAGCTAGGAATTCCTTTTTCTGTGCTCTTCCTTTTCTGTTGAGTTCCAATAGCTTGACATTACTTGTGCTTGAGAGTTTTGCTTGGGGACAAGCAAAAGGCTAAGTGTGGGGTGATTTGATAAGTGTGAAATTGATATGATTTATAGGTGCTAAATTCTTATTTTATGTAGCATTTTTATACGCCTTCTCACACTTATCGTATGCTTTTCATGACTCTTACCTTGGGCAAAAACTGATGCAAATTTATATTTTAAAAGCAGGAAATGATGTTAAAAATGCATATATCTCCTCACAAGCTTTCCAACGCCGCAAACGGGGAACAATCGGAGCTCATATGAAGAATTTGGACCCTGTCAAAGTTGTGTCCGGTGCGATATATTTATATATATATATTTACGAGACTGCAGTGAAAGGACTGAGAAGGAGAAGGGGGAAGATTGGAAATATAAAGAAAGTAACTCCAAAGGTTATTGATGAAGGGAGTTAATTGAAGATAGTAACTCTAGTGTTTTCCATAACTTATTGATGACGGAAGTAAATTGAAAAGAGTAACTTAAATTATGAATCAACTGAAGGGCCTCCATTTACTTCGCGAAACCGAAGGAAATTAAAATGAGTCATCAAGGAGCAAACAAAGAGTCTTCAATTACACTTATAATTATGAAAAACTTTGGAGAGAAACTCATCCACTCATCCATTCAACATTCAGGATTCAGAATTTAGAAGAGAGCCGCGACCTAGTTCCTCCTCTCCAGCCGTGCAACACCAAGGTGCAACCAAGGAGAATTTCTGCATCAATTTCTCCACTTTGTTCAACCCTACAACTAGCAAATCTTTGGGATTCGACATAGAGATGATTTCTACTCCTTCTCCTCTATTTGTTTCCTCTTTTCATATGCTCGGCTAAGGGATTAAACTCCGGGGAATGGTGGTTGTAAATAGTTTAGTTTTGCAGAATTATTATTAGTTGATTTGGGATCTATCAGGGGTTTGTTTCAAATTATAAATATTGTTTGCGCTATCAATGAAACTTGCTATTTTATTTTTAGCTTTGCGAAAGTTGTCAAGATCTGATCCGTGATTGACAACTAGGTCGTTATAATCTGTTAATCTGTGGATAGCTTAATCTGATTGATGAGTTAACCTTCAGATGCAATTTTAATTTGTATGCTTAATCCCTCTGCGGTAGTAGTGATAGGTTTATGATTTAATCTGTCGCGTTCTACACAGTGGAGTTCTAATCGGCTAGGATTTAGTCTTTTAGAAACTTGTCAAAATTTGCCGAATCCTATCCCTAATCAACTGGTAATAGAACTGTAAGACTTAACTAGGAAAGACCACCTGAACCCGGAGTTCCGCTTTCGATATATTTTTATCAGTCACTCTTTGCTTGTTCTTAATTTTATTGATCAACAATTTCCCCCGATTTACAGCTTTTGCTAGGATTAGATTTACTTTTTTAGTCCCCTGGTTCGATACCCCGGTTGCTCATATTACTTTTACTGCTACGACCGGGAATTATTTTGCAACCCGTAGGTTTTTATTTTATTATTTTCTAGGATTAATTTCGTAGTTTTTAATATATATAAAAAAAAACCGTTTGCAGGCTTGGTATTCGACTTATTTAGGGTTCAGTTACTTTCATTACCCCTAGAAGTCGTTTTTTCCTCTACTTGGTTTAATTACGACTTATTACGAGTCGTTTTAACCTAAGTGCGCGAGCTTCTATTTTTTTTGTTTTTTTTGGCATTTTTTGACAGAAAATAAAAGTGAAAATGCAATTACCTAAACTAGGGTTTTGGAGGCAGAATTAGGTCAAATTGTGTTTCCGTCCGCAGCCACGGACCTAATGTCCGTAACCACGGACCCTAGTTAACCTATGCGAAAATAAAAGTCGAATTAAACAGAAAACGAAAATTTAAAAAGTCCAGGGCCACGGACAGGATGTCCGTAGGCCCGTACATAGTTTAGCAAAACGTAAATTTTTAAAATTTTAAAATCCTGCCGCCATCTGTGGGTGTCCGTGGCCACGGACAACACGTCCGTGGTCCCGGACCACCCACGGACAGGGGTTTCTGGTGGTTCCCGACGGTGTTTTCGGTTAAAAAAATATGTACGTGTAGCCTGAAAGGTATACAGTATGTTAGTAATGGAAAGATCTCAGTTTGAAGTCAAATTCAATACGAAACTTAACAAACAATAATTGGGCAGAAGCCAAAACGATTAGCAATTTAGAAGCTATAAAAGGTTAGTTTACGCACAAAATTAGATATTAGACTAGTGAAGTCGTGGAGAATCAAAATAATATAGTCCCGACCTGTTTTAACTTCGGATTTGAGGTGTTTCTTCACGCTGGGGTGTCTTTCGGTGGCTCCAATGGTGCCGGCTCCGGACTGAGTTCGACCCGAGCTTCTGGTTGTTGGTTGTTCTTCCTGTTCTTCACGGTTTGGGTGTTGATGTGGGGTTTTGATGATTATTGGTGCTTTAGGGACTGGAAAACGAGTTCAGATGGTGATTTCGGGGGATTTTCGGTATGATTCAGGTGGCCGGGTGTTGGAAAACATGAGAGAGAGAGAGGAGGCAGTGCCTTCTGACTTCCTAGGGTTCTTGAGCTCATGAGATTCTCTTTTTATCAAAAACATATCCCCTTTATAGACTTTCTTAAAGATAAAGAAAATCTAGTCAAAGTAAGATTTTTTGACATTTTAATTAAATGACTTCCCAAAGGAATTTTGCTGTGAAATTTTAACCATGTGTCAAGGATGGGAATTATGATTTTTCTGAAGTGGAATCGGATTTTTTAAATGTTGGACTATTTTAAATTGAATTTCTCGTCAAATTTAGTCAAAAATTGCTAGAAAATTATTGGAATTTCGAAAAATCAAAATTCCAATGCCATTATGGTTAAAATGTCATCCTCTATCATGGGTTAATATTGCAAAGCATTTAAAGCTCATTTGGCATCTTTTGGAGGAGAGAGCAAGCCTATAGGAGGTCTCAAGAGCCTTAAAAATTATGAAAACGCCCCTGACAACGACGAAACTGCTCCCCATGCTCTGGAATGTGTCGATCGAGCCGGAATTTCTCATTACTTGATCAAAATGCCCCTCACAAACACTAAAGCCTCGTAGACCCTAACTAGGGGGGGTCAAAATTTTGGGTATAACAGATTGCCCCCCGTCAACTAGACTTTGTAATGGATGTGAAAAGTCTGGTTGATGCTTTAGTGATGCCCCAAAATTTTGGATTCCACATAATCCTCCAAGTTGTCCGAAACCGCGTTGACTACGTCCAACTATTCGGAGGTGCTGACTACCTAAGGAATAAGACGTTGTCGAGCTATTCTAAGGCGCTGACTACCTATAAGTGAAAATGTGTCAAGCTATTCTAAGGCGCTGACTACCTAGGTGACGAAAATGAATAATTTCAAGCGATTCTAAGGCGTTGACTACCTATAACAAATGTAATGACGTCAAACTATTCTAAGGCGCTGACTACCTATAATAAAAGAAATAAAGCAATGTCAAGCGATTCTAAGGCGTTGACTATCTATGATGTGAAAACTGTATGCAAACGTAAGAATGCTGAAATGCTAACGATGCTAATGATGCTGATGGTGATGCTGATGATGATGCTGATGATGTTGATGATGCTCGGATGCTTCTGGGGACCGAAACTCGTGCCAATGCTCCTGGCTGGACCCAATGTGGACTTATTGCCGGTGTGCAGGGATAACTCCTGGTAAAAACCCTGGGGACTTATTTCCTTCGCCCACCATTCGTTGATCCCAAAGTGAGCTGACATAACACAGGAGGATTTATTGCCATCACCTCGCCAACTTTTCTGTCGCCAGGTCTTGTGACGCGCCTGGATGATCTAACTAGGTCTTATGACGAGCATATAATAATGAGATGAATGCAATGTGTTTGATGAGAGTGGGTAAGCTAAAGGGTCTTACTACAAGCCTAAAGGAATGCAACTAGGTCTTATGACGAACCTAAAGGATGGTTCTAGGTCTTATGACGAGCCTAAAGGATGGTTCTAGGTCTTATGACGAGCCTAAAGGTTAGTTCTAGGTCTTGTGACGAGCCTAAAGGTCTTATGACGAGCCTAAATGTAACACCCCACTCAATCCAAATGTGGTTTCGCAACTTAACAACTTATATATACATGTCACAACGGAATTCATTACACTCCAGGACCTTGCCACGGTCTGACGGACAGAATATACCGAACATTAGTATATACAAATCTTAACCAATACATATCCTTCTTACAATCCCTCACAACCTATACATCTTACTAACTCAAAATGCCATACGAGTGTACATGCACAACTCGTAGGCCACACTTAATCCGTAACACTTGTTCCTCATCTTACTCTCGTGACGGCCGCCTCCTGACGTTCACCTGTGTAGTAAAA
Source organism: Limonium bicolor (assembly GCA_023374045.1). Lineage (NCBI taxonomy): Eukaryota > Viridiplantae > Streptophyta > Magnoliopsida > Caryophyllales > Plumbaginaceae > Limonium > Limonium bicolor. The sequence goes on along the minus strand of CM041776.1, from coordinate 368,575,740 downwards.
ACCCCCCAAAGGGGGTCAGAACGAATGCTGGTACGATCCTCTCATGGCCCCCAAGCTAATGTGGCTACGACGACTAATTGTCGATAGAATGGAGGTTGATTAGATGCACAACATAATAGAAAGTGCAGTAAACAATCTAGATATGAACAATCAAAGTTCAAACATAATGAACGACTTAAATGCGTTCCCTCAATTAGAGAGTTAATTATTTAACTCCTTAAGTTATGTTTCCTCTTAATCTTAGTCCATCCTTATCTTACCTTTATCTTAGTCTTATCTTAGTCTTAGAAACAACCATCCTCTAAAAAGTTATGGATGCAGCTTATGTTGGTCTTAAAATACAAACCATCCTTTAAAAGGAATGGTTGCAACTTATCTCAAACCTTATCTTAATCTTAGAACAGAAACCACTCTTTAAATAGAAATGATTGCATCTTACCTCAATGTTTATTTTTGTCGGGTCAAAAGCAACCCTAGCCAAGAGCTATCAACTCCATTGGTTGAATAAACAACTTATCTTATAATTTAGGATTTAGGTGATCCTACCGCACCATCTTAATGCCTCCTACCTTGGGCTGTATGTCCAATGTAGCTGAGCCGGCAACCGACCCTAGGCAACAAGTCCGAAGACAAGTCCTTAAGCGGAGGTCGGATCTACTATAGATATCGACCCCCTTTTTCCTTAGCATGCATGACCGGAGTCAGTCCCGGGTTCCTCACTCCCCCTTAAGTTCCAGTTAGTAGAAGTCTCAAGACAATGTTTGTTGGTTAACCTCTTTCGGTTTATAACAAACTTATATTAGGGAGTGTTCCTTAGTCTCACTCAATTCCTTACTAAACGTTGGTTAGTAAGTTCTCATAGTAAGTTGTGTTAGTTTTCAAACATCACACAACAATACAATAAGCATAATGTTCCGGTTGCATGCTTTATCTTGTTTAGTGAGCACACAAAAACAAATAGCACACAAGCCGAGGGACACCTCGTTAGCAAGCAGGTCACAAGAAGAACTGTACCGTTCACAACCGTTGGTCGTTCGTTGCTTACTCTCTTCTGGAGTCCAATACTCAAGCCCTAAAACATTCATTCAGTTTTAGGTTGTTAATCATTTAACTAATTCAACTTATCTACTTACTTAACCCATAATGATTCCCACCTAACACAACTTAAGTTCTTATAAACTTAATCTTAAGTGAATCACTTCTCCTCACAATCTTATACTTATTCACCCACTTAATTATCATTGTTACCCACCAAACATGTCTTAAACAACCTTATATTACCATTACATATCAATCCCCACCATTAGATATCATTCCTAACCTTAAACAAAGTTTTTGGTCAAAACAGCACCGCGTCCGAACTTGTGTCCGAGCTTACCAAGTTCGGACACAAGTCGAGACTCAAAAGGGTGCAACCAGACGTGTGTCCGAACATGTGTCCGAACTTCCCTAAGTTCGGACATAGGTCGAGGAAAAATCAAAGGAAGAATTTCAACTGTCCGAACATCTAAGTCCGGACGGTAGTTCGGACTCTAGTCGAGACTCAAAAATTCTAATCGCAACAGGGCATGTCCGAGCTTCCAAATTCGGAAGGAAGTTCGGACAGGCCAGAATATTCATCTTCTACACCCTTAAACACTTATCTCCTTTCTTGCAAAAATGCCTAACTCTTCCACAAGTGTCCCATTATGTCTTAACACCATATAGGCACTCAAACTCACCTTAGAACATCCTTTAAAACCTCCTTAACCATTTTCTCAATCCTTACAAAAATTTCTAACACTTGTTACTTATTTCCTTTTTTTCCAACATGTTATTTTGTCTAAAACTCTAACCATCCAAAGTGTTTCCTTCCCAATCAATGTAACTTCTCCCTAAGCATTATTGCAGACCTTCCAAGGTTATCTTGCATGTCCATGCACAATTCCTTTCTTTTCCTTTTTCTATTCATCAACCTAAACTCATGAACTTACCTATGCATTTCTCCCCATCTTCTTAGCACCTTAACATTGTTCTTCTTTACCTTAACTATCCTACACCCTCCTTGGACATTTCCATCTCCTTTTACTCACTTACTCGCCATTCTCATGATCATACGCTCTTTACATTCCTAGTCTTTTCCTTGAAATTTACAACATTCTCTTACACTTTCTCTTCCATCTCCAAGTCCACTCATTGTCATCTAACTAAAACCTTATTAGTCCACTATTAGTATCTTCACCACTAACACAAGCTACCAAGACTTCTCATTGCTATATTCTCTAGTTCACACCTAAATTATCTCAAAGTATTGTACACCATTTCCTCCAGATCTTTGCTCAAGTCTTATCATTCCTCATAACATGATTTTGGTGTGTTTAAAACATGCACCAATCCTCTAATTCCTCCTAGACATCTCTAGGTTATTCTAAACCTCGAGAACTACTTAGTTAACTCATTTCCACTCAAATTCCTCTTAATGATCCCTAGTAAACCCTAGGGCATATTAAATCAAACCACCACTTAAACCCTTTGTTTCCTACTCAAATTTCGCCATAGCTTCCCTAGTATTTATCATGCCCAAATGCATTGTTTTCCTCATTCAACCAACTCACACACATCAAGTCCTTCTCATCTTGTTTTCTCACCCAAATCAACTCATTCACAACAATTCAATATAGTGCAATAATCTTAAATTGCATAGCACTAAGGCTCTTAAATGACATAGCTCTTAGGCCCTTAAATAACTTAAACTTAAACACTGAATTTCCACATATAAAAGTTTTCAACCTGCAAATACACCCATCAATCTCATAGTAGTTTTAATGCTCTTAAAATCCCTCTTAAACTTATATTTCTAACTCATTCCCATTGGCTCCTTAGTCACAAGTTCATAAGCTTGTTTAAATTCTTTTTCATAGTTTATATAACCCATTACTTAATGTAAGCTTTAAGCTACATTAGTACTTATCTAAATACCACCCCTTAAACCTTAAACCACCATTAGGTAAGTATTTTACCTTGTTTTTCCAAGCTTATCTTAACTTCCTCCTTAGACCTTCTTCTTGAATGAATCTCGGCCAACCATTAGATTTCCTTTGCCAATGTTCTAATCAATATTCAATGACTCCCATGAGTGATAAACAATACACTAACCTTAAGGAATGAAACCCTAGGTTAAAAATGTGTTTTAAGGTATTAATTGAATGCTTTACCTTGGATTCTCAAAACAAGCTTGGATATGAATCAAGAAGGACCTCCTCTAGCCCTTGGAGAATATAAAATAAGCTAGAACAAGGCATAAAAATGAAGCCCCATGAGTGTAATTTTCGGACATGTGAAGAAGTGATGGAAAGATGGTTTTTCTTACATATTTTTTACCTTAAGAGAATGGAGAACCAAATGGGCTCTTCAAACTTGATTTTCCTCCATCAATGGAGATTTCCCATGGCTCCAAAATGAAGCTTTTCCAATTTTGTAAAGATAGAAAGCTAGAGCTTGAGCTAACTAAGAGATATATGTGTTTAGTTTTTGATTTGGAGCTAAAATGAGCAAGTTATGGACATTTGAAGATGGAGAAAGAATGGAGCTGCTTGGAACGGTTTGAGAGGATGAAGAAGGTGAAGAAAACCGTGGGATAAGAAGAGAGGAGAGAGGTAGGTTAATATAAGGTATTTTATTTTTATAAAGCAAATAGTACTATTCTCTCTTTTACTCTTCTTTTCCTTTATTTGCTTAGTCATGTGGTGACTCCCCACATCAAAAACCGGCCCCCTCTTGTAATTAGAGATATTTATGGTCTTGGTTGACCATCTCATTGTCTTATGTTGACTTAAGCTTAATTTGGGCACTATTTGGCACTATTCACAAATTAGTGCACATATTTCTGAAATTTTTGATTTCCCATTGATTTAGGCTTCCTAATGTGATACTAATTAGTACACATGTTGATTAAGGTGTAATCATGGGCATTTAGCCACTCAAAACTTATTTCTAAGACAATTTCTCAAAAAGGTGCTTTAAGAAGTCTTAAAGCACATTTTGTGCTTAAGCTTGTTTTCGAGCTTGGTTTTCTTTGGTAATAGATTTAAAATGTCCATTATCATATTACTAAAGCCTTATAATGATATTTGGGTGCTAATCAAAGTCACTCCAAGCTTAGAGCACGTTTTTGCCCAAATTGCCCTTAAGGCATTTTCTTGTGTTCTCCTTGGTTTAAATTGTGTACCATCTTTATAAGCCATATTTTAGCCTTACTACATCATAATTTGATGTTTACTTAGCATACTTAGGTTTGGGGTATTTCAATCTACCCCCCTTAAATGAACTTTGTCCCCAAAGTTTCCATGCATCTTATCTTATTAGAATACATGTCTTACCTCATTCCATAGATCATATAGATCATACTTATGTATACTTAAACTCATTGGATCATTAGATCCGCCATATTCTTATACTTAAATATCACACAACACGCTTAAGCATGTATAACACTCAAAATTCTCTTTGTTTCTTTTGATGATTAAAACAATCACATAATTTTTCCAACGTATTCTCCCATGTCACCGGTCTGTAGACAATGGCTTGTTCGTCCTCGTCACCATGGGCCAGAATAAAACACTCTGCTCCCCATGTCACCGGTCCGAAGACAAAGGCTCGTGCGTCCTCGACTTCATGGGCGAGACTCAGTAGAAAGGAGATCCTTTCTACAAGGTCAAGTGAGGGATAGTTCCCCCTATTTGAAAATACAATCAACTCCGATTTCGTTTTATCCTAAAGCCTCTATTCATGGTGTGATTTAATTGTGACCACTGGTAGGGAGTTTCAGGAATCATCCAACCCTGATGTGATCAGCATCAGTGTAGAACTATCCTCCACCCCAATTTGTGTTCGGTTTTCCTTGATCCCTAGAAAATCAAGTTCCACCTCCCACGTCATTTTCAAACATCAAATAATTCACTCATTTCCAATTTTTTATCTTTTTAGTCTTTCTAATCATAATCAACACATCTCCAAGGTGTGGACTTAGTCCATCTACATTCCAAATTCATCTCTTAGTACTTACCTCAGGACTTAAATTCCTACTAAGTTCTATAACAGTCTCACACCAACTCTCACCATCTTATACCTCATAGGATTACAATTTCCTTCCTCACAATCATATCAAATAATATCATAGTGTTATCTTATTCTTATCTCACCTGTAGTTTCATACCGACCCATATCTCATATATTCCATATTCCTTAAGTCTCCTTAATCCTCTCCTTAATCCTCTTCCTTAATTCTCTTAACTTGTACTCACACCGGAGTTAACAAGATAGGTACTTAATATGTATGGTATTCACATCTTCTGTGCGCAATAACCATATTTTATCTCAAAATGTTTATGTAAAACATATTCTCAAATTATTTTGTGCTATGCGCATCGTAGTTTATGTACTTAGTACATAAGCATACGCTAAGCGGTTTTCGCTCTACCCCCTTAAAATGGATTACGCCCACGTAATCAACACCATATCATTCTTGAACATAAGTTCAAGATGTCTAATTCTCACCAAGCATTCGAGCTTCCATGTCATCTATGTTAATTACGTTTCGATCAGAGGGTCATAACTATGCTAATGACTTAGTCTCTGCATCGAGGATTCTTAACGGTACTTATACCATTTTCTTAACTTAGTTTGGTCTGGTCTAATCTCAAAGGTAGTGGTCTGCTATCTTCAGCTGTGCGACTCTGATAATCTTAGGCTTTACTGCCTTTCTAATCGTTCATAGTATTGTATATCCTTCTGCCTCCTTACAGTTTAGGAATATTGGTCTCTCAGTGGACACGTGTTATCTTTTATATACACGGCCTTAATGAGTTGTAACTCATCTATCCATTCTCCTTGAAGATCTTATGTTCATACTCTTAGTGTTTCCTCGAATGTCTAAATTGTTCCTTCCATCTGACCTTTGGTCTGAGGATGATTCTTAATCTGGAACTACTGTTTAGTGCTTATTGCACTTTACAGTTTAATCTCTTACATCTTAAGACATGTCCAATGTCTGTACTTAACATCCGTGCTTCTCGCACTTCATAGTTTTTAATTATTTGTTTTCTGGTTCCTTTGTGTTGTTGGTTCAACTGAATTCTTCTCTTCGACTGTTTGTGGTAGTAGCTGCTCTCGTCTGATCTTGCGTCGTTGTCCGTGGTACGGAGTCGACTACTTGCCGTGTTTCTTACACCACTCGTCTACATGCATGGGGTACCTTACTGGTACATTACTACTTACCCAACTAACTCATAAATGAGCGTGTCAGACCTGCAAGCCCCTGTGGGGTGCAGTCGTCCCACGTCTCGTTTTAGTAAACTCATAGTGTCCGTCACACGTTTAGCTATTGCTAATTATGAAGTATTCTGTTGTCGATCTCCTCTTTCATCGTTCCACAATAACATTTATTGTTCTTCTTGAAGTTAATCAAGGGAAATCCATTTACTGTGTTCTTGGGTATGGTATGCTCTAGTTCTGTATCCCGTACTGATTCGGTCTCTTAGCGACTGAGGTCTCTTCCTATAGAGCCTTTATCTTCTTTCTCATATTTGTTTTACTAGGAATGCACTTCCAGTTCCTTAAAGAATGAGTAGTGTGATTCCTGTGAAATCTTACCTAACCAGGTCAGACTACTGGCATCAATGCACAGTTCGTCTACCATCTTATCTCCTTTCTTATTTTGGTCTTAGCTTATAAATTTAATTGCCTCAATGTCAATATTTGACAGCTTATACATAACGGTCGCTTTACCGCGCACCATGACCTAACCCCCTCATATAAATATTGTACTCACGACCACTACTACCGTGGTAGTTGGCCTTTACTCTGTTGCCCATTGATGGTGCAACTCCTTACTCATTTATTCTAACATCTTATCTTATATTCAATCCTTCCTGGTGTAAACACGCTAGGGTTCTTTAATTCCGGTGTTTGGCGGTTGTCATACCGTGTTGTAAAATGGTTGACTCTTAATATGAAGATGTTCTGCTTCAATCTCAGATTCATAAGTAGGCTAATTTCTCTCGCCTTCTTTCATCCTTATGATGTTGATTTCCATGTAATTTAACCGGTTCCTGAAGAAGTCATCCGCTGAATCACAAGCTCTTCTGAGGATTGGTCACTTGAAGTGCCATAATGTGCACTCACAATGTTTATCTCTGACGATTACTGATTCTTACATTCTGGGTGTTGGATATGAGGTCTGTCTCTGCAGCCTTCTTTATTACTCAAGTGTATCTGGTATGTTCTAAGGTAATTTCAAGGTTTACAGTTTCCATTCTCTAACAAACGTATTATTTCTCTAATAAGTGAAAGCCCTTTTTGAGGGGTTTATTCCCACTCTTGGCCTCACAACAAGGAGAGGTATCCCCATTCTAAAAGGCATGGTTCGTTCTCCGCCCCTGTCAATGTACTATCTCATTATTCTCATTGGTGCCTTTCCTGGCAATATTTCCACAATCTATGTTATAGGTTTGGTAACCGTTCATATCTACGAATTGTAGTTCCTTCGTGGCTTAAATAAGCTCTCTTACAACTTACTGCGCCTCGGGCTCTGATGTGGTTAACATCCTTGGCTCGTAGGCTCTTAGTGCTTAATGTCTCAGTTCATTACTTGTACTCTTACTCATCCGTAGGGTATTCTCATAAGTTTCTGGTCTTTGGAACAATATCCACCGTTAGGTTACATACTAAATATGGTATCGGATTCCATGGTAAGTTGCTGCATCCTGCTTCCTGCTATGGAAGTTTATTCAGGTGATCTGAGGTCACTTAGTGTCTTTGACAATACTGTCATTTTACTAGACTTATGTCTTTTAGCAATCAGGGTTAGGTTTGTATTAGGCGTTTGCCTTACGGTGTCCAAGTTGGATATCATCCTGTCATCTTATGCTTCCATCTCAACGCTTCGTTCAACTTCCGTTGACTACGCCACCCGTTGATGTTTGTTCACACTTGGGTGTTAATGAGTTAGGCAAACGGTATTAACTGTCAATCATCAGTTTGTTCAGCTCGACTAGGCCCGCTCTGTGGGGTAGTCCTCTGAGCTTTCCCTTTCCAGGGTCATACGTCCTTAATCCTTAGTAGGTTATAACTAAGTTTACTCCCTCTGTCCTTGTTTCCGGGGTTTACTAACATATTCAACGAAGATTGTTGTTATTGGTATTCTTAATGGTCATCTTGGGAGTTTTATCCCGTCCTTGTTGAAAGTTTTTTTCGATGGTCTCCATTGTATTCCGTAATGCATTCCTTGTACGTTATCACTTACGTAGTGTTTTGCTCGCATTGTGGAGCGATCTCTTATGTTTTCCTCTCGGGGTTGGGATTGATGTTCTCACCGAACTGTCGGTTGTTGTCGTAGTAGGTTGTACCGTTGCTAATATTTATATCGTTTGGTATTCTGTCCAAGTTCAGCTCCCTGCTGACTGGTGTATCCACTCATCTCATCATGGTCAGGCCGTCGGTCCCTTCCAAGGTCTCATTTTCCCGTTTTATGGTTTACAATCCAGTATTACTACAACTGTAGCGTTCTGTTATTTCGCCATGATGGCTTTCCGTACTATTTAACTGTGGTAGCACTTGCTATGGCAAGTGCGCCATGCAAGATGAGCTTCCGGTACCGTGTGCGTCGGTAGTGGTACTTCCACCTAGTTTCCATATCTTTGGTAGTCCCTGGGACCCATTCGACGCTCTCTTATTTAGGATAACTAGCCATCCGGCAGTTTCCTGGTTATTTTGACCGTATTGTCACTTATCCGGGCGTTCCTCTTTCTGAGGGAACCCCTTATTATTTTCTTATGTCTTAATCCTCGCTCCCGTTCACACATTTTGTCATGGTTACTAAGTAATGATCCCACTTTAGGTACTACATCGTAGTCCTATTCTTGCGTACAGTTGTATGAGTTTCTACCGTCGTCTGCATTACGTCGGCCAGGTTTGCAACCTTCTTGATTGTATGGGGTTTGGAGTTCCCGTTCCTAACTGGACTTTCCAGTAATCTTATCCCTCATACTTTGTATCATCCCTTGTCATGCTCATTCGGACCACTGTCCGATACTCATGTCGCTTATTCTTTTATTATCCATTGCACTAGTAGTGCTTTTCTTGTCATTGGTATGGTGGGTTATTTCGACTGCGTAGCATGTCGACCCATGTTGCCGGTAATTACCGTTCCCTTATTGATAGAATTCCATAGGTAGCGCCTGTTTCTCTGTTGTGCTCCATTAAAACGTTCACGTTCTCATAATCTGTTGTTCAACAGGATGTTTCTCGTATTGCATACTGTTAACTAACTACCAGATCGGGTTTCCCGAGTAAGAGAAGGCTTTCTCCTCTCTGGCATTTGTCCCCCATAATTCAAGCAAGGGATGTGGAGGGCGGTCTAGGTACTATGGATATCCGGTGAACACCGGGAAGTCCTAGCTAACGCACCTCTCACTCTAACACTCAACCCTTAACCCATAACTCAATTTCAACCTCAGTATTCTCCTAAGTTCGGTAATTCTTTCTTCAGAGCGTAACTACGCTCTGATACCACTTTTTGTAACACCCCAACTCAATCCAAATGTGGTTTCGCAACTTAACAACTTATATATACATGTCACAGCGAAATTCATTACACTCCAGGACCTTGCCACGGTCTGACGGACAGAATATACCGAACATTAGTATATACAAATCTTAACCAATACATATCTTCTTACAATCCCTCACAACCTATACATCTTACTAACTCAAAATGCCATACGAGTGTACATGCACAACTCGTAGGCCACACTTAATCCGTAACACTTGTACCTCATCTTACTCTCATGACGGCCGCCTCCTGACGTTCACTGTGTAGTAAAAACAGCCCCCAAAGAGGGTCAGCACGAATGCTGGTACGATCCTCTCATGGCCCCCAAGCTAACGTGGCTACGACGACTAATTGTCGATAGCATGGAGGCTGATTAGATGCACAACATAATAGAAAGTGCAGTAAACAACAATCCAGATATGAACAATCAAAGTTCAAACATAATGAACGACTTAAATGTGTTCCCTCAATTAGAGAGTTAATTATTTAACTCCTTAAGTTATGTTTCCTCTTAATCTTAGTCCATCCTTATCTTACCTTTATCTTAGTCTTATATTAGTCTTAGAAACAACCATCCTCTAAAAAGGAATGGATGTAGCTTATGTTGGTCTTAAAATACAAACCATCCTTTAAAATGGAATGGTTGCAACTTATCTCAAACCTTATCTTAATCTTAGAACACAAACCACTCTTTAAATAGAAATGATTGCATCTTACCTCAATGTTTATTTTTTTCGGGTCAAAAGCAACCCTAGCCAATGAGCTATCAACTCCATTGGTTGAATAAACAACTTATCTTATAATTTAGGATTTAGGTGATCCTACCGCACCATCTTAATGCCTCCTACCTTGGGTTGTATGTCCAACGTAGCTGAGCCGGCAACCGACCATAGGCAACAAGTCCGAAGACAAGTCCTTAAGCGGAGGTTGGATCTGCTATAGATATCGACCCCCTTTTTCCTTAGCATGCATGACCGGAGTCAGTCCCGGGTTCCTCACTCCCCCCTTAAGTTCCAGTTAGTAGAAGTCTCAAGACAATGTTTGTTGGTTAACCTCTTTCGGTTTATAACAAACTTATATTAGGGAGTGTTCCTTAGTCTCACTCAATTCCTTACTAAACGTTGGTTAGTAAGTTCTCATAGTAAGTTGTGTTAGTTTTCAAACATCACACAACAATACAATAAGCATAATGTTCCGGTTGCATGCTTTATCTTGTTTAGTGAGACACAAAACAAATAGCACACAAGCCGAGGGACACCTCGTAAGCAAGCAGGTCACAAGAAGAACTGTACCGTTCACCGTTGGTCGTTCGGTTGCTTACTCTCTCCGGAGTCCACATACTCAAGCCCTAAAACATTCATTCAGTTTTAGGTTGTTAATCACTTAACTTAATTCAACTTATCTAACTTACTTAACCCATAATGATTCCCACCTAACACCTCTTAAGTTCTTATAAACTTAATCTGAAGTGAATCACTTCTCCTCACAACTTATACTTATTCACCCACTTAATTATCATTGTTACCCACCAAACATGTCTTAAACAACCTTATATTACCATTACATATCAATCCCCACCATTAGATATCATTTCCTAACCTTAAACAAAGTTTTTGGTCAAAACAGCACCACGTCCGAACTTGTGTCCGAGCTTACCAAGTTCGGACACAAGTCGAGACTCAAAAGGGTGCAACCAGACGTGTGTCCAAACATGTGTCCGAACTTCCCTAAGTTCGGACATAGGTCGAGGAAAAATCAAAGGAAGAATTTCAAGTGTCCGAACATCTAAGTCCGGACGGTAGTTTGGACTCTAGTCGAGACTCAAAAATTCTAATCGCAACAGGGCATGTCCGAGCTTCCAAATTCGGACGGAAGTTCGGACAGGCCAGAATATTCATCTTCTACACCCTTAAACACTTATCTCCTTTCTTGCAAAAATGCCCAACTCTTCCACAAGTGTCCCATTATGTCTTAATACCATATAGGAACTTAAACTCACCTTAGAACATCCTTTAAAACCTCCTTAACCATTTTCTCAATCCTTACAAAAATTTCTAACACTTGTTACTTATTTCCTTATTTTTCCAACATGTTATTTTTGTCTAAAACTCTAACCATCCAAAGTGTTTCCTTCCCAATCAATGTAACTTCTCCCTAAGCATTATTGCATCCCCTCTTTGCTTGCCAGACCTTCCAAGGTTATCTTGCATGTCCATGCACAATTCCTTTCTTTTCCTTTTTCTTTCATCAACCTAAACTCATGAACTTACCTATGCATTTCTCCCCATCTTCTTAGCACCTTAACCTTGTTCTTCATTACCTTAACTATCCTACACCCTCCTTGGACATTTTCGTCTCCTTTTACTCACTTACTCGCCATTCTCATGATCATACGCTCTTTTACATTCCTAGTCTTTTCCTTGACAATTTACAACATTCTCTTACACTTTTCTCTTCCATCTCCAAGTCCACTCATTGTCATCTAACTAAAACCTTATTAGTCCACTATTAGTATCTTCACCACTAACACAAGCTACCAAGACTTCTCATTGCTATATTCTCTAGTTCAAACCTAAATTATCTCAAAGTATTGTACACCATTTCCTCCAGATCTTTGCTCAAGTCTTATCATTCCTCATAACATGATTTGGTGTGTGTTTAAAACACGCACCAATCCTCTAATTCCTCCTAGACATCTCTAGGTTATTCTAAACCTCGAGAACTACTTAGTTAACTCATTTCCACTCAAATTCTTCTTAATGATCCCTAGTAAACCCTAGGGCATATTAAATCATAACCACCACTTAAACCCTTTGTTTCCTACTCAAATTTTGCCAAAGCTTACCTAGTATTTTTCATGCCCAAATGCATTGTTTTCCTCATTCAACCAACTCACACACATCAAGTCCGTTCTCATCTTGTTTTCTCACCCAAATCAACTCATTCACAACAACTCAATATAGTGCAATAATCTTAAATTGCATAGCACTAAGGCTCTTAAATGACATGGCTCTTAGGCCCTTAAATAACTTAAACTTAAACACTGAATTTCCACATATAAAAGCGTTCAACCTGCAAATACACCCATCAATCTCATAGTAGTTTTAATGCTCTTAAAATCCTCTTAAACTTATATTTCTAACTCATTCCCATTGGCTCCTTAGTCACAAGTTCATAAGCTTGTTTAAATTCTTTTTCATAGGTTATATAACCCATTACTTAATGTAAGCTTTAAGCTACATTAGTACTTATCTAAATACCACCCCTTAAACCTTAAACCACCATTAGGTAAGCATTTTACCTTGTTTTTCCAAGCTTATCTTAACTTTCTCCTTAGACCTTCTTCTTGAATGAATCTCGGCCAACCATTAGATTTCCTTTGCCAATGTTCTAATCAATATTCAATGACTCCCATGAGTGATAAACAATACACTAACCTTAAGGAATGAAACCCTAGGTTAAAAATGTGTTTAAGGTATTAAATTGAATGCTTTACCTTGGATTCTCAAAACAAGCTTGGATATGACTCAAGAAGGACCTCCTCTAGCCCTTGGAGAATATAAAATAAGCTAGAACAAGGCATAAAAATGAAGCCCCATGAGTGTAATTTTTGGACATGTGAAGAAGTGATGGAAAGATGGTTTTTCTTATATATTCTTTACCTTAAGAGAATGGAGAACCAAATGGGCTCTTCAAACTTGATTTTCCTCCATCAATGGAGATTTCCCATGGCTCCAAAATGAAGCTTTTCCAATTTTGTAAAGATAGAAAGCTAGAGCTTGAGCTAACTAAGAGATATATGTGTTTAGTTTTTGATTTGGAGCTAAAATGAGCAAGTTATGGACATTTGAAGATGGAGCAAGAATGGAGCTGCTTGGAACGGTTTGAGAGGATGAAGAAGGTGAAGAAAACCGTGGGATAAGAAGAGAAATGAAGAAGAGAGGAGAGAGGTAGGTTAATATAAGGTATTTTACTTTTATAAAGCAAATAGTACTATTCTCTCTTTTACTCTTCTTTTCCTTTATTTGCTTAGTCATGTGGTGACTCCCCACATCAAAAACTGGCCCCCTCTTATAATTAGAGATATTTATGGTCTTGGTTGACCATCTCATTGTCTTATGTTGACTTAAGCTTAATTTGGGCACTATTTGGCACTATTCACAAATTAGTGCACATATTTCTGAAATTTTTGATTTCCCATTGATTTAGGCTTCCTAATGTGATACTAATTAGTACACATGTTGATTAAGGTGTAATCATGGGCATTTAGCCACTCAAAACTTATTTCTAAGACAATTTCTCAAAAGGTGCTTTAAGAAGTCTTAAAGCACATTTTGTGTTTAAGCTTGTTTTTGAGCTTGGTTTTCTTTGGTAATAGATTTAAAATGTCCATTAGCATATTACTAAAGCCTTATAATGATATTTGGGTGCTAATCAAAGTCACTCCAAGCTTAGAGCACGTTTTTGCCCAAATTGCCCTTAAGGCATTTTCTTGTGTTCTCCTTGGTTTAAATTGTCTACCAATCTTTCTAAGGCATATTTTAGCCTTACTACATCATAATTTGATGTTTACTTAGCATACTTAGGTTTGGGGTTTCACTAAAGGTTGGAACTAGGTCTTACGACGAGCCTAAAGATTGGAACTAGGTTTTATGACGAGCCTAAAGATTGAATATAGGTCTTATGATCAGCCTAAAGGTTGTATCTAGGTGTTATGATAAGCCTAAAGGTTGGACCTCACACTGATTCTGGGTCTCGAACTAAAAATGAGTTGGATAGATAATGGTGTTGTGCAAATGCATGTGGTGAAAACCAATTGTAAAAGGGCCAAACGTGACGATGATGAGGCGTATGCAAAAGTTTGTAAAATGCAATCACAGTGCATGTAAAATATTTGATCAAAGCAAGAAACTGTTGAAAAATTTGCCAAACATGGCAATGATATTTAAAGCAAGAAATTGTTGGAAAATGTGCCAAACATGGCAATGCTTAAATAAAACTCTACTGAAAAGGAGAGTGAAATAATCATTTCCTGACCAAGAATTTTAGATCTGCAATTAGTTTCTTAGAGGATGAACATGCCGCTGGTGGGAGTGAGGTGTTTGATGTGGAGATCTTTTGAGTGATGATCTAGAGGTGTTGAAGTGGCGTTTGTGTGGAGGTGAGGGCTTATATGGGTCTGAGATGTTTGATGTGGAGGTAAGGGCATATATGTGGGCCTGAGATGTTTGATGTGGAGATAAGGGCTTATACGTACGTGTGGTGAGATGGTGGTGCTCAAGCTTTGGGTTTCAATTGGTGTTATCATAGCAATTGTTGGAACCAACAATTGCCCTCAGTATTCTTCCTTAGGACAATCTGAGCTAGAGTTCATGGCGATTGATTGGAACGATCGATTGCCCCCAGTATTTTCTTTAATTAAACGTGCGAACGAGTCTCGTCCTCTCAGGGTCAAGGCTTATGTTTTGATTTGGTGTTTCCTAACCTACACTCGACATGTTTGGTGTTTACACTCGTTTTTCACTTACGGTCACAACTTCTAGACCATTGAATTTGATATTTGATGAATTTACACATTCGATCTATTACTTTCACATGATTGGGTACACAACTACCAAGTCGGAAGTCTTTCAGGCTTATAACGTGGCCATGGGGTGTGATGAAAGACAACTGGACCATGGAGGGATGTTTGAGGTATGTGGAGCTTAAAGGGGTGACCAAAGCTGCACCTTGCATCTTCTCTCGGACCTGCGCCTTGCACCTTCTCTCTTTCTTTCATTTTGGGTTTCTTCGAGGCTTTTCAGATTTGCCTTTCTTTGAATCTCTTTTCCCTCGGGGTTCTTGTGTTTCCCGGTTTTGAACTTGGAAAGCTGTTTTTTATATGAGCTCTTTGGATCCTGTGTCACTTTGGGACCATTTACGGATCGTTTCGTCATGCTGGTAGCAGCTTTGCTTCTTTGGACTTGTGAAGTTGCTGTTTGAAAGTCGGGCTCCTTGCTTTCTTTGGTCACCGGTTTGGTTATTCATCATTGGATGGGTTATTTTGGGGAGTTCATAATATAGAAAAGGGATATATGAAAGGCTCAGCGGGGGCAACTAGGGTTTAATGTCAGGGTTCACAAGCTTTTGGCTATGTGGTGTGGACCTAGGTGCTTCGTCATTCCTGAGAGTCATGTATCCACTCTTTGTTACTTTTCACAGGTCTAAGAGTAGATTTACAAATTATCTCCTTCGGTTGGAGTCATGCCGTTTACCTCACCTTTAAATGTGGTCTCTCCAAAGTCGTATAAAAATGACACGCCCTTTCATTCATGGTTTTTCCGCTCAAGACACTCTCGTAAGATTTTCATTCCGAAACTCATTCATACATTAAACGAAAGATGAAAGATGACGAACTTAAACTCAGATTGCCCCCAGTATTGATGTGGGGTTTATGACAACAATTTAAAAGATGTGGATTTGGAACCGCTTCATGGGTTGTGTTGGATGTTTTGGGGTGACTTATAATGTTTGGCAAGGCATGTTCAAATTTTGGGAGACAAAATACAGGTCTTTGCATTCCATTGTCAGGAAATAATTATTTCATGAACCATTTTTGCAAAAGAAATTTATGTAAAACAGAATCCTTTTTTTTAGCCATTTAGACTTGAAGAAGTCATTCACTTGTGACCATGAGGAAGAAGATGATTTAACAAATCGATGCTTCTTATTAGTGGTTTGAAAATGATCATTCTTTGAAAACCATGAGAGGTGCATTTGAAAGATGAGTGTTATGGTAGGTTATGTAGTAGAATGCATGGGAACCCTAAAATTTTTGTTGAATCTGAATCCTGCTGAATCGTCTGAAGTCGGCACGTTGAAGACTCGAGCTCTTGACCGCCGGGACATCGCTAAGATGACTGTGTTCGTCTTCTTCTTGGACTCTTAGTAAGCTCTTCGAAATACCTGAACTAGGAATGCCTATGGGTGACGCATGAGACACTTGGGCCTGACTGTGAGATGCATGGGTTGAAACGGTTTCATGAATGTGGATTAGGCACTCGGGCCTGGATGAATTGAAAGTGAGGCACACATGCTAGAATGATTCATAAATGGGTTGGCACTTGGGCCGGAATGTGTTGTGAGATTATGGCACTTGGGCCAAAAAGTGTTTGACGATGTGGCACTTGGGCCGGAATGATTTGGGAATGTGGCACTTGGGCCAGAATGTGTTTGGGAATGTGGCACTTGGGCCGAAATGATTTGGGATTGAATTAAGACATATGGGTCAGAGGGACTTCTAGACTAGAATAGATGTGTGAGCCTGAATGCCCTTAAACTGGAGGTGAGGCACACAAGCCCAAGGAAACTGTATGAAGTACGAATGGGCCACTGGGCCGAGAGAGGAACTTTGAAGTCCGAGATTCATTTTGAAGTTCTTGTTGGGCCTACGGGCCAGAAACTGGAATAAATGAGTTGCGCAAACTATCCTGAATTTAAATGGGTCGATAGCAGATTGTTCTGATTGGGCCTGAAAGCTGGTACCCAGATCTAGAATTTTGGGCTAGGACCCAAATAGAAAGTATACCTAAACTAGAATGGGTTTTGGGCCAAAATGGAAAGGCGTGATTGATTTTCATGTCTTGTGGATTATTTTAAGTGGATTTGTTTTTTGTGGGCCTGGAACTAAATTAGTAATTCAAATTAGGCCGAAGGAGAAATCACCTAAGTCTAGGCTTTTGGGCCGAAGCCCGAACAACTCACACATTAAACCAAACAGGGCCTCTAGGCCACAAACAAATAGAGCTGCCAATTCGGGTTGGGCTAGGTCGATGTAGGAGCAGTTCCTATCAATCTCTTGGCTGGGTAGTGGGCCGATCATACAAGAAAACAAGGCCCACACAAATTCAATATGTCCTCACTAGACATTTAAATCAAACCGGGTATAGATCGATCCGGAGAGGTGCTTGGGGCATGGGCCCAGGTCACCACAAAGGAATAAGGCTTGCACGCTATTCTCTTTGGGCTTCCCCACTTTTTTCACATCACCTTAAGGTGTGCGTCTATGGACGGGCCTTTGACTGACCAAACAATGGGCTAGGTAAGGACACTGCCAGGAAAATGCTTGGGGCTAAAGCCTAGGTATTAAGGGGGTGTGGTTAGACGACACCCTCCTCTTTTCCCTCACTTATTCACATCACCTATAAAGGTGTGAGTCCCTGACAGGGCACCCTCAAACGGGTCCTGGACCCTCAAAGGTGCAAAAATTTAAAGTGCGCACGAAAGTAAACAAACAAAGAAGTAAAGCCATAAATAAACATTTTCGAGTTAAGCCCTCTTTCTTAAAATTAAACAAGTTAATATTTAGAAGTTGTCCCCAGTAGAGTAGCCAGTCAGTGAGCCTCGATTTTAAACCCTATCCTATTTTGATTAAAGCTGATTAGGATCTAACCGGGTTTTAGGTCCACTTATAACCTAAGATTAATAACTATGTCATATAACAATAATTATTAAAACCTAAGCTAGCTCACTGGAACCTATTATAAGTCGCCACCTAATTTTAACCTAGATCAAATTAGGAAAGGAGAGTTCGGGTTCAAGGGCTTAGTATTTGACTTATTTAGGGTTCAATTACTTTCATTACCCCTAGAAGTCGTTTTTCCTCTACTTGGTTTAATTACGGCTTATTACGAGTCGTTTTAACCTAAGTACGCGAGCTTCTGTTTTTTTTTTTGTGTTTTTTGGCATTTTTTGACAGAAAATAAAAGTGAAAATTGCAATTACCTAAACTAGGGTTTTGGAGACAGAATTAGGTCAAATTGTGTTTCCGTCCGCAGCCACGGACCTAATGTCCGTAACCGGACCTAATGTCCGTACCACGGACCCTAGTTAACCTATGTGAAAATAAAAGTCGAATTAAACAGAAAACGAAAATTTGAAAAGTCCGGGGCCACGGACAGGATGTCCGTAGGCCCGGACATAGTTTAGCAAAATCTAAATTTTTAAAATTTAAAATCCCGCCGCCGTCCGTGGGTGTCCGTGGTCCCGGACCATAGGTCCGAGGTCCCGGACCACCCACGGACAGGGGTTTTCTGGTGGTTCCCGACGGTGTTTTCGGCTAAAAAATATGTACGTGTAGCCTGAAAGGTATACATATGTTAGTAATGGAAAGATCTCAGTTTGAAGTCAATCAATGCGAAAATGAAATTAGACAATTAAGTATAATGAAGAGAAAAAAAATAAGCAATTCAAGCAAAAAGGTTATATTAGAATGTTAAACTATTAAAATAGACAGAAGACTAGTGAAGTCATGGAGAATCAAAATAATGAGGAATCTGTTTTACTTCGTTTGATTGTTTTGTACGTGGGTGTTTCGGTGAATGGTGCGGCTCGGACTGAGTTCGACGAGTCTGGTTTTGTGTTCTTGTTCTTGGTTTTTTTTCTGTTGGTGTTTTTCACGTTTTGGTGGTGTTTATGTGGGGTTTTGATGATATTGGTGCTTGGGGACTGGAAAACGAGTTCAGATGGTGATTTCGGGGGATTTTCGGTATGATTCGGGTGCCCGGGTGTTGGAAAACATGAGAGAGGGAGAGAGAGGAGTCTGTGCCTTCTGACTTCCTAGGGTTCTTGAGCTCATGAGATTCTCTCTTTATCAAAAAACCTATCCCTTTATATAGACTTCTTAAAGATAACGAAAATCTAGTAAAAGTAAGATTTTTTGACATTTTAATTAAATGACTTCCCAAAGGAATTTTGCTGTGAAATTTTAACCATGTGTCAAGGATGGCAATTATGATTTTTCTGAAGTGGAATCGGATTTTTAAATGTTGGACTATTTTTAAATTGAATTTCTCGTCAGATTCAGTCAGAAATTGCTAGAAAATTATTGGAAATTCGAAAAATCAAAATTCCAATGCCATTATGCTTAAAATGTCATCCTCTATCATGGGTTAAAATTGCAAAGCATTTAAAGATGATTTGGGCATCTTGTGGAGGAGAGAGAAAGCCTATAGGAGGTCTCAAGAGCCTTAAAAATTACGAAAACGCCCCTGACAACGACAACGATGAAACTACTCCCCATGCTCTGGAATGTGTCGATCGGGCCGGAATTTCTCATTACTTGATCGAAATGCCCCTCACAACACTAAAGACTCGTAGACCCTAACCAGGGGGGGTCAAAATTTTGGGTATAACACAACCCGAACCCGAAGCGGGTTATATTTCTTCTACCCGAACCCGCAACGGGTTGACCCGAACCCGACCCACTTTTTAAAAAATTATTTTATTTTTAAAATTTTAGATTATTTAATAAATAAATATAATATTTTAATATTAATTAATTAAATATACTATATTTAATCATAATTTATTGACTAAATGTTTATTTTAGCCATAAACTAATCATTAAACACTAATATAATAATTAAATATAACATATTTTCTATTTTTAATTAATTATTTTTCCGGGTTACAGGTTGGCGGGTTCAACCTGAACCCGAAGCGGGTTTCAATGATCCAACCCGAACCCGACCCGAAAATCTTTTTGGGTCAAAAATCTCAACCCGAATCCAGCTTTTTACGAGTCGGTTTCGGATCGGTTTTCCTGTTCGGGCCAAGATTGACATCCCTATATGGATATATGTGGACCAATAAGGATTAGAAGTTTTGGAGAAAACTTGTTTGTATTCGTTATTGTTGATGATTACTCACATTTTGTGTGGACAATTTTTATTGCTTCCATGGATGAAGTCTTTGAGAAATTTCAAGTATTTGCAGGACAAGTACATGTAGAATTCAATCTCAAAATCAAAGCTCTACAGTCTGATCATGGTTCTGAATTTGAAAATCAAAAATTCATGGAAATGTGTGACAAACAAGGAATCAATCACGCATTCTTAGCACCTAGAACACCTCAACAAAATGGGGTGGTTGAGTGCAATAACAGAACATTACAAGAAATAGCACAAGCCATGTTGCTGGGGAGCAGTCTTCCACATGTCTTTTGGGCATAAGTTATGACGAATGCTTGCTATATTACTAATAGAACGCTCATCCGGCCAATCCTCAACAAAACTCCTATGAGTTGCTCAAAGGAAGAAAACCAAACATAAGTCACTTTTAGAATATTTGGCTGTAAATGTTATGTTCATAACAATGGAAAGAACTCTCTAGGGAAGTCCGATGCCAGAAGTGATTTTGCAATATTCCTTAGGTACTCATAAAGAAGCAGGGCATACAAGGTCTTCAACAAAAGAACCTTAAAGATAGAAGAAAGTGTGCATGTGGTGTTTGATGAACAGAAACTCACGAGATCAAAGGAACTGATGGAGACGAGGCATTTGGATTTGATCTAGCCAGACAAGACCACACAGAAAACAACAAATATAAGTCACCAACAAAAGAACTCATGTCCGACAAGTCAGCGATAGGTCAACAACATGATCTCGAAGGAGATGATGATGAAACAATCAAGGATCCTCTACCACAAAAAACTATTCATCAATCTTAAGCCTTGTACAAAAATCATCCACTAGAGAATGTCATCTCTGATATCTCTAATGATGTTCAAACGAGATCATAAGCACAAGATCTTCTCGCCTTCTCAACCACACCTTCACCTATTAAACCAAAAATATCAAAGAAGGCTTCAAGACTAAGATTGGATAAAGGCAATGCAAGAAGAGTTGAATTGATTTGAAAGATGTAAGGTTTGGCATCTTATATCTTGGCCTTCACATTAAGAAGTACTTGGTTTAAAATGGGTCTTTAGAAATAAACAATATGAGATGGGAGAGGTTGTAAGAAACAAAGCTCGTTTGGTGGCACAAGGATACCATCAACAAGAAGGGATATATTTCAAAGAAACATTTACTCCTATGGCAAGAATGGAATCTATTCGTCTACTCACAGCATTTGCTGCACGTAAGGGTATAAAGCTTTGTCAACTTGACATCAAAAGTCCATTTCTAAATGGATATGTCAAAGAAGAGGTATATGTAGAACAACCTCCAGGTTTTGAAACCCATGAAGGTAAAAACATGGTCCTTAAGCTTGACAAAGCTCTCTATGGGCTCAAACAAGCTCTAAGATCATGGTATGACCGTCTATCCTCCTACCTATTGGAAAACTGCTTCATGAGAGGTTATTTGTGTATAATAATGGAAAAGACTTTTTGATAGTGCAGGTGTATGTTTATGACATAATCTTTAGAGTTTTAGATGAAAAATATTGCAAGAAGTTTAAAAACATTGATGAAAAATGAATTTGAGATGAGTGATCTAGGGGCATTAAAGTTCATTCTAGGACTTCAAGTAAATAGAATGATGTAGGAACAATCATATCTCAACAAAAGCACATAAAAGATTTGCTAAAAAGATTTGGAATGGAGACATGCAAGCCATTTGACACTCCAATGGCAGTTGACACTAAAATAGGTATCATAACAAGTGACCAACGGTTGATCAACGGTCGTACAGAGAAATGATTGGATCACTGTTATATTTAACTGCTAGTAGACCTGACATTATGTATGGCTCTGTTCGGTAAGGCATTTTGGTTGTTGTTTTGTAGTAGTTTTAGTCTGGTAGTTTTGACTGGTTGTTTTGCAGCGTTTTGCTAGTTGTTTTGTGCTGGCATATATGTGGTTGTTTAGAAAACTACTGTTTGGTAGTGTGGTTGTTTTGTCTGGCATTTAGAGTAAGTTAGTTACGTGCACTGCGTTACCGATTTCTGTGCTACGATTATAAATTTTATATTACATTTTAAAACAATTTATTGTAAGTTGTAAATAAAGAAACTACTAACAAATATACATGTAACACCCCAACTCAATCCAGATGTGGTCTCGCAATTTAACAGTATATATATAAACATGTCACAGCGGAATTTTCTACCATCCAGGACCTTGCCACGGTCTGACTACAGAATATACCGAACATTAGTACATAACAACCTTAACCCAATACATATTCGTCTTACAATCCTCTCACATCCTATACATCTTACTAACTCAATTGCCATACGAGTGTACATGCACAGCTCGTAGGCCACACTTAGTCCTTAACACTTGTATCCCCTTCTTACTCTCGCGACGGCCGCCTCCTGATGTACCTGTGTAGTAAAAAAGCCCCCAAAGGGGGTCAGCACGAATGCTGGTACGATCCTCATGGCCTCCAAGCTAACGTGGCTACGACGACTAATTGTCGATAGCATGGAGGTTGATTAGATGCACAATGTAATAGTAAGTGCAGTAAACAACAACTCAGATATGAACAATCAAAGTTCACACACAATGAACGACTTAAATGCGTTCCCTTAATTAGAGAGTTAATTATTTAACTCCTTAAGTAATGTTCCCTCTTAATCTTAGTCCAACCTTATCTCACCTCAATCTTAGTCTTATCTTAATCTTAGAAACAACCATCCTTTAATAAGGAGTGGATGTCACTTATCTTAATCTTAATTATACAAACCATCCTTTAAAGAGGAATGGTTGCAACTCATTTTAACCTTACCTTAATCTTAAACTTAACAATACAAACCATCCTTTAAAAAGGAATGGTTGCAACTTATCTTAACCTTACCTTAATCTCAATCTTAACTTAATCTCAGTATACAAATCGTTCCTGGAGGGGAATGGTTGTAGCTTAATTCGAACCTGGGATTTAGGTGATCCCACCGCACCATCTTAATGCCACCTACTCTGGACGGGAGTCCAGCGCAGCTGAGCCGGCAACCGGCCCTAGGCTACAAGTCCGAAGACAAGTCCTTAAGCGGAGGGCGGATCTGATTCAGATACCGTCCCCCTTTTTCCTTAGCATGCATGACCGGAGATCGGTCCCGGGTTTCCTCACTCAAGTTCCAATTAGTAGTAATCTCAAGACCATATTTGTTGGTTAACCTTTTCGGTTCATATCGTCCCTTATTAGGGAGCGTTCCTTAGTCTCACTCAATTCCTTACTAAACATTGGTTAGTAAGTTCTCACGGTATGTTGTGTTAGTTTTCAAACATCACACAACAAAACAATAAATATAATATATTCCGGTTGCATGCTTTATCTTGTTTAGTGAGCACACAAAACAAATAGCACACAAGCCAGGGACACCTCGTTAGCAAGCAGGTCACAAGAGAACTGTACCATTCATCGTTGGTCGTTCGGCTGCTTACTCTCTTCCGGAGTCCAAACTCCCAAGTCCTAAAACATTCATTCAGTTTTAGGTTGTTAATCACTTAACTTAATTCAACTTACTTAACTTACTTAACCCTTAATGATCCCCACCTAACACCTCTTAAGTCTTACAACTTAATCTTGCAAACTTAATCTTAAACTTTTAAGTTTATTCTTAACTTAATCCCTTAGGTCTTTATACCTCTAATCATCATTGCCCCCCTTAATGGGGTACCATTAATACCACTAAACTCTCTTAGGGTTTCTTCTTTTTTTTTTTATGGTCCGACCGACCCACCGACCGACCCACCCCCTGGGTAGGTCGGCTGCAGAGAACATCCAACTTCACAGTTTCAGCCCGACCGACCCAGACTGGGGTCGGTCCCCTGGGTAGGTCGGCTGCAGAAACTTCCCATACATTGTCAAACTTTCTCCAAATTTTTCCTCAAGCCTCCTAATGTGTTCTAACATCATTTGGCACATCAAAAACACCTTATAACCTCCACCAAACTCATTAAAACAACTTCCAAAGATCTTCTCAAACATTTGCTCAATTCTTACAAACACTCCTAACACTTATCATATAATTCCTTACATTACCAACTTGTATCTTTACCAAAACTTCAACCAACCCAAGTGTTCCCTCCTTAACAGTTTGGGCACTTCATAAACATTATTTTCCATCTTCAGTTCATTTACCAAAACTTCCTCAAGTCATCTTACATACCATGCACAAATTCCTCTCTTTTCCATTTGTTACTCATCATTCCTAAACTCTTGGGCATACCTAAACATTTCTTGTCATCCTCTTAGCACCTTAACCTTGTTCTTCTTTACCTTAACTATACTACACCCTCCTTGGACATTTCCACCTCCTTTTACTCACTTACTCACCATTCTCACGATCATACGCTCTTTTACATTCCTAGTCATTTTCCTTGATGACTTACAACATCCTCCTACCTTTTTCACTTCCATCACCCAAGTCCACACATTACCATTCAACTAAACCTTACTAGTCCACCACTAACATCATCACACTTACACAAGGTTCTCAAAACTCTCATTGTCTTACTCTCTAGTTCATACCTAAATCTCCTTAAGGCATTATACACCTTTCCTTAAAACTTATGCACAAGTCTTACATTCCTCATATCATGATTTCGGTGTGTTTAGTACACTCGCCAATCCTCTAATTCCTCCTAGACATCTCTAGGTCACTCTAAACCTCAAGAACTCCTTAGTTAACTCATTTCCACCCAATTTTCTTTTCATGCTCCCTAGTAAACCCTAGGGCATATTAACTCACCACTACCACTTAAACACTTTGTTTTCTACTCAAATTTCACCATAGCTCCTCTAGTATCTTATCATGCCCAAACACATTATTTTTCCTCATTCAACCATCTCACACACATCAAGTTCTTCTCATTATATCTCATCACCCAAACCAACTTATTCACAACAAACTCAATATATTGCAATAATCTTAAATTGTATAGCACTAAGGCTCTTAAATGACATGGCTCTTAGGCCCTTAAATGACTTAAACTTAAACACTGAATTTCCCACATATAAAAGCTTTCAACCTGCAAATACACCCATCAATCTCATAGTAGTTATAATGCTCTTAAAATCCTTCTTAAACTTATATTACTAACTCATTCCCATTGGCTCCTTAGTCACAAGTTCACAAGCTTATTTAAGTTCTTTTTCTTAGGTTATATAACCCAATACACAATGTAAGCTCTAAGCCACATTGGTATCCACTTAAACTCATCCCTTAAAACTTAAACCACCATTAGGTAAGCATTTTACCTTGTTTTCTCAAGCTTATCTTAACTTCCTCCTTAGACCTTCTTCTTGCATGAATCTCGGCCACCACTTAAATTCCCCTTGCCAATGTTCTAATCAATATTCAATGACTCATATGAGTACTAAACAATAAACTAACCTCAAGGAATAAAACCTAGGTTAGAAATGTGTTCTAAGGCATAAAAGTGGATGATTACCTTTGAAGTCTCAAGGTAGACTTTGGCATTGAATGAAATAGGACCTCCACTAGTCCTTGGTGAATAAATCAAGCTAGAACAAGGCATAAAAACAAGGCCCCATGAGTAGAAATTTTCGGCCATGTAGAAGAAATGATGGAAACATGGTTTTTCTTACATTTTCTTTACCTTAAGAGAATGGAGAAGCTAATGAGCTCTTCAAACTTGATTTTCCTCCATCAATGGAGTTTTCTCTTGGCACCAAAATGGAGCTTTGAAGGATTTGAAAAGATAGAAAGATAGGTCTTGGCCTAACTAAGAGAAATATGTGTTTAGTTTTTGATTTGGAGCTAAAATGAGCAAGTTATGGACATTTGAAGATGAAGCAAGAATGGAGCTGCTTGGAACGGTTTGAGAGGATAAAGAAGGTGAAGAAAACCGTGGGAGAAGAGAAATGAAGAAGAGAGGAGAGAGGTAGGCTAATATAAGGTATTTTGCTTTTATAAAGCAAATAGTACTATTCTCTCTTTTTCCTCTTCTTTTCCTTTAATTGCTTTGTCATGTGGTGACTCCCCACATCAAAAACCGGCCCCCCTCTTATAATGGAGATATTTATGGTCTTGGTTGACCATCTTATTGACTTATGTTGACTTGAGCTTAATTTGGGCACTATTTGGCACTATTCACTAATTAGTGCACATATTCGTGAAATTTTTGGTTTCCCATTGATTTAGGCTTCCTAATGTGATACTAATTAGTACACATGTTTGATTAAAGAGTAATGATGGACATTTAGCCACTCAAAACTCAATTCTAAGACAATTTCTCAAAAATGTGTTTTAAGACTTCTTAAAGCACATCTTGTGTTTTAACTTGTTTTCAAGCTTGGTTTTCTTTGATAATTGATTTAAAATGTCCATTAGCATATTAATAAAGTCTTATAATGGTATTTGGGTGCTAATCAAAGTCACTCCAAGCTTAGAGCATGTTTTTGCCCTGATTGCCCTTAAGGCACTTTCTTGTGTTTTCCTTGGTTTAAATTGTCTACCAATCTTTCTAAGGCATATTTTAGCCTTACTACATCATGATTTGATGTTTAATTAGCATACTTAGGTTTGGGGTATTTCACATTATCTTTGTTTCATTGAAGAAACAAAATACAAAAAATACTACACATACATTAGAATGTCACTATATCTCTTTTATAATTCTATAACTATTAGTTAATAAATATAACAAATATTATCAGCAATTTTCTCAACCAGATCAACAATTTGATAAAAAAAATTCAAAAGTGTCAACATTCTTTTTGTAATGAATCAAATAAATGAAGCCCATGTGGTCACTTGTAACTCTAAAGGAATTTAATGAACATCATTCTGAAAAAAAATAATAATAATTTGGATTAAAAAATATGAAGTGGTAAAAAAAGATATATTTAGGGGTGATTGTTTTGGTTAATCAAGAAAAGGAATCAGAATTAAACCACTTTTTGGTGTTTGTTTAGTCTATTTTTCTTATTATCAAGAAAGATGAAGGGAATAGAATTACCACAAAACTCTCTAACTTTATTCCCCACCTGCTACTAGGGAATGAGATTCCTTTTCCCAGTACACATTGACCGACGACATATGACCATTGACCGATGACTAATGATCATTAATCGGTGACCGGTGAATGTTGACTAGTAATTAATGGTCGTTGATCGGCAGCCAGCGGTCATTGACTGGTTATTTATTTTATTTTCCCCCAGCTCAAACAAATAGTTAGAAAAATCAAAGGGAATTATTTTCCATTCCCTTTCTTGATTCTATTCCCTTCCCCCCGCTCAAAACAAATGCCCCCTAGAGTTTTTTGGGTTAAACAGAATGGATTTAGGTTGAATGGTTTTATACGGGTCGAGTGAGGGTTGAAAATTTGTAACTTGATCATTTTTTGTTGTGTTTGTGTCAATAGATTTATAAATGGGACTAACCTCAACCCGACCCATTAACTCGAATTGCCAACCCTAGATAAAAGTGTATATTGTGAATTTGGAACGTTCATATATTTTCACTAAACCAAATTTATATTTCACAACTAGGTAGATGATGTGATAAGACTAAAAAAAGTAAAATAGTTAGTGATTTATTAAAATAATGAAATCTAGGCTGTCCAAACTCTTTGAACCATAAAAAACATATCAAAAGTCCCTCAATAACCTTGATACCAAGTACAATGAAAAATATTTTCTTTGTCAATTAGTCTAGGGAAATTTAGTTTTAATGTTTCTATTACAAGCGACTCCCCATTGCTTATCGGTTCTATTGCTCGTCTTGTACACTTTCTTTTCAATTGCCCTTGAACCTTGTAATACTTTAATTGTTGTAATCACATTCAGTTTAATAAAGCATATTGCACAAGACACCATTGATATTTACAAAATTTCACACTATGGGCTAGTAAAAAATTATTATATACATTTCCAATATATTTTTTCAGGTTCAAACCCTATTGTTATATTCACATAATGCCTAAGACCTGGCAATTTTGACCCAACCCAAAACTTAATCCGAACCCAACCCAAAATTTTATGGGTTAGGGTAGGGTAATAAGCTAATTTTGTAGGTTAGGTTAGGGTAGAGATCCAAACCCTTGACCCAATTCAAAACTCAAATTAATATATATGTATTACTTTAAGACGAAACTATGTGTTAGCCTTAATTATAAAATATTTTACCAATCGGCTCATGTCCAGATGGACTATCCAATATTTAAATATATCACACACCTGTGTTAAGTAATATGGGTTATTGTTTGCTTAAAAAAATGGGTTGGGAGGGTTGGGTTAGAGATTAAGGATTTTAAACGGGTTGGGTTAGGGTCATGAATTTTTTACCCATCTATTTTTGGGTTGGGTTGGGTTAAAGT
Organism: Limonium bicolor; assembly: GCA_023374045.1. Taxonomy (NCBI): domain Eukaryota; kingdom Viridiplantae; phylum Streptophyta; class Magnoliopsida; order Caryophyllales; family Plumbaginaceae; genus Limonium; species Limonium bicolor. The sequence continues at coordinate 368,547,103 of CM041776.1, read as the reverse complement.
ATTTTAATGGGTTGGATTAGGAATTCCAATCACATGAACTTGCTCCACCATCTCATATTTTGTTCAACAAATCTATAAGTTTTTGGTGATACATTAATTCTTAATGACAACTACATAAACTTGCTCCACCATCTTATTTTTTTTGTTTACCTAATGTCATGCTTTTCTTAATAATATTTCATATTCCATATTATTATATCATTTTTTATTTATCATGAATTCGAAAAGTGAATTTTAATATAATTTTGAATCTATAACATGACAACTTGAGTTACATTTAAAAACAATGAAACGTGAAGGGAATCTCATTAAAGTCTCTTTAAATACTTTATTAACGTTGGTATAAGTACAAGTTCTTAGTCCGGATGTATGAGGCGATTTTTTACCTATCGACTAGTTGAAAATTATTATACACATTTTCAATAAAAAAAATTCAGGTTCAAACCCTATTGTTATATTGACAGTTCGAAGCAAAAGAATGAGTTTAGGTGAAACAAGTAAGTTTAGGTTAAACAGGAGGATTTGGGAAAGATTGTTTCAGGTCATTATCATTTAGAAGAACTGTTGTTGGATTCCATCTTTGATGAATCTTATAATATAAATATAAAACCTCATATTTTATCATATGAGATTTCGGTTCCCAAACCACAGTAATTGTAAAAGTCTAGCTCATAAGTTCACGTTTACTATTTGCAAAACCATAATGAGAGATTCTTTTGAGGTGAATATACTTCAATATTTTCCTTACTAATTTTACATTATGTGAAAATGTATATGGTATATTGGCTATGACATGGAAGAGAAAAAAATATGTTACAACCAAAAAAGAAGAAAAAAAATGAAGTGCTTACCTACAACATTGATGTAAGTAATAACATTGGTGTGACAATTATGACCTAAGCCAAAACCCCGACCTAAAACCGACCCTCAAATCCAGGTTTGGGTTGAGATTTTTGACCTATTAATTCTTGGGTCTGGTTTAGGTTACTCATTATTTTGGGGTTGGGTATAGGTTTAAAGTTATAGCCCGAACTTAGCCCGACCCATTATCTTTATTTTATTAGTGAAAAATTATAATAAATAGTACACATATATTAAAAATGTGACTACAACTCTTTTATAACTATTAGTTAATAAATATAACAAAGATGATCAACACTTTTATCAAGCAATACAACATTTTGATAAATATTTTTTCAAAAGGGTCAACATTCTTTTTGTATATGGATTGTATTAGGGTGAATGAAGACCATGCAATCACTTGTAACTCTTAAGGAATTTAATCAACATCGATCTGATAAAAATGATAATTTAAAAAATGTGAAACTGTTAAAAAAATATATACTTAACAAATTTTGGGTTAAACAGATTGGGTTTGGGTTAAATGGTTTTATACTTATTGGGTTAGGGTTGAAAATTTGTAACTTGATTTTTCTTTGGCTGGTTTGGGTCAATAGATTTTTAACCGGGTTGGGTATGGGTTAACCTCAACACGACCCATCAACCCAAATTGTCATCCCTAGACAACATATATGATGTGAATTAGGAATGTTCATATATTTCCACTAAATCATATTTATATTTCATAACTAGGTAAATGATGTGACAAGACTAAACATATATAAAAATTGGTGATATATGAAAATAATTAAATCTAGGTTGACATCTAAACTCTTCGAATCATAAAAAAACATATCAAAAGTTCCTCAACAACCTTGGTCTCAAGTACAATGAAAGATATTTTTTTGTCAATTAGTTTGGTGGATTTTAGTTTCTATATTTCTATTCCAAGTGACTCCCATTGCTTCTCGGGTTATATTACTCAGTCTTGAGCATTTTCGTTTTCAATTTCCCTTGAGCCTTGTAATAATTTAATTATTGAAATCACATTCAGTTTAATAAAGCATATTACGTAAGATACTACAGATATTTACAAAATTTCACAGTATGCCACTAAGACATATATATATATATATATTGCTGGAATATCATCTTATACATTGTTTCGGTCATTCATAGCTATCTAGATATTTTCACAAAGGTTTAAGGTTCAAGGGTTTGTCTTGCATATTTAAAGTTTAATGTATATAATTAAGGGTGAACTAAAAGTCTAGGGTTGGATTTTGATGGTTTAAATTTTAAGAATATATGATTGAGAGTTCAACTTTTAGGGTTTAAAGTTTAAGTCATATAGTTGAGGATTTACGGGTTGGAAGATATAATTATTAACCAAAAAAAGTGTTCATTGCACACAGTCCGATACTGTAACACTTTTGGAAAACTCAATAATATACTATGAAATATCTCTTTATTAACAATAATGTGAAATTGTAACCACTTTTAATCCACAAATTGAAAAGGATATTGTAACGATCTAATAATTTTGCCTACTGTCAAGCCCAAACTTCGACTAACATTGAATGTGAAAACTGACAACTTAGTTCTGATGTCCCCGCATTGGGTTAGGCTCAAAGCCAATAGTTCGGCAAGAAAAAAATATTAATCAATGTGTGTTGTTTGATGTGGCATAAAAATGACATGACTCATTGAGTTCGGAGAAACGCTCTTATTAATTGTTTGTAATTGTCACTATCTTTCATCATCGATCTTCACAGAGTACAAACAACTTTGACCTAACAAACATTTTTGTGACCCGAACAGAGCTAATCATGAGTGGTATGGCCCGCTGACTCGGCCCACTTGAAAGCCCGACGAGCTCGGGCCTGATCAACTATTTGGGCGGGTTTGGACAACAAACATGCCCAAAAAAACAAGCTTCAACACATTTTTGAGCCCGCGGGTAAGCCCGACCTAATTTTATATAATATTATCTTGTAAAAAATAATAATATTTTATATGTTTTAATTAAATATTATATAGGTTATTTAAATTATATTAATTATTTAAAATTTATTAATCATATAATAATAAAAAACCATATTGGCTATCGGTAGAGCCATATTAACCAGACGTGGCCCGACTTGACCCAAGAATAGAAAAACTAGGCATGGACACTAGAAATAGACCCGACAGACCTTACTCTAAATTAGTAATTAAATTTTAATAAAATCTAAATAACTAATTTGGCCAAGCAAATTTCAATGCCAAATTGTCTTAGAGTGCGTTCACTTCGAGAAGAGGAAACAGAATGGAATCAGGAAAGGGAATGAAAAGGAAATGGATTCCCCCAAATCAAGAAGTCTGTTTGATTCTAACATAGAAACAGAATAGAATTCTCAATGATTGTCTTTGTTGTTGTTTGGTTCCAAACAGTGAAGTGTTAATACTAATTACATTATGAATAATATATATTAATGTTTATCTAATTTGTATGTAACATATACTAATATTTATATAAATTATATAGCATATATAAATAATTTTTAAATTATGAATGATATATATTAATATATATATATATATATATATATATATATATAACATTTTGTTTGTAATTGTCTAGAGAAGAGAGGGAAGGGGAAAGGAGAGGAGGGAGTGGAAAGAAGAGGCGGAAGAGAGAGAATAGAAAAATGGTGAGGGAAAGGGAAAGAAGAGAAACGAAAGAGGGAAGAAAGAGTTATTATATGGATATTTTTATATTTAAGTATTAAATTTTAAATAATTTATTAATAATTTTTTAAAATATTAAATTAATTGTAAATAATATATAATATATTCATATATAATATATCATCATATAAATATTTTTAACTTCATAAACAATATGTATAAATATTTTTTTTATCTTTATAGCATTTAAAGTATAAATAATATTTATTAATATAATATATATTATATATCATTTTTTCATATTTATTTAAATTATAACTAATATTTTAAATGATTTATATGTTGATATTTATTTTAAATTATTAATATAATTATTATTTCAGAAGAATTGTAGATATTAAAAAATATTTATATTATAATAGTATTCATTCATTTTTTCAAAATAAATAATATCTATATATTATATAAATTGTATATTGATATATTTTTTAAAAATATATAGATAATAAATATTTATAAATAGATTATATTCATATCCATTATATTTATATAAATTTTAAATAAAATATATTATTTTTATATTAGATATAAATATTTTATATTAATATTAATAAAAATTATGTATTATATGTTAGTATTTATACAAATTATATACCATATATAATAATATTTGTTTATGTTAAAGATGATGATAGGGAAAGAGGAAGGAAAGAGAATACTTTTTTCTAGGAATCTGGTGGGAATGACTAAAAGGGATATGGGGGTTTTCAAAACTTGAATTGGGGGAAACTGAATCACTAAAACTACAAAACAAACAACCACTAAGGGAATGATTCCGTTTCCCTTTGCTGAATACCCCGAAGTGAACGCACCCTTAATATCTCAAACTAACCCCTACATGCTTTCTAAATACAAGAGTTTAAGCCGTTCAAATTTTTTATCCAACAAAGTTATTACTTTTCCGGTAAAGTGTGTGAATGTGTTAGTATTTTCATGTAGATAGGGAAAATGCTAAGCATATTTTTCTCCAACAAACTCTAAGTCATTGAGAGTAAATCAAGACTTAGAAATACATTAACCTACTCCATTATACAATTTTTTGAACATTTTTCCTATTTCACTGTTGAATAGGAGTAATTTGTTAAAGAAATAATACACTAATATAACTTAAATATTACAATGCAAACTAAAGCTTAAATATTACATATTTTGTAGATTTTTCTTCAACAACTCTGCAAATTTTTGGTGAGTAAAAACGTAATAAGTATATTTCTTTTACTATTTTTTTCTTTATTGCCCCATTAAGGTATTTTTATTGAAACCAAATTATAGGAATTGATGCCTAAATTTATTTATGAATACTTTCATGTAAGTGTTAATGAATGTAAAATTATTTAAATAAATTATATACATATTACTATACCTTTCAAGAATAAAGTGAATTTCATAAGCAAATATTTAAATATAAATTGTACATATTTTATCAACTAATTCAAATTAGAAAGAAATTTTAGATAATGATTAAAAAATATCATTATGGGATTAGGTGAAAACGTGGGAGACTTTTCTTTCAAACAAAAAACGTGGGAGAGTTACTCTAGTTAGTTAGAGTTAACTCAAGGATAAAAGAACTATTAAAATTTAATTTAAGGATGGAGTTTGACTAAATAAATAAATATCATTTTTTTTAGCAAATTAAGAAAGTGTCAATATATGATTGGTCCATGTAAGAAGGGTATCATACCCTCTCAATATAGAGTGGGTACCCAAGAATTCACCTTTTTTTTGTCGGTGATGATGGGAAGGGTGGAACGGCTTGGTGTTGTTGCAGGAAGGAGTGGTTGACAGTATGGAGAGTTGGGTTGTACTATGTGTACTTTATATTAGTAGTTTATTTCTTGTAATGATGTCATTTGTTATTTTTTTTATTATTATATAAGTAATCGGCTAGCATCAACCTGGAGGGAAACTTTGATTTTTTTTTCACTTTCTAATATTACAACATAATTGCACATGTATATACATAAGTAAATGTGCTAATGTGTTACCTAGTGACTTGTTATATTTCGGTTTAAAAAAATTATATATGATCATATGCTTGTGTCTATAATTCGTTTATGGTATATAAAATATTTATATACTTTTTTAGGGTATATTAGTAGTATTTAATTTATGTACTAATATGTACATGTGATATTAATTTTAGAAGTTTAATCTTATGCCCATTTTGGAACTATATATTTAATACCATAATGTTTATGGTATTTATTGCTCACAATTTAGTTTAGTTTTCACTAAATTAAAGTAGTAATTATTCGGGGTATTTCAGCTTGTCTAAATGGTTCCATTTGGTTTTCATGCCTTCTTCTCCCTCCAGTTTTTTCATAATTGTACAAAATCTGGTTAAAATCTCCAGCCAATATCCAAGGCATCTTAATATGATCTCTTAGTACTCGAAGGAGCTTCAAAGAGAGAAACTTTAGCTTCCAGTCTGACCACCCATAAAACCTAGTGAAAATGAAAGGATTACCACCCTGAAAAACAACCTCCACTGACATATGATGCTAGGAGGAATTCAGTGGCTTGATCTCCATACCTATTCCAACTCTCCACATCAAAGCCAAACCACCACTTCTTCCTCCACTACTAGCTGCCTCCCCACCATATGAGCGAAAGTACCAAAAAATTCAGTCATTTCTTCATGATTTTTGTGAGTCTCCATCAAAAATGATGCCCAGTTTATGATCTGCAATTAAACTCTTCATCCAGATCTTCGAATTAGACTTACCCAGACCCCTACAACTGAGGGAGATACAAGTCATCACAACTTCTAAAAAACACGCTCACAAGAGACCAAATCACACAAATTGAGAATTTGCACACTTAGAACAGAAGTAAGCTATATAAACCAGGACAAAATCCCAAACGAGAGCCCAAAGAACAGCCACCCCCACTGATCGTCCAACTAAACAATTCTCACCACATTTATCAAGACTCACAACAGCCAGAAGAGAATCCTAAACATCTCACCTCTACTCCAAAAAGGAGAGCCCGAGACGACAGAGGCACTGTGCTTCACTCACCTGGGCAATCAGAACATCATAGTACCTTCTCCAAACACCATTATAAATTTTCCAACTGCTTCAAGAATTGCGACAACCCCACACTCCTAAAATCGCCTCTTCATGCGAAAAACCCTTCATCTATAATGTTGTACGACCTGGAAAGTAGAAATATTTAGATTGAATCACACATACACGATACTCCCTCAGAACTGCAACCTCAATCGAGAAGCAAGAGCCCAACCGCTGCTCAACTGAACCGAAGGCACCAGCTCACTTCCAAAAACAAAAACCTCCAAAACTAAACCGTTGTGGACGATAACCAGACAACTCAAAACAAATCAAAAAGAAGCCACTGAAGGGACCAGGTCTGATTCAAAAACCTGATAAGAATCACGCAGGAGTATACATGAATAGTAGGAAGTAAACACTCCTCAGGATCACTCCTGAGAGAACAATAAGTAAACCCCTCGGTTTGAAAAACGGAATTCCAACTCCTCTAAGAAGAAGCAGGGATGAATCACCCTTACAGTTCGAATGCCCTGAACTTAATAAACTAGAAGGAAAAACCAGTGACGAACAACCTGTACTCTGGACACTAACCATAACGAATGAAACAGATGAACAGAGGAGCTCCAAGCACAAGAGTCTGTATACAATACACCAACTCACAATCGCTGAGAAGAACGGATGGATGCGAAACCCCTTCGTGCTGATAGAATCACTCCTGGAAGGAAATGAAGAAGAGGGAATAGGGAATCGCCTCCTAAATCGTCTTAGAGAGAGCGATAATTTACTGTAGCCCTAAGCTAATGTAACACCCCTATAATAATAAAACAACAGCGGAAAATAAACTAAAGGTGCTACAGACCATCGGGCTCCAAACACCCGGTACCAACCTCACCAATTACAACCATTACTGAAATACCCCGAACTTAAATATAGGGATTAAGATTAATCTAATACGTAATTAAAGGCTTGATGACGCCTAAGTAATATTGGTAAGGAAAAATAAATCCAAAAGAAATAAAGAAATGCTTAAAAAGCGAAAAACGCTAAATAAGCGTTAAATAACCATAGGAGGTACGAGACCTCGGTTAGCGTATTATAAGGATTCTAAAGGCTTAATTAAGTCTAAATAAATACTAGGGAACAAATCCCGAAGAAAACGGATCCTTAAAACGGATTAAAATCACTAATGAACATTAAAGCGCGTTTTTCGAGGTAACCGGGAAAACGTGTCTTTAAGCGAGTCAAATAGACTCGTAACGATTTTGGTCAACTAAATAACCACTAATAAATATTAGTGAAGCTTTAGAACCAATAAAATCAATAAAACAAGAAATTAGTAAAAACTGTCAAAAATGGGAAGTTGTGGGGTAGAAACATAAATAACCAAAACTTATGTGTCCAATATTGCAAATAAATTTCAAAACCCACAAGTGGGTTGTGTGTGGTCCGATTTTTAAGGCCCTCACATTTCCTCACACTCTTCTCTTGTTAACTAAAGACAAAAGCAATTAAAAACACAAAAGTAACCCTCACTCTCACTTTCTACTCTCTCTCCTCCCTATTCTCTCTTCTCTCACGTGAAACCCCCACCCTCACTCTCTCTTTTTCTTCCTTTCTTCTTCCATGCGACAGCCATGGTGAATTAGAAAACACCCACACAAACTCTCTTCTCTCCTCTTGAAACTCCATCAAACCTTCTCCAAAAATTGTAAAAACTACACCATTGTGTTCCTCTCACCAAATAGAGCATTTCTATCTTTTCAAAAATCAAAAACAACAACTTTCGTTTTCATGGGTATGTCCCATTTGGAGCTTCAAGACCACCATTAGAAGGCCCTCCTTCTCCTTGTTCTTTTGAGGTAAAAATATTCTCAAAACTCCATTGTTTTCCTAGCCTTAAGGGCAAAACGAATTTTAGACTAAACCCTTGTTTGGTCTCTTGTGTTCTAGCCGATTTTGGCTTGTTGAAGGAGTTGGAAATCTTGTTCTTGAACCACTCCAAGCTTCATTTGCACTCTTGGAAGGTAATATAAATTCTAAACCCTAAAACCTATATTAGAACTTACTTAAGGGTTAGGGTTAAATTGTATATTAGAATGGTGTATTGAAATGTGTATATCAATGGGTTGTAGTGTAAGAATTGGTTCACAAACCGGTGAGAAAGAAGAAGGAAAGAGGAAGGAGAAAGAAAGAAGAAGCTTGTGAAATAACAAGGTAAATATACTTGTTCTTGTGTAGCTTTGTAAATGAGTGTGTAACAGATTTTTAGTAATGAAAATAAGGATTGGAAATGATGATGTACTAGTAGTGTAATGTGTAAGAGAATATGAATGTTTTAAACCTTTAAAAGATATGTAAAACTTATGGAAAACATAGATGGGAGTCAATGTTTGAGTGCAGGAGTTTTTATGAGAATTTTAGTATTGGTATTGTATATGGGAGCTCGTATATTTTTGGCTATTGAAACAGGTGAAATAAGTGTTGAATTGTGAACTAGAATGGATGTGTGAGCTGCATATGTATGTGGGCAATGTTAAAATGATAGGGGAACCTCTGCCCAAATTTGTATGGAAATAGGAGGACTTAGTTGTGCAAGAGAGGAAAACTACCTAGGTAATAACTAAGTGAATTTGGAGAGTTTAAGTGAGTAGTTTAGTACCTTGAAAACAAATTTGAAGAGGGTCTTGGTAATGAGGAGAACTAGAGTGGCAAAGTAATGGATTTAGAATGTTGGGAGTAGCATTAATGGAGGGGGTATTGAATGGTAAAGGTTTAAGGAAAAATCTGTAGCAAGAGGTATTGAAATGTGTTGGAGAAACAAGGGATAATTAATGTGTGAGACTTGGATGAGTGAGTAAGGAAGTGAGTAAGGCTTTAGGTTGAGTATAATGCAAATGAGGCTATAGAAGAGCCATAGGAATAATGGGAAGAGGAAATGAAAAATCTGTAGCATTTATCGGAGAAGGAAACATGGTAACAGGAGAGGAAAACTCTAAGTAATGGGTGGATGTAACAGATTTTTATAGAGGAGGATTAGACTAGTTTAAAGTGCTTAATCAATGCTAAAATATGCTAGATTATATGTAGGAATTATGGGGAAGAGATTGGTAGAAGTTTGGAATTGAAACAAAGCTTAAAAACTGTAAATTTTGCAACAGGCTGGAATTGTCCTGGTTTGAAACCAGGATACAAACCAGGACAACCCCAAAAATACACCCGTAGGTTTCTGAAACAAACTGTCCGGGTTTGAAAGTAGTATGCAAACCCGGACGATGCAAAAATTTCACCCGAGAGTTGTTCCAGTGGTTTGGTCCGGGTTTAAAACCAGGACACAAACCAGGACCAAGCCTTATTTTCACCCGAGAGTTGTTCCAGTGATTTGGTCCGGGTTTAAAACCAGGACACAAACCAGGACCACCCTGAAAAGTGCCCGAATGTATTTTAAAGCTAAACTAAAGTGGGGTAAGGATGGGTAATGATATTATAAGTTAATTAAGACATGATTGGTGATGTTTAAAGGTCATTAAGGCTATAAACAAGCTTAGAAAATAATTGTAAGTAAGTAACTTAAGTAAATGTATTTAAGTAACAAAGAGTTAGTAAGAATGAACTAGGAAACCTTTGGGAAGTAATAAGTAAGGTTAGTTATGGATAATTAACCACCCAATTGTATGTATGTCATAGGATTCGACTAGTTGAACACCGAAGGGAGTCGGTGTGTCCAAAGTCAACGGTGAAAGGTATGATTTCTTCATGCCCTGTATCCTAATCTGGTTACCCCGATTTGTGTGCTTATTTGACCACCTAAATAAGATAAATGCATGAATCGGTCTATATTGCACTTACCTGTGCTTGACTTATGTTGTGCTTGATATTTATTGTCTTGAGCACTAGTTTGTATAATTCATGAAATATATGAATGATGATGAATGGTATTCGAACCTCGTATTGTACTTGCGTAATGTATTGTACCTTGTATGTATGTGTATATGTGTATTGTATTATTGTGGCCTGGATGTTGACTTGTGCTAATTCCTAACTATCTAACTCCTAACTTAAGTGAGTAAATTGGAATGAGTACAAGTCCGATATAGTTTCGGCCACGCGTGAGGATGAGGAGACACAAGAGGTTGGATCCGATTCCTGGTTCGTAAGCGGGTCCACGGCCCAAATCCCTTAAGTGGGTAGCATCCTGGATTAGTGAACCAAGTAAAGCCTGGTGGTGGGACGGTGTAGTCCCTGCCCAGAGGCCATACCGGCTTAACATGAGTAAGAGTAAGAAAGTAAGTATGTATGAGTATGAGTATGAGTATGAGTATGTATGTGTATGTATGGAGTAAACGAGTAAAAGAGTAATCTCCACCCGATTAACCCGGGTGGACCAATGAAGCTAACAAGAACTGTGAAGGTAAGTATGTATCGGATGGTTATGCCGGATTCCTTGTATGTAATAAAGTGTATGTATGTATGCTTGTGTAAGTATTATTGTATTGTGTATAAGAGCATGCATGCATGCATGTTTGAATGAAATCAACCGCATGTATTCGACCAAGTGGTCGGCGTACCCTCACTAGTACGCGGGGTATGCGGTTATCATGCTCGGCGAAAGCTGACCCCTTCGGGGGACATTTTTTTAGTGTGCAGGTACCCGAAGCGAATGTGGTCAAGGCACGAGACCGGCGACTACATTGGATAGTAGTAGTAGAATGTAGAGGTGTATCAACTAGCACACCCCTTGTAATTAGGAGTAAGTAGTTTGTGAGGAACGGATAGAAGGTAGTCTCGTAGTGAGTACGTATGAACTTGAAGAGGTAGTATATTTGTATAAGGATCTTAGTAAACTCGGTATGTGGATTATATTGTATGGTATTTGAAGTATCGTATCGAATGGAAGAATGTAGCGTGTATTGGTGTATGAAATATATATGGTAGACATGTAATACTCGGGATTCCGGTCCATCAGACCGATACTGTATGTAGTAGTAGTAGCCTTGTTAGTCACGTGGGTGACTAACGGCATTGTATCACCCATTGTATGAAAGTAATATCCGTGCGTGTATCTGATTTATATGGAGATTGGACGGTAAGCATTGTATTAACAGTAGGGGTGTTACAAAAAGTGGTATCAGAGCGAAGTATCGCTCTGATGACTGGAAATACCGAGTTAGGAATTAGAAGCTTAGGGCTAAGGGCTGAGTGTTAGCATTAGAGATATGCTAGTTAGGAACTACCGGTGAGTACCGGATACCTACAATACCAGACCCGCCCTCCACTAACCCTATTGTATAACTTGGGAAAGGACGCCAGAGAGAAGAAAAGCCTTCTCATACTCGGGAAAACCCGATCTAGCAGTGGTGAAGCAATCACACAGTAAACAAGAACCGACACGTAGTAGATTCCAAGAAATGGAAGACCCGGAGATGAATCCCGGTCCAACCACAAGGAGGCTACAACTTACAACAGCATGGGGCGACATGCTTAGCAGTCGCAGAACCTAGCTAAACAACCAGCAGCAGGAAAAGAGGCGCTAAACGTACAATGAAATGGAAAAGGGGCAGTAATGGGACCCGAGACACAAGTCTGCGGGACAACAGTAATAGCCAAGCAGCACCACCAACGGCCTGCTAGCTGGCTAAGAACATAGTCAGGAGCGATTAACTCCAAATTACAACGCCAAAAGGCTGTAACACCTGGCCAATATAGCTCAGACAACTACAAGAACAACCATGAGATATAAACCAATAGGACTACAAGCGTAGTGCCTAAACAAGGAAGGCTCAGTAACCACCACAAATGTGTGGGAACGAGCCACAAGGAGCGACACTAAAGCAAATAGAACGGGAACCTCCAAGGAGTGGAAGAGTACCCAGATCTACGACAGCCATGTCTAGACCACCAAGAAGCTACCTAAAGGAGCGAGTATATCAATTGTAGATCAATAAGATCGAGAGAATCGCCAACAAGACTAATAAACACAAATGGAAACCCTACCAAGATTGGTATAAGATTATCCAAAAACCACCGATACCACGCACTTGCCAAGGCAAGTGCAGTAAGGACAACGATATGTAAAGGAACACTAACACGTCACAAGTACATAGTAATGTACGGTGACTGTAACGAAACAACCATAGGATCACACATCCTAACAACCAGACGTATGGAACCCTGGAAAGGCCTAACGGCCCGACCGCTGTACTTAGTACATACCAGTCAGCGAGAAGCTAGACTTGGTCAAGACCTCAAACATGGCTATGCCATGGGAGATTCCTTTTAACACCAAACCATTGTTTTAAAACCCAAAATTTTCTTTTCAAAACCACAACCCTCTTTTAAAAACCTTGGATTTTAAAACCAGATCAACAGCATTATGGTGAGTATCATAGGATGATACAAGAGGAGTTGGCAACAGAATACTTCACCTAGGCGTGTGACGAACACTATGAGTGTACCCAATTACGGGATGTGGGACAACCGCACTCCGAAGGAGCTTGCGGGCCTGACATATAGTTAGGTAAGTGGTAACGTATCAGCATGGTACCCCACGTATGTATACATGTAGTGTACGAAACACGGGAAGTAGTCAACTCCGTTCTACGGACCATGAGTAAATGCAAAGCAGAACAGCTGGACACCTCAGGCGATCAAGGAGAAGGAACTCCGCTAAGTAACAAGTATAAAGAACTCAGAGAATCCATCTGAAGATGAGGAATGAGAATTAGGAAGCGCAAGGAGCGCAGACTAATAAGTATATACATTGGATATGTCTCAAGATGACAAACAAACACATGACAGCTGGAAGGGATACCCCCTGAACATAGTAAGGCAAAAGCCTAACGTGAACACCACAATGCTCAACAAACGGGACAGAGTTCCCAAGAGCAGTCACAAGATTACCATAAAGTATAATCCATCGTTGGACAGGATCTTAAACCTAGTCTAAAACACTAGGAGGAGTATAAACAGTCTACCCAAGAACGGGAGACGCTATAACCCACAAGGGGATAACTCAAAATACAATACCATAAGACGGTATAGAGGACAACACATGTTATAAACATTAGCCGGATGTAACGGCATAACTACCAACACCCAGGAGCGATCCTTGAAGGGTATCTGCGTTAACAACAGTCAAACGAAGCGTCATAATAAGGGCACGACAACTAGAACAAATACTCGGTTAAGATACCGAAGGGATTTCACATAACAGGAAATACCCTAGACTACAAAAGGCATTGATTAGCACCAGAACGCCTAAAGGACCTTCTATGAATGGAAGCGTGATGTCACGACTTACCATGGAGCTCAGCAACACCTCCAACCAGTGATGGTATACAAGGAGTGGAAACAGATATAAGCAGCCTGCAAAGAGCATAGCTCGCAGCAATATGGCTTAAAAGCCATCAACCAACTATGTTATGTAAACCTTAACGGTTGCATAACCCATACCATTTGATAACAAGACTTGCAAGAGATATTGTCTCATACGACAAGAAATCAACAACTGGACCATCAATTCAAACCCAACATCCTGAGTGGCTTGTAGTAATGGCCAACTCAGTGTCACTGTCACTAGAGCATCAGTCTAGTATATAGTTGACAAATTCTTAATTACCTTCATGCCTTCTGTAGCAATGGTAGCACAGAGGCATAAGAATCATGATAATGCCAACATTGGCCTAGTCCACATTTGGACACTACGAGAAACCCGGGAAGATACCCCTCGTTAACCGAAGACCACCAATGCGGTGATGATGTGAACCCTTCGAAAAGGCTTCCATCTACTATAACATGAAACCTACGCAATAGGTATTGCCATGGGGCGATGGAATAAGGAAATGGGATTTCCAAATCATTACAACGTAAAGGAGTAAGCATACCCCATGTGCACCTAAGCATGTGTGAACCACTGTATAAACACCAACACGGTAAACCTCGTCACGAGACTTATGAGTGGAAGCATACCCCTCAACAAAGTACATTCACTTGTTAGTGATAGAATACTCTTCAATTAGAGAACGGGACCAGAAAACCCTTGAAGTTTCTTGGGATGTCCTGGTAATAAACATACAAGTAAAACTACACAGCGAGAGCCTGCAACCAATGCCCACCACTGAGAGACAATAATTGTCAAAACAATCAACGGGAATGCACATTGCACACCATGAATGACCAGCGCTCAAGAGAGCTTGTAACCCGATAAATTACTTCATCCATTATCAACCAAGATACTTGGTAAATTATATCATAAATGATGATAAAATGTGAGGTAAGCAAACCTACACATAAAACGTAAGTTGAATAAAACATCTCCACATTGGGAAATAATCACATCACGGTATGCTACAACAACCGTCATACACACGAACAGGGGAAACCCTCAGTGTTCATGCCATAAGGAAATGGTGCCAATGACAATGGCAATAAGTAAAGAGGAACTATCACAGTAACAGAAACAGTAAAAGCGATGTTGTATAATGAGTAAGAATACGGTGCGCAACAAGCGACCGCTATGAGGAAGTAACAGATAATAACACAGAGTATAAGTATAGGATGACAGGTAGAAATATTCTTTCCTATCGCATAAGTGACTTACTGTCAAGCGTTTACGCCTCTGCACTCTGTATGACTGAGTGTTTTGGTATTGCACTTGTGCAGCTAATGATCTAATGGGATGGCTAGGGATATGGAAAATGTAAACCGTAGTAACCTTTCTTTTCACCAACGAACATGGCACTAGCCAGTTAAGCAAGCTTAGCAACAAACCGTGCGGCCTAAGGCCAAAGAAGCACGAAGTGTGTACAATACGCTAACAATCACAAAAGTGAATTCCAATGGAATAAAGGTGAAAGGAGATGTAAGAAAGTCACTAGAACCGACGCATACAAAATGCAAGGTCATACAAGTAAAGAACACTTGTACTGAACCAGAAGAACTGGTATAATTCAGAAGCAATTGACAACAAAGGAAGCACTACAACTAAGTAGTGACTTAACCTCGCCCGACAATAAGTCGGAAGAGCTTGGTGAATAATCACGGGAGTACGAATAGTATACATAATAGATTGCCAGAGAGCTGGTTATAAATCTTAAACTCATTGAGTTCAAACAACGGTAAGAGAATACCACACTGTTAGTACACCCTATTCCCATAACGAAGGGATAAAGGGGCGATGAGTAACATATTGGAAACAACCAAGGAGCAATAAAGTACTAAGATTATCAGGGTCACGCAGCAGAAGCTAGTGGGCCCTAGCTAGGAGATGATATACCTAGTAAGCATAATAGAAGGGCTATTAATGCCTTGAAGCCTAATAGGCTAGAACCGAATTAATTATGAGTTAAATAAACTCATATAGGAATTCTTGGTGCAAAGACTAAACCATTGGTATGGTTAAGACCCCTTTGACCAGAGTATATTGTATAGTATACCGTAGTGAAGCTAAACGCTTCAGATTGCCCAAATTGATTAAACCAATGTTTAATAATAATAACATATGGTAGATTACGTGGGCGTAATCCCTTTTAAGGGGGGTGGAGCGAAAACCGCTTAATGCAAGTTTTATAAATAAAACACATAAACTATAATGTGCATAGCACAAATGAGAATCGAATTAACAATTGGTACTAATGTTAAACAAACATACGTATTCACTCATAATGAGATTATGGTAAATAAGCATTAGATATGCAAATACCATAGGGCGAATATACCCATCTTGTAACCCAGCATAAGAGTATTAGTAAAGAAGAGTAATGAGAAGTGGACGGAGCTCCACAAATATTGTAACCCTTAAAGAAGTAGTACGAATGGATTATGAGTAGTAGAGGAAAGTAACCAGGAGTAATGTATTCGTAAGTATGTTATTGGAAGTAAATTGAGCACGATTGAATTTCATAAGTACTGTAGTCCTTAGTTAGAATATTGGAGAGTGGTAGATGAAAGCAGTGAAGGCTGAGGAAGTGAGCATTTAGGTATTGAACCACGGAGTAAAGCATTTGGGAAGTAGAGTGAGGATGATTGATGGATTGATTCCATCCTTTGGAGATGTATGAAATTGTATCACGACTAGAAAGGGTAAAAAGATAGAAAATGAAAACAACTAAATTATTTGCTTGTTTGAAACTGATGTGGGAAGTCGAACTTGATCCTGATCAGATCAAGGGAAACCAAACACAAATTGGGGTGGAAAGATAGTTCAACACTGATGCTGATCACATCAGGGTCGAATGATTCTTGAAGCTCCCCTCAAGTGGTCACAAGAATCACACATAGGATAGAAGTAATGAATATAAATTGGAACTTGGAGTTGTATGCTTTAGAAAGATTTCTAATTAGTAGTTGTAAAAGAATTTTCTTAGACTGGAGAGTAAGTAATTGCTGGAAGTTATACCGGAGAAGATAGTAGTGTAGCATGTTATATTATTCCAAGGGCAACAGGACATAGAGGAGTCCTGTGTCGAGATGACCTGAGTGCCTACGGGACTGTGATGTGTATTGCATTGCTTTGGGGATAGCTTTGCACCGTATGTATGTATAAAGTTTGTAATGAGGAACCGGACGGTTGATAGTAATATGGATTGGAGTAATTATTCTACATTGGTATGGTATGGAAAGGAGAAACATTGAGTAATGAATTTGGGAATTGTAAGGAGGAGGAATGTATGGCTTCGGTATTAGGCAAGTATAAATGAGTAAGTATAGAAATCCCATAACCGCGAACAACTTTGGGGACAAAGTTCTTAAGGGGGGTAGATTGAAATACCCCGAACTTAAATATAGGGATTAAGATTAATCTAATACGTAATTAAAGGCTTGATGACGCCTAAGTAATATTGGTAAGGAAAAATAAATCCAAAAGAAATAAAGAAATGCTTAAAAAGTGAAAAACGCTAAATAAGCGTTAAATAACCATAGGAGGTACGAGACCTCGGTTAGCGTATTATAAGGATTCTAAAGGCTTAATTAAGTCTAAATAAATACTAGGGAACAAATCCCGAAGAAAACGGATCCTTAAAATGGATTAAAATCACTAATGAACATTAAAGCGCGTTTTTCGAGGTAACCGGGAAAACGTGTCTTTAAGCGAGTCAAATAGACTCGTAACGATTTTGGTCAACTAAATAACCACTAATAAATATTAGTGAAGCTTTAGAACCAATAAAATCAATAAAACAAGAAATTAGTAAAAACTGTCAAAAATGGGAAGTTGTGGGGTAGAAACATAAATAACCAAAACTTATGTGTCCAATATTGCAAATAAATTTCAAAACCCATAAGTGGGTTGTGTGTGGTCCGATTTTTAAGGCCCTCACATTTCCTCACACTCTTCTCTTGTTAACTAAAGACAAAAGCAATTAAAAACACAAAAGTAACCCTCACTCTCACTTTCTACTCTCTCTCCTCCCTATTCTCTCTTCTCTCACGTGAAACCCCCACCCTCACTCTCTCTTTTTCTTCCTTTCTTCTTCCATGCGACAGCCATGGTGAATTAGAAAACACCCACACAAACTCTCTTCTCTCCTCTTGAAACTCCATCAAACCTTCTCCAAAAATTGTAAAAACTACACCATTGTGTTCCTCTCACCAAATAGAGCATTTCTATCTTTTCAAAAATCGAAAACAACAACTTTCGTTTTCATGGGTATGTCCCATTTGGAGCTTCAAGACCACCATTAGAAGGCCCTCCTTCTCCTTGTTCTTTTGAGGTAAAAATATTCTCAAAACTCCATTGTTTTCCTAGCCTTAAGGGCAAAACGAATTTTAGACTAAACCCTTGTTTGGTCTCTTGTGTTCTAGCCGATTTTGGCTTGTTGAAGGAGTTGGAAATCTTGTTCTTGAACCACTCCAAGCTTCATTTGCACTCTTGGAAGGTAATATAAATTCTAAACCCTAAAACCTATATTAGAACTTACTTAAGGGTTAGGGTTAAATTGTATATTAGAATGGTGTATTGAAATGTGTATATCAATGGGTTGTAGTGTAAGATTGGTTCACAAACCGGTGAGAAAGAAGAAGGAAAGAGGAAGGAGAAAGAAAGAAGAAGCTTGTGAAATAACAAGGTAAATATACTTGTTCTTGTGTAGCTTTGTAAATGAGTGTGTAACAGATTTTTAGTAATGAAAATAAGGATTGGAAATGATGATGTACTAGTAGTGTAATGTGTAAGAGAATATGAATGTTTTAAACCTTTAAAAGATATGTAAAACTTATGGAAAACATAGATGGGAGTCAATGTTTGAGTGCAGGAGTTTTTATGAGAATTTTAGTATTGGTATTGTATATGGGAGCTCGTATATTTTTGGCTATTGAAACAGGTGAAATAAGTGTTGAATTGTGAACTAGAATGGATGTGTGAGCTGCATATGTATGTGGGCAATGTTAAAATGATAGGGGAACCTCTGCCCAAATTTGTATGGAAATAGGAGGACTTAGTTGTGCAAGAGAGGAAAACTACCTAGGTAATAACTAAGTGAATTTGGAGAGTTTAAGTGAGTAGTTTAGTACCTTGAAAACAAATTTGAAGAGGGTCTTGGTAATGAGGAGAACTAGAGTGGCAAAGTAATGGATTTAGAATGTTGGGAGTAGCATTAATGGAGGGGGTATTGAATGGTAAAGGTTTAAGGAAAAATCTGTAGCAAGAGGTATTGAAATGTGTTGGAGAAACAAGGGATAATTAATGTGTGAGACTTGGATGAGTGAGTAAGGAGTGAGTAAGGCTTTAGGTTGAGTATAATGCAAATGAGGCTATAGAAGAGCCATAGGAATAATGGGAAGAGGAAATGAAAAATCTGTAGCATTTATCGGAGAAGGAAACATGGTAACAGGAGAGGAAAACTCTAAGTAATGGGTGGATGTAACAGATTTTTATAGAGGAGGATTAGACTAGTTTAAAGTGCTTAATCAATGCTAAAATATGCTAGATTATATGTAGGAATTATGGGGAAGAGATTGGTAGAAGTTTGGAATTGAAACAAAGCTTAAAAACTGTAAATTTTGCAACAGGCTGGAATTGTCCTGGTTTGAAACCAGGATACAAACCAGGACAACCCCAAAAATACACCCGTAGGTTTCTGAAACAAACTGTCCGGGTTTGAAAGTAGTATGCAAACCCGGACGATGCAAAAATTTCACCCGAGAGTTGTTCCAGTGGTTTGGTCCGGGTTTAAAACCAGGACACAAACCAGGACCAAGCCTTATTTTCACCCGAGAGTTGTTCCAGTGATTTGGTCCGGGTTTAAAACCAGGACACAAACCAGGACCACCCTGAAAAGTGCCCAGAATGTATTTTAAAGCTAACTAAAGTGGGGTAAGGATGGGTAATGATATTATAAGTTAATTAAGACATGATTGGTGATGTTTAAAGGTCATTAAGGCTATAAACAAGCTTAGAAAATAATTGTAAGTAAGTAACTTAAGTAAATGTATTTAAGTAACAAAGAGTTAGTAAGAATGAACTAGGAAACCTTTGGGAAGTAATAAGTAAGGTTAGTTATGGATAATTAACCACCCAATTGTATGTATGTCATAGGATTCGACTAGTTGAACACCGAAGGGAGTCGGTGTGTCCAAAGTCAACGGTGAAAGGTATGATTTCTTCATGCCCTGTATCCTAATCTGGTTACCCCGATTTGTGTGCTTATTTGACCACCTAAATAAGATAAATGCATGAATCGGTCTATATTGCACTTACCTGTGCTTGACTTATGTTGTGCTTGATATTTATTGTCTTGAGCACTAGTTTGTATAATTCATGAAATATGAATGATGATGAATGGTATTCGAACCTCGTATTGTACTTGCGTAATGTATTGTACCTTGTATGTATGTGTATATGTGTATTGTATTATTGTGGCCTGGATGTTGACTTGTGCTAATTCCTAACTATCTAACTCCTAACTTAAGTGAGTAAATTGGAATGAGTACAAGTCCGATATAGTTTCGGCCACGCGTGAGGATGAGGAGACACAAGAGGTTGGATCCGATTCCTGGTTCGTAAGCTGGTCCACGGCCCAAATCCCTTAAGTGGGTAGCATCCTGGATTAGTGAACCAAGTAAAGCCTGGTGGTGGGACGGTGTAGTCCCTGCCCAGAGGCCATACCGGCTTAACATGAGTAAGAGTAAGAAAGTAAGTATGTATGAGTATGAGTATGAGTATGAGTATGTATGTGTATGTATGGAGTAAACGAGTAAAAGAGTAATCTCCACCCGATTAACCCGGGTGGACCAATGAAGCTAACAAGAACTGTACTTGTGTATGTAATAAGTATGTGTATTCGGAAGAAGGTAAGTATGTATCGGATGGTTATGCCGGATTCCTTGTATGTAATAAAGTGTATGTATGTATGCTTGTGTAAGTATTATTGTATTGTGTATAAGAACATGTATGCATGTATGTTTGAATGAAATCAACCGCATGTATTCGACCAAGTGGTCGGCGTACCCTCACTAGTACGCGGGGTATGCGGTTATCATGCTCGGCGAAAGCTGACCCCTTCGGGGGACATTTTTTAGTGTGCAGGTACCCGAAGCGAATGTGGTCAAGGCACGAGACCGGCGACTACATTGGATAGTAGTAGTAGAATGTAGAGGTGTATCAACTAGCACACCCCTTGTAATTAGGAGTAAGTAGTTTGTGAGGAACGGATAGAAGGTAGTCTCGTAGTGAGTACGTATGAACTTGAAGAGGTAGTATATTTGTATAAGGATCTTAGTAAACTCGGTATGTGGATTATATTGTATGGTATTTGAAGTATCGTATCGAATGGAAGAATGTAGCGTGTATTGGTGTATGAAATATATATGGTAGACATGTAATACTCGGGATTCCGGTCCATCAGACCGATACTGTATGTAGTAGTAGTAGCCTTGTTAGTCACGTGGGTGACTAACGGCATTGTATCACCCATTGTATGCAAGTATATATCCGCTGCGTGTATCTGATTTATAAGGAGATTGGACGGTAAGCATTGTATTAACAGTAGGGGTGTTACAATTACAATTAACTAAGTTACGGTCTGAACTTCGAGAAAACTTAACATTAACATAACAATAATAAAATACATTCACTCTCCATAAACCTAGTCCCATCCCAATCACTCATGCTCTTCGTGGCCACCTGTAAATCAATTTAAACCTGCAAGATGAATGTAACGCCCCTACTTAACATAATTACAGCGGAAATAAAATACTAAAGGCGTACAGATCATCGGGTTCCAAACACCCGGCACCAAACCTCACCAATTTACAACTTACAATCCACAAAAGCTACGGTCTGAACTCGAGAAAAACTTAACACAACATAATAGAAATTAAACATATTCTCTCTCCACAAAACCTAGTCCCATCCCAAACGCTCATTCTCTTCGTGGCCACCTGTAAATCAATTCGTACCTACAAGATGAAACCAAGCAGCCCACCCCGAAAGGGGCGGGTCAGTTCCCTGGAATGGAACTGGTACAATTCTCCAAAAACAAACTTATAAAACATAACTCTTCAAAATAAACAGTAACATGAAAACAAACTCTTAAAAGTAAAACAGAGATAAAGCACTTCAAAACCATCAAGTTAAAGAGAAAAGAAAACAAGACAAAGATAGAGAACTTCCAAACCAAGACATCCACTTAAGTAGTCACACCACATAGTTAGTAAGCATCCATTGTTGATGTTAGAACCAATTCTGGTTAAGAAGAGAAAGACTTAAGTAGTCACAAAGGACCAGGAGTGACATTAATATCCATAACCCGTAGTAGACAGTTTATGTCTCCACCATTTCAGAAGATGATTCCCATAGACCAAATATAATCAAGAGTGGAATAAACCAATTGGGAGAGATGGCCCCCACCGCCAGTCAGTTGCCACAAGGGCGAGGTAAACAGACCTCCGCTGTCAGTTGCCACAAAGGGCGAGGTAAACAGACCTCCGCTGTCAGTTGCCACAAAGGGCGAGGTATAGCAGACCTCCGCTGCCACCGACCCGTTCTCGGTCATCGGTGAAAAGTGTGTGCACCACTTAATAAAAGAATCCATACTCAGTACCAAGATTAACATTTTCCCATATTACCATTAGATTATTAACTGCACAAGAGCAATACCAAAACACTCAGTCCTACAGAGTGCAGAGGCGTAAACCCTCAACAATTAATTTCCAATAGAAAGAATCCATTCCAAATAAGGCTGATCAAACTCGACTCATGGATGAAACAATACCCATAGTCCAAAGGAAGAATTTACCAATACCAGATATTTTCCTATATTCCCAGTTACCCCACTAGATCATTAACTGCACCAGAGCAATACCAAAACACTCAGTCCTACAGAGTGTAGAAGCGTAAACCCGAGGCAGTTAATATCTAGTGAAACAACTAGATAGGAGGAACCAATAACCAAGGAAGTTTCACATACAGGCTCAGTTAGTCACATCAAGCTCAGTTAGTCACACAACAGTCTCATTCTGAAACCCATTCAAGATCAGTTGGTGTTCCAAAACATTCCATAAAGTCCATAACACAACAAGCTGAGTACGAGAAATCGTACAAAACATTCCATAAGGTCCAAAACACAACAAGCTGAGTACGAGAAATCGTACAAAACATTCAACAAAGTCCAAAACACAACAAGCTGAGTACGAGAAATCGTACAAAACATTCCATAGAGTCCAAGACACAACAAGCTGAGTACGAGAAATCGTACAAAACATTCCATAAAGTCCAAAACACGTCAAGCTGAGTACGAGAAATCGTACCTGGGTAACGTTGTAGCAGTTCTAATCTACTTGCGCAAACAATCAACAGTACTCTAAAGAATATTAAAGGTAGTCTATCATCAATCACTTGTAGCCCACGTTAAACTTAAATAAACTCCTCACTGTTATTTCTAAATCTCAATTGTCTTTTAAGCCCTCACCTAAATGCTATGAATAACCTTTGACTTGTCTTAGAATGTTGTATAACTCAAGGTTGTAAGACCAAGGAATGTATTTTATTAACACTTGTTAATTGTTCCACCCTTATCCACTTTTCCCATACCTAACCATAATTCTCACATTAAAGACCTTTATAACATAAGTGCATTATACGTTATTCAATCAATCTTAGAATTTCAATAACAATTCTTAAGCTCAATACTTTTATTCTTACTTTAGGACATACATCGTGTTATGACCAATGATGGTTTATCTTAGAATACTATACTATTATTTCACAATTTATTGACTATGTATCTTTATCAATATCTACTAGATAATCCATTATAACTAAGTCTTCCCCCTTAACTTAATTAAGATCTACATCCCGTATACTGAAATCGTAGTGTTGTAGATGCATTTAAGTATAACTTATTTGAGCTACTAAACTCAATTATCTTATCTTTAGTTCAGAATGGCCTTTAACTACAACCATCTATTAATCTTGTCATAAGTTGTTAAATTACTTTTCATCTTGAAATAACCATATTATAGTTAACTCAAACTTATCGAACTCTCACATTTAGTATCCACAAGGTATATTATTTACTTAACCATAACTTTATAATAAGGTGTCTTAAGATAACCTTTTATGTATCCTTACTTACATTTAATCTCCTAACTGTTTTTACTTTTACACACATTCTCTCTATAGACCATGTATAATCCTTTTATATTAAACTTCGTTAAACTCAAGTCTTAAATACATTTTATATTGTTTACAAAACCTAAAGTTTCAAAAGAATAACTTAATAAATCAATTCCCTTTATTGTATTTAGGATGGACATTATATCTTAGCATGAGGTAGAATTTATCAAAGAATTAAATTCTGGTTCGTAAGTGAAATTGTCAATTACTTAATAAGATAATATATTCTGAACAAACTCCATACCTTATATTCAAATGACACATTAATACTTCCAGTGTCAAAAGGTAAATCAATATAATCTCTTATGTAACCTAATTTCATCTAATTAAAGGTTTAAAGATTTTAAGTATCTAATTTCTATTTACAAACCTCCTCATAAATTCTAACTACTAAATACATTACTTAACTATAAAATCACATCCTGAATATTGGTGTTAAATGTATTTATATGGCTTTATTAGTTGTAAGAAACTTAAGGATTATTATTTAGATTAAATTCCTAATCATAGTTTAATGTAGTTTTATATCATAATCCCCTTTTAATGATTTTATCTTAAAATATTAAGTTATTACTCAATACTATAAATATTAAGAAATAATTAAATCTAGACTTATTTATCCTCTTCACCTTTAGATGTAAAAGTAACTCATTTATTTTATTATTGTTTACATAATAAGAACATTTAAATGTAAAAGTATTTCATTCATTTTATTATTAATTATAATAAGATCTATTTGTGTAACACTTTATGTAAACTAATTCCAAATATTCCTAAATTTCAACTTATTAATTTCTTAACCAAATTATAGATTTACATTGTGGTCATTGACTAAATATATACGTATATTTAAATACTGTTTATATAAATCTTAGAAATTCAAAGATAACTAAAAACTCAACCTATAACCATAAATTAATACCACCTCATATAATATTCTTTTATTAGTATCATGTAGAGGTTTAGTTTAACTCATTAATTCCTTCATATTATATTTTCTATAAGGTATTTTATTCCTTTTATTTATTTATTTATCGTATATATATATATCCTTCCTATTATATTTCTCACAAGGAATGTTATTTCCTTTATCTATTTTTATTGTATTTATATACACATATATATATATATATATATTATATATATACCCACATATATCAAGATTTATCCAGAACATTCTTTAAGAAATTCTATTGTATTTAATTATATTTAATATCTTTTAGACATATCCACAACTGATTTATGGTTTATAAAATAGAGTATTTCCCTTAGTTTTAGTTAAACATATTAGCTTCCATATTATATTAATAAATAAAATGTAGTTTAGTTAAATTCCTTGATTTAATATAAGTTTCTATTTATTTCTCTCATATAAATATATATATAAATATATGTAACAATTTTTACTTCACTTAAAGTTAATACCCAAAATATTTATAAACATACTGTATTAAATGTTAATTAGTCTTATTATATTTTCCCCAACCTATAAAGTTCATTAATCAACTATACTTTAATTTTTGATTACATTAAAAACTATATATTATAAGTTATTCTTATGAAAAACTCACAAACCCAATTTTTAAAACCTTTTCCCGTTGCCCAAAAATTCCCAAACTTAATATACAGTAACTATAACATTTTAGACATATTATAAAATTTTTATTTCATAAACATATCTTTTTAATTTAGCCAAATAATTCCAGAAAACCCGTAACTTGCAAAAATCGTAACTTATGTTTAAAAACTCCAAAACCATATTAATTTACATCATCAAAAAATAGATTTTATAAGGAATCTATGTTTAAAATTTCAAGTCAAAATACATTCGGGAAGACCATTAACTAAATTCAACAAGTTAGGGTTAAATTCTGAAATATTATAAAACTTAAACAATCTTTATAACCCACGATCTAATCTCGGCCGTCCAAATCTTTTAAGCCCGATCGGACGGACACTGAACGCCCAGTTCTTCAGCAAATCCCC
Organism: Limonium bicolor; assembly: GCA_023374045.1. NCBI lineage: Eukaryota > Viridiplantae > Streptophyta > Magnoliopsida > Caryophyllales > Plumbaginaceae > Limonium > Limonium bicolor. The sequence continues at coordinate 368,520,922 of CM041776.1, read as the reverse complement.
AATTCGATTCGAGTACTAATTCACCAATTTCTCACAATCTACAGAACCAAATCGAGTGATTCTTGTTCCATTGAATCCGAAATTTGATTGCGGTTCTATTGATACTAATTTCCCCAATTATAATGCAGTATTTAATGGTTTTCGAATTCGGTTTCGAAGTTAGGGTATTTTCGGGTTTCCGAATTCGATTCTAACAAATTCTCTCAATCTAATGCGTAATTGATGCAATTGGAACATGGCTTTGACCGATAATGTAATATAGATTAGCAAGGTTGAAGGAATTTGAAGAAAACTTACCGGAAATTGCAATAACGGAGCAAACAGATTTCGGTTTTCTGGAAACGTTTTCGAACTTGACTGTTTCGAGGTGCCAACTTTGAGGATCTATAATTTACGTTCTAGATCGAGTTAGGCCATGTTCTTGGGCTCATTAGAAAGAAGAAATATAGATCTACACAATGATAGCAAGCACTAATCCTAACTCGCATCACACAGAAAGAAATCGAAGTCACAAAACACGAGTTTACCTCTCTGTTTCGGTATTATTTTATGTGCTGGCAAGACCGAAACTTTAGGCCTCTATATCTCCCAAATGGTTACGAATTGGACTTGGGCATAAACACAAAAGTTGTAGAGGGATTAGAGATCTTTACAACGAGCTAAAGAAATCGAATTTTGGTTGAAAGACGAGGAAGTTATGGCAAGACGAACTTTACCTGAAATCGAATGAAAACTGGAATCTGGGTTACGAATTCTCAAGGTGGCAACTTTGGATCAATATTCCCGTCGATGTACGATGAGTTAGGAGATGTATGAGTTATGGTTGTAAAGAGGGAATTAAGGAGAAAAGAATAGAGAAGACGGCACTGGAAAATTCGAAGTAACGAGTGAGATATAGCCGTCACAAGTTAGGTCAAAATCGGATGATTGTTGGAGAAAAACAAGGAGATAGAATCGACTAAGTGTTGGGGCGCACGAGAGGCTGACACGTGGCAGTTATAAAATTTTGGCTCTAAACTTCAAACTAGCATAACTTTGGCTAGGATGATCCGTTTTTGACGTTCTTTTTATCGATCTTCATGGTTTTTCATAACCTATTTATTGGTATAGGTTTCATGGCCTGGTTTGACCATTCTCAAAAAGTCAACTCTAGCAAGGCTTAATAAGCTTTAAGGTTTCTAGAATTTTATATTGACTTTTATGTTTCAAAACAATGTTCCAACACTTCCTAAAATCTTTATAATATATTTGGAGTGTTTAATAATTTTCCCAAGATTTATTGACTTATAAATCTTATTATTAAATTCATAGTACTATATAATAATGTATAATAATTAGGGTTAAATAGGAGAAAACCCCTAAATAAATCTCACAACCCCATATAATAATTTAATATTCATAATTCCATATAATAATTTAATATTCAGAATTCCATATAATAATTTAATACTTAATAGTATATTAAAGGTTTAATAAAAGAAATCCCCTAAATTAATTTAAATTAATTTAGGGGTATTTCAGCATATCCCCCTTAAAAGAAACTTCGCCTCGAAGTTTAAAAATCAACTAATAAGCACTCACACCGCTTCGGGTGTGCTGAGACAATAAAAGTTCCAATGAAATTCCATACCCAACCAATCCTTTATTTCCATCCATTTCCATAACAACATTCCACTCAAGATTACTCAAAATCGAACTGAATCAGGATATACCAAGATATGGCATGATGAAAATCAAAAGTCACATACTGAGTCATAATGCAAAAACCAAGCACATACAAACACCTCTCATTCTGCTAATACTGTTCTCCCTTTGCTAACAATGCAACGAGGCATAATCCGGATGAGATAACGAAGGAGGAGTATGCCAGCATATCCCCCTTAAAAGAGCTAAGGTACGCCCTCGTACCGCTACTAATGGCACATTCAAAGAATTCAACACCTTATTAACCAGCTTTGTTGAATTTTACTGCACCGTTGATTATATCTATGATCGTTATATATATCTGTATCTCTTGATTGTTATGTATTTGTATTTCCTTGGTGGTTATAAAATTTTATCTTATGGTTATTATCCATTCATTTAATGAATGATACGAATTATATGTCCATATATGATCATTTATCATATCAGTTATATTACCAAGCTATAAACCAGGTGTAACGTATTTGAGTAGTTTATAATAATATTTCAGATCATTTAATAATCTTCCAAAATTATCTTCAAGGGTTTATAGCCAACCATATGTTAAAACTCTATAAAATAAATATTTTCTGTGACTTTTCAAGTTTCAATTGTTTCTATGTTTACTTTATAAAATTTACTTATTATATAACTTCACCCAAGGCAGAATTTTAGAAAGTTCGTCCAAAATCTGATTCCTTTATCTTAAAATTTATACATTATATATATTATATATTTTTAAGGTAGGGACCCTGTATAAAATTTTAGGTCAAATGCATTAGTCTAATGAAAACTCACTCACTCTTGATAATTATTTTCCTTAAGGTTTGTTCTATGTAAGTATTCTTCTGATTATTAAATCTTAGTACTCTCTTAGACAATGGTGGCTTTTGGTAAATATCACTCTTAGTGTGTCTTTTAAAATTTTATACCTGTATAATGTTAAACTTCCAAGTAACATGAGGATTTTCAATCTTTAAGTAACTCTCAATTTTTTTTAAGATGCTCAATACTCAAGTATTTAAGGATCAATGATACTTAGTTTAGTATTACTCCACTCAATCTTTAAGTAACTTCTTTTATTGATTTTTTTTTATATCCAACCAGGGGTAGATGTTGTATCTTGGAGTACCCAAACTTAATCCCCTTCCTCCATATATAGGTTTTTCACCAAAGATTTAACTCAATAAACCCCTTTACATTTATGAGTTTTAATATCGGATCTTAAGATACAAATATTGATTTGTTCATTGTGGTTAGCAATGAAATATGCCTAGCTCAAGATTTCATGATGGTAACGTCTTACCACCACTTCCCCTCAAGTTCAACACAATCCATCACCTGCGTAGAAGATTATATACGGTTAGATGACAAGGCTTGTCTAGCCCCTAAACTTCTAGAAGTGGGTGTGCACCCCCACTACTTTCAGCCTAGGAGTTCGTCACACCAGGCACTTCCCGTAGGGTGTTAGGTTTATGTGTTTTCTTTCTAAAGTTAACATGGAGTTTTAATGTGTTTTACAAGTTCAGATGTTGATCTTTTCTAATACGCTACTAGTTCTTGTTAACTTAATAATTTTCTGGACTTGAGATTTATCTTAAACATTATCTTTAGGTAATAAATTGATACCAAGTAGTTCATGAGATTTATTTTCAACTTTAAAGGAGTTGAAGTACTTTCACATAATATCAATACTAATTTAATTATGTAAAGTTCTATTTGTATACTGTTTCCAACCAAAAGTATTCTTTAAAATTCTAGGAATTTGCGTGCTAGCTTTTAAAGGATTGCATTTTTAGCAATGTATTCTCCATGAGTATGCTTTTGAAAAGTAGCTTAATATTTGGTTTATCTCAACCAAAATCTTATCGTACCTAATATAGGATGTTCCAAACCTATATATATATATATTTCTGTAGTTTATTGTTGGAACGGTATAACAACACATCACACTCAACAGACATTCACAAAAGAAAAGTGTGTAAAGGAATCGTTCACAATTCCAAAAGGGTTAGGAGTCGTGCCTTACTGGAGTCCTCACTTCCCAATTCTACCCCAGTTCCCCAGTTTTAAGTGCACCTATACTCTAAGTATTTCACTCGGCTTGTTTTCTCGGGTTCAGAGCGTAACTACGCTCTGATACCACTTTCTGTAACGCCCCTACTTAACATAATTACAGCGGAAATAAAATACTAAAGGCGTACAGATCATCGGGTTCCAAACACCCGACACCAAACCTCACCAATTTACAACTTACAATCCACAAAAGCTACGGTCTGAACTCGAGAAAAACTTAACACAACATAATAGAAATTAAACATATTCTCTCTCTACAAAACCTAGTCCCATCCCAAACGCTCATTCTCTTCGTGGCCACCTGTAAATCAATTCGTACCTGCAAGATGAAACCAAGCAGCCCACCCCGAAAGGGGCGGGTCAGTTCCCTGGAATGGAACTGGTACAATTCTCCAAAAACAAACTTATAAAACATAACTCTTCAAAATAAACAGTAACATGAAAACAAACTCTTAAAAGTAAAACAGAGATAAAGCACTTCAAAACCATCAAGTTAAAGAGAAAAGAAAACAAGACAAAGATAGAGAACTTCCAAACCAAGACATCCACTTAAGTAGTCACACCACATAGTTAGTAAGCATCCATTGTTGATGTTAGAACCAATTCTGGTTAAGAAGAGAAAGACTTAAGTAGTCACAAAGGACCAGGAGTGACATTAATATCCATAACCCGTAGTAGACAGTTTATGTCTCCACCATTTCAGAAGATGATTCCCATAGACCAAATATAATCAAGAGTGGAATAAACCAATTGGGAGAGATGGCCCCCACCGCCAGTCAGTTGCCACAAGGGCGAGGTAAACAGACCTCCGCTGTCAGTTGCCACAAAGGGCGAGGTAAACAGACCTCCGCTGTCAGTTGCCACAAAGGGCGAGGTATAGCAGACCTCCGCTGCCACCGACCCGTTCTCGGTCATCGGTGAAAAGTGTGTGCACCACTTAATAAAAGAATCCATACTCAGTACCAAGATTAACATTTTCCCATATTCCCATTAGATTATTAACTGCACAAGAGCAATACCAAAACACTCAGTCCTACAGAGTGCAGAGGCGTAAACCCTCAACAATTAATTTCCAATAGAAAGAATCCATTCCAAATAAGGCTGATCAAACTCGACTCATGGATGAAACAATACCCATAGTCCAAAGGAAGAATTTACCAATACCAGATATTTTCCTATATTCCCAGTTACCCCACTAGATCATTAACTGCACCAGAGCAATACCAAAACACTCAGTCCTACAGAGTGTAGAAGCGTAAACCCTAGGCAGTTAATATCTAGTGAAACAACTAGATAGGAGGAACCAATAACCAAGGAAGTTTCACATACAGGCTCAGTTAGTCACATCAAGCTCAGTTAGTCACACAACAGTCTCATTCTGAAACCCATTCAAGATCAGTTGGTGTTCCAAAACATTCCATAAAGTCCATAACACAACAAGCTGAGTACGAGAAATCGTACAAAACATTCCATAAGGTCCAAAACACAACAAGCTGAGTACGAGAAATCGTACAAAACATTCAACAAAGTCCAAAACACAACAAGCTGAGTACGAGAAATCGTACAAAACATTCCATAGAGTCCAAGACACAACAAGCTGAGTACGAGAAATCGTACAAAACATTCCATAAAGTCCAAAACACGTCAAGCTGAGTACGAGAAATCGTACCTGGGTAACGTTGTAGCAGTTCTAATCTACTTGCGCAAACAATCAACAGTACTCTGAAGAATATTAAAGGTAGTCTATCATCAATCACTTGTAGCCCACGTTAAACTTAAATAAACTCCTCACTGTTATTTCTAAATCTCAGTTGTCTTTTAAGCCCTCACCTAAATGCTATGAATAACCTTTGACTTGTCTTAGAATGTTGTATAACTCAAGGTTGTAAGACCAAGGAATGTATTTTATTAACACTTGTTAATTGTTCCACCCTTATCCACTTTTCCCATACCTAACCATAATTCTCACATTAAAGACCTTTATAACATAAGTGCATTATACGTTATTCAATCAATCTTAGAATTTCAATAACAATTCTTAAGCTCAATACTTTTATTCTTACTTTAGGACATACATCGTGTTATGACCAATGATGGTTTATCTTAGAATACTACTATTATTTCACAATTTATTGACTATGTATCTTTATCAATATCTACTAGATAATCCATTATAACTAAGTCTTCCCCCTTAACTTAATTAAGATCTACATCCCGTATACTGAAATTAGTGTTGTATAACTTATTTGAGCTACTAAACTCAATTATCTTATCTTTAGTTCAGAATGGCCTTTAACTACAACCATCTATTAATCTTGTCATAAGTTGTTAAATTACTTTTCATCTTGAAATAACCATATTATAGTTAACTCAAACTTATCGAACTCTCACATTTAGTATCCACAAGGTATATTATTTACTTAACCATAACTTTATAATAAGGTGTCTTAAGATAACCTTTTATGTATCCTTACTTACATTTAATCTCCTAACTGTTTTTACTTTTACACACATTCTCTCTATAGACCATGTATAATCCTTTTATATTAAACTTCGTTAAACTCAAGTCTTAAATACATTTTATATTGTTTACAAAACCTAAAGTTTCAAAAGAATAACTTAATAAATCAATTCCCTTTATTGTATTTAGGATGGACATTATATCTTAGCATGAGGTAGAATTTATCAAAGAATTAAATTCTGGTTCGTAAGTGAAATTGTCAATTACTTAATAAGATAATATATTCTGAACAAACTCCATACCTTATATTCAAATGACACATTAATACTTCCAGTGTCAAAAGGTAAATCAATATAATCTCTTATGTAACCTAATTTCATCTAATTAAAGGTTTAAAGATTTTAAGTATCTAATTTCTATTTACAAACCTCCTCATAAATTCTAACTACTAAATACATTACTTAACTATAAAATCACATCCTGAATATTGGTGTTAAATGTATTTATATGGCTTAACTAGTTGTAAGAAACTTAAGGATTATTATTTAGATTAAATTCCTAATCATAGTTTAATGTAGTTTTATATCATAATCCCCTTTTAATGATTTTATCTTAAAATATTAAGTTATTACTCAATACTATAAATATTAAGAAATAATTAAATCTAGACTTATTTATCCTCTTCACCTTTAGATGTAAAAGTAACTCATTTATTTTATTATTGTTTACATAATAAGAACATTTAAATGTAAAAGTATTTCATTCATTTATTATTAATTATATAATAAGATCTATTTGTGTAACACTTTATGTAAACTAATTCCAAATATTCCTAAATTTCAACTTATTAATTTCTTAACCAAATTATAGATTTACATTGTGGTCATTGACTAAATATATACGTATATTTAAATACTGTTTATATAAATCTTAGAAATTCAAAGATAACTAAAAACTCAACCTATAACCATAAATTAATACCACCTCATATAATATTCTTTTATTAGTATCATGTAGAGGTTTAGTTTAACTCATTAATTCCTTCATATTATATTTTCTATAAGGTATTTTATTCCTTTTATTTATTTATTTATCGTATATATATATCCTTCCTATTATATTTCTCACAAGGAATGTTATTTCCTTTATCTATTTTTATTGTATTTATATACACATATATATATATATATATACCCACATATATCAAGATTTATCCAGAACATTCTTTAAGAAATTCTATTGTATTTAATTATATTTAATATCTTTTAGACATATCCACAACTGATTTATGGTTTATAAAATAGAGTATTTCCCTTAGTTTTAGTTAAACATATTAGCTTCCATATTATATATAATAAATAAAATGTAGTTTAGTTAAATTCCTTGATTTAATATAAGTTTCTATTTATTTCTCTCATATAAATATATATATAAATATATGTAACAATTTTTACTTCACTTAAAGTTAATACCCAAAATATTTATAAACATACTGTATTAAATGTTAATTAGTCTTATTATATTTTCCCCAACCTATAAAGTTCATTAATCAACTATACTTTAATTTTTGATTACATTAAAATATATATTATAAGTTATTCTTATGAAAAACTCACAAACCCAATTTTTAAAACCTTTTCCCGTTGCCCAAAAATTCCCAAACTTAATATACAGTAACTATAACATTTTAGACATATTATAAAATTTTTATTTCATAAACATATCTTTTTAATTTAGCCAAATAATTCCAGAAAACCCGTAACTTGCAAAAATCGTAACTTATGTTTAAAAACTCCAAAACCATATTAATTTACATCATAATAAACTAGATTTTATAAGGAATCTATGTTTAAAATTTCAAGTCAAAATACATTCGGGAAGACCATTAACTAAATTCAACAAGTTAGGGTTAAATTCTGAAATATTATAAAACTTAAACAATCTTTATAACCCATGATCTAATCTCGGCCGTCCAAATCTTTTAAGCCCGATCGGACGGACACTGAACGCCCAGTTCTTCAGCAAATCCCCAATTCGATTCGAGTACTAATTCACCAATTTCTCACAATCTACAGAACCAAATCGAGTGATTCTTGTTCCATTGAATCCGAAATTTGATTGTGGTTCTATTGATACTAATTTCCCCAATTATAATGCAGGATTCAATGGTTTTTGAATTCGGTTTCGAAGTTAGGGTATTTTCGGGTTTCCGAATTCGATTCTAACAAATTCTCTCAATCTAATGCGTAATTGATGCAATTGGAACATGGCTTTGACCGATAATGTAATATAGATTAGCAAGGTTGAAGGAATTTGAAGAAAACTTACCGGAAATTGCAATAACGGAGCAAACAGATTTCGGTTTTCTGGAAACGTTTTCGAACTTGACTGTTTCGAGGTGCCAACTTTGAGGATCTATAATTTACGTTCTAGATCGAGTTAGGCCATGTTCTTGCGCTCATTAGAAAGAAGAAATATAGATCTACACAATGATAGCAAGCACTAATCCTAACTCGCATCACACAGAAAGAAATCGAAGTCACAAAACACGAGTTTACCTCTCTGTTTCGGTATTATTTTATGTGCTGGCAAGACCGAAACTTTAGGCCTCTATATCTCCCAAATGGTTACGAATTGGACTTGGGCATAAACACAAAAGTTGTAGAGGGATTAGAGATCTTTACAACGAGCTAAAGAAATCGAATTTTGGTTGAAAGACGAGGAAGTTATGGCAAGACGAACTTTACCTGAAATCGAATGAAAACTGGAATCTGGGTTACGAATTCTCAAGGTGGCAACTTTGGATCAATATTCCCGTCGATGTACGATGAGTTAGGAGATGTATGAGTTATGGTTGTAAAGAGGGAATTAAGGAGAAAAGAATAGAGAAGACGGCACTGGAAAATTCGAAGTAACGAGTGAGATATAGCCGTCACAAGTTAGGTCAAAATCGGATGATTGTTGGAGAAAAACAAGGAGATAGAATCGACTAAGTGTTGGGGCGCACGAGAGGCTGACACGTGGCAGTTATAAAATTTTGGCTCTAAACTTCAAACTAGCATAACTTTGGCTAGGATGATCCGTTTTTGACGTTCTTTTTATCGATCTTCATGGTTTTTCATAACCTATTTATTGGTATAGGTTTCATGGCCTGGTTTGACCATTCTCAAAAAGTCAACTCTAGCAAGGCTTAATAAGCTTTAAGGTTTCTAGAATTTTATATTGACTTTTATGTTTCAAAACAATGTTCCAACACTTCCTAAAATCTTTATAATATATTTGGAGTGTTTAATAATTTTCCCAAGATTTATTGACTTATAAATCTTATTATTAAATTCATAGTACTATATAATAATGTATAATAATTAGGGTTAAATAGGAGAAAACCCCTAAATAAATCTCACAACCCCATATAATAATTTAATATTCATAATTCCATATAATAATTTAATATTCAGAATTCCATATAATAATGTAATACTTAATAGTATTATTAAAGGTTTAATAAAAGAAATCCCCTAAATTAATTTAAATTAATTTAGGGGTATTTCAATGAAACCAAGCAGCCCACTCTGAGAGGGGTGAGTCAGTTCCCTGGAATGGAACTGGTACAATTCTCCAAAACAATATTTAAAACATAACTCTTCAAAATAAACAGTAACTTGAGATCAAACTCTTAAAAGTAAAACAGGGAAACAAGGCACTTTAAAATCACCAAATCAAAGATAACAAGTTAAGGATAAAGATAAATAATAAAAAGGTAAAGTTAGTCGGTTAGAATAAACCACACCATAAGTTAGTGAGTGTCCAAAGCCTTAGTTAGATTAAGTTCCAGTTAGGAGTAGAAAGACCAAGTAGTCACCAGGACTAGGAATGATTGATAGATAACGAAGAATCCAAAAACCCAAGAGTAGAATAAACCTCAACGCCAAGTACGTCCTTTTAGGACAGGGGATATACAGCCCCTCTCTGTTAACTACGTCCACTAAGGACAGGGGATATACAGCCCCTCTCTGTTAACCACGTCCACTAAGGACAGGGGATATACAGCCCCTCACTGTCTATCACGTCCCTTTTTGGGACAGGGGATATACAGCCCCTCACTGTTACCATTGAAGACGCGCGCACGTCGAAACCTCAAGAACCAGCTCATGGATGAAACAAAATCCAGAGTCAAAAGAAGAATTTACCAAAGTTGACCTTTTCCAAATTCCCACTACATCACTAACTACCCAGAGCAATACCAAAACACTCAGTCCTACAGAGTGCAGAAGCGTAAACCCTAAGCAGTCAATGTCTAATGGAACAACCAAATAGAAGGAACCAATACCCAAGTGAATTTCACATCCAAGGCTCAGTTAGTCACACAAGCTGGGTTATTCACACAACCATTTCCTTTTTAGAAATTCCTCTTAAAGTCAGTTAGCGTTTTCCAAAACATTCCACAAGTCAATCAGCAAAAATATCGGAGTACGAGAAATCGTACCTGGACAACGCTGTAGCAGTTCTAGTCAACTTGCGCAAACAATCAACAGTACTCTGAAGAATATTAAAGGTAGTCTATCATCAATCACTTGTAGCCTACGTTAAGCTTAAATAAACTCCTCACTCTTATTTCTAAGTCCCAATTGTCTTTTAAGCCCTCACTTAAATGTTATGTATACACTCTGACTTGTCTTAGAATGTTGTATAACTCAAGGTTGTAAGACCAAGGAATGTATTTTATTAACACTTGTTAATTGTTCCACCCTTACCCACTTTACCCATACTTAACCATAATTCTCACATTAAAGACCTTTATAACATAAGTGCATTATATGTTATTCAATCAAATCTTAGAATTTCAATAACAATTCTTAAGCTCAATACTTTTACTCTTACTCTAGAATAAACATTGTATTATGACCCACGATAGGTTTATCTTAGAATACTATACTATTAATTCACAATGTAATGATTATGTACTTTAACAATATTACCAAATAAACCATCATGATTAAGTTTCCCCTTAACTTAATTAAGATCTACATCTTGTATATTGGAATCATAGTGTTGTAGATACATTTTATTATAACTTAGTTGAGCCACTAAACTCAATTATCATACCTTTAGTTCAGAATGACTTTTAATTACAACCATCTAATACACTTGTCATAAGATGTTAAATTGCTTCTCATCCTGAATAACTATACTATAGTTAACTTACATTTAACGAATTAATCTTACATTTAGCATTCACAGGGTATATTATATGTTTTATTATTACCTATACAATAAGGTGTTTAGTATAACCTTTTATGTATCCTTACTTACATTTAATTTCCTAAATGTTTTATTTTACACACATTCTCTCTATAGACTATGCATAATCCTTTGTACTAAACTTCATTAAACTTAAGCCTTAAATACGTTTTAAATTGTTTGACAAAACCTAAGGTTTCAAAGGAATAACCTAATAAATTAATTTCCTTTATTGTATTTAGGATGGACAATATATCTACATAGAGTAGAATTTATCAGAGAATTAAATTTTGGTTCATAAGTGAAATTGTTAATTATTTAATAAGATAATCTATTATGAAAATTCTCATATTTTTTTATTCAGATAACCCATCACTACTTCCCATTACCGTAAAGTATATCAATGTAATATCTTATGTAACTTAATTTTATCTAATAAAAGGTTTTAAGTATCAAATTCCTATTTATAAACCTTCCTATAAATTCTCACTACTAAATACCTCACTTAACTGTAAACTCACATCCTGAATATTGGTAATAAATGTATTTTATATGGCTTATCTAATTCTAAGAAACTTAAGGATAATTATTTAGATAAATTTCCAAATCATCGTTTAATATAGATTATATCATAATCCTTTTAATGATTCTATCTTAAAACATTAAGTTATATTTTAATACCATAAATGTTAAGAAATGATTAAATCTAGACTTACTAATCCACCTCACATTTAGATGTAAAAGTATTTTACTTATTTTATTATGGTTTATATATTAAGAATATTTAGATGTAATCGTATTACATTTGTTTATCATTAATTATAGAATAAGATCTATTTGTGCAACATTTTATGTAATCTAATCACAATTTTTCCTAAGTTTAAGTTATTAATTACTTAATCCCAATTTTAGATTTATATTCTGATCATTGACAAATAATACTATACATGTATTTTAATATGATTTACATATAAACCTTGGAAATTCAAAGGTAACTCTTTAAGCCTAATACATTACTATAATTTAATACCACCTCATATAATATTATTTTATTAGTATTATGTAGGGGTTTAGTTTAACTTATTAATTCCTTCGTATTATATTTCCTATAAGGTATTTAATTTTATTATGTTTACTGTGTATATATTTATATATACTAGGATTTGTACAAAACATTATTTATGTAGTTTTATTGTATTTAATTATTTATATTAACTTTTACACACACCTACATCCAAAATATGGTCAATAAAATAAAGTATTTTCCTTAGTTTCAATTAAGTATATTAACTACCATATTATATAATTAATATAAATGTAGATTAATTTAGCTCCTTGATTTAACCTAAGTTACTATTTTATTTCTTTTACATATAGTGTAAAATATATATATATATATATATGTATATATTCCTTAATTTTAATTAAGAATATTAACTCCCATATAATATAATAAATAAAACGTAAAAATAATTATATTCCTTGATTTATATAAGTTTCCACTTAAATATGTATATATACATATATGTAAATAATTTCACTTCTATTAAAAACTAATACCTAAACATTTATAAACTTACTGTTATAAAATCTTAATTTAGTGTTCCATATTTTCCCAGCTTAAAAAGTTTATTAACAAACCATACTTTAATTTTTTGTTACATTAAAAACCATATATTATAAGTTATTCTTATGAAAAACTCATAAACACAATTTTTAAAACCTTTTACCACTGCCCAAAAATCCCCAAATTTAATATACAGTAACTATAACATTTTAGACATATTATAAAAAATTTATTTCATTAAAATATCATTTTAATTTAGCCAAATAATTCCAGAAAACCCGTAACTTGCCAAAATCATAACTTATGTTTAAAAACTCCAAAACCATAATAATTTACATCAAACTAAACTAGATTAAATAAGGAATCTATGGTTAAAATTCAAGTCAAAACACATTCGGGGAGGTATTTAAATTAATTCAACAAGTTAGGGTTTATTTCTGAAATCATAATAAAAACTTATACTCTTAATTTGAAATGATCTAATCTCAGCCGTCCGTTTCTTATAACCACGATCGGACGGCTGCTGTATGTCGAGTTCATCATCTGCCCCCAAACCCAATTCGAGTACTAAATCACTAATTTCTCACAATCTACAGAACCAAATTGAGTGATTCTTGTTTCTATGGTTTGGAAATTCAATTACGATTCTAATGATACCAATTTCCCCAATTATAATGCAGTATTCATCGGGTTTTGATTTCTGTTTCGAAGCTAGGGTTCTTAATGGTTTCCGAATTCGATTTTGCAAAATTCTCTCAATACAAGGCTTAATTGATCAAATTAACAGTTGGGCTAAGTCAATATTGAAAAATTGAGTGTCAAAGTATGAGGAATTGAACGGAGACTTACCAGGGAAGCACCGGTGACGGAAATCGTAATCGGTTTCTGGAAATAAAATTCGAACTCGAGCTGTTCGAGTAGCGAACTTTGGAGATCTATAAAATACGTTCTAGATCGAGTTAGGCCATGTTCTTGGGCTCATTAGAAAGAAGAAACATAGATCTACACATTGATAGCAAGAACTCACTCTAACTCGCAATACACAGAAAGAAATCTAAGTCGAAAGTTACGAGTTTATACCTTCCGTTTTCTGGAAAAATCCATGATTTTATGTGATGACAAATCCCCAACTATAGACACCTCTCTCTTCCAAACGGTTGGGAATTAGCTTTGGTCATCAACATGAAAGTTGTAGAGGGATTAGAGCTCTTCAAAACGAGCTAAAGAACGTGAAATTTGGATGAGAAACGAAGACGTTATGGCTAGACGAAGTTACCTGATTCGAAGGAAAAACTGGAAACTGCAGTTTCGGCTTTTGCAAGGTGGCTACTTTGATTTGATTTTCCGGTTGATTTAGGATGAGTTAGTGTTAGTGTGAGTTATGGTTGTTTAGAGGAAATGTAGGAGAAGGCAACAAAGAAGACGAAACTCAAAAATTCCATAAGATGAGAAAGTTATGAAGGTCACAAGATAGCGCAAAAAACTGATTTCTGTTGGCGAAAAACAAGGAGAAAATCGACTAAGTGTTGGGCGGCCTGTGATTGACTGACACATGGCAGATCTCAAAGTTTTGACTCTAAACTTCAATCTAGCATAACTTTGGCTAGGATGATCCGTTTTTGACGTTCTTTTTATCGATCTTCATGGTTTTCCATAACCTATTTATTGGTATAGGTTTCATGTGCTAGTTTTACCATTCTCAAAAAGTCAACCCTAGCAAGGCTTAATAAGCTTTAAGGTTTCTATAATTTTATTTGACTTTTATGTTTCAAAACAATGTTCCAACTCTTTCTAAAATCTTTAAAATACATTTGGAGTGTTTATAAATTTTCCCAAGATTTATCGACTTATAAATCTTATTATTAAATTCATAATACTATATAATAATATATAATAATTAAATATTTAATTGTATTCTTTAGAGTTAAATAGGAGGAATCCCCTAAAATAATTTCAATAATTCCATATAATATTAAAACTCATAATTCCATACAATAATTTAATATTCATAATTCCTTATACTAATTTAATATTCATAATTCCATATAATAATTTAATAGTTAATAGTATTATTAAAGGTTTAATAAAAGAAATCCCCTAAATTAATTTAATTAATTTAGGGGTATTTCAGTATATCCCCCTTAAAAGAAACTTCGCCTCGAAGTTTAAAAATCAACTAATAGGCACTCACACCGCTTCGGGTGTGCTGAGACAATAATAATTCCAATGAAATTCCATACCAATCCAATCCTTTATTTCCATCCATTTCCATAACAACATTCCACTCGAGATTACTCAAAATCAAAACGAACCAAGATATACCAAGACATAGCATGATGAAAATCAACAGTCCCATACTGTGTCATTATGTAAAAACCACGCACATACAAACACCTCTCGTTCTGCTAATAAGGCAACATGGCATAATCTGGATGAGGTGACGAAGGAAGAGTATGCCAGTATATCCCCCTTAAAAGAGCTAAGGTACGCCCTCGTACCGCTACTAACGACACATTCAAAGAATTCAACACCTTATTAACCAGCTTGTTGTAAATTTTATTGCACCGTTGATTTTATCTGCGATCGATATATATATCTGTATCTCTTGATTGTTTTGTATTTTCTTAACTGTTGTAAAATTTTATCTTATGATTATTATCCATTCTTTATATGTCCATTATATGTTCATTTTATCATATCAATTATATTAACAAGCTACAACTCAGCTGTAACACACTTGAGTAGTTTAAAATAATATTTCAGATCATTTAATAATCCTAGATAATTGAAAACGTATAATTTGGTTCTACACGTTAACATCCAGAGACTGTAAACCAAACACCAAGAAATATAGTGGTTCGGCCAATGATCTGGCCTACGTCCACTTCTAGACAATATCTTTATTCCTTCTTTTGGTATTACAAGTTTAGAGAGCTTTCTAATGTTTTCTCTCTCTTCTAGTATTGTGTGTCCTTACAAATGAGCCCCCCTCTCTATTTATAGACTTTCTAGGGTGAAGTCTATCTCTTAACCCTTGTACATGTGGTATCACTTTATTGGAGCAACCCTCCTATTTTTGGCACTTTTCTCCTTGTAAAGCCTTCCAGTCTCATAGTATAGGATGCGGGATCCGGTCATAGAGCACGGGGCCGGAATACGGGACCCGATCATAGAATGCGGAGCCAGAATACGGGACCCGGTCATAGAATGCGGGGCTGGAATGCGGGACGTAGTCATAGGGCCTAGGACCCGGATTTGGTGCTTGGTGCCCAAATTGGAGCCCGAACAGGGTCCTGAAGGAGGCTTAGGGTCTGGGCCGGGGTCTAAGGTCTGGACCGCTTTGACCTTTTGTCTTCATCACATTCTTGCCCTTCTCATCAGTCCCACAAGTTCTACTTTAGTACTTAAAAAAGTGGAACTTACAAAAAAGAGAGATAGAATTTTACATTTTCTCCTTTCTCTTATCTCCTATCTCCTAGTCCCACAAGTTCTTTTTCTTTAGTTTTTACAAAGAAACATGAACTTACAAAAAGTCGGTACAATTAGTACAATCAAAAGTCCCACAAGTGTCTTTCTTCTGAATTTTGACAAATTGGAAATTCTGGGACATAATCTTCGAGATAATATATCTTGATCGATGGATCCCATAATATCTTGATGGATGGATCCCCTGATGTTCTGATATATAATATTTAAGAAGGCCAGAAATCCAAAAAGTCCAGAAGTCCATAATAAGATCTTCATAAAGAAGACCAATGGTTCTTTTAATAAGAACCATTCCCTTTTTGAAAGGGTGAAATAATATGATGATTAAATCTTTGCTTTTACTAGCCAAAGGATGATAATTCCCTTAAAGGGAGAATAGAGATAACATATTTTCCCAACTTTGCTTATGCTAGCCAAAGGATGGTACTTGTGATTCAAGTATGGTGCGGCGTCCCACACCTAACAATGCACCCATTACAGGCGACCAGAGCTCCTGATAGGTCCAGAGATGGGTTTTTTTTTGTTGGCTCGATGGCCGGGTTTCATTTCAACCCAAAGTGTTACTTTTCAAGGCACAAGTGCCTGCGGCTCGTTGGTCGGTGCTTTCTTTTACTTTCAAGGCATGATAGCCTGCGGCTCGTTGGCCGGTGCTTTCTTTTTCTTTCAAGGCATGATAGCCTACGGCTCGTTGGCCGGTGCTTTCTTTTACTTTCAAGGCATGATAGCCTGCGGCTCATTGGCCGGTGCTTTCTTTTACTTTCAAGGCATATAGCCTGCGGCTCATTGGCCGGTGCTTTCTTTCAAGGCATATAACCTGTAGGTGTTACTTTCTTGACTCGATAGCCTTTATTCTTGCTTTCTTCGAATACCTCAGGGGGTGATCAGTCCCCTGGAAAAAGGTACC
The DNA here is from genome assembly GCA_023374045.1 of Limonium bicolor. NCBI lineage: Eukaryota > Viridiplantae > Streptophyta > Magnoliopsida > Caryophyllales > Plumbaginaceae > Limonium > Limonium bicolor. The sequence continues at coordinate 368,503,504 of CM041776.1, read as the reverse complement.
TGCACTTTCTTTATAAACTTATTAGTATGATAGTGCAGAAATGATGCAGACCCTTTGAAATTTTGTTGAGATAGATTTTTTTACAAAATACCACTTTTGAAGGTATCCAAAATAATAGAATTCGTAAGGATGAATGGTTGTTTGAAGTGAGCGGCCCTCCTGGGCACTGCCTTCTGCTTGACTGATCTCAGCCTTCACGCTGCTGCTCTGGAGATAAAAAATGTTCCTCCCGGGTGACATTTCTAGACAGTGAGCTGGGGTTCTCTCCATAAGGCCAAACAGAACTATTTTCTCTTCTTGATCCAACTGTCATGAGCATACAGTTCCATCCGATGCGGCACTAGTGGACCTGTGGCCGAAGCAATTAGTTTGTAGAGATGTAACCGATAGGCACCCATAAAATGCTGAGGCTGCACTTTTTCCAAACTTCTGTGTTCTTGTCGTAGAACATAGCAGCTCCTAACCCAAATTTAGCGACAAAGATTGTCTCTCCATTTCCTCATTCCGTCACTTTATTGATGTACTGCGGGAATCAAAAGGCTTGTCCGGCAACACCATGCGTGTTCGATTTCTTTTTCCAGCTGTTTGCTGATGAACTCGTTAGAGTGAGCACTCGCTTTTCACATCTTGAAACATAGAATCAGAAAAGGAATTTTCCTTTTGCTTTTGTTAGAACGTCATGCAAGCACTTTGCAACTGAGCGGCAGCTGCGCAAAAATTTCCAAGGCGTCGACTTCAAAGACAACTCCAGCTGCCTGAGGTAAGTAGTCATCTAGTCTGGAGTGATGACGGGAGTGACCTGGAAAGTCAACTTTGTGGACTGGCCTGATTTTACCACTCCGTCAAAAGAAGCTCATAATAATCAATGCATATCCAAATAGCTAATAGCAGTTCTATCATTCAGATTTTATTTATGTAGGGATTGCAAGCCGCAGCAGGTATTCACTATGCTTATAAGGTACAACAATTATAGAAGTAAGGAAAAAGATTTTTTTTTTTTAAAAAAAAGACGATGAGTAATAAACATGAAGGATTGGACCGTATCTGCATATCTTTTGGAGCTGAAAATTTGTTGAAAACAAATACTACCCAAGCGGTAAGAAGACTTTACGTCCCAAGTCTATTGACAGGATAAACCTGATAACCAGCAGTAAGTGGTAAAAAGAACCTTTTATAGCAGGTTTTGGTCAGGGCACCAAAAATTCATTCAAGAAAGTACAGAATAAACAAAGATTAAATTTGAACATCGATGAAGAAATAATCACAGCCAAGGGGTCTGCCAAGACAGATTTAAAATTGTTAACAAAAGAGAATCATGTCACCAAGATAATACTGAAGCATTGAGCAAAGAATGTAGCAGCAGACATAGGTTTTAAATTGAGAACGTTTTGTACCCCCTTCCTTGATTTAGTTTAGAGCACCGAAGACTTAACAGATCATTTCAAAGTGACCGCAGCAGTGTTGGTGTTACTTTATTCAGCCGTAAAGGGTTTTGCAGAATTAAAATGAACATTTTACGGCAGCTTGCCTAAGCTGTGTCAGTAAGACAGCTGCAAACAATTAATGAAGCAGCATATGTCAAGAGCTGAGTAATATTACAAAACCAGTGTGTATAGCCAGTTTATATTGAGAAAACGCTTTAGAAGAACTTTCAGCAAATGTCTATGAATAAAGTTTTAAAGAACGTAAAGATGTAATCTAACGAATCAAGGAATATTGAACTAATGAAATAATGGAAGACAAAGAACGGAGATCATGCTCTGCACTCCTACTTTCTTTGAAAGATGTTGCTGGAAGTATAGTATAAGATTTTAGGAGCCAAAACAGTGTAATTTCTAAACAGTTCCTTATTAATGACAAATGAATCGGCTAAGAACATTCAACATAAAGATTAGTAAAACAGAAACAGGAATCAAGTGTCTTTATGAGAGCAACTAGTAGCCTTGTTAGGTCTTCAAAAACAGAGCAATAACTAAAACAGATGCAGCATTACAAAGCTACTAAAGCAAGCCTTACTTAGCAGTGCAAATGTGTATTTCCTCAAATTTTCACAGCAGAAATTTAGGTCTTATAACCGAGAAGAATTTAGGTTAAAAGCTAATCATAGCAGTAGTATAAATAGTAGTAAAATGAGGAGCAAACTTATCAGGTCTAAATCGATCTATCTACCCACGCGGTAGTGTATAAAATTTTGAACATAACCATGCCATAGTTCCCGGTTGATTTTTTATCAGATTTTGTTTTTTGACAGTAGACAATAGTGGCAAAATAAAGCTACGGTAGACGTACATGTAGCAGCAGAATGATCTTATGAACCCTTTCCAATTAAATCTAATGACAGGATAAAAATCAGGCAGAACACATGAGCAAATGGCTATATTCATGGTGCAAAACTATGTGAGATAAGTGAATCATGCTATGATTTTGTTATTGTCCAAAACTGCCAAAAATAGCGTGCAGTAACAGCTTAAACCTTGGAGTAATTATAGAGCACGAAAATTGATCACACAGTAGCTGTTGATTTGGAAGCAAACGGATATTACCCCGATAATTACACAGTGAAGTTGAGTTGCATGAGTAAAACAAAAACATTTGATTTGGAAGTTATGTGTTCGCTAGAATGGATCTCTTGATCAAATAGCGGTTTTGGAAGCCAAATAATATGGTAAAAAAGTGAGCATTTGCTTGTATAACCGAACTGGGCAGTATAAACAAGAGTAGTGCAACTGAAATTAAACGAGGTAAACAATCAAGCAGACTGAAATGGCATACTATGATAGCTGAGATTAGTAAAGAAATTGCCAATTTAAATAGATTTTACCATGCTTAGGCCTATTGACCACATCAACTCTGTAAATAGTGACATATCAGTCACTTCAAAGATGAAGAAACAGACAGTGGTTGGGACAAGGTAAAGACCAGACAAGATTCAAAGCTAGATTACCGTTAAAAATAGCTGCAACAAGAGACATGTACCATGCTCTTTAGAGTTTGGTAGTAGTGGCGTATTGGAGTTGTAAGGTCGCTGTATGATAGGTGTAAACCGATTTATAATGAGAAAGCTTCGGGAAGAACTTTAAGTAAATGCTCTATGAGTAAAGTTTTAAAGAACGTAAACTAATGAATCAATGTACTTTAAACTGACGAAATAAGAAAGAATCAGGCATAAATTTTTGTATGCCAAAATAAATCATTTTTAGGCTAGGCCTAAGAATTCCCGTTGTTTAGCAAAACAGTAGCTTTTGGAAGAAGGAAGTGAAGTTTTCAAATGCAGGTCCAACTTTTAAGATGAGATACACAGCACTTAAAATGAAGTGAGATATATCTGAGAATTTTAGTAAGACATTTTGCTCATTGTTGCAAATATCAATACCAGTTAACAACCTATTGTTTGACAGGAAACATAAAAAACCCAATTGTAACAGACATTACTGATGTGAAAGGTAATAAAATTTTAGAGTTGCACATCATAACCAAGCAGAAATCTCGGATTTAAACTAAGCAAAATAATTTTGCACATATTCCTCATGGAATTTCTGCAGTTTCTTAGACTGATCAAAACCAAAATTGATCAAGGGTAGGCTAAAGTAACAACAGCTTAATCAGAAGTACCTGAAATTTGCAGCTACATACTACTTTAAGAAGTAAAAAAAAGAAGGAGCCGAGATTCGTAACAGGTAGATGCAATAGGAATAGATTTTATCGTTTATTTTGGCAGAAAAGACATTTGAGACAAGTATATTTAATCGACGATAAGAATTAGGAGCAAAACTGCTTTGTACAAGGGATGAAAAGCTGTATGAAATGACATAACAGGTGATACGTAACCCTTTCCAATTGATCAATCATGACTTGAATTTTATAGCAAAGGATTTTTTGATAGGAATATAGACGATTTAATTTAATACAGACCACTCTAACAAAGGAGATCACTGGCGAATGCAACAAATGTTTTGCCTTAAAGATGATTCTCTTGGTAGCAGTAAAAATATATAAGGTAGACTGGTGCACATTTCATTATGTAGAAATTTGCTTTGAAATAAATTGATGCTGAACATTTGTAATCAGAAGAGTGCTTTATCAGAGCGAAATCAATTTGGGAGAGATTTCAATATGTGTTTGATCCTGAGGGTTGTAAAATGACCTGAAGTAAGATCAGAAACCAAAATTCATGATGAGGAGGGCTAAAAGCAAAACAGGCCTTATTCTTTGACCAGTTAGCGACAGGCAACAAAGGTTTTAACAACACATGAGCTGTTTTATGCAACAACAACAAAATTATTGACCAGGACGCGCTTTTAGTACTCATAATCTGAAATACCCCAAACCTTGATATGTTGTTAAACGTTTAACTATGGTATGTAAAGGCTAAAAAGTGCCTTAGAAACATCAGTGGACAATTTAAACCATAGTAAAATGCAATAAAACACTAAGATACAGTTTGAGCAAAAACATGCTCTAAGCTAGGAGTGAACTTGGTTAGGACCCCAAAGAGCCTACCAAGACTTAATAATATTCAATTATGATTTAATAAGGCTAATTAAGTCCTTAGGAAACCTTGGTAGACAATTAAACCAAACAAAACACGAATAAATGCCTTAAAGTCAATATAGGCAAAAATGTGCTCTAAGCTTGGGACAAATTTGTATAAGACCTAATGGTCACACCTATACCTTAAAATATGTTAATGAACATATTAAATCAATTACCCAAGAAAACCAAGCTTGAAAACAAGTTAAAACACGAAATGTGCTTTAAGGAGTCTTAAAGCACATTTTTGAAAAATTGTCTTGTAAATGAGTTTTGAATGGCTAAATGTCCATCATTACTCTTTAATTAACATGTGTACTATATAGTATCACATTTAGAAGTCTATATCAATGGGAAATCAAAAATTTCACAAATATGTGCCTTAGTTTGTGAATAGTAACCAAAATGTGCAAATTTATAACATAAGTCAATATAAGTAAGTTTATTGGTCAACAAAGACTATTATACCCCTAGGTAGAGATGGGGGCCGGTTTTTATCATGGTGAGTCACCAACATGTAAAAGAAATCAATTAAAGAAAGGAAGGAAAAGTAAGTAAATGAAGAAAGTTACTTTATAACATAAATATCTTCCAAAAGCAAAACTTATCTTCATTTCTCCCTTCCTCCTTCATTTCCCACGTCTTCAAGCTCCCTTCCTCCCTTCCATTTACGATTTGCTATAGTTCCACACAAGAACTCCATCTTTGAATGCTTGTAACTCCTAGCTCCATAGTCCAAATTCAATTTCAAGACCACCATTCTTCTAGTTGGAGCAAGCTCTACACTTCTATCTTTCAAACCTTCAAAAGCCTCATTTCGGTGCCAAGGAGATTCACCATTGATGGAGCTTGACTTCATCTTTTCACACCTTGTTGTTCTCCTTTGCTTCAAGGTAAGGAAACTTAAAGAAAAACCAAGTTTCCTCTCATTTTGTACATGTCCGAAAATTCACCATTAATGGTGTCTTCTCTTGTTCTTCCATAGCTTCATTGCAATATTCAAAGGGTTTGGAGGAGTCCTCTCTAGATGCTTATTCAAGCTCTCTTCCAATTCCAAGGTAAAACAATTACTTTAATGTGTTAAGACAATATATGTGCCTAGGGTTTACAATGAGATGAAGCATAATGCTTGAATACTCATTCTATTATTTGTACATTGTTTAGAAGTTGACAAACAACCAAACATCCTTACCGGTTTTACAAGGAAACAAGAAAGAAGTTTGTGAGGAAAAAGAGGTAAACAAACTATCTCAATGTAGTTTAAATGCCTTAGGAAAATGAGCTGGATTTGCTTAATAAAATACCTAAGGAGCCAAAGGTGAATGACCTAGTAAAATGCTCTCAAGGAAACTATTAAAGGCATATGTGTTGTTTTATGTAATTGCAGGTCAAAGGCATTATCTATGTGGGAAATTCAGTGGTTTAAGGTTTATGCAATTTAAGGGCCTAAGAGCCATGTTATTTAAGGGCCTAAGTGCCAAGCAATTTAAGTTTATGCACTATATTGTGATGTAGTGTAGTTTAAGGATTTATATGTGTGTAAAGAACATTCTTTGTGAAGATGAGTGTCTTGTATGGTTAAAGGAGGAAAAACAATATGTTTGTGTGTAAGGAATGTGCATTAGATGATTAAGTGTTTTTGGTTGTAAAGGGTGAAAACCTAAGTGTTTGTGTGTGAGAATACTCTTGGTGGATTTTAGGTGTTCTTGAATGTCTAATGGTGAAAGCTATGTGTTTTGGTATGACATTGTGCTAAGAGAACCTATGGCAAAATTTAGATGATGCATAAGAAATTCTAAGTGTTTAAAAGAGTTTTGGTGAGTTTGGAAGTGTTGAGAATGATTAAATGTTTTACTAGGTAAAGAAAGATGTATTAAGGTGTTTAGAGTGCTACAAGGATTTAGACATTGTCTTGGAAGTTCTGGAAATCAAAGGAGTTGTTCTAGGACTTAGGCAAACTTTGGAAACAAGGAGAAGGAATAAACTTGTAAAAGGACTACAAGGATGACATAAGAAATTTAGTTGTAAGAAAAGATGCTTAAGAGTGGATGTTCAAATGGAGAAGAAATATTATGGTATAATGGTTACAATAGGCAAATAACACAGATACCAAAAGTGGTATCAAGCAAAGTATCGCTCTGATGACTGAATTACCGAGCTTAGGAAGTACCGAGTTAGGATTTTAGTACTTGGGTTAAGGGTTGAGTGATAGCGTGAGAGATACGCTAGTTAGGAGTAACCAGTGTGTACTAGAAACCTACAGTGTCCAACCCACCCTCCACAATCCCTGTTTTATAACTTGGGAAACAACGCCAGAGAGATGAAAGTCCTCTCATACTCGGGAATACCCGATCTGGCTGTTATTAAGTACCTCTAAAGGTATGGAGAACCTGTCATACGGTAGATCCGAAAGGTGGGAATCCCGGAGACGGTTTCCTTCTGAACAATGTTAACCGCATTAATAGCAAAGAATGAAGAATTTTGTGTATAGAGAATAGAATTTCCGGCAACCTGGGTCGACATGCCGAGCAGTCGAGAATAACCAGCTTGCAACGCACCGACCGTGCAACAGACAAGAAGTACAGTAATGAAACCCGAGACGAGTGTCTACGGGACTACAGTTGTTAAATGATACACCAACGGTATACCAACCGACAAAGGAACCACAACGTAGTACCCAAACAAGAGACAAGTCTCAGTAACCACGACAAATGCGTGGAATGGGCTACGAAGAGGATACAGTACTAAGTAAGAAAAAGGGGGTCTCCTAGAATGGGAAACACTCCAGTTAATAATTATCATGTGAAGACAGTGAGAAGTCGCCTAGAGGAGTTATTATCAAGAATGTAGGATCAGGTGAGGGCCAACTAGGCCACTGATGACAGTGTGGGTAAAAACAATACCACAACCCATATGTGTTGAACCGATAGCCAGTTAGCATGGCGCACTTGCCATGGCAAGTGCTGCTATAACAGGGTTTTCGGGAAATTTATAACCATTACATGGTACTTGGTAAAGTACCATGAAGTTAAGTGAGATCATCATAACTGTGGAAGGGCTTAACGGCCTAACCTTTGTAATTGGAAGTACACCAGTCAGCAAGAAGCTAGATTTGGTTAAGGCAAGAAGGCATTGTAAAACCAGGAGAATTTTCTTTCAACTTAGGTTTATTCAAACTCTTTTCTTTCAAAACCAGATTTCTTTCAAACCAACACTTCTTTCTAACCTTCTTCTAAACCAAACCAGTAAAACCAAGGGTAGTTGACAAAGATACAACAGTGGATAAACTTTCCCTCGATTAAGCTCGGGAAGCACAGAGTGCATATTGTCACAGGACAATATAAGGGGAGTTGACAACAGAATACTTCACCTAGGCGTGTGACGGACACTACGAGTGTACCAACTATAATGTGGGACGACCGCACTCCGATAGGAGCTTGTGGGCCTGACAGACCTACTTATGGGTTAGTTGGGTAAGTAGTAATGTATCAGTAGGGTACCCCATATGTATACAAGTAGAGTCCGGAACACGGGAAGTAGTCGACTCCGTACTACAGTCAGCAGTATAAGTCAAACAACAGCTAAGGATTACCATGAATGGTTGAAGTAAAGGAACCCAGTTAAGATAACTAGACTAAAGGAATTAGTGAATTCATTTCAAGGAAATGTCTAAGAGTGAGGAGGTGCGAAGTGCACTAACTGTAATGAAAAGACATCGTATACGTCTTAAGGATCCTCAGGGATAAACACGATAGCTGGAATGGTGACCCAGCCTGTGCATGGCAAGCAGATGCCTAATGTGGACACATTAGTGTGCAAGGAACGGGATGAAACTCCCAGAATGAGTACCTACACTACCAGGAAGTGTAGATCTTCACAGAAGAAGATAATAAGCCAGTTAAGAATGCAAACGGCGTGGCTAACTGAATATACCAATAAGTGTGAACCAGATGTAATGGCATAACTTTGTAACACCCAGGAGCAATCCTTGAAGGGTGTTCGCATCAACAAGTGTTGCACGAAATGACATGACAGAAGCACAAGGGTTGAAACTAACACCCAGATTAGACATAAGTTGTCAGGAGACGGACTGACAATCCTAAGGGGCATTCCATGAAAGGAGACGGAATGCAACGACCTTGTCATGGAGCTCAATATAATATCCAACCATGTAATGTGTACAGAGAAGTACATGTGTGTGGACAGCCTACAATGAGCGCAGCTCAAGGCAAATAAGGCTTATAAGCCATAAGCAAGATATTTTATATAAATTAGATTGATTGTAGAAGCCTATGTTGTATAAGTGAATAGAGCGGAGAACGAACCACTGCATTAAGAGTGGGGATACCTCTCGATATTGTGAGACCGCAGGAGCGGTAGTTATGTAAATCAAGTCCAAGAAATATGTTAAGGATGGACGATATTATTATCGAAAGAGAGCAGATAGCTTAGTAGTATGTGTGTATAAAATGAAACACCGAGCTGGATAATGCCGGATTGTGACTCGAATGATCAATGCTCAAGGAGCATTCAGTAGTCATCCAAATGAGTGATGAACCATAATATGAATGATGTAAGTATATGTGTCGAAGTTAATGTGACAGTAAATACCATGTAAGTTAGTGTTATGCAATGAGTAAGAGCATGGTTCGCAGCAAGCGACCGTTGTATAAGTATTGTTGAATAATAATGTGGCAGATAAGACCAGTTATGAGTTAAACTCAGTGGAGATGCAAGGTAAGTGATGTTAAACAGACTGGGCAATAAGCCAGTGGTAGGTACTATGTGATGAGGAACTCAGTGTGAATTCCATGGCGAATCGCATAGGAGATTTACTGTCAAGAGTTTACGCCTCTGCACTCTATATGACTGAGTGTTTTGGTATTGCATTTGAACAGTAATGATCGAGTGCGATGGAAGGGGTTTTGGAAATGTTAATTGTGGTAGAAACAGAAAACGGCTTATAACGCCATAGTGATTGATGCATAGGAAATGCAAGGTCGTACCAGTGAAAGAATACATGTACAAATACCAAATGTGGAGGCATGATTAACAGTAAGTGACTACAGTAGCACTAACTGCCAAATATCGGTATGGAACATACCTCAAGTGTGGGAAATAGCTGAGAGAGCACTACACACTAGGTAGTAGCTCAACATCAACTGACAGTAAGTCGGAAGGAAACAAGTCAATCATTGTGAAATACATAGCTGTATACACAGTAAGTTATTAGAGAAGTGGATGGAAAGTCTTGAAACTCACCGAATTCGCTCACGGTAAGAGATACCACGCATCGGTTGAGAAACCGTTATTACCAAGATAAAGGTGATAATAGGAGAAGTATAATACAGTAAGAATAACGAATGAGGCAAACTAAGCCCTACAGTTATTAGAGTTTCGCAGCAGAAACTAGTGAGCCAGTAATTCAGGTGTTGAATGTGCATGGTGAACATGAGTGAACGGCTAATTATTTAAGCCTAGAAGCCTCACAGGCCAGAACCAAAACCAGTTAAGAGTTAAAGCAAACTCCAATGAGAATTCTTGGTTTAGGGACTAAACCGCTAATATGGTTAAGATCCTCTAATCAGAATCCATTGTATAATAGACCGCGTGGAAGTTAAAACACTTCACGACGGCAGAACATTTTAAGCAAATGTTTAGTGATTGATTACGTGGGCGTAATCCCTTTTAAGGGGGGTAGAGCGCAAAACCACTTAGTGTGTATTACCGTACAAGTGTACGTGACTTATGTTGTGCATAGCACAAAATAATTTGTTTTGATGATTGGTGTGTGTGTTACGTAAACATACGCATTCATTCATGGTTTAATTGTGGTAATTGCGCACAGAAGATGTGAATACCATTGTGATAAGTGTGTGTATTTGTTAACAATTGTGTGTGATAGTACAAGGGTGGGAGTAGAGAAACTCCCGGGGAACTAAAACCCTGACATTACATGTTTATATGACACTAAATGTGAAACTGTGTGTTGTATTTTGATAAAATATATGTGTATATATATACTATATAGTGATTCATGAAAGGGTATGAAACCGACATAGAACCTAGTGAGAATAAGATTCCCTAGGTAACAACATTTAAGTGAATGGAAATAACTGATAGACAGAGTTCTATCCCTTGGAGATGTTATGATCATGATTAGAATGATTAAAAAGATAGAAAATTGGAAATGAGTGATTTATTTGATGCTTGAAAATGAAGTGGGAAGTGGAACTTGATTATCATGAGATCAAGGGAAGCCGAACACAAATTGGGGTGGAAGGATAGTTCAACACTAATGCTGATCACATCAGGGTTGGTTACTCTCATGGGCGTACTTTGCCAAGGTTATAATACATGTATAACCTTACAGACTCCACAAGTCAGTCTCCTCTCACACTACAAATACCACACATATATCACAACATGTATAGCAATCAAAAATACTCTTTTACTCTCTCCATGGGATCGGTCCAAAGACAAGAAGGCACTACAGTCCTCGAATCCATATTGAGTAATATACTACTGATCCCTCAGGTACCGGTCACGCTGAACACTTACTCTTTCTGGTTCACGGCCGTTTCATGACAAATGGGCACTTACTCTCTCTGGCCCACGGTACCTTCGGTTCTGATCAAAACATCTCACATATAAATATCCTCTGGCACTCTGGTTGACTCACTCAACACAGGAACGTCTCAGGGTACTCTCCCCGTCCCGCTGCCTTTGGAAAAATTCACACACTGTCACCGCCCCAACCGGTCACTTAGGACCGCCACACGTACGGTGCAATGGTTTCAAAACTAATACACGCCCACTGTTCTACCGGTCATCAAGACTTAAGGCCACAGCCATCGGCGGGTGATAGCGGTTTCAAAACCAGCTTCCTTTTTCCATCTTCATACTTGAAGGAAATCCTTTTCAAATTCCATTTGAAATTTCTTTTTAAAATCACACAACTCCAAATCAAATTTATGGTAGTTGTATCTTTTCTTAACGTGATTACTTGTGACCACTTATAGGGAGCTTCAAGAATCATCCAACCCTGATGTGATCAGCATCAGTGTTGAACTATCCTTCCACCCCAATTTGTGTTCGGTTTCCCTTGATCGCTAGCAGATCAAGTTCTACCTCCCACGTGAGTTTCAAACAATCAGATAGTCAAACATTTTTGTTTTCTATCTTTTACTCTTTCTAGTCATATGCATGAAACAATTCATTTCAATTAATCTCTAGTTCCTAGTACTTAGGTCATTTGTCATTCTCATTGCTTCACTACTTTACCTAGGTATTCCTTACTTATGGCCTCTTTTCCTCAAATTGTTACTCAATTTAAAACATACATCATACAACTTCAAAGGATGGAACTCACTCCATCAATCAATCTCAAATCAAATCACCTAGGGAACTCACTTCCCACTAAGTTACACATCAGTTTCACACCGATTCATACTCATTATATCTCATGTCTAATCTCAATAGACATACACTATAGGGATTCTCATTCCTTAGGAGTTTCTCTATTCCTCTTTTCTTAAATACTATATACGTGTTACTCGCATCTCACATGCACAATGACCATAATTACATAATGAACGGATACACATGTTTATGTAACATGAGTTCCAATCATCAAAACAATTTCTTTTGTGCTATGCACATAGTAGTTTACGCACCTATACGTAAAACATACTCCAAGCGGTTTCTCGCCCTACCCCCCTTAAAAGGGGTTACGCCCGCGTAACAGACCATATGTTATACTGAACATTGGTTCACTAATTCTGGTATCATGAAGTGTTTTAACTTCAATGCGGTTAATTAACTCATAACCGGGTTCGGTTCTAGCCTCTAAGGCTTCAAAGCATTTAGGATTAGCCAACTACTCACAATTGCTAGGTATACTTAACCTTTGAATTACGGTCCACAAGCTTTTGCTGCGTGACCTGATAACTAGAGCTTAACTCGCCCTTTTGGTATTCTCAATGTATTATCCACTCCCTTTCTATCCCTTTTGACTTGGGAATAAAGGTTAGTCAATCGTCGCTAGGTATCTCTTACCGTATGCGAATTCGATGAGTTATAGATTTTCTCTCCAGCTCTCTGGAAATCTATTTTGTATAACTATGGATACCTTCGTGATTATTCACATATTTTTCCCGACTTATTGTCGGTTGAGGTCAAGCTACTACTCAGTATGTAGTGCTTCCTCGATTAATTTTATGTTTGTTTACTTGTTTCTGTACAAGAATTCTTCCTTCATACTACTCTGCATTTACCATTCATCGGTCCTGGGACCTGTGGGTTACAGCCCACATTCTTGGTGCATCTTTGGCCAATGGCCGCACGGTTATTTCTCTAGATTCTCACTCAATAGGCTTCGTTGACATTTCTCAATTCCTGGCTCTCCCACTCGATCATTACCGCACAAGTGCAATACCAAAACACTCAGTCATACAGAGTGCAGAAGCGTAAACCCTTGACGGTAAATCTCTCATGAGATAGGAATGATTATGTCTCCTTACCACATTTCCTCATCAGCTTCATATCATTATCTGTTACTGCGTATCATGCTCTACTCATTACAACATTCGCTTATATGGCATCCGCTACTACTTTAGCTTCCGCTCATATAATCCTGCCATTCATACTATGGCTTGCCATCCACTTGGCTCAATAGGATATACTACTCCAAAGTCTCTACGCTTATTGCACATTGTTTACTCTGCAATTCACATTGCACACGTACTGTGTTTACTACTAATCCGATTACTCTCTCGGTTTCCTTCCACTGCTATCAAAGCCTTTCTATATACTGTCTCTGTTCGAATACTCCTAGGCAATAAACACATGCTCAGGTTTCACTACACCGCTTTAGCGGTTTCACATTACATACTTAGGTGCCTTTCTCTGGAGGATTCACGCAATTGCCGCTCCCTAGGCCCCATAATAACAAGTGGTATCCCCCACTCTAAGGTAGTGGTTCGTTCTCCACAATTCCTTTTTATGCCTTTATGCATAAGTTTTACAACGTTCGGATCTACAAATGGTAGTTGGTTTTCCGGCTTACAAGCCACATTGCCTCGCCATGCTCCATGCGGGCTGTTTATACAGGTTTCATCTTCTCCGTATGCCATTAAATGGTTAGGAGGTTTTTCTGGGCTCTTCGATATGGTTGTCTCATCACACTTCCGTACATGGAAGGCCCTTTAAGTATCTTGATATTATTTCATGCCTTCTGGCCATCTAGGGTATCCCGTTTTACGTGGGATCCCTTCGGGTTCTACCCGAGTGTTCGCTTTAACACTTGTGTTCTCAACACGATGTTTCGTTCAACTACTGTTGACTTCGGCACCCTTCACGGATTGCTCCTGGGTGTTACTGAGCTGTGTCATTACATCTGGCTTGAACTCATGGGTATGTTCAGTTCCTTACTCCGCCTTGCGGTTATATACTTGACTATCCCGTCTAGGGTTGTAATGTCTCCCATTATTGGGTAGATCCTTGGTACTTTTCCTTTACCTTCTTGGTCAGGTTGTTATTCTCTTCAGTGAGGTATACTGTGGGATCTCTATCCCGTTTTTCGAACATTAATAAGTTCATCTTAGGCATTCGCCGTATCACTTACGCTGGTATTCATTCCAGTTATTATGTATTTCTTTCAGGATTCCTGAGACATACTTAATTTCCTTTCTCATTACTTTGTGCTTCTCGCACTTCTTAACGTTATATCCTTAGGTCCGTCACCTTATTGGGTTCTTGACTCCTTTAGCTTGGTAAGCTTCTCTGTGTTCTTCGATCATTTGAGGTGTCCATTGTCTTGGTTTGAATTGGCTCTTTCGTCTGTAGTATGGAGTGGGCTACTTCCCGTGTTCCGTACTCTACTTGTATACATACATGGAGTATCTTATTGATACGTTACCACTTGCCCGACTAACTCATAACTGGTCTGTCAGGCCCGCAAGCTCCTTCGGAGTGCGGTCGTTCCATGTCTCGTTTGTGTACACTTGTAGTGTCGGTCACACGCCTAGGTGAAGTATTCTGTTGTCAACTCCTCTTGTATCATTCTATGATAACTTACCGTGGTTCTCTGGTTCGGTTTTAAAAATTTGGGGGTTTTGGAAAATTCTATGTTTGAAAGAAAAAATTTGAGTTTTGAAAATAAGATCTTCATGGCATTCCTTTGCCGGTTGCTTCTTACCAGGTCTAGCTTCTCGCCGACCGGTATGCTCCTCAATAAAGTGGTCAGGCTGTCAAGCCTTTCCAAGGTTTCGTTTCAGAATTCTTAGGGTTGTCTTGCCATATTGGCTTCTCTCGCCATTTTGGTACTTGCCAAGTACTGGTCGCTTGTCAAAGCTCTTCTTAATAGTTCCTGTTTTTACTGCACTTGTCGTGGCAAGTGCGCGGTACAGGCGGTTTTTAGGTTAACTCATACCGGTCACGGTATTGTTCACATTATATTTGGTAGCCTTGTCGGCTCTTCCTTGATCCTTTAGTTGGATAACTACTCCCTAGAGCTGCTTCTCATTCATCTCGACATGACTGTCATTCATTTAGGTGCTTCTCCACTTCCGGAGTTCCTTAATTACTCAGTCATATGCTCTACCTCGTTGCTTATTCCCACGTCTTTACTGTGGTTACCGAGGTTTAGCTCACTTAGGCACTGCTCCTGCAGTCCTATTCGGGTATGTCCCGTAGTTACGTTATGCTTGTAGCTGTTTACGCTATGCCCGCTAGGTATTGCGACCTCTTCGGGTGTGGCAGGGTGGGTGTACCTACTCTTGACTAGATTCTTAGTCGGTTAATATACCGTTGATGGTATTATTTACTGTGTCGGTCTGTAGACTTGCGTCCCGGTTTCGTTACTTCATCTATTACGCCTCATTGTAAGGTTGATGCCTTCCTTCCTGCTGTTGCTCAGCCAGCTGGGTACTCGCGACTGCTAAGCACGTCGCCCCAAGCTGCCGCAGATTCCGGTCTCCTTGGATTAGGATTTCTCGATCTTCCGCCTTTAAGTGCGGTTATTGTCGTTCCAGCGGGATCCGTCTCCGGGTTTTCCGGTTCTCGGGATCTACCGCATGACGGTTCTGGTTCGTATTGTAATATTTAATAACTGCCAGATCGGGTTTTCCCGTCTCTCTGGCGTTCTTTCCCAAGCTTTTTATACGGGGGTTGTGGAGGGCGGGTCTGGTATTGTAGGTATCCAGATCATACTTGAAGTTCCTAACTAGCACATCTCTCACGCTACCACTCATCCCTTAGCCCTAAGTCTCTAATTCCTAACTCGGTATTTCCTAAGCTCGGTATTTCCAGTCATCAGAGTGATACTTCGCTCTGATACCATTTTTGTAACACCCCAACCGTTAAGCTCGTCATTACCTCTTAAATTGTCACCAATTACTCTTACTCACGCAGCGGAACTCTAATTTCAACGAGGGGTGAAACAACGCCGTTAGCCACCCATATGGCTAACCAGGCCTTCCTTGCATACCGTAACGGTCTGATGAACTGGAACAACCGAGTACACAATACAAATACAATACTCAAATCATTTCTCTACTATACCGAGTCTACAATAAATGGATGCCGACAACATATTCAGTCTTACACCTCCTTCAATACATAAGTAATTAAAACTACTACCCATGCAACCCACCGACCCCGTCCTACTCTCGAACGGTAACATCTTCGGTGTACCTGTAAAATAAAAACATCGCCCCTAGGGGCTCAGCTTAACGCTGCATATGAAATTCGCATACCCCGAGCGCTAACCGGGGTACGCCGACCACTTAGTCGGATATACATGGAGTTCATTTTAGTCAAACAACATGCATCATAGCAATACAATAAGTACATGTAATGCTCAAGGAATCTACATCCAATCATGGAACACAATTCCTAACTAACATAACAAGGTTGTTAGTTGTATCTGGTTACTCTTAGGCCTTGAGGGTTATACCTCACTATGCCTTGCTTACTTATTCAATACCTCACCCGCTCTCTCGGGTTACTTATTTTATACACTCCCATTCTCTTGGGATACTCATTATATACTCGCCCATTCTCTTGGGTTATTATACACTTTATCTTACCCACGCTCTCGGGTTATTATACTCTTCATCTCACCCACACTCTTGGGTTATTATACTCTTTATCTCACCCTCACTCTTGGGTTATTATACTCTTCATCTCACCCACACTCTTGGGTTATTATACTCTTTATCTCACCCTCACTCTTGGGTTATTAATACTCAAGCTCTTGTAGATTCTCGAGACACTACAGGCCTCCTACGTCACGCTTGTTACTCTTAATACATACTTAAGCCAAAACTCATGGCCCTCGAGCATAGCCTTACTTCCTCGGTTTCGACCCTAATCTGGGTCTAGCATGGTGGGAAGGCTCAACTAGCTCTCGGAACTCTCTCTTAGTTCCTATCTCTTTTACATAGGTCCGACTACTCTCGGACTACTCCCATTCACATACACTCCCCTCTCGGAGTTATAATAATATTATGAATATTAGTCTAGAAGCATCACTCTTGATGTTTCTAATGGCTTTGGGAACTTTACTTAACTTCGGGTAATCTTAGGTTTAAGGGTTACCCTTACATTCGTATACTTATACTTACGGTTATTTTCTTATACCGGTAAAAATCCTCATATAGGAGGTCAACCGTATCTCAAGGGAGTCACATAGTCCCTTAGGTCTCTTTTACCCTTCTTATAAGTTTATCTCATTGGACTAACTTCAATCCACTCGATGGAGGTTCATTTATCTCTTCACTCTTATTTATTTCGTGGATTGTTTCAATATGGTTTTCTAACCGTTATCGGGTATTTACTCAACCCGTACATCTCCTCACATTCTAGGGAGTTCATATGTTGGCGTTATCGTTATACTTTAATCGATAGCTTGTGTGTGTTTGCATATTATGATATTACCATTGTTTATGAGACTACCCGATCAACGGGTTTCTAGTCAATCAATACTCACTATGAGTCGGTCTATGCACTATGTTAGACCACACCGGCATACAAGTATGTTAGTTCATACAACATACATCAAGCATACATAATCAAACAAGGGATTATTTTCATGCTTTAGTCTTGATTAAGCCGGCACACAAACACACAATCAGAGTAACTCGGTTAGCATACGGGGCATGAGAAAATCATACCTTTCACCGGGGTTAGCTTTACCGTGTGACCTCTCGTTCCTCGGTTCACACTTGTTCCACTGATAACATTCAAATGTTTATTAACATCAAAGCATTACGGTATGTAAACTAATACTCCCGTACTTAACCCCGTTATCCCATTTAACTTAGTTTTACTCATGTGTTCTTAAACTCACAACTTTCTCATTCACTTCTCAAACTTGTTTACACTCTTAATGACCTTTAAACATCATTAATCAAGTCATAATTACCTTATACTATCATTCCCCACCAAACCCCTACCTTAGAATGGCTTTAAAATGGTTTCTGTGAAGAAAATGGGGTGGTCCGGGTTTGTATCCGGGTTTACAAACCCGACCAATGTTTCTGGTCACTCTCGGGTGGATTTTAGGTGTGGTCCGGGTTTATGTCCTGGGTTACAAACCCGGACCACTTCATTTTACACGTTTCTGCCTAGTTTTGGTGCTGGTCCGGGTTTGTGTCCTAGTTTGCAAACCCGGACCAGTTGCAGTTTTGCAATTTGTGTAAGTTTTCCAACTTGTTTCAACTCTAAACTTCCACCAATCCCTTCCCTAATATTCCTACATATATTATAACATGTTTTGACATTGTTTAGGCATTCAAAACTAACCTAAACCACTTATACATCCATCTGTTACAAATAACTCATTTCATTGTAATTTATTTCCCCTCTGTTACAGATTCTAGTTCCTGTTTCTGTTGAAGTTTTTAACCCTTTCTTTCTTGCCATATAACTCCACGCCTTAACACACTCAAGTCCATACATTCCAAGGAAAATTTTGACAGAGTTTGTCTACATTCCTAAGCATTCTCCACACACTAATCAACTCACAAAATCTGTTTTTCATCACTGTTATATGAGCATTAATATCATGACAGCAGCACATTAATTCCCTTCTTGCTGTCACCTATGTAACAGATTAACCTCATGACTTATTTCCCTCACTTAAGCAATATTAAACAGCTCCACTCATCAGTCAACATTGTAGCATCACAACTACACTAACAAGGTCATTTATTTGTTTACAGAGAAGTAACCAACCCAAGGTAAGCTCTTTACCTTGTTAGTCTTCAGTTTTTTTCTTTTCCCTTCTTCTTCCTTCTCTTGTTCTTTCTTTCTCTTCTTGTTTTCCACACCACACAAGGATTATGGATTGCTAGCTACAACCATATCCCATCACACATATAACCACCAGTCAATTTCAATTTCCTCCACACGACCTAACATTTAAGAGCTAGTTTTCAAAGTTAAGTTTAGGTATTGCCTTAGAGTAACCAAATGGATGGCTTGGCAATCAATTGGAAGAGTTCCTAACACCCCACAAAACATGAGGATTCGGCTGAAATGAGAGGAATTTCCAACGTAAGGGAAATCTCACAAATGGTAAGTATAAGCTTGAAATGGCCTAAACTCATGCTTATTATTACCTTAAGGCATCAAGGAGGAGAAGAAGGGCTAGAATCAGCTCTTCAAGCTTCAAGAGCTCCAACACCCATGGAAGTGAAGATGGAGGAATCAAGACTTGGTTGGGTGCAAATCGAAGCTCTCACCGAGAGGAGTCTAACGGTACAAATTTTGTGTGATTTGGTGGAGAAATGAACAAGATAGAGGTGAAGCAAGGTGAGGGCTGTGAGCTGTTGAAATCGCAAGTTACAGAGGAGGAAGAAGGAGTTTGCAAAGTGCTGGAGCAAATCGTGAGAATCAGAAGGAGGAGGTGAGAGGTGAGTACTTAAGTTACTTTTTACTTTATACTATTTGCTTTATTTATTTACTTATTTGTCCTCTTATTACTTAATAGCTAGCAAGCTATTAATGGGTGTATGTTTATTAATTAAAACCGGCCCACATTAATTAATAGCCCGGGTCGTTTTTCTTCTTTTCGAATTAAACGCGTTTCGTCTCCCGGTTTCGACACTATTCATTTACCGGGTCTGTTTTCTGGAATTTTGCCGTTTATTTATTTTTAATGGTTATTAAGCTTCCATTAATACTTAATTATAGTTATATAATCAACTATAATTTTTATGGGTCTATTTGACCACTTAAAGTCACGTTTTCGGGTTTTCTCGAAAAACGTGCTTTAGAACTCTGTTAGCGTTTTAATCCATTATTTGGATCCGTTTTCTTCGGGAATCATTCCCATATAATAATTAGGCCTAACTAAGCCTTAGGAATCCATCTCGGACCCTAACGAGATCATATATCTCTTATTTAAATTTAATGCGCATTTTAGCGTTTTTCGCATTTTGCGCATTTTCTCTTTTCTTTTGGTTTTATTCTCTTCACCACTATTCTCTAGGCACCATTAGGCCTTTAATAATCACATTAGAGTAATTTAATCACCATTTTTAGATCCGGGGTATTAAACTTAACATTAACATAACAATAATAAAATACATTCACTCTCCATAAACCTAGTCCCATCCCAATCACTCATGCTCTTCGTGGCCACCTGTAAATCAATTTGTACCTGCAAGATGAAACCAAGCAGCCCACCCCGAGAGGGGTGAGTCAGTTCCCTGGAATGGAACTAGTACAATTCTCCAAAACATATTTAAAACATAACTCTTCAAAATAAACAGTAACTTGAGATCAAACTCTTGAAAGTAAAACAGGGAAACAAGGCACTTTAAAATCACCAAATCAAAGATAACAAGTTAAGGATAAAGATAAATAATAGAAAGGTAAAGTTAGTCAGTTAGAATAAACCACACCATAAGTTAGTGAGTGTCCAAAGTCTTAGTTAGATTAAGTTCCAGTTAGGAGTAGAAAGACCAAGTAGTCACCAGGACTAGGAATGATTGATAGATAACGAAGAATCCAAAAACCCAAGAGTAGAATAAACCCCAACGCCAAGTACGTCCTTTTAGGACAGGGGATATACAACCCCTCTCTGTTAACTACGTCCACTAAGGACAGGGGATATACAACCCCTCTCTGTTAACCACGTCCACTAAGGACAGGGGATATACAGCCCCTCACTGTCTATCACGTCCCTTTTTGGGACAGGGGATATACAGCCCCTCACTGTCTATCACGTCCCTTTTTGGGATAGGGGATACACAGCCCCTCACTGTTACCATTGAAGACGCACGCACGTCGAAACCTCAAGAACCAGCTCATGGATGAAATGAAATCCAGAGTCAAAAGAAGAATTTACCAAAGTTGACCTTTTCAAATTCCCACTAGATCACTAACTACCCAGAGCAATACCAAAACACTCAGTTCTACAGAGTGCAAAAGCGTAAACCCTAAGCAGTCAATGTCTAATGGAACAACCAAATAGAAGGAACCAATACCCAAGTGAGCTTCACATCCAAGGCTCAGTTAGTCACACAAGCTGGGTTAGTCACACAACCATTTCCTTTTTAGAAATTCCTCTTAAAGTCAGTTAGCGTTTTCCAAAACATTCCATAAGTCAATCAGCAAAAATATCGGAGTACGAGAAATCGTACCTGGACAACGCTGTAGCAGTTCTAGTCAACTTGCGCAAACAATCTAAAGTACTCTGAAGAATATTAAAGGTAGTCTATCATCAATCACTTGTAGCCTACGTTAAGCTTAAATAAACTCCTCACTCTTATTTCTAAGTCCCGATTGTCTTTTAAGCCCTCACTTAAATGTTATGTATACCCTCTGACTTGTCTTAGAATGTTGTATAACTCAAGGTTGTAAGACCAAGGAATGTATTTTATTAACACTTGTTAATTGTTCCACCCTTACCCACTTTACCCATACTTAACCATAATTCTCACATTAAAGACCTTTTAACATAAGTGCATTATATGTTATTCAATCAAATCTTAGAATTTCAATAACAATTCTTAAGCTCAATACTTTTACTCTTACTCTAGAATAAACATTGTATTATGACCCACGATAGGTTTATCTTAGAATACTATACTATTAATTCACAATGTAATGATTATGTACTTTAACAATATTACCAAATAAACCATCATGATTAAGTTTCCCCTTAACTTAATTAAGATCTACATCTTGTATATTAGAATCATAGTGTTGTAGATACATTTTATTATAACTTAGTTGAGCCACTAAACTCAATTATCATACCTTTAGTTCAGAATGACTTTTAATTACAACCATCTAATACACTGGTCATAAGATGTTAAATTGCTTCTCATCCTGAATAACTTTACTATAGTTAACTTAGATTTAACGAATTAATCTTACATTTAGCATTCACAGGGTATATTATATGTTTTATTATTACCTATACAATAAGGTGTTTAGTATAACCTTTTATGTATCCTTACTTACATTTAATTTCCTAAATGTTTTATTTTTACACACATTCTCTCTATAGACTATGCATAATCCTTTGTACTAAACTTCATTAAACTTAAGCCTTAAATACGTTTTAAATTGTTTTACAAAACCTAAGGTTTCAAAGGAATAACCTAATAAATTAATTTCCTTTATTGTATTTAGGATGGACAATATATCTACATAGAGTAGAATTTATCAGAGAATTAAATTCTGGTTCATAAGAGAAATTGTTAATTATTTAATAAGATAATCTATTATGAAAATTCTCATATTTTTTTATTCAGATAACCCATCACTACTTCCCATTACCGTAAAGTATATCAATATAATATCTTATGTAACTTAATTTTATCTAATAAAAGGTTCAAAGGTTTTAAGTATCAAATTCCTATTTATAAACCTTCCTATAAATTCTCACTACTAAATACCTCACTTAACTGTAAACTCACATCCTGAATATTGGTAATAAATGTATTTTATATGGCTTATCTAATTCTAAGAAACTTAAGGATAATTATTTAGATAAATTTCCAAATCATCGTTTAATATAGATTATATCATAATCCTTTTAATGATTCTATCTTAAAACATTAAGTTATATTTCAATACCATAAATGTTAAGAAATGATTAAATCTAGACTTACTAATCCACCTCACATTTAGCTATAAAGTATTTTACTTATTTTATTATGGTTTATATATTAAGAATATTTAGATGTAATCGTATTACATTTGTTTATCATTAATTAGAATAAGATCTATTTGTGCAACATTTTATGTAATCTAATCACAATTTTTCCTAAGTTTTAACTTATTAATGTAACACCCCAACTCAATCCAAATGTGGTCTCGCAACTTAACATCATACATATAACATGTCACAGCGGAATTCTTTACACTCCAGGACCTTGCCACGGTCTGACTACAGAATATACCGAACATTAGTACATAACAACCTTAGCCAAATACATATCCTTCTTACAATCCCCTCACATCCTATACATCTTACTAACTCAATTGCCATACGAGTGTACATGCACAACTCGTAGGCCACACTTAACCCGTAACACTTGTTCCCCTTCTTACTCTCACGACGGCCGCCTCCTGATGTTCACCTGTGTAGTAAAAACAGCCCCCAAAGGGGGTCAGCACGAATGCTGGTACGATCCTCTCATGGCCCCCAAGCTAACGTGGCTACGACGACTAATTGTCGATAGCATGGAGGTTGATTAGATGCACAACATAATAGAAGGTGCAGTAAACAACAACTCAGATATGAACAATCAAAGTTCACACACAATGAACGACTTAAATGCGTTCCCTTAATTAGAGAGTTAATTATTTAACTCCTTAAGTAATGTTCCCTCTTAATCTTAGTCCATCCTTATCTCAACTCAATCTTAGTCTTATCTTAATCTTAGAAACAACCATCCTTTAATAAGGAGTGGATGTAGCTTATCTTAATCTTAATAATACAAACCATCCTTTAAAGAGGAATGGTTGCAACTCATCTTAACCTTACCTTAATCTTAATCTCAACTTAATCTCAGTATACAAACCGTTCCTGGAAGGGAATGGTTGTAGCTTAATTCGAACCTGGGATTTAGGTGATCCCACCGCACCATCTTAATGCCACCTACTCTGGACGGGAGTCCAGCGTAGCTGAGCCGGCAACCGGCCCTAGGCTACAAGTCCGAAGACAAGTTCTTAAGCGGAGGGCGGATCTGATTCAGATATCGTCCCCCTTTTTCCTTAGCATGCATGACCGGAGATCGGTCCCGAGTTTCCTCACTCAAGTTCCAGTTAGTAGTAGTCTCTAGACCATGTTTTTGGGTTAACCTCTTTCGGTTTATATCAACCCATATTAGGGAGCATTCCTTAGTCTCACTCAATTCCTTACTAAACGTTGGTTAGTAAGTTCCCACGATATGTTGTGTTAGTTTTCAAACATCACACAACAATACAATAATCATAATATTCCGGTTGCATGCTTTATCTGGTTTAGTGAGCACACAAAAACAAATAGCACACAAGCCGAGGGACACCTCGTTAGCAAGCAGGTCACAAGAAGAACTGTACCGTTCACCGTTGGTCATTCGGTTGCTTACTCTCTTCCGGAGTCCAAATTCCAAGTCCTAAAACATTCATTCAGTTTTAGGTTGTTAATCACTTAACTCAATTCAACTTACTTATCTTACTTAACTTACTTAACCCTTAATGATTCCAACCTAACACCTCTTAAGTCTTACAACTTAATCTTAAACTTTTAAGTTTATTCTTAACTTAATCCCTTAGGTCTTTATACCTCTAATCATCATTGCCCCCTTAATGGGGTACCATTAATATCACTAAACTCTCTTAGGGTTTTTTTTTTAAGTCTTAAGGGTCGTCCGACCCACCGTCCGACCCACCAACTGGGTCGGACCATTCCAGAGACTCTCCCGTCTTTAAAAACCCCTCCGTCCGACCCACCGTCCGACCCACCAACTGGGTCGGACCATTACAGAAACTCTTATGCCGGCTTAACAGAGGTCCGTCCGACCCAAACTTGGGTCGGACCCCTGGGTCACACGCCAGAACATGTCCAAAATTTGTTAAATCTTCACCAAACTTCTCCTTAAGCCTTCTAATGTGTTCTAACATCATTTAGACCCTTAAACCCACCTTTAATCATCCTCCAAACTCATGAAAATCACCTCCAAAGATCATTCCAACCTTTAGCTCAATTCTTGCAAGAAATTCCTAACACTTGTCAATTAATTCCTTATATTTCTAACATGAACATTTTGTCTAAAACTTCAACTAACCAAATTGTTTCTTTTCAACCCATATAACTCCTCCTTAACATCATTGCACTCCATCTTTGCTTGTTAAACCTTCCAAGGTCATCTTGCATGTCCATGCACAATTCCTCTTCTTTTCACTTGTTACTCATCACTCTTAAACTCTTAAGCTTGCTTATACACTTCTTTCCATTACCTTAATACCTTGACATTGTTCTTCATTTACCTTAACCATGCAACGCCCTCCTTAGACATTTCCACTTCTTTCATGCAACTTACTCACCATTCTCATGATCATAACCTCTTATACGTTTCTAGTCATTTCCTTGACGACTTACAACATTCTCCTACCATTTTCACTTCCATCACCCAATCCACACATTACCATTCACCAAACCTTACTAGTCCACCACTAACATCACCACCTCTTACACAAACTTCCCGAACTCTCATTGTTCTTCTCTTAGTTCATACCTAAATCATCTCAAAGCATTATACATCATTTCCTCCAGATTTGCACAAGTCTTACCATTCCTCATACCATGACTTTGGTGTGTTCAATGCACCCATCTAAACTCTAATTTCTTCATAGACCATTCTAGGTCATTCTAACCTCAAGAACTCCTTAGTTAACTCATTTCCACTCAAATTCCTTTTTATGACTCCTAGTAAATCCTAGGTCATATTAGTTCACCACCATCACCTAAACACTTATTTTCTACTCAAATTTCGCCATAGCTTCTCTAGTATCTTATCATGCCCACGCACATTGTTTTCCTCATTCAACCATCTCACACACATCAAGTTCTTTCTCATCACATCTCATCACCAAACCAACTCATTCACAACAACTCATTATATTGCAATAATCTTAAATTGCATAGCACCAAGGCTCTTAAATGACATGGCTCTTAGGCCCTTAAATGACTTAAACTTAAACACTGAATTTCCCACATATCAAAGCTTTCAACCTGCAAATACACCCATCAATCTCATAGTAATTATAATGCTCTTAAAATCCATCTTAAACTTATATTACTAACTCATTCCCATTGGCTCCTTAGTCACAAGTTCACAAGCTTATTTAAGTTCTTTTTCTTAGGTTACATAACCCATTACCTAATGTAAGCCCTAGGCTACATTGGTACCCATCTAAAACTCATTCCTTAAACCTTAAACCACCATTAGGTAAATAATTTACCTTGTTTTCTCAAGCTTATCTTAACTTCCTCCTTAGACCTTCTTCTTGCATGAATCTCGGCCACCACTTAAACTTCCTTTGCCAATGTTCTAACCAATATTCAATGACTCACATGAGTACTAAACAATACACTAACCTCAAGGAATGAAACCCTAGGTTAGAAATGTGTTCTAAGGCATAAAAGTGGATGATTACCTTTGAAGTCTTAAGATAGACTTTGGCATTGAATGAAATAGGACCTCCACTAGTCCTTGATGAATAAATCAAGCTAGAACAAGGCATAAAAACAAGGCCCCATGAGTAGTAATTTTCGGCCATGTAAGGAAGTGATGGAAACTAGGTTTTTTCTTACATTTTCTTTACCTTAAGAGAATGGAGAAGCTAATGAGCTCTTCAAACTTGATTTTCCTCCATCAATGGAGTTTATCATGGCACCAAAATGGCTTTGAAAGATTTGAAAAGATAGAAAGGAGGGCCTTGACTTAACTAAGACAAATATGCAATTTGTTTTGGATTTGGAGCTTAGAGTTGCACTTGGCAAGTGAATGAAGTGAGAAGCCATGAATGGAGCTCTCTCTCGGTTTGGAGCAGGAGAGGAGAAAGAGAAATCATGGAAGGAAGAGAAATGAAGAGAGAGAGGAAGAAAGGTAACTTAAGTGAAGATATTTGTTATAAAAAGGTGATAGTCTTTGTTTTTACTTTCCTTCCCTTTTTCTTTCTTAATTTGATGAAGTCTTTAATGAATCATCCCTTAGAAACCAGCCCCATCATAATTAAGGCTAGTCATGGTCTTCGTTGACCAACTAATTAGCTTATATTGATTAAAACTTAAACTAGTTACTATTTGGCACTATTCACTAATTAGTGCACATATTTTTGAAATTTTTGATTTCCCATTGATTTAGAATTCCTAATGTGATACTAATTAGTACACATGTTGATTAAAGAGTAATGATGGACATTTAGCCACTCAAAACTCAATTCTAAGACAATTTCTCAAAAATGTGCTTTAAGACTTCTTAAAGCACATTTTGTGTTTTAACTTGTTTTCAAGCTTGGTTTTCTTTGCTAATTGATTTAAAATGTCCATTAGCATATTACTAAAGTCTTATAATGGTATTTGGGTGCTAATCAAAGTCACTCCAAGCTTAGAGCACGTTTTTGCCCAAATTGCCCTTAAGGCACTTTCTTGTGTTTTACTTGGTTTAAATTGTCTACCAATCTTTCTAAGGCATATTATAGCCTTACTACATCATAATTTGATGTTTACTTACCATACTTAAGTTTGGGGTATTTCAATCTACCCCCCTTAAAAGAACTTTGTCCCCAAAGTTCCCATGCACCTCATCTTATTAGATACATATCTTACCTCATTCCTCAGATCATATAGATCATACTTCTGTATACTTAAACTCATTAGATCCTTAGGTCCTCCATATGCTTATTCTTAATATCACACAGCATGCTTACGCATGTATAGCACTCAAAATTCTCTTTGTTTCTTTTGATGATTAAAACATTCACATAATTTCCAACGTATTCTCCCATGTCACCGATCCGTAGACAATGGCTCATTCGTCCTCGTCACCATGGGCCAGAATACAAAACACTCTGCTCTCCCATGTCACCGGTCCGAAGACAAAGGCTCGTGCGTCCTCGACTTCATGGGCGAGACTCAGTAAAAAGGTAATCCTTTTTACGAGGTCATGTGAGGAATAATTCCTCTAATTAAAAATACAAGCAACTCCAATTTCATTTTACCCTAAGGCCTCTATCCATAGTGTGATTTAATTGTGACTACTGGTAGGGAGTTTCAGGAATCATCCAACCCTGATGTGATCAGCATCAGTGTAGGACTATCCTTCCACCCCAATTTGTGTTTGGTTTCCCTTGATCCCTAGAAAATCAATTTCCACCTCCCACGTCATTTTCAAACATCAGATAATTCACTCATGTCCAATTTTCTATCTTCTTAGTTCTTCTAATCATAATCAATACATCTCCAAAGTGTGGACTCAGTCCATCAAACATTCCCAATTCATCTCTTAGTAATTCCCCAAGACTTAAATTCCTACTAAGTTCTATAACTTTCTCATACCAATCTCACCATCTTATATCTCATAGCATTACTATCTTCTTCCTCATACTCATGTCAAATTGTATCTCATAATGTTATCTTATTCTTATCTCACACATAGTCTCATATTGACTCATACCTCATATATTCCTTATTCCTTAATCTCCTTAATCCTCTTCCTTAATTCTCTTAACTTGTACTCACACCGGAGTTGACAAGATAGGTTCTTAATGTGTATGGTATTCACATCTTCTGTGTGCAATAACCATGATTTATCTCAGAATGTTCATGTAAAACATATTCTCAATTATTTTGTGCTATGCACACCGTAGTTTATGTACTCAGTACACAAACATACGCTAAGCGGTTTTCGCTCTACCCCCCTTAAAATGGATTACGCCCACGT
The DNA here is from genome assembly GCA_023374045.1 of Limonium bicolor. Lineage (NCBI taxonomy): Eukaryota > Viridiplantae > Streptophyta > Magnoliopsida > Caryophyllales > Plumbaginaceae > Limonium > Limonium bicolor. Next base: position 368,475,020 of record CM041776.1, on the reverse strand, counting down.
AATCAGCATTATATCATCCTTGAACATAAGTTCAAGATGTCTAATTCTCACTAAGCATTCTAGCTTCCACGTCATCTATCTTACTTATAATTCGATCAGAAATGACTTAGTCTCTGTATAGAGGATTCTTAGCGGTACTTATACCGTTTCCTTAACTTAGTTTGGTCTAATCTCAAAGGTAGTGATCTGGTAGCTTCCGCTGCACGACTCTGATAGTTTTAGGTTTATTTGCCTCTCTTATCCTTTTTACAGTATCGGATATCTTTCTCTTGCGTGCTTATGGTTTAGCACTAAAGGTCCCTCAATGGTCACGTGTTATCTTTATATATACACGGCCTTGATGAGTTGTAGCTCGTCTATCCAGTCTCCCTGGAGATCTAATGTTCATACTCTTAGTGTTTTCTCGAATGTCTAAATCGTTCTCTCCAACTGACCTTTGGTCTGAGGATGATTCCTAATCTGAAACTACTGTTTAGTGCTTATTGCACTTTACAGTTTAATCTTATTCATCTTAAGACATGTCCAATGTCTATACTTAACAATCTGTGCTTCTCGCACTTCATAGTCCTTAATTATTTGTTCTCTGATTCCCTTGCGTTGCTGGTTCAACTGAATTCTTCTCTTCGATTGTTTGTGGTAATGGCTGCTCTTGTCTGATCTTGTGTCGTTGTCCGTGGTACGGAGTTGACTACCTCCCGTGTTCCTTACACCACTCGTCTACATGCATGGGGTACCTTACTGGTACATTACTACTTACCCAACTAACTCATAAATGAGCGTGTCAGGCCTGCAAGCCCCTGTGGGGTGCAGTCGTCCCACGTCTCGTTTTAGTAAACTCATAGTGTCCGTCGCACGTTTAGCTATTGCTAATTATGAAGTATTCTATTGTCGATCTCCTCTTTCATCGTTCCCTAATAACATTTATTGTTCTTCTTGAAGTTAATCAAGGGAAATCCATTTACTGTGTTCTTGGGTATTGTATGCTCTAGCTCTTACTGTATCCCGTACTGATTCGGTCTCTTAATAATTGAGGTCTCTTTCCGTAGAGCCTCTTATCTTGTTTCTCATATTTATGCTACTAGGAATGCACTTCCAGTTCCTTAAGGAATGGGTAGTGTGCTTCCTGTGAAATCTTACCTAACCAGGTCCAGACTACTGGCATCAATGCTCAGTTCGTCTACCATCTTATTTCCTTACTTATATTGGTCTTAACTCATAAATCTATTTGCCTCAGTGTCAATGTGACGGCTCATACATAACGGTCGCTTTACCGCGCACCAAGACTTAATCCACTTATCTAACTATTGTACTCACGACCACTACTACCGTGGTAGTTGGCCCCTACCATGTTGCCCATTAATGGTGCAACCCCTTATTCACTTATTCTCATGTCTTACCTTATACTCAATCCCTTCTTGGTGTAAACACACTTGGAGTTCTCTCATTCCGGGTATAGCGGTTGTGTTACCGTGCTGTAAAATAGTTGACTCTTAATACAAAGGTGTTCTGCTCCAATCTCACATTCGTAAGTAGGCTGATTTCCCTCACATTCTTTCATCCTTATGCCGTTATCTACCATGTAATTCTACCGGTTACTGAAGAAGTCATCCACTGAATCACAAGCTCTTCTGAGCATTGGTCACTTGACGTGCCATAAGGTGCACTTACAATGTTTATCTCTGACAATTACTAATTCTTACATCCTGGGTGTTGAATATGGGGTCTATCTGTGGACCTTCCTTATTACTCAAGTGTATCTGATATGTTCTAAAGTAATCTCAAGTTTACAGTTTCCATTCTCTAACAAAAGCGTATTGCATCACTAATAAGTGAGAGCCCTTTTGAGGGGTTCATTCCCACTCATGGCCTCACAACAAGGAGAGGTATCCCCACCCTAAAGGCATGGTTCGTTCTCCGCCCCTGTCCTTAGCATTATTTCAATATTCTCATTGGTCCCTTTCTTGGTAATATTCTTCCCAACCTAAGTTATAGGTTTGTAATCGTTCACATCTACACATTGTAGTTCATTCGTGGCTTAAACAAGCTCTCTTACAACTTACTGCACCTCGGGCTCTGATGTGGTTAACATCCTTGGCTCGTAGGTTCTTAATGCTTAATGTCTCAGTTCATTATTTGTACTCTTACTCATCTGCAGGTCATCCTTATAAGATTCTGGTTCTTGAGCACTATCCACCGTTAGGTTACATACTAAATGTAGTATCGGGTTTCATGGTAAGTTGCTGCATCCCGCTTCCTGCTATGGAAGTTGTTCAGGTGATCTGAGGTTACTTAATGTCTTTGACAATACTGTCATTTTACTAGACTTATTTCTTTTAGTAGTTAAGGTTAAGTTGGTATTAGGCTTTTGCCTCACGGTGTCCATGTTGGATATCATCCTATCATCTTATACTTTCGTTTCAACGCTTCGTTCAACTTCCGTTGACTAGCCACCCGTTGATGATCGTTCACACTTGGGTGTTAATGCGTTAGACAAACAGTATTAACTGTCATTCATCAGTTTGCTCGGCTCGACTATGCCCGCTCTGTGGGGTAGTCCTCCGGGCTTTCCTTTTCCAGGGTGGTACATCTTTAGTCCTTAGTAGGTTATAGCTTATGTTCATTTCTTTTACCCTTATTATCTGGGTTTTCCTAACATCTTCATTGTAGAATGTTTGTCATTGGTATTCTTAATGGTCACTTTGGGAGTCTTATCCCGTTTTCGTTGGAAGTCGTTGTGTCAACCGTCTCAATCGTATCTTATAATACATCCCTTGTATATTATTTTTATATAGTGTTTTTGCTCGGATTGTTGAGTAATCTCTCAGGTTCCTCTCCCTGAGGTTCGGGATTGATGTCCTTACCGTACTGTCGGTTGTTGTTGTAGTAGGTTATACCGTTGCTAATATTTATATGGTTTAATATTTTGTCCAAGTTCCGCTCCCGGCTGACTGGTGTCACCTCATCTCATCATGGTGGCTGTCGGCCTTTCCAAGGTCTTATTTTTTCTGTTCTTATGGATTTACAATCCAGTGCTAATATGTGTTACAACTGTAGCGTTCTCCTATTTTGCCATGATGGCTTCCGTGTAGCTTAACCGTGGTAGCACTTGCTATAGCAAGTGCGCCATGCAGGATGGGCTATTGGTACAAGGTACGTTGGTAGTGATACTTCCTTCTAATTTCCATGTAATTGGTAGTCCTCGGGACTCCTTCGATAATATCTTATTTTGGATAACTGACCATCTGGCAGTTTCCTTGTTGTTTGACAGTACTGTCATTCATCAGGGCGTTCCTCTTTCTGAGGGAACCCCTTAATATTTTCTTATGTCTTAATCCTCGCTCCTATCTCCACACATTTTGCTGTGGTTACTCAGTAATGATTCTCCTTTAGGCACTACATCGTAGTCCTATTCGGTATACAATTTATATGTGTTTCCACCGTTGTTCGCGTTGTGTCGGCCAGGTTTGTAACCTTTTTCATTGTATGGGGTTTGGAGTTCCCGTTTCTAACTGACTTTCCAGTAATCTCAATCATCATGCTTGGTATTATCCTACTGTTATGCTCCTTCGGACCACTGTCCGGTACTCATGTCGCTTCCCTTTTCCTTTCTATTGCACCCGTAGTGCTTTCCTTATCATTGGTATTGCGGGTTATTTCGACTGCGTAGCATGTCGACCCAGTTGCCGGTAATTACCGTTCCCTTATTGATAGGATTCCATAGGTAGCGCCTGTTTCTCTGTTGTGCTCCATTAAAAACCTCCAAGTTCTCCGTAACTGTTGTGCAATAAGCTGTTTCTCGTATTGCTTACTGTTAGCTAACTGCCAGATCGGGTTTCCCGAGTATGAGAAGGCTTTCTTCTCTCTGGCGTTTGTTCCACATTTCAGGGTTAGGGATGTGGAGGCGGGTCTAGGTACTATGGATATCCGGCAAACACCGGGAAGTCCTGACTAACGCACCTCTCACTCTATCTCTCAACCCTTAACCCATAACTCAATCTCAACCTCAATATTCTCCTAAGTTCGGATTTCTTGTCTTCAGAGCGTAACTACGCTCTGATACCACTTTTTGTAACACCCCAACTCAATCCAATGTGGTCTCGCAACTTAACATCATACATATAATGTCACAGCGGAATTCTTTACACTCCGGACCTTGCCACGGTCTGACTACAGAATATACCGAACATTAGTACATAACAGCCTTAGCCAAATACATATCCTTCTTACATCCCCTCACATCCTATACATCTTACTAACTCAATGCCATACGAGTGTACATGCACAACTCGTAGGCCACACTTAACCCGTAACACTTGTACCCCTTCTTACTCTCGCGACGGCCGCCTCCTGATGTTCACCTGTGTAGTAAAAACCTCCCCCAAGTGGGTCTCACGAATGGCTGGTACGATCCTCTCATGGCCCCCAAGCTAACGTGGCTAAGACGACTAATTGTCGATAGCATGGAGGTTGATTAGATGCACAACATAATAGAAGGTGCAGTAAACAACAACTCAGATATGAACAATCAAAGTTCACACACAATGAACGACTTAAATGCGTTCCCTTAATTAGAAAGTTAATTATTTAACTCCTTAAGTAATGTTCATCTTAATCTAAGTCCATCCTTATCTCAACTCAATCTTAGTCTTATCTTAATCTTAGAAAACCATCCTTTAAAGGAGTGGATGTAGCTTATCTTAATCTTAATAATACAAACATCCTTTAAAGAGGAATGGTTGCAACTCATCTTAACCTTACTTAATCTTAATCTCAACTTAACTCAGTAAAACGTTCCTGGAAGGGAATGGTTGTAGCTTAATTCGAACCTGGGATTTAGGTGATCCCACCGCACCATCTTAATGCCACCTACTCTGGACGGGAGTCCAGCGTAGCTGAGCCGGCAACCGGCCCTAGGCTACAAGTCCGAAGACAAGTCCTTAAGCGGAGGGCGGATCTGATTCAGATACCGTCCCCCTTTTTCCTTAGCATGCATGACCGGAGATCGGTCCCGGGTTTCCTCACTCAAGTTCCAGTTAGTAGTAGTCTCAGACCATGTTTGTTGGTTAACCTCTTTCGGTTTATATCAACCCATATTAGGGAGCATTCCTTAGTCTCACTCATTCCTTACTAAACGTTGGTTAGTAAGTTCCACGGTATGTTGTGTTAGTTTTCAAACATCACACAACAATACAATAAACATAATATTCCGGTTGCATGCTTTATCTTGTTTAGTGAGCACACAAAAACAAATAGCACACAAGCCGAGGGACACCTCGTTAGCAAGCAGGTCACAAGAAGAACTGTACCGTTCACCGTTGGTCGTTCGGTTGCTTACTCTCTTCCGGAGTCCAAATTCCAAGTCCTAAAACATTCATTCAGTTTTAGGTTGTTAATCACTTAACTCAATTCAACTTACTTATCTTACTTAACTTACTTAACCCTTAATGATTCCAACCTAACACCTCTTAAGTCTTACAACTTAATCTTACAACTTTTAAGTTTATTCTTAACTTAATCCCTTAGGTCTTTATACCTCTAATCATCATTGCCCCCTTAATGGGGTACCATTAATACACTAAACTCTCTTAGGGTTTTTTTTTTTAAGTCTTAAGGGTCGTCCGACCCACCGTCCGACCCACCAACTGGGTCGGACCATTCCAGAGACTCTCCCGTCTTTTAAAACCCCTCCGTCCGACCCACCGTCCGACCCACCAACTGGGTCGGACCATTACAGAAACTCTTATGGCGGCTTAACAGAGGTCCGTCCGACCCAAACTTGGGTCGGACCCCTGGGTCGGACGCCACCAGAACATGTCCAAAATTTGTTAAATCTTCACCAAACTTCTCCTTAAGCCTTCTAATGTGTTCTAACATCATTTAGACCCTTAAACCCACCTTTAATCATCCTCCAAACTCATGAAAATCACCTCCAAAGATCATTCCAACCTTTAGCTCAATTCTTGCAAGACATTCCTAACACTTGTCAATTAATTCCTTATATTTCTAACATGTACATTTTGTCTAAAACTTCAACTAACCAAAGTGTTTCTTTTCAACCCATATAACTCCTCCTTAACATCATTGCACTCCATCTTTGCTTGTTAAACCTTCCAAGGTCATCTTGCATGTCCATGCACAATTCCTCTTCTTTTCACTTGTTACTCATCACTCTTAAACTATTAAGCTTGCGTATACACTTCTTTCCATTACCTTAATACCTTGACATTGTTCTTCATTTACCTTAACCATGCAACGCCCTCCTTAGACATTTCCACTTCTTTCATGCAACTTACTCACCATTCTCATGATCATAACCTCTTATACGTTTCTAGTCATTTCCTTGACGACTTACAACATTCTCCTACCATTTTCACTTCCATCACCCAAATCAACACATTACCATTCAACCAAACCTTACTAGTCCACCACTAACATCACCACCTCTTACACAAACTTCCTGAACTCTCATTGTTCTTCTCTTAGTTCATACCTAAATCATCTCAAAGCATTATACATCATTTCCTCCAGATTTGCACAAGTCTTACCATTCCTCATACCATGACTTTGGTGTGTTCAATGCACCCATCTAAACTCTAATTTCCTCATAGACCATTCTAGGTCATTCTAAACCTCAAGAACTCCTTAGTTAACTCATTTCCACTCAAATTCCTTTTTATGACTCCTAGTAAATCCTAGGTCATATTAGTTCACCACCATCACCTAAACACTTATTTTCTACTCAAATTTCGCCATAGCTTCTCTAGTATCTTATCATGCCCACGCACATTGTTTTCCTCATTCAACCATCTCACACACATCAAGTTCTTTCTCATCACATCTCATCACCAAACCAACTCATTCACAACAACTCATTATATTGCAATAATCTTAAATTGCATAGCACCAAGGCTCTTAAATGACATGGCTCTTAGGCCCTTAAATGACTTAAACTTAAACACTGAATTTCCCACATATAAAAGCTTTCAACCTGCAAATACACCCATCAATCTCATAGTAATTATAATGCTCTTAAAATCCATCTTAAACTTATATTACTAACTCATTCCCATTGGCTCCTTAGTCACAAGTTCACAAGCTTATTTAAGTTCTTTTTCTTAGGTTACATAACCCATTACCTAATGTAAGCCCTAGGCTACATTGGTACCCATCTAAAACTCATTCCTTAAACCTTAAACCACCATTAGGTAAATAATTTACCTTGTTTTCTCAAGCTTATCTTAACTTCCTCCTTAGACCTTCTTCTTGCATGAATCTCGGCCACCACTTAAACTTCCTTTGCCAATGTTCTAACCAATATTCAATGACTCACATGAGTACTAAACAATACACTAACCTCAAGGAATGAAACCCTAGGTTAGAAATGTTTCTAAGGCATAAAAGTGGATGATTACCTTTGAAGTTTAAGATAGACTTTGGCATTGAATGAAATAGGACCTCCACTAGTCCTTGGTGAATAAATCAAGCTAGAACAAGGCATAAAAACAAGGCCCCATGAGTAGTAATTTTCGGCCATGTAAGGAAGTGATGGAAACTTGGTTTTTCTTACATTTTCTTTACCTTAAGAGAATGGAGAAGCTAATGAGCTCTTCAAACTTGATTTTCCTCCATCAATGGAGTTTTCTCATGGCACCAAAATGGAGCTTTGAAAGATTTGAAAAATAGAAAGGAGGGCCTTGACTTAACTAAGACAAATATGCAATTTGTTTTGGATTTGGAGCTTGGAGTTGCACTTGGCAAGTGAATGAAGGTGAGGAGCCATGAATGGAGCTCTCTCTCGGTTTGGAGCAGGAGAGGAGAAAGAGAAATCGTGGAAGGAAGGAGAAATGAGAGAAGAGAGAGAGAGAAGAAAGGTAACTTAAGTGAAGATATTTGTTATAAAAAGGTGAATAGTCTTTGTTTTACTTTCCTTCCCTTTTTCTTTCTTAATTTGATGAAGTCTTTAATGACTCATCCCTTAGAAACCGGCCCCCATCATAATTAAGGCTAGTCATGGTCTTCGTTGACCAACTAATTAGCTTATATTGATTAAAACTTAAACTAGTTACTATTTGGCACTATTCACTAATTAGTGCACATATTTTTGAAATTTTTGATTTCCCATTGATTTAGACTTCCTAATGTGATACTAATTAGTACACATGTTGATTAAAGAGTAATGATGGACATTTAGCCACTCAAAACTCAATTCTAAGACAATTTCTCAAAAATGTGCTTTAAGAATTCTTAAAGCACATTTTGTGTTTTAACTTGTTTTCAAGCTTGGTTTTCTTTGCTAATTGATTTAAAATGTCCATTAGCATATTACTAAAGTCTTATAATGGTATTTGGGTGCTAATCAAAGTCACTCCAAGCTTAGAGCACGTTTTTGTCCAAATTGCCCTTAAGGCACTTTCTTGTGTTTTACTTGGTTTAAATTGTCTACCAATCTTTCTATGGCATATTCTAGCCTTACTACATCATAATTTGATGTTTACTTACTATACTTAAGTTTGGGGTATTTCAATCTACCCCCCTTAAAAGAACTTTGTCCCCAAAGTTCCCATGCACCTCATCTTATTAGGATACATATCTTACCTCATTCCTCAGATCATATAGATCATACTTCTGTATACTTAAACTCATTAGATCCTTAGGTCCTCCATATGCTTATTCTTAAATATCACACAGCATGCTTACGCATGTATAGCACTCAAAATTCTCTTTGTTTCTTTTAATGATTAAAACATTCACATAATTTCCAACGTATTCTCCCATGTCACCGGTCCGTAGACAATGGCTCATTCGTCCTCGTCACCATGGGCCAGAATACAAAACACTCTGCTCTCCCCATGTCACCGGTCCGAAGACAAAGGCTCGTGCGTCCTCGACTTCATGGGCGAGACTCAGTAAAAAGGTAATCCTTTTTACGAGGTCATGTGAGGAATAATTCCTCTAATTAAAAATACAAGCAACTCCAATTTCATTTTTACCCTAAGGCCTCTATCCATAGTGTGATTTAATTGTGACTACTGGTAGGGAGTTTCAGGAATCATCCAACCCTGATGTGATCAGCATCAGTGTAGGACTATCCTTCCACCCCAATTTGTCTTTGGTTTCCCTTGATCCCTAGAAAATCAATTTCCACCTCCCCGTCATTTTCAAACATCAGATAATTCACTCATGTCCAATTTTCTATCTTCTTAGTTCTTCTAATCATAATCAATACATCTCCAAAGTGTGGACTCAGTCCATCAAACATTCCCAATTCATCTCTTAGTAATTACCCTAAGACTTAAATTCCTACTAAGTTCTATAACTGTCTCATACCAATCCTCACCATCTTATATCTCATAGCATTACTATCTTCTTCCTCATACTCATGTCAAATTGTATCTCATAATGTTATCTTATTCTTATCTCACACATAGTCTCATATTGACTCATACCTCATATATTCCTTATTCCTTAATCTCCTTAATCCTCTTCCTTAATTCTCTTAACTTGTACTCACACCGGAGTTGACAAGATAGGTACTTAATGTGTATGGTATTCACATCTTCTGTGTGCAATAACCATGATTTATCTCAGAATGTTCATGTAAAACATATTCTCAATTATTTTGTGCTATGCACACCGTAGTTTATGTACTCAGTACACAAACATACGCTAAGCGGTTTTCGCTCTACCCCCCTTAAAATGGATTACGCCCACGTAATCAGCATTATATCATCCTTGAACATAAGTTCAAGATGTCTAATTCTCACTAAGCATTCTAGCTTCCACGTCATCTATCTTACTTATAATTCGATCAGAAATGACTTAGTCTCTGTATAGAGGATTCTTAGCGGTACTTATACCGTTTCCTTAACTTAGTTTGGTCTAATCTCAAAGGTAGTGATCTGGTAGCTTCCGCTGCACGACTCTGATAGTTTTAGGTTTATTTGCCTCTCTTATCCTTTTTACAGTATCAGATATCTTTCTCTTGCGTGCTTATGGTTTAGCACTAAAGGTCCCTCAATGGTCACGTGTTATCTTTATATATACACGGCCTTGATGAGTTGTAGCTCGTCTATCCAGTCTCCCTGGAGATCTAATGTTCATACTCTTAGTGTTTTCTCGAATGTCTAAATCGTTCTCTCCAACTGACCTTTGGTCTGAGGATGATTCCTAATCTGAAACTACTGTTTAGTGCTTATTGCACTTTACAGTTTAATCTTATTCATCTTAAGACATGTCCAATGTCTATACTTAACAATCCGTGCTTCTCGCACTTCATAGTCCTTAATTATTTGTTCTCTGATTCCCTTGCGTTGCTGGTTCAACTGAATTCTTCTCTTCGATTGTTTGTGGTAATGGCTGCTCTTGTCTGATCTTGTGTCGTTGTCCGTGGTACGGAGTTGACTACCTCCCGTGTTCCTTACACCACTCGTCTACATGCATGGGGTACCTTACTGGTACATTACTACTTACCCAACTAACTCATAAATGAGCGTGTCAGGCCTGCAAGCCCCTGTGGGGTGCAGTCGTCCCACGTCTCGTTTTAGTAAACTCATAGTGTCCGTCGCACGTTTAGCTATTGCTAATTATGAAGTATTCTATTGTCGATCTCCTCTTTCATCGTTCCCTAATAACATTTATTGTTCTTCTTGAAGTTAATCAAGGGAAATCCATTTACTGTGTTCTTGGGTATTGTATGCTCTAGCTCTTACTGTATCCCGTACTGATTCGGTCTCTTAATAATTGAGGTCTCTTTCCGTAGAGCCTCTTATCTTGTTTCTCATATTTATGCTACTAGGAATGCACTTCCAGTTCCTTAAGGAATGGGTAGTGTGCTTCCTGTGAAATCTTACCTAACCAGGTCCAGACTACTGGCATCAATGCTCAGTTCGTCTACCATCTTATTTCCTTACTTATATTGGTCTTAACTCATAAATCTATTTGCCTCAGTGTCAATGTTTGACGGCTCATACATAACGGTCGCTTTACCGCGCACCAAGACTTAATCCACTTATCTAACTATTGTACTCACGACCACTACTACCGTGGTAGTTGGCCCCTACCATGTTGCCCATTAATGGTGCAACCCCTTATTCACTTATTCTCATGTCTTACCTTATACTCAATCCCTTCTTGGTGTAAACACACTTGGAGTTCTCTCATTCCGGTGTATAGCGGTTGTGTTACCGTGCTGTAAAATAGTTGACTCTTAATACAAAGGTGTTCTGCTCCAATCTCACATTCGTAAGTAGGCTGATTTCCCTCACATTCTTTCATCCTTATGACGTTATCTACCATGAAATTCTACCGGTTACTGAAGAAGTCATCCACTGAATCACAAGCTCTTTTGAGCATTGGTCACTTGACGTGCCATAAGGTGCACTTACAATGTTTATCTCTGACAATTACTAATTTTTACATCCTGGGTGTTGAATATGGGGTCTATCTGTGGAACCTTCCTTATTACTCAAGTGTATCTGATATGTTCTAAAGTAATCTCAAGTTTACAGTTTCCATTCTCTAACAAAAGCGTATTGCATCTCTAATAAGTGAAAGCCCTTTTGAGGGGTTCATTCCCACTCATGGCCTCACAACAAGGAGAGGTATCCCCACCCTAAAGGCATGGTTCGTTCTCCGCCCCTGTCCTTAGCATTATTTCAATATTCTCTGTGACGGCCCAGCCTAATCAACCCACATGTGTGATATTGTCCGCTTTGGCACGCAGGCCGCACGGATTTGGTCCTGGGGTTTTTGCCCAAAAACGCGTCACACAAGGAGAGGTATCATGCACCTATAAGGCACACTTCGTTCTCCTCCAATCGATGTGGGAGGTCGCCCCCCTGGGTGCTACACTCACACCCCTCACCTCACGGGAGCCCACGCCCTCGCGGCCCACTGGCACACCGACCTGGGTCTGGCTCTGATACCATCTTTGGACGGCCCAGCCTAATCAACCCCATGTGTGATATTGTCCGCTTTGGCACGCAGGCCGCACGGATTTGTTCCTGGGGTTTGCCCAAAACGCGTCACACAAGGAGAGGTATCCTGCACCTATAAGGCACACTTCGTTCTCCTCACCCAATCGATGTGGGAGGTAGCCCACCTCTGGGTGCTACACTCAAATTATGATGTAGTAAGGCTAGAATATGCCTTAGAAAGATTGGTAGACAATTTAAACCAAGGAAAACACAAGAAAGTGCCTTAAGGGCAATCAGGGCAAAAACGTGCTCTAAGCTTGGAGAGACTTGGGTGAGTACCCAAATATCATGATAAGACCTTAGTAATATTCTAATGGTCATTTTAAATCAATTAGCAAAGAAAACCAAGCTTGAAAACAAGTTAAAACACAAAATGTGCTTTAAGAATTCTTAAAGCACATTTTTGGGAAATTGTCTTAGAATTGAGTTTTGAGTGGCTAAATGTCCATCATTACTCTTTAATCAACATGTGTACTAATTAGTATCACATTAGGAGGTCTAAATCAATGGGAAATCAAAAATTTCCCGATTATGTGCCTTGATTAGTGAATAGTAACTATTTAGTGCTAGTTAAGACATAAGTCAACATAAGTCAATTAATTGGTCAACAAAGACCATGTTAGCCTTATTTAAGGTAGGGGGCCGGTTTTTCTAAGGTGGGGAGTCACCACATGAGTCATCAAATGAGAAAATAAAAGAAGAGATAAGTAAAAGAGTACTATTTGCTTTATTAAAGCAAATACCTTATATTAGCCTACCTCTCTCTCTCTTCTTCATTTCTTTTCTTCACCCACGGTTTCTTCTTGTTTTCTCTGTTCCAAGCCGTGCCCAGCCAGCCTCCATTGTTGCTTCACCTTGCTTTGGCAACAACTTGCTCATTTTAGCTCCAAATCAAAAACTAAAACATATTATTCTTAGTTAGGTCAAGACCTATCTTTCTATCTTTTCAAATCTTTCAAAGCTCCATTTTGGTGCCATGAGAAAACTCCATTGATGGAGGAAAATCAAGTTTGAAGAGCTCATTAGCTTCTCCATTCTCTTAAGGTAAAGAAAATGTAAGAAAAACCATGTTTCCATCATTCCTTATACATGGCCGAAAATTTCTACTCATGGGGCCTTGTTTTTATGCCTTGTTCTAGCTTGATTTATTCACCAAGGACTAGTGGATGTCCTATTTCATTCAATGCCAAAGTCTACATTGAGACTTCAAAGGTAATCATCCACTTTTATGCCTTAGAACACATTTCTAACCTAGGTCTTTATTCCTTGAGGTTAGTGCATTGTTTAGTACTCATGTGAGTCCTTGAATATTGATTAGAACATTGGCAAGGAAGGGGAGTGGTGGCCGAGATCTTCAAGAAGAAGGCCTAAGGAGGAGATTAAGATAAGCTTGAGGAAACAAGGTAAAATGCTTACCTAATGGTGGTTTAAGATTAAGGAATGAGTTTTAGATAAATACCAATGTGGCTTAGAGCTTACATTGTGTATTGGGATATATAACCTAAGGAAAAGAACTTAAACAAGCTTATGAACTTGTGATTAAGGAGCTAATGAGAATGGGTTAGTAATATAAGTTTAAGGTGGATTTTAAGAGCATTATAATTACTATGAGATTGATGGGTGTATTTGCAGGTTGAAAGCTTTTATATGTGGGAAATTCAGTGTTTAAGTTTAAGTCATTTAAGGGCCTAAGAGCCATGTCATTTAAGAGCCTTAGTGCTATGCAATTTAAGATTATTGCAATATATTGAGTATGATGTGAATAAGTTGATTTGGATGAGGAATTGTGATGAGAAAGGACTTGGTGTGTGTGAGGTTATTGTGTGAAAAAACAATGCATTTGGGCATGAGAATACTAGAGGAGCTATGGCAAAATTTGAGTAGAAAATAAGTGTTTAGGTGAAGGTGGTGAATCAATATGACCTAGGATTTACTAGGAGTCATTATGAAGAATTTGAGTGGAAATGAGTTAACTAAGGAGTTCTTAAGAATGAGAATGACCTAGAATGGTCTATGAGGAATTTAGAGTTTAGATGGGTGTATTGAACACACCAAAGTCATGAGATGAGGAATATAAGACTTGAGCATAAGTTTAAGGAGAAGGCATGATGTTTAAGGTGATTAAGATATGTTCTAAGGGAATATAATGACTAAGGAAGTACTAGGAAGTTTTAGAGATTGTCTTGATGAAGAGGGGTAAGATAAAGTGTTGGAATGAGTGGTAATGACTTAGGCATTACCTTGGGGGAATTAGGAATCAAGAGAATGTAATTGAGTATTTAGAACTTAGGCAAATGTTGGTAAACAACTAGGGAGGAAATAGGGTGTTGGTGTATGGAAGCTTAAGCTTGTGAAGGAACTTTTAGTAAATGCTTGAAAGAGTTTTAGATAGTGAGAGATGCTTGGGAGATGATGTTATAGTGGTGAGGAAAACATTGGCATAGTGGTTACATTAAGTATGAACCACCACCTAGAAACCTAGAGGAAAGCATTACAAGAGTAGCATTATTACAAGGAAAAATGCATAATGACTAAGGTGGATTTTGGTGGATGATTTAAGGTATTTAAAGGAGGTTATAAGGTGGGTTTAAGGTGCCAAGATGGTGTTGGACCTATTAGGACACTTGTGGAAGAGTTTGGAATTGGAAGAGCAATTTAAGAGGAAAATCTGTAGTGGACCGACCCAGGGTCCGACCCAGTTCTGGGTCGGTCGGACCTTGTTAACCCAGCAGAATTGTTTCGGTAATAGACCGACCCATAAGGATGGGTCGGTCGGTGGGTCGGTCGGGCAAGATTTAATGAAGGAAAATGTTTCGGCAGAGGACCGACCCAGAGGGCTTTGGGTCGGTCGGTCTAGCTCTGGGTCGGTCGGATGAGTTTCAAGAGACGGAAGAGTTTCTGTAATGGACCGACCCAGGGGTGGGTCGGTCGGTGGGTCGGTCGACCCTTAACACTTAAAAAAAAAGAAAATTTTGAATTCTAAGAATGGCAATGGGTAATAAGGTATGCCTTTGGTAGGGTAGTAATGATTGAGACCCTAGGAACTTAAGAGATTAAGCTAAGTTAAGTATAAACTTGAAAGTTTAAGATTAAGTTTGTAAGATTAAGTGTAAGACCTAAGAGGTGTTAGGTGGGGATCATTAAGGAATTAAGTAAGTTAGACAAGCTAAGTAAGTCATATTAAGTTAAGTGATTAACAACCTAAAACTGAATGAATGTTTTAGGACTTGGGAGTTTGGACTCCGGAAGAGAGTAAGCAGCCGAACGACCAACGGTGAACGGTACAGTTGTTTCTTCTTGTGACCTGCTTGCTAACGAGGTGTCCCTCGGCTTGTGTGCTATTTGTTTTTGTGTGCTCACTAAACAAGATAAGGCATGCAACCGGAATATATACATATATATTATATTGTTGTGTGATGTTTGAAAACTAACACAACATACCGTGAGAACTTACTAACCAATGTTTAGTAAGGAATTGAGTGAGACTAAGGAACGCCCCTAATGAGGGACGATATGAACCGAAAGAGGTTAACCAACAAACGTGGTCTTGAGTTAACTACTAACTGGAACTTGAGTGAGGAAACCCGGGACCGATCTCCGGTCATGCATGCTAAGGAAAGGGAGTCGGTATCTATAGCAGATTCGACTTCCGCTTAAGGACTTGTCTTCGGACTTGTGCCTAGGGCCGGTTGCCGGCTCAGCTACGCTGGACTCCCGTCCAGAGTAGGTGGCGTTAAGATGGTGCGGTGGGATCACCTAAATCCCAGGTTCGAATTAGATACGGCCAATCCCTTCCAGGAAAGGTTTGTATATTGAGATTAAGATTAAGATTAAGGTAAGATTAAGTTAAGTTACAATCTCCTTTTTAAAGGATGAGTATGATTAAGATTAAGATTAAGGTAAGATAAGTTAAGTTACAATCATTCCTTTTTAAAGGATGATTTGTATGATTAAGATTAAGATTAAGGTAAGATTAGTTAAGTTACAATCATTCCTTTTAAAGGATGACTTGTATTATTAAGATTAAGATTAAGGTGAGGTTAAGATAAGTTGCAACCATTCCTTTTTAAAGGATGGTTGTAATAATAAGATTAAGATAAGCTACACCCATCCTCATTAAAGGATGGTTGTTTCTAAATTAAGATAAGACTAAGATTGAGGTGAGATAAGGACGGACTAAGTTTAAGAGGGAACACTACTTAAAGAGTTAAATATCTAACTCACTAATTAAGGGAACGCATTTAAGTCGTTCATTGTGTGTGAACTTTGATTGTTCATATCTGAGTTGTTGTTTACTGCACTTTCTATTATGTTGTGCATCTAATCAACCTCCATGCTATCGACAATTAGTCGTCGTAGCCACGTTAGCTTGGGGGCCATGAGAGGATAGTACCAGCATTCGTGCTGACCCCCTCGGGGGCTTCTTTTTACTACACAGGTGAACATCAGGAGGCGGCTATCGCAGGAGTAAGAAGAGGATACAGCTGTTAAGGGTTTAGCGTGGCCTACGAGTTGTGCATGTACACTCGTATGGCAATCTGAGTTAGTAAGATGTATAGGATGTGAGGGGATTGTAAGAAGGTTTTGTAAATGATTAAGGTTGTTAGACTAATGTTCGGTATATTCTGTAGTCAGACCGTGGCAAGGTCTGGATTGTAAAGAATTCCGCTGTGACATGTTTATATATATATTGTTAAGTTGCGAGACCACATTTGGATTAAGTTGGGGTGTTACAAAAGTGGTATCAGAGCGTAGTTACGCTCTGAAGACAAGAAATACCGAACTTAGGAGATATTGAGGTTGAGATTGAGTTATGGGTTAAGGGTTGAGAGATAGAGTGTGAGGTGCGTTAGCCAGGACTCCCCGGTGCTTACCGGATATCCATAGTACCTAGGCCCGCCCTCCACATCCCTAACCCTAAATGTGTGGGACAAACGCCAGAGGGAAGAAAGCCTTCTCTTACTCGGGGAAACCCGATCTGGCAGTTAGCTAACAGTAAGCAATACGAGAAACGACTTGTTGTACAACAGTTAAGGAGAATTGGGAGATTTTTAATGGAGCGCAACGGAGAAACAGGCGCTACCCATGGAATACTATCAGTAAGGGAACGGTAATTACCGGCAACATGGGTCGACATGCTATGCAGTCGAAATAACCCGCAATACCAATGATAACGAAAGCACTACGGGTGCAATAGAAAGGAAAAGGGGAAGTGACATGAGTACCGGACAGTGGTCCGAAGGAGCATAACAGTAGGATAATACAAAGCATGAGGATTGAGACTACTGGAAAGTCCAGTTAGAAACGGGAACTCTAAACCCCATACAATGAGGAAGGTTACAAAACCTGGCCAACATAATGCGGACGACGATAGGAACTCATACAAGTTGTATACCGGAATAGGACTACAATGTAGTGCCTAAAGGAAAACCATCACTTAATAACCACAACAAAATGTGTGGAGACAGGAGCGAGGATTAAGACATAAGAAAATTAAGGGGATTCCCTCAGAAAGGAGGAACGCCCTGGTAGATGACAGTACTATCAAACAACAAGGAAACTGCCGGATGGACGGTTATCCAAAATAAGAGATTATCGAAGGAGTCCCGAGGACTACCAATTACTTGGAAACTAGAAGGAAGTATCACCACCAATGTACCTTGTACCAATAACCCATCCTGCATGGCGCACTTGCCATAGCAAGTGCTACCACGGTTGAGCCACATGAAAAGCCATCAAGGCGAAATAGGAAAACGCTACAGTGTAGCATATATTAATACCGGATTGTGAATACATAAGAACAGAAAAATAAGACCTTGGAAAGGCCCGACGGCCTGACCATGATGAGATGTGATGACACACCAGCCAGCAGGGAGCTGAGCTTAGACGAAATACTAAACCATATAAATATTAGCAACGTATAACCCACTACAACAACAACCGACAGTACGGTAAGAACACAATCCCGAACTCCAAGGGGAAAACCTAAGAGGTTGCTCGGTATCGCGAGTAAAAAACACTATATAAGCAATAAAATATATAAGGGATGTATTGTAAGATACTATTGAAACTGCTGAAGCATCGACTTACAACGAAAACGGGATGAGACTCCCGGAGTGACCATTAAGGATACCAATAACAACATTCTTCAATGAAGATGTTGGACGACCCAGAAAATAAGGGTAAAAGAAATGAACATAAGCTATAACCTACTAAGGATTAAAATGTAGAATCCCGACAGAGGGAAGCTCAGCGGATTACCCACACAGAGCGGGCATAGTCGAGCCGAACAACCGATGAATGACAGTTAACACTGTTTGCTTAACTCATTAACACCCAAGTATGATTGTTCATACGGGTGGCGTAGTCAACAGAAGTTGAACGAAGCGTTGAGATGAAGGTATAAGATGACTGGATGATATCCAACTTGAACACCTTAAGGCAAACGCCTAATGCGAACCTAACTCTGACTATTAAAAGACATAAGTCTAATAAAATGACAGCATTGTCAAAGACATTAAGTAACCTCAGAACACCTGAACAACTTCCATAGCCGGAAGCAGGATGCAGCAACTTACCATGAAACCCGATATTACATTTAGTATGTAACCTAACGGTGGATGAAGTTCCAGAACCAGAATCTCATAAGGAAGACCTGCAGATGAGTAAGAGTACAAATGATGAACTGAGACATTAAGCATTAAGAGCCTACGAGCCAAGGATGTTAACCACATCAGAGCCCGAGGCACAGTAAGTTATAAGAGAGCTTATTTAAGCCATGAGGAACTACAATGCGTAGATGTGAACGGTTACCAAACCTATAATTTAGATTGGGAAAAACAATACCAAGAAAAGGTACCAATGAGAATATTGATAATGCTAAGGACAGGAGCGGAGAACGAACCATGCCTTTAGGGTGGGGATACCTCTCCTTGTTGTGAGGCCATGAGTGGGAATGAACCCCTAAAAAGGGCTTTCACTTATTAGAGGTGAAATACACTTTATTTAGGAAATGGGAACCATGAACCTTGAGATTACTTTAGAACATACTAGATACACTTGAGTAATAAGGTAGGTTGCAGAGATAGACCTCATATCCAACACCCAGGATGTAAGAATTAATGATTGTCAGAGGTAAACATGTGACTGCACGTTATGGCACGTCAATTAAGCAATGCTAAGAAGAGCTTGTGAATCAGTGGATGACTTTTCAGTAACCAGTTAAAACTACATGGTAGACAACATCACTAAGGATGAAAGAAAGCGAAAGACATTAGCCTACTACGAATTGAGATTGGAGCAGAACATCTTTACATCGATGAGTCAACTATTTTGCAACACGGTACGGCAACCAGCCATACACCGGATGAGAGAACTCCCAGTGTGTTATACCAAGAGGGGTTGAGTATAGGTAAGGCTTATGAATAAGTGAGTAAGAGGTGCACCATAATGGGCAACAAGGTAAAGGCAACTACCACGGGTAGTAGTCTGGTCGTGAGTACAATAGTTAGATAAGTGGATTAAGTCATGGTGCGCGGTAAGGCGACCATTATGTATGAGCCGTCAAATATTGACACTGAGGCAATTAGATTTATGGTTAAGACCAGCATAAGTAAGAAATAAGATGGTAGACGAACTGAGTGATGCCAGTAGTCTGGACCTAGTTAGGTAAGATTTACAGGAAGCACACTACCCATTCCTTAAGGAACTGGAAGTGCATTCCTAGTAGCATATGAAAAAAGATAAGAGGCTCTACGGAAGAGACCTCAGTATTAAGTGACCGAATCATACGGAATACAGAAGGAGCTGGAGCATACCATACCAAGAACACAGTAATGGACTTCCCTTGATTAACTTCAAGAAGAACATAAATGTTATTATGGAACGATGAAGAGGAGATCGACAACAGAATACTTCTTAATTAGCAATAGCTAAACGTGTGACGGACACTATGAGTTTACTAAAACGAGACGTGGGACGACTGCACCCCACAGGGGCTTGCAGGCCTGACACGCTCATTTATGAGTAAGTTGGGTAAGTAGTAATGTACCAGTAGGTACCCCATGCATGTGAACGAGTGGTGTAAGAAACACGGGAAGTAGTCGACTCCGTACCACCGACACGACGCAAGATCAGACAAGAGCAGCTACTACCACAAACAGTTGAAGAGAAGAATTCAGTTGAACCAGTAACGCAAGGGAATCAGAGAACAGATAATTAAGGACTATGAAGTGCGAGAAGCACGGATGGTTAAGTATAGACATAGGACATGTCTTAAGATGAGTAAGATTAGACTGTAAAGTGCAATAAGCACTAAACAGTAGTTTGAGATTAAGAATCATCCCGAGACCAAAGATCAGTCGAGGGGAAACAATTTAGACATTCGAGAAAATACTAAGAGTATGAGCATAAAATCTCCAAGGAGAATAGATAGACGAGTTACAACTCATCAAGGCCGTGTATATAAAGATAACACGTGTCCATTGAGAGACTAATATTCCTAAACAGTAAGGATGCAGAAGGATATACAATGCTATCAAAAGCTAAGTGAGGCAGTTAAGCCTAAGAACATCAGAGTGGCGCAGCGAAAGCTAGCAGACCACTACCTTTGAGATTAGACCAAACTAAGTTAAGAATACGGTATAAGTACCGTTAAGAATTCTCGATACAGAGACTAAGTCATTTCTGATCGAACTATGAGTAAGATAGATAACGTGGAAGCTAGAATGCTTAGTAAGAATTAGACATCTTGAACTTATGTTCAAGGATGATAATGTTGATTACGTGGGCGTAATCCATTTTAAGGGGGGTAGAGCGAAAACCGCTTAGCGTATGTTTGTGTACTGAGTACATAAACTACGGTGTGCATAGCACAAAATAATTCGAGAATATGTTTTACATAAACATTTTGAGGTAAATCATGGTTATTGCACACAGAAGATGTGAATACCATACATATTAAGTACCTATCTTGTAACTCCGATGTGAGTACAAGTTAAGAGAATTAAGGAAGAGGATTAAGGAGACTTAAGAAATAAGAATATATGAGGTATGAGTCGATATGAGACTATGTGTGAGATAAGAATAAGATAACACTATGAGATATTATTTGATATGAGTATGAGAAAGGAAATTGTAATTCTATGAGATATAAGATGGTGAGAGTTGGTTTGAGACTGATATGGAATTCAGTAGGAATTTAGATCTTGAGGTAATTACTAAGAGATGAATCGGGAATGTTTGATGGACGGAGTCCACACTTTGGAGATGTATTGATTATGATTAGAAGAACTAAAAAGATAGAAAATTGGACATGAGTGAATTAACTGATGTTTGAAAATGACGTGGGAGGTGGAACTTGATTTTCTAGGGATCAAGGGAAACCGAACACAAATTGGAGTGGAAGGATGGTTCTACACTGATGCTGATCACATCAGGGTAGGATTATTCCTGAAACTCCCTACCAGTGGTCACAATTAAATCACACTAAGGATAGAGCCTTAGGATAAAATGAAATTGGAGTTGGTTGTATTTTAATTAGAGGAATTATTCCTCACATGACCTCGTAAAAAGGATTACCTTTTTACTGAGTCTCGCCCATGAAGTCGAGGACGCACGAGCCTTTGTCTTCGGACCGGTGACATGGGGAGAGCAGCGTGTTTTGTATTCTAGCCCATGGTGACGAGGACGAATGAGCCATTGTCTACGGACCGGTGACATGGGAGAATACGTTGGAAGTTATGTGAATGTTTTAATCATCAAAAGGAACAAAAGGAATTTTGAGTGCTACACATGCTTAAGCATGTTGTGTGATATTTAAGTATAAGAATGTGGTGGATCCAATGATCCATGAGATTAAGTATACATAAGTATGATCTATATGATCTAAGGAATGAGGTAAGACATGCATTCTAAGAAGAAAAGATGCATGGGAACTTTGGGGACAAAGTTCTTTTAAGGGGGGTAGATTGAAATACCCCAAACCTAAGTATGCTAAGTGAACATCAAATTATGATGGTAAGGCTAGAATATGCCTTAGAAAGATTGGTAGACAATTTAAACCAAGGAAAACACAAGAAAGTGCCTTAAGGGCAATCAGGGCAAAAACGTGCTCTAAGCTTGGAGAGACTTGGGTGAGTACCCAAATATCATGATAAGACCTTAGTATTCTAATGGTCATTTTAAATCAATTAGCAAAGAAAACCAAGCTTGAAAACAAGTTAAAACACAAAATGTGCTTTAAGAATTCTTAAAGCACATTTTTGGGAAATTGTCTTAGAATTGAGTTTTGAGTGGCTAAATGTCCATCATTACTCTTTAATCAACATGTGTACTAATTAGTATCACATTAGGAGGTCTAAATCAATGGGAAATCAAAAATTTCCCGATTATGTGCCTTGATTAGTGAATAGTAACTATTTAGTGCTAGTTAAGACATAAGTCAACATAAGTCAATTAATTGGTCAACAAAGACCATGTTAGCCTTATTTAAGGTAGGGGGCCGGTTTTTCTAAGGTGGGGAGTCACCACATGAGTCATCAAATGAGAAAATAAAAGAAGAGATAAGTAAAGAGTACTATTTGCTTTATTAAAGCAAATACCTTATATTAGCCTACCTCTTTCTTCTCTTCATTTCTTCTTCTTCACCCACGGTTTCTTCTTGTTTTCTCTGTTCCAAGCCGTGCCCAGCCAGCCTCCATTGTTGCTTCACCTTGCTTTGGCAACAACTTGCTCATTTTAGCTCCAAATCAAAAACTAAACACATATTATTCTTAGTTAGGTCAAGACCTATCTTTCTATCTTTTCAAATCTTTCAAAGCTCCATTTTGGTGCCATGAGAAAACTCCATTGATGGGGGAAAATCAAGTTTGAAGAGCTCATTAGCTTCTCCATTCTCTTAAGGTAAAGAAAATGTAAGAAAAACCATGTTTCCATCATTCCTTATACATGGCCGAAAATTTCTACTCATGGGGCCTTGTTTTTATGCCTTGTTCTAGCTTGATTTATTCACCAAGGACTAGTGGATGTCCTATTTCATTCAATGCCAAAGTCTACATTGAGACTTCAAAGGTAATCATCCACTTTTATGCCTTAGAACACATTTCTAACCTAGGTCTTTATTCCTTGAGGTTAGTGCATTGTTTAGTACTCATGTGAGTCCTTGAATATTGATTAGAACATTGGCAAGGAATTTGAGTGGTGGCCGAGATTCATTCAAGAAGAAGGCCTAAGGAGGAGATTAAGATAAGCTTGAGGAAACAAGGTAAAATGCTTACCTAATGGTGGTTTAAGATTAAGGAATGAGTTTTAGATAAATACCAATGTGGCTTAGAGCTTACATTGTGTATTGGGATATAACCTAAGGAAAAGAACTTAAACAAGCTTATGAACTTGTGATTAAGGAGCTAATGAGAATGGGTTAGTAATATAAGTTTAAGGTGGATTTTAAGAGCATTATAATTACTATGAGATTGATGGTGTATTTGCAGGTTGAAAGCTTTATATGTGGGAAATTCAGTGTTTAAGTTTAAGTCATTTAAGGGCCTAAGAGCCATGTCATTTAAGAGCCTTAGTGCTATGCAATTTAAGATTATTGCAATATATTGAGTATGATGTGAATAAGTTGATTTGGATGAGGAATTGTGATGAGAAAGGACTTGGTGTGTGTGAGGTTATTGTGTGAGAAAAACAATGCATTTGGGCATGAGAATATACTAGAGGAGCTATGGCAAAATTTGAGTAGAAAATAAGTGTTTAGGTGAAGGTGGTGAATCAATATGACCTAGGATTTACTAGGAGTCATTATGAAGAATTTGAGTGGAAATGAGTTAACTAAGGAGTTCTTAAGAATGAGAATGACCTAGAATGGTCTATGAGGAATTTAGAGTTTAGATGGGTGTATTGAACACACCAAAGTCATGAGATGAGGAATATAAGACTTGAGCATAAGTTTAAGGAGAAGGCATGATGTTTAAGGTGATTAAGATATGTTCTAAGGGAATATAATGACTAAGGAAGTACTAGGAAGTTTTAGAGATTGTCTTGATGAAGAGGGGTAAGATAAAGTGTTGGAATGAGTGGTAATGACTTAGGCATTACCTTGGGGGATTAGGAATCAAGAGAATGTAATTGAGTATTTAGAACTTAGGCAAATGTTGGTAAACAACTAGGAGGAAATAGGTGTTGGTGTATGGAAGCTTAAGCTTGTGAAGGAACTTTTAGTAAATGCTTGAAAGAGTTTTAGATAGTGAGAGATGCTTGGGAGATGATGTTATAGTGGTGAGGAAAACATTGGCATAGTGGTTACATTAAGTATGAACCACCACCTAGAAACCTAGAGGAAAGCATTACAAGAGTAGCATTATTACAAGGAAAAATGCATAATGACTAAGGTGGATTTTGGTGGATGATTTAAGGTATTTAAAGGAGGTTATAAGGTGGGTTTAAGGTGCCAAGATGGTGTTGGACCTATTAGGACACTTGTGGAAGAGTTTGGAATTGGAAGAGCAATTTAAGAGGAAAATCTGTAGTGGACCGACCCAGGGTCCGACCCAGTTCTGGGTCGGTCGGACCTTGTTAACCCAGCAGAATTGTTTCGGTAATAGACCGACCCATAAGGATGGGTCGGTCGGTGGGTCGGTCGGGCAAGATTTAATGAAGGAAAATGTTTCGGCAGAGGACCGACCCAGAGGGCTTTGGGTCGGTCGGTTAGCTCTGGGTCGGTCGGATGAGTTTCAAGAGACGGAAGAGTTTCTGTAATGGACCGACCCAGGGGTGGGTCGGTCGGTGGGTCGGTCGACCCTTAACACTTAAAAAAAAAAGAAATTTTGAATTCTAAGAATGGCAATGGGTAATAAGGTATGCCTTTGGTAGGGTGTAATGATTGAGACCCTAAGAACTTAAGGATTAAGCTAAGTTAAGTATAAACTTGAAAGTTTAAGATTAAGTTTGTAAGATTAAGTGTAAGACCTAAGAGGTGTTAGGTGGGGATCATTAAGGAATTAAGTAAGTTAACAAGCTAAGTAAGTCATATTAGTTAAGTGATTAACAACCTAAAACTGAATGAATGTTTTAGGACTTGGGAGTTTGGACTCCGGAAGAGAGTAAGCACCGAACGACCAACGGTGAACGGTACAGTTGTTTCTTCTTGTGACCTGCTTGCTAACGAGGTGTCCCTCGGCTTGTGTGCTATTGTTTTTGTGTGCTCACTAAACAAGATAAAGCATGCAACCGGAATATATATATATATTATATGTTGTGTGATGTTTGAAAACTAACACAACATACCGTGAGAACTTACTAACCAATGTTTAGTAAGGAATTGAGTGAGATAAGGAACCCCCCTAATGAGGGACGATATGAACCGAAAGAGGTTAACCAACAAACGTGGTCTTGAGTTAACTACTAACTGGAACTTGAGTGAGGAAACCCGGGACCGATCTCCGGTCATGCATGCTAAGGAAAGGGAGTCGGTATCTATAGCAGATTCGACTTCCGCTTAAGGACTTGTCTTCGGACTTGTGCCTAGGGCCGGTTGCCGGCTCAGCTACGCTGGACTCCCGTCCAGAGTAGGTGGCGTTAAGATGGTGCGGTGGGATCACCTAAATCCCAGGTTCGAATTAGATACGGCCAATCCCTTCCAGGAAAGGTTTGTATATTGAGATTAAGATTAAGATTAAGGTAAGATTAAGTTAAGTTACAATCATTCCTTTTAAAGGATGATTTGTATTAAGATTAAGATTAAGTAAGTTAAGTTACAATCATTCCTTTTTAAAGGATGATTTGTATATTAAGATTAAGATTAAGGTAAGATTAAGTTAAGTTACAATCATTCCTTTTAAAGGATGACTTGTATTATTAAGATTAAGATTAAGGTGAGGTTAAGATAAGTTGCAACCATTCCTTTTAAAGGATGGTTTGTAATAATAAGATTAAGATAAGCTACACCACTCCTCATTAAAGGATGGTTGTTTCAAATTAAGATAAGATAAGATTGAGGTGAGATAAGGACGGACTAAGTTTAAGAGGGAACACTACTAAAGAGTTAAATATCTAACTCACTAATTAAGGGAACGCATTTAAGTCGTTCATTGTGTGTGAACTTTGATTGTTCATATCTGAGTTGTTGTTTACTGCACTTTCTATTATGTTGTGCATCTAATCAACCTCCATGCTATCGACAATTAGTCGTCGTAGCCACGTTAGCTTGGGGGCCATGAGAGGATAGTACCAGCATTCGTGCTGACCCCCTCGGGGGCTTCTTTTTACTACACAGGTGAACATCAGGAGGCGGCTATCGTAGAGTAAGAAGAGGATACAGCTGTTAAGGGTTTAGCGTGGCCTACGAGTTGTGCATGTACACTCGTATGGCAATCTGAGTTAGTAAGATGTATAGGATGTGAGGGGATTGTAAGAAGGTTTTGTAAATGATTAAGGTTGTTAGACTAATGTTCGGTATATTCTGTAGTCAGACCGTGGCAAGGTCTGGATTGTAAAGAATTCCGCTGTGACATGTTATATATATATTGTTAAGTTGCGAGACCACATTTGGATTAAGTTGGGGTGTTACATCATTGGTCCCCTTTCTTGGTAATATTCTTCCCAACCTAAGTTATAGGTTTGTAATCGTTCACATCTACACATTGTAGTTCATTCGTGGCTTAAACAAGCTCTTACAACTTACTACACCTCGGGCTCTGATGTGGTTAACATCCTTGGCTCGTGCTCTTAATGCTTAATGTCTCAGTTCATTATTTGTACTCTTACTCATCTGCAGGTCATCCTTATAAGATTCTGGTTCTTTGAGCACTATCCACCGTTAGGTTACATACTAAATGTAGTATCGGGTTTCATGGTAAGTTGCTGCATCCTGCTTCCTGCTATGGAAGTTGTTCAGGTGATCTGAGGTCTTAATGTCTTTGACAATACTGTCATTTTACTAGACTTATGTCTTTTAGTAGTTAAGGTTAAGTTGGTATTAGGCTTTTGCCTCACGGTGTCCATGTTGGATATCATATATCATCTTATACTTTCGTTTCAACGCTTCGTTCAACTTCCGTTGACTACGCCACCCGTTGATGATCGTTCACACTTGGGTGTTAATGCGTTAGACAAACAGTATTAACTGTCATTCATCAGTTTGCTCGGCTCGACTATGCCCGCTCTGTGGGGGTAGTCCTCCGGGCTTTCCTTTTCCAGGGTGGTACATCTTTAGTCCTTAGTAGGTTATAGCTTATGTTCATTTCTTTTACCCTTATTTTCTGGGTTTTCCTAACATCTTCATTGTAGAATGTTTGTTATTGGTATTCTTAATGGTCACTTTGGGAGTCTTATCCCGTTTTCGTTGGAAGTCGTTGAATCAACCGTCTCAATCGTATCTTATAATACATCCCTTGTATATTATTGCTTATATAGTGTTTTTTGCTCGGATTGTTGAGTGATCTCTCAGGTTCCTCTCCCTGAGGTTCGGGATTGATGTCCTTACGTACTGTCGGTTGTTGTGTTGTAGTAGGTTATACCGTTGCTAATATTTATATGGTTTAATATTTTGTCCAAGTTCCGCTCCCGGCTGATGGTGTGTCACCTCATCTCATCATGGTCAGGCTGTCGGGCCTTTCCAAGGTCTTATTTTCGGTTCTTATGGTTTACAATCCGGTACTAATATGTGTTACAACTGTAGCGTCTCCTATTTTGCCATGATGGCTTCCCGTGTAGCTTAACCGCGGTAGCACTTGCTATAGCAAGTGCGCCATACAGGATGGGCTATTGGTACAAGGTACGTTGGTAGTGATACTTCCTTCTAATTTCCATGTAATTGGTAGTCCTCGGGACTCCTTCGATAATACTTTATTTTGGATAACTGACCATCCGGCAGTTTCCTTGTTGTTTGACAGTACTGTCATTCATCAGGGCATTCTTTTCTGAGGGAACCCCTTAATATTTCTTATGTCTTAATCCTCGCTCCTATCTCCACACATTTTGCTGTGGTTACTCAGTAATGATTCTCCTTTAGGCACTACATCGTAGTCCTATTTCGGTATACAATTATATGTGTTTCCACCGTTGTCGCGTTGTGTCGGCCAGGTTTGTAACCTTTTTCATTGTATGGGGTTTGGAGTTCCCGTTTCTAACTGGACTTTCCAGTAATCTCAATCCTCATGCTTGGTATTATCCTACTGTTATGCTCCTTCGGACCACTGTCCGGTACTCATGTCGCTTCCATTTTCCTTTCTATTGCACCCGTAGTGCTTTCCTTATCATTGGTATTGCGGGTTATTTCGACTGCGTAGCATGTCGACCCATGTTGCCGGTAATTACCGTTCCCTTATTGATAGGATTCCATAGGTAGCGCCTGTTTCTCTGTTGTGCTCCATTAAAAACCTCCAAGTTCTCCGTAACTGTTGTGCAACAAGCTGTTTCTTGTATTGCTTACTGTTAGCTAACTGCCATATCGGGTTTCCCGAGTATGAGAAGGCTTTCTTTTCTCTGGCGTTTGTTCCACATATTCAGGGTTAGGGATGTGGAGGGCGGGTCTAGGTACTATGGATATCCGGCAAACACCGGGAAGTCCTGACTAACGCACCTCTCACTCATCTCTCAACCTTAACCCATAACTCAATCTCAACCTCAATATTCTCCTAAGTTCGGTATTTCTTGTCTTCAGAGCGTAACTACGCTCTGATACCACTTTTTGTAACACCCCAACTCAATCCAAATGTGGTCTCGCAACTTAACATCATACATATAACATGTCACAGCGGAATTCTTTACATCCAGGACCTTGCCACGGTCTGACTACAGAATATACAGAACATTAGTACAAACAGCCTTAGCCAAATACATATCCTTCTTACAATCCCCTCACATCATACATCTACTAACGCAATTGCCATACGAGTGTACATGCACAACTCGTAGGCCACACTTAACCGTAACATTGTACCCCTTCTTACTCTCGCGACGGCAGCCTCCTGATGTTCACCTGTGTAGTAAAAACAGCCCCCAAAGTGGGGTCAGCACGAATGCTGGTACGATCCTCTCATGGCCCCCAGCTAACGTGGCTACGATGACTAATTGTCGATAGCATGGAGGTTGATAGATGCACAACATAATAGAAGGTGCAGTAAACAACAACTCAGATATGAACAATCAAAGTTCACACACAATGAACGACTTAAATGCGTTCCCTTAATTAGAGAGTTAATTATTTAACTCCTTAAGTAATGTTCCCTCTTAATCTTAGTCCATCCTTATCTCACTCAATCTTAGTCTTATCTTAATCTTAGAAACAACCATCCTTAATAAGGAGTGGATGTAGCTTATCTTAATCTTAATAATACAAACCATCCTTTAAAGAGGAATGGTTGCAACTCATCTTAACCTTACCTTAATCTTAATCTCAACTTAATCTCAATATACAAACCGTTCCTGGAAGGGAATGGTTGTAGCTTAATTCGAACCTGGGATTAGGTGATCCCACCGCACCATCTTAATGCCACCTACTCTGGACGGGAGTCCAGCATAGCTGAGCCGGCAACCGGCCGTAGGCTACAAGTCCGAAGACAAGTCCTTAAGCGGAGGGCGGATCTGATTCAGATACTGTCCCCCTTTTTCCTTAGCATGCATGACCGGAGATCGGTCCCGGGTTTCCTCGCTCAAGTTCCAGTTAGTAGTAGTCTCTAGACCATGTTTGTTGGTTAACCTCTTTCGGTTTATATCAACCCATATTAGGGAGCATTCCTTAGTCTCACTCAATTCCTTACTAAACGTTGGTTAGTAAGTTCCCACGATATGTTGTGTTAGTTTTCAAACATCACACAACAATACAATAATCATAATATTCCGGTTGCATGCTTTATCTTGTTTAGTGAGCACACAAAAACAAATAGCACACAAGCCGAGGGACACCTCGTTAGCAAGCAGGTCACAAGAAGAGCTGTACCGTTCACCGTTGGTCGTTCGGTTGCTTACTCTCTTCCGGAGTCCAAATTCCAAGTCCTAAAACATTCATTCAGTTTTAGGTTGTTAATCACTTAACTCAATTCAACTTACTTATCTTACTTAACTACTTAACCCTTAATGATTCCAACCTAACACCTCTTAAGTCTTACAACTTAATCTTACAAACTTAATCTTAAACTTTTAAGTTTATTCTTAACTTAATCCCTTAGGTCTTTATACCTCTAATCATCATTGCCCCCTTAATAAGGTACCATTAATATCACTAAACTCTTAGGGTTTTTTTTTTAAGTCTTAAGGGTCGTCCGACCCACCGTCCGACCCACCAACTGGGTCGGACCATTCCAGAGACTCTCCGTCTTTTAAAACCCCTCCGTCCGACCCACCGTCCGACCCACCAACTGGGTCGGACCATTACAGAAACTCTTATGGCGGCTTAACAGAGGTCCGTCCGACCAAACTTGGGTCGGACCCCTGGGTCGGACGCCACCAGAACATGTCCAAAATTTGTTAAATCTTCACCAAACTTCTCCTTAAGCCTTCTAATGTGTTCTAACATCATTTAGACCCTTAAACCACCTTTAATCATCCTCCAAACTCATGAAAATCACCTCCAAAGATCATTCCAACCTTTAGCTCAATTCTTGCAAGACACTAACACTTGTCAATTAATTCCTTATATTTCTAACATGTACATTTGTCTAAAACTTCAACTAACCAAAGTGTTCTTTTCAACCCATATAACTCCTCCTTAACATCATTGCACTCCATCTTTGCTTGTTAAACCTTCCAAGGTCATCTTGCATGTCCATGCACAATTCCTCTTCTTTTCACTTGTTACTCATCACTCTAAACTATTAAGCTTGCGTATACACTTCTTTCCATACCTTAATACCTTGACATTGTTCTTTTACCTTAACCATGCAACGCCCTCCTTAGACATTTCCACTTCTTTCATGCAACTTACTCACCATTCTCATGATCATAACTCTTATACGTTTCTAGTCATTTCCTTGACGACTTACAACATTCTCCTACCATTTTCACTTCCATCACCCAAATCCACACATTACCATTCAACCAACCTTACTAGTCCACCACTAACATCACCACCTCTACACAAACTTCCTGAACTCTCAATGTTCTTCTCTTAGTTCATACCTAAATCATCTCAAGCATTATACATCATTTCCTCCAGATTTGCACAAGTCTTACCATTCCTCATACCATGACTTTGGTGTGTTCAATGCACCCATCTAAACTCTATTCCTCATAGACCATTCTAGGTCATTCTAAACCTCAAGAACCTTAGTTAACTCATTTCCACTCAAATTCCTTTTTAGACTCCTAGTAAATCCTAGGTCATATTAGTTCACCACCATCACCTAAACACTTATTTTCTACTCAAATTTCGCCATAGCTTCTAGTATCTTATCATGCACACGCACATTGTTTTCCTCATTCAACCATCTCACACACATCAAGTTCTTTCTCATCACATCTCATCACCAAACCAACTCATTCACAACAACTCATTATATTGCAATAATCTTAAATTGCATAGCACCAAGGCTCTTAAATGACATGGCTCTTAGGCCCTTAAATGACTTAAACTTAAACACTGAATTTCCCACATATAAAAGCTTTCAACCTGCAAATACACCCATCAATCTCATAGTAATTATAATGCTCTTAAAATCCATCTTAAACTTATATTACTAACTCATTCCCATTGGCTCCTTAGTCACAAGTTCACAAGCTTATTTAAGTTCTTTTTATAGGTTACATAACCCATTACCTAATGTAAGCCCTAGGCTACATTGGTACCCATCTAAAACTCATTCCTTAAACCTTAAACCACCATTAGGTAAATAATTTACCTTGTTTTCTCAAGCTTATCTTAACTTCCTCCTTAGACCTTCTTCTTGCATGAATCTCGGCCACCACTTAAACTTCCTTTGCCAATGTTCTAACCAATATTCAATGACTCACATGAGTACTAAACAATACACTAACCTCAAGGAATGAAACCCTAGGTTAGAAATGTGTTCTAAGGCATAAAAGTGGATGATTACCTTTGAAGTCTTAAGATAGACTTTGGCATTGAATGAAATAGGACCTCCACTAGTCCTTGGTGAATAAATCAAGCTAGAACAAGGCATAAAAACAAGGCCCCATGAGTAGTAATTTTCGGCCATGTAAGGAAGTGATGGAAACTTGGTTTTTCTTACATTTTCTTTACCTTAAGAGAATGGAGAAGCTAATGAGCTCTTCAAACTTGATTTTCCTCCATCAATGGAGTTTTCTCATGGCACCAAAATGGAGCTTTGAAAGATTTGAAAATATAGAAAGGAGGGCCTTGACTTAACTAAGACAAATATGCAATTTGTTTTGGATTTGGAGCTTGGAGTTGCACTTGGCAAGTGAATGAAGGTGAGGAGCCATGAATGGAGCTCTCTCTCGGTTTGGAGCAGGAGAGGAGAAAGAGAAATCGTGGAAGGAAGGAGAAATGAAGAGAGAGAGGAAGAAAGGTAACTTAAGTGAAGATATTTGTTATAAAAAGGTGAATAGTCTTTGTTTTTACTTTCCTTCCCTTTTTCTTTCTTAATTTGATGAAGTCTTTAATGACTCATCCCTTAGAAACCGGCCCCCATCATAATTAAGGCTAGTCATGGTCTTCGTTGACCAACTAATTAGCTTATATTGATTAAAACTTAAACTAGTTACTATTTGGCACTATTCACTAATTAGTGCACATATTTTTGAAATTTTTGATTTCCCATTGATTTAGACTTCCTAATGTTATACTAATTAGTACACATGTTGATTAAAGAGTAATGATGGACATTTAGCCACTCAAAACTCAATTCTAAGACAATTTCTCAAAAATGTGCTTTAAGAATTCTTAAAGCACATTTTGTGTTTTAACTTGTTTTCAAGCTTTGTTTTCTTTGCTAATTGATTTAAAATGTCCATTAGCATATTACTAAAGTCTTATAATGGTATTTGGGTGCTAATCAAAGTCACTCCAAGCTTAGAGCACGTTTTTGTCCAAATTGCCCTTAAGGCACTTTCTTGTGTTTTACTTGGTTTAAATTGTCTACCAATCTTTCTATGGCATATTCTAGCCTTACTACATCATAATTTGATGTTTACTTACCATACTTAAGTTTGGGGTATTTCAATCTACCCCCCTTAAAAGAACTTTGTCCCCAAAGTTCCCATGCACCTCATCTTATTAGGATACATATCTTACCTCATTCCTCAGATCATATAGATCATACTTCTGTATACTTAAACTCATTAGATCCTTAGGTCCTCCATATGCTTATTCTTAAATATCACACAGCATGCTTACGCATGTATAGCACTCAAAATTCTCTTTGTTTCTTTTAATGATTAAAACATTCACATAATTTCCAACGTATTCTCCCATGTCACCGGTCCGTAGACAATGGCTCATTCGTCCTCGTCACCATGGGCCAGAATACAAAACACTCTGCTCTCCCCATGTACCGGTCCGAAGACAAAGGCTCGTGCGTCCTCGACTTCATGGGCGAGACTCAGTAAAAAGGTAATCCTTTTTACGAGGTCATGTGAGGAATAATTCCTCTAATTAAAAATACAAGCAACTCCAATTTCATTTTTACCCTAAGGCCTCTATCCATAGTGTGATTTAATTGTGACTACTGGTAGGGAGTTTCAGGAATCATCCAACCCTGATGTGATCAGCATCAGTGTAGGACTATCCTTCCACCCCAATTTGTCTTTGGTTTCCCTTGATCCCTAGAAAATCAATTTCCACCTCCCACGTCATTTTCAAACATCAGATAATTCACTCATGTCCAATTTTCTATCTTCTTAGTTCTTCTAATCATAATCAATACATCTCCAAAGTGTGGACTCAGTCCATCGAACATTCCCAATTCATCTCTTAGTAATTACCCTAAGACTTAAATTCCTACTAAGTTCTATAACTGTCTCATACCAATCCTCACCATCTTATATCTCATAGCATTACTATCTTCATCCTCATACTCATGTCAAATTGTATCTCATAATGTTATCTTATTCTTATTTCACACATAGTCTCATATTGACTCATACCTCATATATTCCTTATTCCTTAAATCTCCTTAATCCTCTTCCTTAATTCTCTTAACTTGTACTCACACTGGAGTTGACAAGATAGGTACTTAATGTGTATGGTATTCACATCTTTGTGTGCAATAACCATGATTTATCTCAGAATGTTCATGTAAAACATATTCTCAATTATTTTGTGCTATGCACACCGTAGTTTATGTACTCAGTACACAAACATACGCTAAGCGGTTTTCGCTCTACCCCCCTTAAAATGGATTACGCCCACGTAATCAGCATTATATCATCCTTGAACATAAGTTCAAGATGTCTAATTCTCACTAAGCATTCTAGCTTCCACGTCATCTATCTTACTTATAATTCGATCAGAAATGACTTAGTCTCTGTATAGAGGATTCTTAGCGGTACTTATACCGTTTCCTTAACTTAGTTTGGTCTAATCTCAAAGGTAGTGATCTGGTAGCTTCCGTTGCACGACTCTGATAGTTTTAGGTTTATTTGCCTCTCTTATCCTTTTTATAGTATCGGATATCTTTCTCTTGCGTGCTTATGGTTTAGCACTAAAGGTCCCTCAATGGTCACGTGTTATCTTTATATATACACGGCCTTGATGAGTTGTAGCTCGTCTATCCAGTCTCCCTGGAGATCTAATGTTCATACTCTTAGTGGTTTCTCGAATGTCTAAATCGTTCTCTCCAACTGACCTTTGGTCTGAGGATGATTCCTAATCTGAAACTACTGTTTAGTGCTTATTGCACTTTATAGTTTAATCTTATTCATCTTAAGACATGTCCAATGTCTATACTTAACAATCCGTGCTTCTCGCACTTCATAGTCCTTAATTATTTGTTCTCTGATTCCCTTGCGTTGCTGGTTCAACTGAATTCTTCTCTTCGATTGTTTGTGGTAATGGCTGCTCTTGTCTGATCTTGTGTCGTTGTCCGTGGTACGGAGTCGACTAGCTCCCGTGTTCCTTACACCACTCGTCTACATGCATGGGGTACCTTACTGGTACATTACTACTTACCTAACAAACTCATAAATGAGCGTGTCAGGCCTGCAAGCCCCTGTGGGGTGCAGTCACCCCACGTCTCGTTTTAGTAAACTCATAGTGTCCGTCGCACGTTTAGCTATTGCTAATTATGAAGTATTCTATTG
Organism: Limonium bicolor; assembly: GCA_023374045.1. NCBI lineage: Eukaryota > Viridiplantae > Streptophyta > Magnoliopsida > Caryophyllales > Plumbaginaceae > Limonium > Limonium bicolor. The sequence goes on along the minus strand of CM041776.1, from coordinate 368,439,825 downwards.
TCGATCTCCTCTTTCATCGTTCCCTAATAACATTTATTGTTCTTCTTGAAGTTAATCAAGGGAAATCCATTTACTGTGTTCTTGGGTATTGTATGCTCTAGCTCTTTCTGTATCCCGTACTGATTCGGTCTCTTAATAATTGAGGTCTCTTTCCGTAGAGCCTCTTATCTTGTTTCTCATATTTATGCTACTAGGAATGCACTTCCAGTTCCTTAAGGAATGGGTAGTGTGCTTCCTGTGAAATCTTACCTAACCAGGTCCAGACTACTGGCATCAATGCTCAGTTCGTCTACCATCTTATTTCCTTACTTATATTGGTCTTAACTCATAAATCTATTTGCCTCAGTGTCAATGTTTGACGGCTCATACATAACGGTCGCTTTACCGCGCACCAAGACTTAATCCACTTATCTAACTATTGTACTCACGACCACTACTACCGTGGTAGTTGGCCCCTACCATGTTGCCCATTAATGGTGCAACCCCTTATTCACTTATTCTCATGTCTTACCTTATACTCAATCCCTTCTTGGTGTAAACACACTTGGAGTTCTCTCATTCCGGTGTATAGCGGTTGTGTTACCGTGCTGTAAAATAGTTGACTCTTAATACAAAGGTGTTCTGCTCCAATCTCACATTCGTAAGTAGGCTGATTTCCCTCACATTCTTTCATCCTTATGACGTTATCTACCATGAAATTCTACCGGTTACTGAAGAAGTCATCCACTGAATCACAAGCTCTTCTGAGCATTGGTCACTTGACGTGCCATAAGGTGCACTTACAATGTTTATCTCTGACAATTACTAATTTTTACATCCTGGGTGTTGAATATGGGGTCTATCTGTGGAACCTTCCTTATTACTCAAGTGTATCTGATATGTTCTAAAGTAATCTCAAGTTTACAGTTTCCATTCTCTAACAAAAGCGTATTGCATCTCTAATAAGTGAAAGCCCTTTTGAGGGGTTCATTCCCACTCATGGCCTCACAACAAGGAGAGGTATCCCCACCCTAAAGGCATGGTTCGTTCTCCGCCCCTGTCCTTAGCATTATTTCAATATTCTCATTGGTCCCCTTTCTTGGTATTTTTCCCAACCTAAGTTATAGGTTTGTAATCGTTCACATCTACACATTGTAGTTCATTCGTGGCTTAAACAAGCTCTCTTACAACTTACTGCACCTCGGGCTCTGATGTGGTTAACATCCTTGGCTCGTAGGCTCTTAATGCTTAATGTCTCAGTTCATTATTTGTACTCTTACTCATCTGCAGGTCATCCTTATAAGATTCTGGTTCTTTGAGCACTATCCACCGTTAGGTTACATACTAAATGTAGTATCGGGTTTCATGGTAAGTTGCTGCATCCTGCTTCCTGCTATGGAAGTTGTTCAGGTGATCTGAGGTTACTTAATGTCTTTGACAATACTGTCATTTTACTAGACTTATGTCTTTTAGTAGTTAAGGTTAAGTTGGTATTAGGCTTTTGCCTCACGGTGTCCATGTTGGATATCATCTTATACTTTCGTTTCAACGCTTCGTTCAACTTCCGTTGACTACGCCACCCGTTGATGATCGTTCACACTTGGGTGTTAATGCGTTAGACAAACAGTATTAACTGTCATTCATCAGTTTGCTCGGCTCGACTATGCCCGCTCTGTGGGGGTAGTCCTCCGGGCTTTCCTTTTCCAGGGTGGTACATCTTTAGTCCTTAGTAGGTTATAGCTTATGTTCATTTCTTTTACCCTTATTTTCTGGGTTTTCCTAACATCTTCATTGTAGAATGTTTGTTATTGGTATTCTTAATGGTCACTTTGGGAGTCTTATCCCGTTTTCGTTGGAAGTCGTTGCATCAACCGTCTCAATCGTATCTTATAATACATCCCTTGTATATTATTGCTTATATAGTGTTTTTGCTCGGATTGTTGAGTGATCTCTCAGGTTCCTCTCCCTAAGGTTCGGGATTGATGTCCTTACCGTACTGTCGGTTGTTGTTGTAGTAGGTTATACCGTTGCTAATATTTATATGGTTTAATATTTTGTCCAAGTTCCGCTCCCGGCTGACTGGTGTGTCACCTCATCTCATCATGGTCAGGCTGTCGGGCCTTTCCAAGGTCTTATTTTTCGGTTCTTATGGTTTTACAATCCGGTACTAATATGTGTTACAACTGTAGCGTTCTCCTATTTTGCCATGATGGCTTCCGTGTAGCTTAACCGCGGTAGCACTTGCTATAGCAAGTGCGCCATACAGGATGGTACGTTGGTAGTGATACTTCCTTCTAATTTCCATGTAATTGGTAGTCCTCGGGACTCCTTCGATAATATCTTATTTTGGATAACTGACCATCCGGCAGTTTCCTTGTTGTTTGACAGTACTGTCATTCATCAGGGCATTCCTCTTTCTGAGGGAACCCCTTAATATTTTCTTATGTCTTAATCCTCGCTCCTATCTCCACACATTTTGCTGTGGTTACTCAGTAATGATTCTCCTTTAGGCACTACATCGTAGTCCTATTTCGGTATACAATTTATATGTGTTTCCACCGTTGTTCGCGTTGTGTCGGCCAGGTTTGTAACCTTTTTCATTGTATGGGGTTTGGAGTTCCCGTTTCTAACTGGACTTTCCAGTAATCTCAATCCTCATGCTTGGTATTATCCTACTGTTATGCTCCTTCGGACCACTGTCCGGTACTCATGTCGCTTCCATTTTCCTTTCTATTGCACCCGTAGTGCTTTCCTTATCATTGGTATTGCGGGTTATTTCGACTGCGTAGCATGTCGACCCATGTTGCCGGTAATTACCGTTCCCTTATTAATAGGATTCCATAGGTAGCGCCTGTTTCTCTGTTGTGCTCCATTAAAAACCTCCAAGTTCTCCGTAACTGTTGTGCAACAAGCTGTTTCTTGTATTGCTTACTGTTTGCTAACTGCCATATCGGGTTTCCCGAGTATGAGAAGGCTTTCTTTTCTCTGGCGTTTGTTCCACATATTCAGGGTTAGGGATGTGGAGGGAGAGTCTAGGTACTATGGATATCCGGCAAACACCGGGAAGTCCTGACTAACGCACCTCTCACTCTATCTCTCAACCCTTAACCCATAACTCAATCTCAACCTCAATATCTCCTAAGTTCGGTATTTCTTGTCTTCAGAGCGTAACTACGCTCTGATACCACTTTTTGTAACACCCCAACTCAATCCAAATGTGGTCTCGCAACTTAACATCATACATATAACATGTCACAGCGGAATTCTTACACTCCAGGACCTTGCCACGGTCTGACTACAGAATATACCGAACATTAGTACATAACAGCCTTAGCCAAATACATATCTTCTTACAATCCCCTCACATCCTATACACTTACTAACGCAATTGCCATACGAGTGTACATGCAAACTCGTAGGCCAAAACCGTAACACTTGTACCCATTCTTACTCTCGGACGGGCAGCCCTCTGATGTTAACATGTGTAGAAGTAAAACAGCCCCCAAAGGGGGTTCCGGTCAGCACGAATGCTGGTACGATCCTCTCATGGCCCCCAAGCTAACGTGGCTACGACGACTAATTGTCGATAGCATGGAGGTTGATTAGATGCACAACATAATAGAAGGTGCAGTAAACAACAACTCAGATATGAACAATCAAAGTTCACACACAATGAACGACTTAAATGCGTTCCCTTAATTAGAGAGTTAATTATTTCACTCCTTAAGTAATGTTCCCTCTTAATCTTAGTCCATCCTTATCTCAACTCAATCTTAGTCTTATCTTAATCTTAGAAACAACCATCCTTTAATAAGGAGTGGATGTAGCTTATCTTAATCTTAATAATACAAACCATCCTTTAAAGAGGAATGGTTGCAACTCATCTTAACCTTACCTTAATCTTAATCTCAACTTAATCTCATAATACAAACCGCTCCTGGAAGGGAATGGTTGTAGCTTAATTCGAACCTGGGATTTAGGTGATCCCACCGCACCATCTTAATGCCACCTACTCTGGACGGGAGTCCAGCGTAGCTGAGCCGGCAACCGGCCCTAGGCTACAAGTCCGAAGACAAGTCCTTAAGCGGAGGGCGGATCTGATTCAGATACTGTCCCCCTTTTTCCTTAGCATGCATGACCGGAGATCGGTCCCGGGTTTCCTCGCTCAAGTTCCAGTTAGTAGTAGTCTCTAGACCATGTTTGTTGGTTAACCTCTTTCGGTTTATATCAACCCATATTAGGGAGCATTCCTTAGTCTAACTCTATTCCTTACTAAACGTTGGTTAGTAAGTTCCCACGATATGTTGTGTTAGTTTTCAAACATCACACAACAATACAATAATCATAATATTCCGGTTGCATGCTTTATCTTGTTTAGTGAGCACACAAAAACAAATAGCACACAAGCCGAGGGACACCTCGTTAGTAAGCAGGTCACAAGAAGAACTGTACCGTTCACCGTTGGTCGTTCGGTTGCTTACTCTCTTCCGGAGTCCAAATTCCAAGTCCTAAAACATTCATTCAGTTTTAGGTTGTTAATCACTTAACTCAATTCAACTTACTTATCTTACTTAACTTACTTAACCCTTAATGATTCCAACCTAGCACCTCCTAAGTCTTACAACTTAATCTTACAAACTTAATCATAAACTTTTAAGTTTATTCTTAACTTAATCCCTTAGGTCTACCTCTAATCATCATTGCCCCCTTAATGGGGTACCATTAATATCACTAAACTCTCTTAGGGTTTTTTTTTAAGTCTTAAGGGTCGTCCGACCCACCGTCCGACCCACCAACTGGGTCGGACCATTCCAGAGACTCTCCCGTCTTTTAAAACCCCTCCGTCCGACCCACCGTCCGACCCACCAACTGGGTCGGACCATTACAGAAACTCTTATGGCGGCTTAACAGAGGTCCGTCCGACCCAAACTTGGGTCGGACCCCTGGGTCGGACGCCACCTGAACATGTCCAAAATTTGTTAAATCTTCACCAAACTTCTCCTTAAGCCTTCTAATGTGTTCTAACATCATTTAGACCCTTAAACCCACCTTTAATCATCCTCCAAACTCATGAAAATCACCTCCAAAGATCATTCCAACCTTTAGCTCAATTCTTGCAAGAAATTCCTTATATTTCTAACATGTAAATTTTGTCTAAAACTTCAACTAACCAAAGTGTTTCTTTTCAACCCATATAACTCCTCCTTAACATCATTGCACTCCATCTTTGCTTGTTAAACCTTCCAAGGTCATCTTGCATGTCCATGCACAATTCCTCTTCTTTTCACTTGTTACTCATCACTCTTAAACTATTAAGCTTGCGTATACACTTCTTTCCATTACCTTAATACCTTGACATTGTTCTTCATTTACCTTAACCATGCAACGCCCTCCTTAGACATTTCCACTTCTTTCATGCAACTTACTCACCATTCTCATGATCATAACCTCTTATACGTTTCTAGTCATTTCCTTGACGACTTACAACATTCTCCTACCATTTTCACTTTCATCACCCAAATCCACACATTACCATTCAACCAAACCTTACTAGTCCACCACTAACATCACCACCTCTTACACAAACTTCCCGAACTCTCATTGTTCTTCTCTTAGTTCATACCTAAATCATCTCAAAGCATTATACATCATTTCCTCCAGATTTGCACAAGTCTTACCATTCCTCATACCATGACTTTGGTGTGTTCAATGCACCCATCTAAACTCTAATTTCCTCATAGACCATTCTAGGTCATTCTAAACCTCAAGAACTCCTTAGTTAACTCATTTCCACTCAAATTCCTTTTTATGACTCCTAGTAAATCCTAGGTCATATTAGTTCACCACCATCACCTAAACACTTATTTTCTACTCAAATTTCGCCATAGCTTCTCTAGTATCTTATCATGCCCACACATTGTTTTCCTCATTCAACCATCTCACACATCAAGTTCTTTCTCATCACATCTCATCACCAAACCAACTCATTCACAACAACTCATTATATTGCAATAATCTTAAATTGCATAGCACCAAGGCTCTTAAATGACATGGCTCTTAGGCCCTTAAATGACTTAAACTTAAACACTGAATTTCCCACATATAAAAGCTTTCAACCTGCAAATACACCCATCAATCTCATAGTAATTATAATGCTCTTAAAATCCATCTTAAACTTATATTACTAACTCATTCCCATTGGCTCCTTAGTCACAAGTTCACAAGCTTATTTAAGTTCTTTTTCTTAGGTTACATAACCCATTACCTAATGTAAGCCCTAGGCTACATTGGTACCCATCTAAAACTCATTCCTTAAACCTTAAACCACCATTAGGTAAATAATTTACCTTGTTTTCTCAAGCTTATCTTAACTTCCTCCTTAGACCTTCTTCTTGCATGAATCTCGGCCACCACTTAAACTTCCTTTGCCAATGTTCTAACCAATATTCAATGACTCACATGAGTACTAAACAATACACTAACCTCAAGGAATGAAACCCTAGGTTAGAAATGTTTTCTAAGGCATAAAAGTGGATGATTACCTTTGAAGTCTCAAGATAGACTTTGGCATTGAATGAAATAGGACCTCCACTAGTCCTTGGTGAATAAATCAAGCTAGAACAAGGCATAAAAACAAGGCCCCATGAGTAGTAATTTTCGGCCATGTAAGGAAGTGATGGAAACTTGGTTTTTCTTACATTTTCTTTACCTTAAGAGAATGGAGAAGCTAATGAGCTCTTCAAACTTGATTTTCCTCCATCAATGGAGTTTTCTCATGGCACCAAAATGGAGCTTTGAAAGATTTGAAAAGATAGAAAGGAGGGCCTTGACTTAACTAAGACAAATATGCAATTTGTTTTGGATTTGGAGCTTGGAGTTGCACTTGGCAAGTGAATGAAGGTGAGGAGCCATGAATGGAGCTCTCTCTCGGTTTGGAGCAGGAGAGGAGAAAGAAAATCGTGGAAGGAAGGAGAAATGAAGAGAGATGAGAGAGAGAGGAAGAAAGGTAACTTAAGTGAAGATATTTGTTATAAAAAGGTGAATAGTCTTTGCTTTTACTTTCCTTCCCTTTTTCTTTCTTAATTTGATGAAGTCTTTAATGACTCATCCCTTAGAAACCGGCCCCCATCATAATTAAGGCTAGTCATGGTCTTGTTGACCAACTAATTAGCTTATATTGATTAAACTTAAACTAGTTACTATTTGGCACTATTCACTAATTAGTGCACATATTTTTGAAATTTTTGATTTCCCATTGATTTAGACTTCCTAATGTGATACTAATTAGTACACATGTTGATTAAAGAGTAATGATGGACATTTAGCCACTCAAAACTCAATTCTAAGACAATTTCTCAAAAATGTGCTTTAAGACTTCTTAAAGCACATTTTGTGTTTTAACTTGTTTTCAAGCTTGGTTTTCTTTGCTAATTGATTTAAAATGTCCATTAGCATATTACTAAAGTCTTATAATGGTATTTGGGTGCTAATCAAAGTCACTCCAAGCTTAGAGCACGTTTTTGCCCAAATTGCCCTTAAGGCACTTTCTTGTGTTTTCCTTGGTTTAAATTGTCTACCAATCTTTCTAAGGCATATTCTAGCCTTACTACATCATAATTTGATGTTTACTTAGCATACTTAAGTTTGGGGTATTTCAATTAATTACTTAATCCCAATTTTAGATTTACATTCTGATCATTGACAAATAATACTATACATGTATTTTAATATGGTTTACATATAAACCTTGGAAATTCAAAGGTAACTCTTTAATCCTAATACATTACTATAATTTAATACCACCTCATATAATATTCTTTTATTAGTATTATGTAGGGGTTTAGTTTAACTAATTAATTCCTTCGTATTATATTTCCTATAAGGTATTTAATTTTATTATGTTTACTGTGTATATATTTATATATACTAGGATTTGTACAAAACATTATTTATGTAGTTTTATTGTATTTAATTATTTATATTAACTTTTACACACACCTACATCCAAAATATGGTTAATAAAATAAAGTATTTTCCTTAGTTTTAATTAAGAATATTAACTACCATATAATATAATAAATAAAACGTAAAAATAATTATATTCCTTGATTTATATAAGTTTCCACTTAAATATGTGTATATACATATATGTAAATAATTTCACTTCTATTAAAAACTAATACCTAAACATTTATAAACTTACTGTTATAAAATCTTAATTTAGTGTTCCATATTTTCCCAGCTTAAAAAGTTTATTAACAAACCATACTTTAATTTTTGGTTACATTAAAAACCATATATTATAAGTTATTCTTATGAAAAACTCATAAACACAATTTTTAAAACCTTTTACCATTGCCCAAAAATCCCCAAATTTAATATACAGTAACTATAACATTTTAGACATATTATAAAATTTTTATTTCATTAAAATATCTTTTTAATTTAGCCAAATAATTCCAGAAAACCCGTAACTTGCCAAAATCATAACTTATGTTTAAAAACTCCAAAACCATAATAGTTTACATCAAACTAAACTAGATTAAATAAGGAATCTATGGTTAAAATTCAAGTCAAAACACATTTGGGAAGGTATTTAAATTAATTCAACAAGTTAGGGTTTATTTCTGAAATCATAATAAAAACTTATACTCTTAATTTGAAACGATCTAATCTCAGCCGTCCGTTTCTTATAACCACGATCGGACGGCTGCTGTATGTCGAGTTCATCATCTGCCCCCAAACCCAATTCGAGTACTAAATCACTAATTTCTCACAATCTACAGAACCAAATTGAGTGATTCTTGTTTCTATGGTTTCGAAATTCAATTACGGTTCTAATGATACCAATTTCCCCAATTATAATGCAGTATTCATTGGGTTTCGATTTCTGTTTCGAAGCTAGGGTTCTTAATGGTTTCCGAATTCGATTTTGCAAAATTCTCTCAATACAAGGCTTAATTGATCAAATTGACAGTTGGGCTAAGTCGGTATTGAAAAATTGAGTGTCAAAGTATGAGGAATTGAACGGAGACTTACCAGGGAAGCACCGGTGACGGAAATCGTAATCGGTTTCTGGAAATAAAATTCGAACTCGAGCTGTTCGAGTAGCGAACTTTGGAGATCTATAAAATACGTTCTAGATCGAGTTAGGCCATGTTCTTGGGCTCATTAGAAAGAAGAAACATAGATATACACATTGATAGCAAGAACTCACTCTAACTCGCAATACACAGAAAGAAATCTAAGTCGAAAGTTACGAGTTTATACCTTCCGTTTTCCGGAAAAATCCATGATTTTATGTGATGACAAATCCGCAACTTTAGACACCTCTCTCTTCCAAACGGTTGGGAACTAGCTTTGGTCATCAACATGAAAGTTGTAGAGGGATTAGAGCTCTTCATAACAAGATAAAGAACATGAAATTTGGATGAGAAACGAAGAAGTTATGGCTAGACGAAGTTACCTGATTCGAAGGAAAAACTGGAAACTGCAGTTTCAGTTTTTGCAAGGTGGCTACTTTGATTCGATTTTCCGGTTGATTTAGGATGAGTTAGGGTTAGTGTGAGTTATGGTTGTTTAGAGGAAATGTAGGAGAAGACAACAAAGAAGACGGCACTCAAAAATTCCATAAGATGAGAAAGTTATGAAGGTCACAAGATAGCGCAAAAAACTGATTTCTGTTGGTGAAAAACAAGGAGAAAATCGACCAAGTGTTGGGCGGCCTGTGATTGACTGACACGTGGCAGATCTCAAAGTTTTGACTCTAAACTTCAATCTAGCATAACTTTGGCTAGGATGATCCGTTTTTGACGTTCTTTTTATCGATCTTCATGGTTTTTCATAACCTATTTATTGGTATAGGTTTCATGTGCTAGTTTGACCATTTCAAAAAGTCAACCCTAGCAAGGCTTAATAAGCTTTAAGGTTTCTATAATTTTATTTTGACTTTTATGTTTCAAAACAATGTTCCAACTCTTTCTAAAATCTTTATATACATTTGGAGTATTTATAAATTTCCCAAGATTTATCGACTTATAAATCTTATTATTAAATTCATAATACTATATAATAATATATAATAATTAAATATTTAATTGTATTCTTTAGAGTTAAATAGGAGGAATCCCCTAAAATAATTTCCATAATTCCATATAATATTAAAACTCATAATTCCATACAATAATTTAATATTCATAATTCCTTATACTAATTTAATATTCATAATTCCATATAATAATTTAATACTTAATAGTATTATTAAAGGTTTAATAAAAGAAATCCCCTAAATTAATTTAAATTAATTTAGGGGTATTTCAGCTAAGATAATAACATTAACAACTAATGATTGCTTGATATGGCTAGATCAAATTTTTGGTATGTCATCCCTGATATGAATAGTAAAATTACGTTTATTTTCACATGTTTGAGCACATTTTGGAAAACATTTTGTGAGCGTTTGTGGGCGTTTGTCATCTTTTGAGTGTCGGTTTCACCATTTCTCCTATACTTTATTCTATTTTTTAAAAAAACTGCATCTAATATCTATCATCAATTATTTTAAAAGGTAACATCTTACATTAATTTTTCATTAAAAGTTAAAATATAAAATAAATAAAGCTGTAAATTTTTGTAAAAAAAGTTTAAAATAAAACCATATAAAACAGATTCTTACCATATTTTTTAAATTATGTTGTACTATTTATTTAATTCCTTATAAAAAATAATAAAATATACTATATTTTTGATTAATTCATAAAATGTCACTCTAAAAATAAAAAGTTATAAATTCTAATATACTTTTCTTGAATTCATGAAATGTAGTGATGACCACTAGATAAAATGATAAACGCATCTGGATAGTTAATAAACTATTTTAAAAATTCATACAATATTCCAAAAATTCAATATATTATAAAAAGTATTGGTAATTTTGAAACATATTAAAATTGATTATAAAAAGAAAATATCACATGAATAACGAGTTTTGAACCGAAAAAATAACAAGTACTATATATCTAATAAATGCAATAGCCTCAGCGAAAGTAAATGACGAACCGCAGGCAGGAGATAGGCAGTTGAACTTGAACATAAAAAAGGGGTATTAATGTAAATTTAACACTGTCTGCGCTATTCCCCTCCAGCCCTAACTTGCGTTCTGGTGTGATCTGGAAGGAAGCTTGAGATTTCGGTGTGAATATCATGTCTGCTGCTAAGTTCATCTCATTTTTTCATTAGGTTGCAATCGCTGAGATTCCTTTTCATTTGTTTGCTGACCGGAGTGAAGGACGACCTCAGAATTTTGGTTTTTAAAATTGATGAATCAGAATATGGGTGTTCTCAACTGTTAGCCAAGTCGACGCTACAAAAATCATCCCCGCATTTCATTTCGTTTTGCATACGACGGGTACTGGTAAGTAGTTCGCTCATAATTGTTTACGGGTTTTTTTTTATTGTTTCAAAATAATGGTGAAGTGCTACTACTGTGTCATGATGCATTTTTTTTTATCGATTTTACTATTGTTTTTCAGAAGATAGGAGTGGCTTATTAGAGTTAGTCGAACTTTCTCTCAATGAGCTAAAGTTGGGAAGGTTTTTTTTTTTTTTTTTTGTGTGGGTGCCTGGGCGAACAAGTGACCTTTTAACTATCATATTCCCTTGAAAATGTTGCACTTGTGCGGGTTGCTCTATTTCCCAAACGCAGTAGCGCCATGGCGGCACCATAGGTGTCATTTGCAAACATTAGTCGAAGGATTATATAGGAAATCAATGCACTTTTGCCTATAAGAAAGAGAAAATCAGATTTCTATCAATGTTTCAGGGTTAGCTTTCTGTTTATTTCCAAAAGATTGTAGAATTCTAGCTTTCCAGCAGTCTTATCTCGATCTGAATATTTTCTTAGATGAGTCAGTAGTAGTATATTAAGCCTGTTCGATCTCCTTGGTACTTGTAACTTGTAAAAATGGTCTGAGATTAGTTTGAAAACCCACTTACCGGTCTTCCTTGTTTGAATCATTGGCCAGGCATGCATCGAAATGTATGCAACATCTGAGATCTTAAACTAGTCTTCCCAGGTTCACTGAAACTTGAAATTTGAGAAATTTCTCTCACTAGAAGGTTAAAATGGCCACATCAGAAGAAAATAGTGCACTCTTTCCTATATTCATCTTGACTATAATGGCAATACCTTTGGTACCTTACACCATGGTCAAGTTATGCCGTGCTGCTTCCAAGAAGACCCCACCCATCAATTGTCAGTGCTCTGTCTGCTCTCATTCTGGTAAATATCGAAAGTCTGTCTTCAAACGTGTGAGTGCTACCTTTTTTTTTTTTTTGCCTGGAAAGTTGCTTGATTTTCTCATGCTTCCGACATTTTAATTCTGTGAATTCTGCTCCATTCATCTCCTTGCAGATATCTAACTTCTCAACATGCAGTAACTTGACTCTCGTGTTTTTCTGGGTGATCATGGTGGTTCTCGTTTATTACATAAAAAAACATTACAGTAGAGGTTTGTTTGTGCTGCCTTATTTGCTTCTTTTTTTCTTTATGATTTAGGTCCCGTTTCCATGTCTCCTGGCTTTAAATTTTTTTCTTTGTGCATATATCTGATGGAGTCAAATTATATGTTTGACGTTTCATATTCTCGTCTTGTTAATTAAGCATGGCCATTCATATCCCAGATCCAAGTTTTTGAGCCATTTAGTATATTGGGATTGGAACCTGGAGTGTCGGATGGTGAAATAAAAAAGGCTTACCGGAGGCTCTCCCTTCAGTACCATCCTGATAAAAACCCCGATCCAGGTTGAATGTGTTTTCTAAATTTTTTATGTATCCACACCGCCGGGCATTTGATTTGAAGCAGATACTTTAAGTGGAAGAGCCATGCTCTAACTGACATGTCCTTTCCTTCTTGCAGAGGCTCAGAAATATTTTATTGAGCATATATCAGAGGCCTATCAGGCTTTAACTGATCCGATATCTCGTGAAAACTTTGAGAAGTATGGCCATCCAGATGGCAGACAGGTAGTGAACAATAAAGTTTTGACATCTGTAGCTGTGGCCTTGCGTGAGATATAGTATATAATATGATTACAGTTTTGAGACTACTTTCATCTTCTGATTCAGGGATTTCAAATGGGAATTGCTCTTCCTTCATTTTTGCTAAATGTTGATGGCGCATCTGGAGGGGTACTTTTACTCGGGATTGTTGGGGTTTGCATCATATTGCCACTGATGATGGCTGTGATATACCTTTCAAAGTCATCAAAGTATTCAGGAAATTATGTTATGCATCAGACCTTGTCAGCCTATTACTATTTGTTGAAACCTTCCTTGGCTCCAAGGTATGTATGCCATCCTAAGACTTGGTTGCATTGCTATTAGAGGATGTTGTTTTGAGCATATTGGGGTATGTTTGATGTAAATTAAGTTGGAAGGATAGGCCTGTGACCTTTTTTTATTGGGTAGGGGGTGCGGTGGTTTGTCTGTCTGTGTGTGATTTTTTATTAATGACAAAGAATTAGGCTTGTTGTGCAAGATCAGTCCTATTTCATGGTCGGGCTTGTTATCATGCTTTGATTTTTTATGTTGTCAGCAAGGTAATGGACGTCTTTATAAAGGCTGCTGAGTACATGGAAACTCCAGTTCGTCGAAGTGACACCGAACCACTTCAGAAATTGTTTATTCTGGTTAGGAGTGAGTTGAACTTGGATCTTAAGAACATAAAACAGGAACAAACAAAGTTTTGGAAGCAACATCCAGCTTTAGTAAAGGTTTGTTAGACTGGTCATGAACATGTCTGGCTGTAGATGTGAATATGTGATCAGTAGTCAAATTGTTCTCTTGAATTCTTGTTTCTTATTCAGGCGGAATTGCTGATTCAAGCTCATCTGACTCGTGAAACTGCTGAGTTATCTCCAGCCTTGCAAGCTGATTTAAGACGCATGCTTCAACTTGCTCCTAGGCTTCTTGAAGAACTTATGAAGGTCCTCTGTAATGTTTCTTCCTATGTGTTTCATGAAGCATATGAAATAAACGAATTATGATAGCTGTTTCTGATAACCAGAATGCCAATGAATAGAAAGTTTGCGGTCTCATTATTGGAAAATAAGGGGACGTGTAGCCTACTAACTGGGCAAGTTTCACATGTACCGCAGCCCACTGCATGTGTGTTAGTATCACATTTGGAATACCCTAGGAAGCAAACATGTTTGCTTCCTGGCGTGGAGCTATTATCTATGTAGTTAATCATCAAAGAAACGGTTCCTTATTGTCTCCTTGGATGAAACCTATTATTATTTTTGTCGACATGCCATATTTCTTGGACATCCGTTGTTATTATTAATACTTGCCAAATGGATATCACAGTTGGCTGTTCTGCCACGCAATGCTCATGGCCATGGATGGTTAAGGCCAGCAACAGGAGTGGTGGAGCTCTCTCAGAGTATCATTCAGGTCGTATTTTTTTCCTGGTGCATCCTCTGCTACATGAAAACAGAGTGAATTAGCTACTTGTTCATTGCCTTTATCCAGTAGTAATAGATAATTGCCTCTATAGCTTGAATCTGCATCTAGATCTCATTTGTCTGCTGAAATCCCACTTGATAATTTGCGAATATTGGCTTAAAATAGTTGGAAGCAAAGTATATCTAGCCTCTCTTTCTTGTAGATAGATATTGGGCAAGCTCTTTTTTTCCTCTAACATGGTGAATTGCCTATATTCAGGCTGTTCCTCTTAGTGCTAGAAAACCCATTGGAGGATCTAGTGAAGGAATTGCTCCCTTTTTACAGTTGCCACACTTCAATGAAACCACAGTAAAAAAGATCGCTAGAAAGAAAATTCGAACTTTCGAGGACCTTGACATGACCCGAGAAGAACGCGCTGAGCTATTGACCCAAGTGCCTGGGTTCTCTGAGTCTGAATGTCTTGATGTGGAGGCAGTTATCAATATGATCCCCTCAGTAACCCTTGAAATATCATGTGAGACAGAGGGAGAAGATGGGATCCAAGAAGGAGACATAGTGACCATGCACGCTTGGGTCACCCTTTCACGCGGGAACGGTTTAGTTGGCGTGCTCCCACATTGTCCAAACTACCCATTCCCCAAGGAAGAGAACTTCTGGCTTCTATTGGCTGACCCTGTCACCAATGATGTGTGGCTGTCTCAAAAGGTAAGCTTCATGGACGAGCCTGCAGCTATTATGGCAGTTTCCAAAGCCATACAGGAGATGAGAGAAGGGGCAGGAGCAGGTCCGAAGGAGATATGTGAGGCTGTAAAAGAAGCTGTAGATCGGGTGAGGAATGGATCAAGGCTTGTGTTGGGCAAGTTTCAAGCACCTGGAGAAGGCAACTACAACTTGACTTGCTACTGCTTGTGTGATTGTTGGCTTGGGTGTGACAAAAGGACTGGATTCAAGCTCAAAGTTCTGAGGAGGAGCCGGGCTGGGACAAGAGGACTGGGTGGCCCCGTTTTTGATGAGGGGATTGGTGCGGAAGATGGTGTTGAGGAAGACGAGGAGGAAGAAGAAGAGGTTCAAGATGATTATGAGAGCGAGTATAGTGAGGATGAGGAGGAAGATGAAAAGAAGCAGGAGGGATCGTCTGTCCCTAATGGTGATGCACGTCGGAAGGGAAATCCCTCATCTGGTTCTGATGGTTCTAGCTCAGAGGAAGATTGACCCAGTTTTGTTTTATAATTGTGAGAGTAACGACATTGGCGGAGGAGCACAGATCAGAGTAAGTTGATGTTTTTACAGAAGGTGCTTATTGTTCGACTTTTATCGTACATTCAATCATAATGGAATTGTCTTTGCCTTATGAGCGGCAAAATGGTTCTATTTCTATTATGAGTTAATACGTGATCATGGTTAGTCGCAAACATATATTTTTGCGTTGATTTAGTATTGTTTCAAAAAACTTCCAATATGCATATAAAGTTACTATTTTTAATCTTTCATAATTTTTTTTATATTTTAGTTGAAATCAATTGAACTATAAGGGGCCGTTCGCTACGAACTTTCAGACGCAGGAATAGTTACGAAAATATTAAGCTCACTGTGGTTAGTGTATCAGGTTTAGACATGTGTACTGGGTGCTATTTTTATCCAATTAAAAATAGACACTTGTCCAGCACTTTTACCAAAAATGTGTGGGGGAGAGATTAATGATAATCTGGGCCAGAAGACAAGAAGTGTGGTGTCAAACTGATGATGGAAAGGCTGGTAATCCATAAGATTGAATGGAAAACTGAATAAAAAAGGAATCGGAGATTTTCATTGCTGGTTCTCAACCCTTTTGGGCCATTGCTAATAGAAAGAGAATTCTTGTTGAGGTTGAACTGGTGAAACAAAGACCAAGAGAGAAGAAAAGTGGATCAAAAGAGATAAAAGTCCTCTTATTTTCACGCTCGTGCTTTGTCTAATTAGAGAGCCAAGGAGATTTCTAGGCTGATAAGGACCATGGTAATATAGCTTTTTCTTAGGAGTTAAAACTCACAACTCGCTCTCACTTTGAAAAGCTCTTTGTGGTTACTAGAGCTGATCAAATGCGCGGGCGGGTCGGGTTTGGACCAGGCCGATATTGAACATTAGATCTGAACGGTCTATATTTTTGTCCAAACCTGTTTTTAAATTTTTGGGTCAGGCCGGATTAGGTCTGAACTTATTTTAATCTTTTACTATTGTCCGGCCTGCCCGTCCAGTTTTGTAATTTTTTTTATAATATTGTTAGTTTTTTAGAAAAAATGTATAGACTATATATAATATTAATATATATTAAATATAATATGAATATATGTTGTATGTAATATTAATAAATATTATATAAAATTTAAATAAATAATACAAGGTATTATATTAAAATTAATTTAAATATATACTTCTTTCAGTTTTTTTATTTTCTAACTCTAGACATAAGAATTAAAGAGAAATAATTTAGACTATTTTATCCTTATTTTTTACATTGAGATTTGAAATAATTTGAAAATTAGAGTTGTAAAATAAAATATAGGAGAATAGAATTGGAAAGCAGATCAAAAAAATGGCTAGAACATCTTCTATTTTGAAACTAGTGAATGAATCCAACAAATCATATACCAAAAACAATATATAATAATAATAATAATAATAATAATAATAATAATAATAATAATAATATATTAAACCGGGTCGGCCCGGACTTAGTTGTGGGTCTAAAATTTTGCCGAAGCCCGGCCTAGTTTTTCATTCAGACCTAATTCGTTGTCCAAACCCACCTAAATTTTTTTCTGAACGGGCTTTATTTCCGGGCCGGGCCGCCGGGACGGGTCAGTGTTGATCATCTCTAGTGGTTACTCAGATTGGAGCCTGTTTTTATGTTTGTACATGATGCTGCTGGTAGATTTCATCCTGAGATCTTCTCCTCTTTCTGTGCCTTAATGAATAAGATTGATTATGCGGCTAAGATGTTATCTGAGTCGCTGACATGTTGTATTTAGGGTGAACAACCATTGGGTTTGTGGGTTCAAACCGAAAATCCAATTAGGAATAAAATTTAGGTATTTGATATTTGTTCGTTTATAATCTAATTTCAGTTTGAGAGTCGAAGTAACTGAACACTAAAATATTTTTTAAGTTGGAACTTGGAACCAACATGAAAACTGAAATTTTATTAACTCAGTTTTCAGTTAAAATCAAATTATAGAAAAAATCAAAATTTTATCAAAATTTTTGTACGGCTACTTGGCTATTGTTTGTTTAGTTTTGCCATTAACACAAAGCATAACATGTAAGTTATTGGGTTATTTAGGTAAACCGACTAATTCAATTATGGAACTATAAATCAAACCGAAATATATTTCGATTTTATCCACATATAAAAAAACCATAAATTTTCAAGAATGATTAAAACTTTCAATTAGAAAAAATTTTAAATAATATCGGTTCTCGGTTATATACGGAACCAAAATTAATGGTTGGCCATCGGGTCCCGGTTCTACCGGAACGATTGGAATCGGAACCGGCCGGGAACCGGTGGGATCGGAACCGGACCGAACCGCCTCAGCGGTTCGGAATACGAATACATGTTTGAGATTCGGGCCCGAACCGGAACCGGAAACCGCCTGGAACCGCCTGAAACCGTCATCGGATTCGGAACCGGAACCGCCCCGGAAACGGTTGAGTTACCGTTGGGTTTTAAAAATGTAACCTCTTAGTAGCTGTACTCTTTTCCTTATTATGGTTTTCCCAATGGATTTTACCTAATAAGGTTTTAATTGAGGCAGTGAATTCATATATAAAATTTCTCTTTGTTCCTTATTTTTTGTAAATTCAATAAAAATCCCTAAGTCTTTGTTTCTTACACATTTAAGATTATAACTTGAAGAATAACCTAAAGTAGATGAAAAGAGCAATGTGCACTCAAACGGATCTCAAATCGGAGCTAAAACGAAGAAGTAACTGGAGCCGATCGAATCTTTCCGGACCGGTCGGAACCGATCAGAACCGAAACCGGAACCGGCTGTGAACCGGCCGGACCGGTTTTTTGGACCGAATCCGAAGCGAATCAGATTTCAGAACCGGAACCGGAACCGTAACGGAACGCCCAGACGGTTCCGAATACGAATACACATTTTCTGGAACCGGAACGGTGGAACCGGTGGAACCGGGAACCGGAACCGGTGGAACCGGACCCGGGCCACCATTAAACCCAAATCATCACCCTCATATTGTACTAACACTAAATAAAGTCATCATCATGAATTGGAGTGCTAACATAACATTACTTCAAACGTAAGTTTCATCTATCTTGTATAGAAACTTCTTTTTCTTTAATCTATATACTATAATTGATCCAATTGAAAGTGTAAATCAGTTAATATGGGTGAGATTTACTAACTCTTAAAATTTGTATATTTCCCGCATTGCTTAGTAACAAAGAAATACAAGTGTAATTCCGCAACATTTAATGAAAATCAATAACAGTGAGTAAGAATTGGTCAAAACTTAGCTAGTGTTTGACGGGTCCTTGGTAGATTAATCATTTAGTACCAAATATCACAACGCTCTAAAACACCCTATCTATTAGATGAGTGACCTATTTAAGTCTTAGTGTGAGCCTCGATTTTAAACCCTATCCTGTGTTAATTAGATTGATTTGTATCTAGTCGGGTTTTAGGTCCGCTTATAACCTAAGATTAACAACTATGTCATATAACAACAGTTATTAAAACCTAAGCTAGCTCACCGGAACCTATTATGAGTCGCCACCTAATTTTAACCTAGAGTAAATTCGGAAAGGTAGAGTTCGGGTTTCGGGGGCTTGGTATTCGACTTATTTAGGGTTCAAATTACTTTCATACCTTCCTAGGTCGTTTTTTCCTTTACTTGATATTTTAGGCTTACTACAAAGTCGTTTTTAACCTAAGTGCGTGCTTCTTTTTTTTTTTTTATTTTTTATCGTTTTTGACAGAAGAAAATTAAAGTGAAATTAAAGCTACCTAAACTAGGGTTTTGGAGGCAAAATTAGGTCAAATCTTAATCACGTCCGTAGCGTACGGAGCGAACTATGTCCGGACCACGGACCCCAGTTGAATAAATGATTTCGAAAACAGAACTAAAATAAAAACGCAAACTTGAAAAGTCCGGGGCCATGGATAGGGTGTCCGTGGGCCCGGACATGTATTGACAGAAACCCTAAAAATTTGAAAAATTGAAAAAAATAGAAAATCCCGCCACCGTCTGTGGGTGTCCGTGGTCACGGACAACCCGTCCGTGGTCCCGGACAATGAGTCAAGGTCACGGAAACCCGGACAGGGGGTTTTTGATGGCTCCCGACGGTGGTTTTGAGCTCAAATTTATGGCTATGTAGCCTGAAAGATTATGAAACGTTAGCAATTGAAGAGAAACTCAATGTGAAATCAAAATTTAATACGAAACTTAGCAAACAAGTAACAAGGCAGAGTAGTAAAACAATTAGTGAGACAGAAGCGGAAAAAGAGTTAGTTTGAGCCCAAATTTTGGAAGGCAAGACTGATAATATCGTGGGGAGGTAGGGAAAGGGAATTTCTACCTTTGTACCTTCGGGTTCACGAGGATTCTTCACACTGGGATTCGTCGAGTGTTGATGGTAGATCGAAGGGTTTTCAAACAAGCTTCGGGTGTGTTGGGTTTCTTGCGTGTTCTTCACGTTTTGGTGGTGTTTATGTGGGGTTTGTGATTATTGGTGCTTTGGGGATTGGAAAACGAGTTTAAATGGTGATTTCGGGGTTTTCGGTATGATTCGGGTGGCCGGGCGTTGGAAAACGTGAGAGAGAGAGGGGGCTGTGCTTTCTGTCTTCCTAGGGTTCTTGAGCATATGAGATTCTCATTTTTTCAAAAAACCTATCCCCTTATATAGACTTTCTTAAAGATAAAGAAAATCTAGTAAAAGTAAGATTTTTTGACATTTTAATTAAATGACTTCCCAAAGGAATTTTGCTGTGAAATTTTAACCACATGTCAAGGATGGCAATTATGAATTTTCTGAAGTGGAATCTGATTTTTTAAATGTTGGAATATTTGTAAATTGAATTTCTCGTCAGATTCAGTCAGAAATTGCTAAAAAATTATTGGAAATTTGAAAAATCAAAATTCCAACGCCATTATGCTTAAAATGTCATCCTCTATCATGGGTTAAAAAATAAAAGCATTTCAAGCTGATTTGAGCATCCTTTGGAGGAGAGAGAAAGCCTATAGGAGGTCTTGGGAGCCTTAAAAATTACAAAAACATCCATGACAATGACGAAACTGCTCCGCATGCCCTGGAATGCGCCGATCGAGCCAGGACCTCTCATTACTTGATTGAAATGCCCCTCACAACACCAAAACCTCGTAGACCCTAACCAGGGGGGTTAAAATTTTGGGTATAACAGATTGCCCCCCGTCAACTGGACTTTGTAATGGATGTGAAAAGTCTGGTTGATGCTTGAGTGATGCCCCAAAATTTTGGACTCCACAGAATCCTCCATGTTGTGCGAAACCGCGTTGACTATGTCTAGCTATTCGGAGGCGCTGACTACCTAAGCAACAAAATGTTGTCGAGTTATTCTAAGGCGCTGACTACCTAAGCAACAAAACATTGTCGAGCTATTCTAAGGCGCTGACTACCTAGGTGGCGAAAATGAAATAATGCAATGTCAAGCGATTCTAAGGCGTTGACTACCTAGGATGTGAAAACTGGATGGTATGCAAATGCAAGAATGCTGAAATGCTAATGATGCTGATGCTGATGATAATGCTGATGATGTTGATGATGCTCGGATGCTTCTGGGGACCGAAACCCGTGCCAATGCTCCTGGCTGGACCCAATGTGGACTTATTGCCATCGCCCCCCAAGCCAGTGTGCAGGGATAACTCCTGGTAAAAACCCTGGGGACTTATTGCCTTTGCCCACCATTCGTTGATCCCAAAGTAAGTTAACATAACACAGGAGGATTTATTGTCATCACCTCGCCAACTTTTCTGTCTCCAGATCTTGTGACGCGCCTGGATAATGCAACTAGGTCTTATAACGAGCCTATATGAACGAGATGAATGCAATGTGTTTGATGAGAGTGGGTAAGCTAAAGGGCCCTATTACGAGCCTAAAGGAATGCACCTAGGTCTTATGACGAGCCTAAGGGTGGGGATCTAGGTCTTATGACGAGCCTAACGATGGATCTAGGTCTTATGACGTGCCTAAGGATGGTTCTAGGTCTTATGACGAGCCTAAGGATGGTTCTAGGTCTTATGATGAGCCTAAGGAAGGACCTAAGCGAAGGTGAGTCAAGTGCATGATGGGTCTAAATGAAAGTGGAAGGATTAAGGCTTATGTCAAACCTGGAGATGGTAGGGCTCAAGACGGGCCTGTAGATATTTGAATGTGGAGGAAGGGCTTAGGACGGGCCTGGGGGAGTTTGATGTGGAGATTGGGCTTGGGACGAGCCTGTGAATGCTTGAATGTGGAAGGAGGGCTTAGGACGGGCCTGTGGATGTTTAAATGTGGAGGTAGGGCTTAGGACGGGCCCGAGGATGTTTAAATGTGGAGGTAGGGCTTAGGACGGGCCTGAGTGATATGAGAGGGTTTTAAAACCTTTGGGTTTCGGGTTTTTGGGCCTCCATCAGTGTCATTGTTGCAATTGATGGGACCAACAATTGCCCTCAATATTTTTCCTTGAGGCGATCTGAGTTTTCAGGGCTTTATCGCAATCGAACGGAACGATCGATTGCCCCCAGTATTTTCTTTGATTAATTGCGCAAAAACAAATCTCATCCTCACAAGGTCAGGGTTTATTTTGATGTGGTGCCCTCTATCCTATACTCAAAGTGTTTGATGTTCGTACTCGTGCCCTCCCTTTTGGTCAAGACATCTCAACCATTGAATTTGACGTTTGTTAGATTTACTCGTTCAACCTGTTACTTTCACTCGATTGGATACACAACTATTAGGTCAGAAGTCTTTAAAGCTTACAACGTGGCTATGGGGTGTGATGAATGACAACAGGACAACAGAGGAATGTTTAGGATATGTGGAGCTATAAGGGTGACCAAAGTTGCAACTTGCTCCTTCTCCCGGACTTGCTTTCTTTGTCATGAAGTCGCTTGACTACTTCGTGATGACTTCGCTTGTGAGCTTGGAACTCTGGATTTTTGAGTTGTTCCTTGCACCTCCTCTCTTTCTTCTGATTTTGGATTACTTCGAGGCTTTCCAGGTTTGCCTTTCTTTGAATCTTTTTTCCTTCGGGGTTCTTGTGTTTCCCGGTTTTGAACTTTGAGAGCTATTTTTGATGTTAGCTCATTGGGATCCTGTGTCACTTTGGGACCATTTACGGATCGCTTCGTCATGTTGGTAGCAGTTTTCCTTCTTTGGACTTGTGAAGTTGCTGTTCGGAAGTCGGGCTCCTTGCTTCCTCTGGTCACCGGGTCGGTTGTTCATCATTGGCTAGCTTGTCTGTGGAGTTTGTAGTGTTATAAAAGAGGATGTACACGAAAAGCTCAGCGGGGGTGTAACACCCCTACCGCTAATACTGTCATTACCGTCCAATCTCCTTATACAATCCAGACTCACGCAGCGGATACTTACATACATACAGTGGGTGATACAATGCCGTTAGCCACCCATGTGACTAACAAGGCTACTACTACTACTACATACAACATCGGTCTGATGGACCGGAATATCCGAGTACTACACACTTACAATACATACTTCAATTACCGAATCAAATACTAGAACTTCTCATTCATTACAATACTCCATAAGTTCAATACCATGTAATACACCGAGTTTACTAAGATCCTTATACAATTACAACACCTTTTTCAGATTCATAAATGCTCCTTAAGAGTCTAACCACTACCCATTCCTCACAAACTACTCACTTCCTAAGTACAAGGGATGTGCCACTTAGTACACCTCTACGTTCTACTAACTGTCCAAGTGTAGTCACCGGTCTCTTACCTTGACCATATCCGCATCGGGTACCTGCACACTTAAAACGTTCCCCCAAAGGGGTCAGCTTTCGCCGAATATGATAACCGCATACCCCGCGTACTAGTGAGGGTACGCCGACCACTTGGTCGAATACATGCAGTTCATTTTATTCATACATACATGCATACATGCCTTCATACATAATACTACAATACTCTACACAAGGAATACATACATACACTTCAATACATACAAGGTAAACCATACAAGCCAACAGTTACATACGTACCTTTCCCGAATCAACAATGTACAATACATACACAATACATACGCAATACACCATCCTTGTTAGCTCATGTTGGTCCACCCGGGTTAATCGGGTGAAGATTACTCTTTTACTCGTTCCACAGTACATATGCATACATACTCATACTCATACATACTTACTTACTTACTCTTACTCATGTTAAGTCGTCGGGACCTCCGGCCCGGGGACTACTCGGTCCCACCACCGGGATTTACTTGACTCACCAATCCGGGATGCTACCCATTTAAGGGGTTTGGGCCGCGGACCAGTTTAAGAGTCAGGAATCGGATCCAACCTCTTGTGTCTCCTCATCCTCACGCGTGGCCGAAGCTATATCGGACTTCTACTCATTCCAATTTACTCACACTTAAGTTAGGAGTTAGGTAGTTAGGAATTAGTAGAAGTCAACATCCAAGCCACATAATACCATACGCATCCACATACATACAAGGTGCAATACATTACACAAGTACAATACAAGGTACATACACATTTATCTCCATCCAATCATTTCATGAATTATACAAACTATTGTTCAAGACAATAAATCTCAAGAACAACAAGGTCAAGCACAAGTAAGTGCAATAGAGTGCGATTCATGCATTTATCTTATTTAGGTGATCAAGTAAGCACACAAATCGGGGTAACCATATTAGGATACAGGGCATGAAGAAATCATACCTTTTTACTGGAATTTACTTTACCGAGTGCTCCCTTGTTCCTTTGGTTCCCTCTTGTTCCTTGATTCTTATCCACGAACCAATGACTACATGTCAAATGGTTCAATTAATACTAAGCATTCCAATACACACATTACTACTACTCTCGTACTTACCCCGTTGTCCCATCGTTTTGGTTTAACTTAATGTTCATATACTTACAACTTCTTTACTTACTCCTCATACTTGTTTATACCTTTAATGACCCTTAAACATCATTAATCAAGTGCTACTTAACTTATACTATCATTACCATTCTCTTCCTTACCTTAAAATTCATTTAATAAGCTTAGAATTCATTTTTGGTGTTGGTCCGGGACCTTGTCCCTATCCTTAGTCCCGGACCAACCTTGGTCATAAGTCTTGAATGGTTTTTACAAGTGGTCCGGGTCCTTGTACCCTAGTCAAGTCCCGGACCTGGCAATTGAAGAACTCTCGAACGAATTTTTATTATGGTCCGGGTCCTTGTACCCTAGTCAAGTCCCGGACCATCTGTTTGGTATTCTTTCGGACGGTTTTTATGGGGTGGTCCGGGTCCTTGTATGGGACCTAAGTCCCGGACCACCCAATGTTTGCAACTCTCGGTGTGTTTCAATATGCTGGTCCGGGACTTAGTCCTGGACTTAAGTCTCAGACCCTGCTAAACTTTTCTACAGATTTTTAAGTTTTCAAAATCTGTTACAATCCAAACTTTGTCTAACTGATTCCCCATTGTTCCTACACTTATTCCCACCTATTTAAGCACCTCATTAGCCTCTTAAACATGCCCAAATCCATTACTAATTCATTACTCCTTCTCATACCAATTCACACACATATTTTCTACAATTTCATTCCAGTACTTACCAATTCTCCATAGTTTGTTTTGCTACAGATTTTGGTTCCTACTTCCCCCCATGCATATTCTCATCTCTTAATGTCATTTCCAAAGCCTATAATGCACTATCTTACCTTCCAATTTATTCCCAAGCAACTACAATATCAATTCCCAAGTCCAACACTCTTTTTACCAATTCTTACACACTAATTCTTCCTAACTTCTCCAATACATTTTTAAGCGCTTGGCTACATATTTTACACTTCTTATTTCTCACACTACAACTACCACTTCATCACTACTAAACATACCTACTCATTCCAATATACACCTTGGTTCTCCCATTCACCAAGTCATTCTTAAATACATAATTCCTACCAAAATTTTGCCATAGTTTACCTACTTTTCTTACTTAGCCTCACATACACATTCTCACCAAATTCATGCCTATTCTAGCCACACCCATACAAGGGTCCTACCAGCAATCAATACAATACCAATTCATCAATACTTCCTCAATCCACATTACTAATACTCATACACAATTATTTGGCCCCAAGGCCTACAATCCACATACTAATTCACAAATACTCAAAATTCCAATACTACAATACCAATACAATATTTTGGGCTCTTTAAATTGGTTTACCCATTCCCATTACTCTAATGCATTAAATGTAGCATTCAAGAGAGAGCTCTTACCTTAAGCTCTTATTTCCTCTTTTCTTTTCCACTTCTTCTCCTCTCTTCCTTGCACAATTCGGTCACATGGGGAATGGAGTTGCCAAACTCCATTCCCATCACCCAAAGCACACATAAACGAGTGTAATTAAAACACTAACCCTTAAATTAATGCTAGTTCATTGAAATGCTTAAAGCAAGATTTCTAGGGTTTACCTTTGGAGTGTTTTAGAAGGGGTTTTAGCCCTTGGTTCAAGAAGGTTAATCCTCCACCATTGCAAGGTTGATATTATGCTAAAAGGAGAGAGAGAAAAGGGAGTGTTACAAAGAGGTAAAAATCGGTTATGAGTAAGGATGGAGAAATATGAGTTCTTTCATGGAGATTTTTACCTTAATGGAGAGAGGAGACTCCAAGCTACCCATTGGTACCATTTTCTCTTTGAATGGGAAAAACCCATGGAGGTGAACTTCCTCATTTTTGAATTTTGAAAAGAGAGAAGTGTAGAGGAGAATGAGGGGATTACAAATATGTAATTATTTTTACATTTGGAGCTCAAATGAAGGTAGAGCATGGGAGAGAAGTGAGAGTTGCCATTGTTGTGTGTTGGGGGAGCTCAAAATCGCAGCCAGAGGGGAGGAGGAAGAGAGAGAGCACGGTAGGGAAGAAAGAAATGGGAGAGAGAAGAGAGAAGAGAGAATGAGAGGGGAGAGAGTGTGAGTGCTTTTTACTTTCCCACCTTTTTGCTTTTGCTCTCTTATTTAATTAACTAGTTACATGTGTGTGTGAGGGATTATTTAACTAGTAAAAACCGGCCCCCATATAGTATACTAGTTGGAGCGTTTTTTGTCTTTTACAGAAAACGCTCGTTATTTTACCCGGTTCGGTACTATTCACTAACCGGGCCCGTTTTTCCGGAATTTTCTCGTTTAATATTTTTATTGGTTATTAAGCTTCCATAAATGCTTAATAATTATTATTTAATGATTCACAATTTTTACGGGTCCGTTTGACCACTTAAGGTCACGTTTTCGGGTTTTCTCGAAAAACGTGCGCTAAAGCTCTATTAGCGTTTTAATACATTATTTAGATCCGTTTTCTTCGGGAGTTGTTCCCATACATTATTTGGTATTATTAATCCTTTAGAATCCATATAATACGATTAACTGGGGTCACATACCTCCTATGGTTATTTAACGCTTATTTAGCGTTTTACGCTTTTTAAGCGTTATTATTTTTTTGGATTATTTTTTCCTTACCAATATTTCTTAAGCATTATTAGGCTCTTAAAACACGGATTAATGGTTTTAATCACTATATTTAAGGTCGGGGTATTTTAATCTACCCCCTTAAGAATTGTCCCCAAACTTGCTCAAGGTCATAGGATTACTGTACTTACTCATTCATACCTGTCTAATACCAAAAGTCAACCTTCTCCTTCTACTAATTCCCAAATCCATTATCAAGTTTGCTATACCATGCCATACCAACATACGATAATCACTCCATTCCGCATTACTACCAACCATCCGGCTCCTCCTTACAAGTTTTATACATACATACTGTGCAAAGCTATCCCCAAAGCAATGCAATACACATACAATCCCGCAGGCACTCAGGTCATCTAGACACAGGACTCCTCTATGTCCCGCTTCCCTTGGAATAATACAACATGCTACACTACTATCTTCTCCGGTATATAGCTTCTAACCAAATCTTTATTCTCAGTCTAAGGAAAATCCTTCCCAACAGCATTTAGGAATCTTCCTAAAGCATACAACTCCAAGTTCCAATTTATATTCATTCCTTCTATCCTAAGTGTGATTCTTGTGACCACTTGAGGGGAGCTTCGAGAATCATTCGACCCTGATGTGATCAGCACCAGTGTTGAACTATCTTTCCACTCCAATTTATGTTCGTTTCCCTTGATCTGATCAGGATCAAGTTACTTCCCACATCAGTTTCAGCAAACAAATAATTTAATTGTTTCATTTTCTATCTTTTTCCCCTTTCTAGTCGTGATTACAAATTCATACATCTCCAAAGGATGGAATCAATCCATCGATCATCCTCACTCTACTTCCCAAATGCTTTACCCCATGGTTCAATACCTAAATGCTCATTTCATCAATCCTTCACTACTTCCATCCATTACTCTCCATCGTTTCAAATATTCTAACTTTGGGTTACCATACTTGTAGGATTTAGTTGTCCTCAATTTACTTCCAATAACTTACCTAGATATACGCTACTCCTAGACTTCATTCATCTGCTACTCTCATTCATTTCGTACTACTTCTTTAAAAGGCTACAATACTTTGGAGCTCCATCCACTACTCATTACTTTTCTTTTACTAATACTCTTACACTGGGTTACAAGATGGGTATATTTGCCCTAAGGTATTTGCATCTCTCGTTCCTAATTACCATAATTCCAATATGAATGGATACTTATGTTTATTTAACATAGTACCAATCTTCCAATCAATTCTCATTTGTGTTATGCACATTATAGTTTATGTGTTTTTCATGAAACTTACATTAAGTGGTTTTCGCTCTACCCCCCTTAAAAGGGATTACGCCCACGTAATCTACCATATGTTATTATTATTAAACATTGGTTACTCAATTTGGGCAATCTGAAGCGTTTTAGCTTCTTTACCGGTTTGTTACATAATATACCCTTGTCACAGGGTCCTAATCATAACAATGGTTTAGTCTTCGCACCAAGGATTCCTATATGATTTATTTAACTCATAATTAATTCAGTTCCAGCCTATTAGGCTTCAAGGCATCAATAGCCATTCTACTATACTTACTAGCCATTCTAGCTAGGGCCACTAGCTTCTGCTGTGCGACCCTGATAACCTGGGTTATTCACCCTTCTTGTTATCCTTAATGTTCTACACATCACCTTTTATATCCGTCTATTATGGGAATAAGGTTTACTAAACAATTGCGGTATTCCTTTACCGTGTTTGAACTACAATTAGTTTTAGATTGTAACCAGCTCTCTGGCAATCTATTATACATACTATTCGTACTTCCACGATTATTCACTAAGTTCCTCCGACTTATTATCGGGCGAGGTTAAGTCACTACTTAGTTGTAGTGCTTCCTCTGTTGTCACTAGCGTCTGAATTATACCAGTTCTCTGGTTCAGTACAAGTGTTCTTTACTTGTATGACCTTGTATTTCTATGCGTCGGTCCTAGTGACTTTTATGTCTCCTTCCACCTTTTATTCCAATGGAATTCAATCTTGTGATTGTTGGTGTGTTTCACACTCTTCGTGCTTCTTTGGCCTTAGACCGCACGGTTTGTTGCTAAGCTTGCTTAACTGGCTTATGCCATGTTTGTTGGTGAAAAGAAGGGTTTATTTACGATTTACATTCTCCATATACTTAGCCATCCCATTAGATCATTAGCTGCACAAGTGCCATACCAAAACACTCAGTCATACAGAGTGCAGAGGCGTAAACGCTAGACAGTAAGTCACTTATGTGATAGGAAAGAATATTTCTGCCTGTCATCTCATACTTATACTCTATGTTATTATCTGCTACTTCCTCATGGCGGTCGCTTGTTGCGCACCATATTCTTACTCATTGTACAACATCGTTTTATTGTCCCTGTTACTCTGGTAATTCCTCTTTAGTCATTGTCATTGTCATTGGCACCATTTCCTTATGGTGTGGGTATAACAAGGGTTTCCTATGTTCATGTGTATGATGATTGTTGTAGCATACCGCAATGGTATTATTTTCCCCTTGTGGAGATGTTTTATTTTCTGTTTAGG
Organism: Limonium bicolor; assembly: GCA_023374045.1. Classification (NCBI taxonomy): domain Eukaryota; kingdom Viridiplantae; phylum Streptophyta; class Magnoliopsida; order Caryophyllales; family Plumbaginaceae; genus Limonium; species Limonium bicolor. The sequence goes on along the minus strand of CM041776.1, from coordinate 368,410,098 downwards.
TTTCCTGTGTAGGTTGGCTTACCTCACATTACTCCATCATTTATGATACCCTCTATCAATTATCTTGGTTGACAATGGATACAGTAATCTGTCGGGTTACAAGCTCTCTTGAGCGTTGGCCATTCATGGTGTGCAATATGCATTCACATTGATTGTTTTGACAATTATTGTCTTTCCAGTGTTGAGCATAGGTTATAGGCTCTAGCTGTGCAGTTTCACTTCTATGCATATCACCGGGACATCCCAAGAAACTTCAGGGGTTTTCTGGTCCCGTTCTCTAATTGAAGAGTATTTTATCACTGACTGGTGAAAGTTCTTGTTGAGGGGTTTGTCGCCACTCATACGTCTCATAGCAAGGTTACTATGTTAGTACCTGCTTATGTACTGCATATGGAGTATACTTACTCCTTTAAGTCGCGATGGTTTGGAATGCCTTTTCCTTGTTTCATCGCCTCTTGGCAATATCCATATGCGTAGGCTCTATTGTTATAGTAGATGGAAGCCTCTTCTAAGGGTTCACATCTTCACCACCTTGGTGGTCTTCGATTAACGAGGGGTACTTTTCCTCGGATTTCCCGTAGTGTTAAAATGTGGACTAGGCCAATGTTGGCATCATCACGATTCTTATGCCCCTGTGCTACCATTGCTACAGAAAGCATGAAGGTAACTAAAAGCTTGTCAACTGTATACTAGACTGATGCTCTAGTGACAACGACACTGAGTTGGCCATTACTCCAAGCCACTCAGGATGTTGGGTTTGAATTGATGGTCTAGTTGTTGATTTCTTTGTCGCATGAGGCAATATCTCTTGCAAGTCTTGTTATCAAATGGTGTGGGTTATGCAACCGTTAAGGTTTACATAACATAGTTGGTTGATGGCTTTTAAGCCTTATTGCTGCAAGCTATGCTCTTTGCAAGCTGCTTATACATGTTTCCACTCCATGTATACCCCATAGGTTGGAGGTATTGCTAGGCTCCATGGTAAGTTGTGACATCACGCTTCCGTTCATAGGAGACCCTTTAGGCAATCTGGTGCAAATTTGGGCCTTCTAGTAAATTTAGGGTATTTCCTGTTAAGTGAAATCCCTTCGGTGTCCTAACTGAATGTTCGTTCTGGCTCATGTGCTCTTATCATGACGCTTGTTCAATTGTTGTTATCTCGGACACCCTTCAAGGATTGCTCCTGAGTGCTGTTAGTTATGCCGTTACATCCGGCTAATGTTTACGATATGTTGTGTCTACTATACCGCCTTTTGGTATTGTATTTGAGTTATTCCCTTTTTGAGTTATAACGTCTACCGCTCTTGGGTAGACTGTTTATACTTTGTCGTAGTGTTCTAGGCTAGGTTTAATATCCTCTTCAATGACGGGTTGTACCTTGTGGTAATCTTGTGATTGCTCTTGGGAGCTCTGTCCCTTTTGTTGCGCATCGTCGTGTTCACATTAGGCATTGGCCTTACAGTGTTTAGGCTGGGCATCCCTTCCAGCTGTCATGTATTTTGTTGAAGTCTTTGAGACATATCCAATGTCCATACTTATTAGTCTGCGCTCTTTGCGCTTCCTAATCCTCATTCTTCATTCCTCATCTTCAGATGGGTTCTCTGAGTTCCTTTATACTTATTACATAGCTGAGTTCCTTCTCCTTGATTGTCTGAGGTGTCCAGCTGTTCTGGTTTGAACTTACTCATGGTCCGTAGAACGGAGTTGACTACTTCCCGTGTTCCGTACACTACATGTATACATACGTGGGGTACCTTGTTGATACGTTACCACTTACCCGACTACTTGTCAGGCCCACAAGCTCCTTCGGAGTGCGGTCGTCCCACATCCCATATTTGGGTACACTCGTAGTGTTCGTCACACGCCTAGGTGAAGTATTCTATTGTCAACTCCTCTTGTATCATGTTATGATACTCACCGTAATTCTGTTGGTTTGGTTTTAAAATCCAAGGTTTAAAAGAAGGGTTGTGGTTTGAAAGAAAAATTTGGTTTTAAAATCATGGTACGGTGTTAAAATATGTTCTTCATGGCATAGCCATGTTCGAAACCTTGACCAAGTTCAGCTTCCCGCTGACTGGTATACCCTCTGCATAATGGTCAGGCCGTCAGACCCTTCCAAGTTTCCATTCTTTCATTTTTAGGAGGTGTGATCCTGTAGTCACTTCATTGCGGTCACGGTACATTACTATGTACCTGTGGTATGTTAATAGTCCTCCTGAATGCTCCCGTTATTACTGCACTTGCCGTGGCAAGTGCGTGGTACTGGTGGTTTTTGGGTAAACCGACATCGGTCACGGTATGGTTTTCACTGGTACTTGATAGTCTTGTTGACTCTTCCTTTGATCTTATCGTTCATTTACTTAGGTTAATTAGTCTCCTGAGTGACTTCTCAGTAAATTTGACATGGCTGTCGTTGATCAGGGTACCTCTCTAATCCTTGGAGGTTCCCCTTTTGATTTGGTTGTGTCTTCCCTTATTGCTTGTTCCCACAACATTGTGGTTACTGAGCCTGAGTTGGTTTAGGCATTACGGTTGTAGTTGCATTAGATTATATTTTGTGAATGTTCTTGTAGCTGTCTGAGCTATGTTGGCCAGGTTTGTAACCTTTTTGGCGTTGTAGTTTTGGAGTCAATCACTCCCGACTGTGTCCCTAGCCAGCTAGCATACCGTTGGTGGTGTTGCTTGGCTATTGCTGTTGTCCCGCAGACTCGTGTCTCGGGTTCCATTACTGCTCCTTTTCCATTTCGTTGCACGGTTAGTGCTTCTTTTGCTACTGCTGGTTGTTTAGCTAGGTTCTGTGAATGCTAAGCATGTCGCACCATGCTGTTGTAAGTTGTAGCCTCCTTGTGGTTGGAGTGCTTATTCCACCGCTATTAAGTGCGGGCATTGTCGTTCAACCGGGATCCATCTCCGGGTCTTCCATTTCTTGGAATCTACTATATGTCAGGTTCTTTCCTCTTATAGGAATATCTCATTACTGCCAGCTCGGGTTTTCCCGAGTATGAGAGGGCTTTTCCTCTCTCTGGCGTCCTTTCCCAAGTTATACAATGGGGATGCGGGGGGCGGGACTGGTATTGTAGGTATCCGGTACTCACCGGGAGTTCCTAACTAGCATCTCTCTAATGCTATCACTCAGCCCTTAGCCCTAAGCTTCTAATTCCTAACTCGGTATTTCCTAGACTCGGTATTTCCAGTCATCAGAGCGATACTTCGCTCTGATACCACTTTTTGTAACACCCCTACCGCTAATACTGTCATTACCGTCCAATCTCCTTATACAATCCAGACTCACGCAGCGGATACTTACATACATACAGTGGGTGATACAATGCCGTTAGCCACCCATGTGACTAACAAGGCTACTACTACTACTACATACAACATCGGTCTGATGGACCGGAATATCCGAGTACTACACACTTACAATACATACTCTAATTACCAAATCAAATACTAGAACTTCTCATTCATTACAATACTCCATAAGTTCAATACCATGTAATACACCGAGTTTACTAAGATCCTTATACAATTACAACACCTCTTTCAAATTCATAAATGCTCCTTAAGAGTCTAACCACTACCCATTCCTCACAAACTACTCACTTCCTAAGTACAAGGGATGTGCCACTTAGTACACCTCTACGTTCTACTACTAACTGTCCAAGTGTAGCCACCGGTCTCTTACCTTGACCATATCCGCATCGGGTACCTGCACACTAAAAACGTTCCCCCAAAGGGGTCAGCTTTCGCCGAATATGATAACCGCATACCCCGCGTACTAGTGAGGGTACGCCGACCACTTGGTCGAACACATGCAGTTCATTTTATTCATACATACATGCATACATGCCTTCATACATAATACTACAATACTCTACACAAGGAATACATACATACACTTCAATACATACAAGGTAAACCATACAAGCCAACAGTTACATACTTACCTTTCCCGAATCCACAATGTACAATACATACACAATACATACGCAATACACCATCCTTGTTAGCTCATGTTGGTCCACCTGGGTTAATCGGGTGGAGATTACTCTTTTACTCGTTCCACAGTACATACGCATACATACTCATACTCATACATACATACTTACTTACTTACTCTTACTCATGTTAAGTCGTCGGGACCTCCAGCCCGGGGACTACTCGGTCCCACCACCGGGATTTACTTGACTCACCAATCCGGGATGCTACCCATTTAAGGGGTTTGGGCCGCGGACCAGTTTAAGAGTCAGGAATCGGATCCAACCTCTTGTGTCTCCTCATCCTCACGCGTGGCCGAAGCTATATCGGACTTCTACTCATTCCAATTTACTCACACTTAAGTTAGGAGTTAGGTAGTTAGGAATTAGTAGAAGTCAACATCCAAGCCACATAATACCATACGCATCCACATATATACAAGGTGCAATACATTACACATGTACAATACAAGGTACATACACATTTATCTCCATCCAATCATTTCATGAATTATACAAACTATTGTTCAAGACAATAAATCTCAAGAACAACAAGGTCAAGCACAAGTAAGTGCAATATAGTCCGATTCATGCATTTATCTTATTTAGGTGATCAAGTAAGCACACAAATCGGGGTAACCAGATTAGGATACAAGGCATGAAGAAATCATACCTTTTTACTGGAATTTACTTTACCGAGTGCTCCCTTGTTCCTTTGGTTCCCTCTTGTTCCTTGATTCTTATCCACGAACCAATGACTACATGTCAAATGGTTCAGTTAATACTAAGCATTCCAATACACACATTACTACTACTCCCGTACTTACCCCGTTGTCCCATCGTTTCGGTTTAACTTAATGTTCATATACTTACAACTTCTTTACTTACTCCTCATACTTGTTTATACCTTTAATGACCCTTAAACATCATTAATCAAGTGCTACTTAACTTATACTATCATTACCATTCTCTTCCTTACCTTAAAACTCATTTAATAAGCTTAGAATTCATTTTTGGTGTTGGTCCGGGACCTTGTCCCTATCCTTAGTCCCGGACCAACCTTGGTCATAAGTCTCGAATGGTTTTTACAAGTGGTCCGGGTCCTTGTACCCTAGTCATGTTCCGGACCTTGCAATTGAAGAACTCTCGAACGAATTTTTATTATGGTCCGGGTCCTTGTACCCTAGTCAAGTCCTGGACCATCTATTTGGTATTCTTTCGGACGGTTTTTATGGGGTGGTCCGGGTCCTTGTATGGGACCTAAGTCCCGGACCACCCAATGTTTGCAACTCTCGGTGTGTTTCAATATGCTGGTCCGGGACTTAGTCCTGGACTTAAGTCCCGGACCTTGCTAAACTTTTCTACAGATTTTTAAGTTTTCAAAATCTGTTACAATCCAAACTTTGTCTAACTGATTCCCCATTGTTCCTACACTTATTCTTACCTATTTAAGCACCTCATTAGCCTCTTAAACATGCCCAAATCCATTACTAATTCATTACTCCTTCTCATTACAATTCACACGCATATTTTCTACAATTTCATTCCTGTACTTACCAATTCTCCCTAGTTTGTTTTGCTACAGATTTTGGTTCCTACTTCCCCCATGCATATTCTCATCTCTTAATGTCATTTCCAAAGCCTACAATGCACTATCTTACCTTCCAATTCATTCCCAAGCAACTACAATATCTATTCCCAAGTCCAACACTCTTTTTACCAATTCTTACACACTAATTCTTCCTAACTTCTCCAATACATTCTTAAGCACTTGGCTACAGATTTTACACTTCTTATTTCTCACACTACAACTACCACTTCATCACTACTAAACATACCTACTCAATCCAATATACACCTTGGTTCTCCCATTCACCAAGTCATTCTTAAATACATAATTCCTACCAAAATTTTGCCATAGTTTACCTACTTTTCTTACTTAGCCTCACATACACATTCTCACCAAATTCATGCCTATTCTAGCCACACCCACACAAGGGTCCTACCAGCAATCAATACAATACCAATTCATCAATACTTCTTCAATCCACATTACTAATACTCATACACAATTATTTGGCCCCAAGGCCTACAATCCACATACTAATTCACAAATACTCAAAATTCCAATACTACAATACGAATACAATATTTTGGGTTCTTTAAATTGGTTTACCCATTCCCATTACTCCAATGCATTAAATGTAGCATTCAAGAGAGAGCTCTTACCTTAAGCTCTTATTTCATCTTTTCTTCTCCACTTCTTCTCCTCTCTTCCTTGCATAATTCGGTCACATGGGGAATGGAGTTGCCAAACTCCATTCCCATCACCCAAAGCACACATAAATGAGTGTAATTAAAACACTAACCCTTAAATTAATGCTAGTTCATTGAAATGCTTAAAGCAAGATTTCTAAGGTTTACCTTTGGAGTGTTTTAGAAGGGATTTTAGCCCTTGGTTCAAGAAGGTGAATCCACCACCATTGCAAGGTTGATATTATGCTCAAAGGAGAGAGAGAAAATGGAGTGCTACAAAGAGGTAAAAATCGGTTATGAGTAAGGATGGAGAAATATGAGTTCTTTCTTGGAGATTTTTACCTTAATGGAGAGAGGAGACTCCAAGCCACCCATTGGTACCATTTCTTCTTTGAATGGGGAAAACCCATGGAGATGAACTTCCTCATTTTTGAATTTTGAAAAGAGAGAAGTGTAGAGGAGAATGAGGGGATTACAAATATGTAATTATTTTACATTTGGAGCTCAAATGAAGGTAGAGCACGGGAGAGAAGTGAGAGTTGCCATTGTTGTTGTTGGGGGAGCTCAAAATCGCAGCCAGAGGGGAGGAGGAAGAGAGAGAGCACGGTAGGGAAGAAAGAAATGGGAGAGAGAAGAGAGAAATGAGAGGGGAGAGAGAGTGTGAGTGCTTTTTACTTTCCCACCTTTTTGCTTTTGCTCTCGTATTTAATTAACTAGTTACATGTGTGTGTGAGGGATTATTTAACTAGTAAAAACTGGCCCCCATATAGTATACTAGTTGGAGCATTTTTCGTCTTTTACAGAAAATGCTCGTTATTTTACCCGGTTTCGGTACTATTCACTAACCGGGCCCGTTTTCCGGAATTTTCTCGTTTAATTATTTTTATTGGTTATTAAGCTTCCATAAATGCTTAATAATTATTATTTAATGATTCACAATTTTTACGGGTCCGTTTGACCATTTAAGGTCACGTTTTCGGGTTTTCTCGAAAAACGTGCGCTAAAAGCTCTATTAGCGTTTCAATACATTATTTAGATCCGTTTTCTTCAGGAGTTGTTCCCATACATTATTTAGGTATTATTAATCCTTTAGAATCCATATAATACGTTAACCGAGGTCACATACCTCCTATGGTTATTTAACGCTTATTTAGCGTTTTACGCTTTTTAAGCGTTTATTTATTTCTTTTGGATTTATTTTTCCTTACCAATATTTCTTAAGCATTATTAGGCTCTTAAACACGGATTAGAATGGTTTTAATCACTATATTTAAGGTCGGGGTATTTCAGGGGGTGCCTAGGGTTTGTCTGGGTTCACAAACTTTTGGCTACGTGGTGCTGTACCTAGGTGCTTCATCATCACTAATAGTTGTGTATCCGTTCTTTGTTACTTTTCATAGGTTTAGGCATAAATTTACAAATTATCTCCTTCGGTCGGAGTCATGCCGTTTACCTTACCTTTGAATGTGACCTCTCTGGAGTCGTGTAAAAATGACACGCTTGTTCTCTCTTGGTTTTACCACTTAAGATACTCTCGCGAAGTGTATACTCAGAGACTTACTTGCACAAAATAAACAAACGTTATCATTCCTTAACTCAGATTGCCCCCAGTATTGCTGTGGGGTTTACTTAAGAACCTTAGAATGCCCAAGTTATTTATAGAGGGTGGCTGTGTGTGATGGTAAATGATGGTGGTGAGTGGTGATGGGGTGATTGCTGAATGATTTATCTTTTGTTCTTTTGGCGGCAGCACTTTTGTTTTTATGTGTCTGGTGAAATGGTAGAAATGATGGAATGTTGTGACATGTGTGGTGGCTGTAATGGAGGTGGTTAATGCTTGGATGAGAAGGTGATTTTGTACAAGAGGTTTCACGAAGAACAAAGGTTTCTCCTTTTATATGTTCGCAAACATTCTTTATGAGAGAGAGTTTTCCTTCTTCTTTTCTTTCCTTCTTTCCTTTTTTCAGCACATGAACGAATGTATAAACATTAAAACATGAACAGAGAAGAAATTTTATTGGTAACCAAAAGAAGTAACAATGACACCGAGTACCAACTAAATGGGAGAGACAACTAAACTAGCTAAAGAACTAAAAGAAAAGACAAAGGAAAAAGACAAAAACAACTAAAGGAAGAAGAAAATAACAAAGACTCCTAGTGGTGTTCCGGCATAGGATTCCAGAAGATATTCCCGCGCTCTGAGAACTGAAGTCCTTGGTCAATCAGGTCTTGGATCTTATGCTGTAGGGCCCTGCAATGATCAGTGTCGTGACCTGGTAACTGATGGTAGAGACATAACTGATTTGGACTCCTGCCCAAACGGGTGACTCCTGGTCGGGGTGGAAGAGGCTGTAAGATGTTCTGCTCCTGGAGCTTTTTCAGAACATGACTCAAGGGCCGACCGATATCTGTGAATTCTTGTTGACTGAAATCCGGTCTTTGAGGTGGTACTGCTCGATAGCTCCTCCCTTGTTCCCTTGGCTGCTGGACTACATTCACCTCGTACTGTCCCGTGTATCTTTGCGGTGCGCTCTATGCGTAAGCTGCGCTTGAGTAGGAAGCCTTTACTGTTTCAGATTTTGGGAACTTTGAATTACTCCCGGATCCTCGAGGGTATCCAAGCTTTAGGTCTCCCTTGTGGATCTTCTCCTCCAAAACTCCTACCTGGCCCATGAGCATATCAAAGCTTGGAAAGTACATATACTTTAATTCATCATTGTACTGCTTTTGCATGTTCTCAACAATCATGCGAATTTGTTCCTGCTCATCCATCCTTGTAGGCATGCCTGCTGCCTTCCTCCTCCACCGCTTTATAAAGTCTGACATGGACTCACTTCCCGTTTGGCGCGTGCTGGCGAGGTCAGACTGGGTGATTTCCAAATTTTTAGCATACTCAAAGTGAGTCAGGAAAGCTTCACATATCTCCTCATATGTCTTGGTGTTCATTCTATGAGTTAGGTGCCATCGTTGAGGGATCTCATCTAGGTATCGGGAAAAGACCTTGGCCTTCTGCATATCATTGAGCCTTAGGATAGACATCTCTCAATCAAACATCGCCAAATGAATTTGGGGATCGGTCGAGCCTTTGTAGAGAGCCAAGGTGGGGAGCTTCAGCTTCGCGGGTAGCTCGACATCTGGATAGGATCCCATGGAGAGATATTCAAAACCAGCGGGTTACTGGCCTTTTCCATGCGCTCAATACGCCTCAGAGCCCTCTGAACTTCAGTGGCTAACTGGCTCCCGGGAGCACCGCCCTCGTATCCAACTTGGGTGTCATGTCCCTCCAAGGAGATATTGTCCATGCCGTATAAAGGATTGACAAATCCTTGCAGCGGTCTTTCTTGTCTTGCCACCTCCAAAGATCCTATTTTCTCATGGAGCTCAACTGTTACTGCCGTATGCCGTGCTTCCAAGGCTTCAATAGCAGCTTGATGTTTCCGTACCAGGCTGGCTATTCGATCCTGCTCCCCTGTCGGACCCTCAGTGGTCCTGCTTTGGGCTGCCGTTTCCAACGCGGCCAACTTATCCTCCAGCTTGGCAATTGTGTCCACATATTTATTTTCGAGTGCCTGGATTGCCTCCTGGTGTTTCAAATCAAAATTTTTCATGAGCTCTTCAACAGAGGTGTTCTGGTTTTCCCCCTCTGCCTGCTGATCCTCCTGAGAGATATCGTCATGTGCCTGGACCGACATGTCAGATGAGCTGGAGTCTGCTTCGGGATGGAATAATGGAAGTGGGGGAGTAGGCAGTCGGGTCAAACGTCCGGAACTTCTGTCCCAGCGCCTTTCTGAAATCTTGTCTTCTTTCTGTTTTAGAAAAAAAAACATTAGGGCACGGGCTTTCAATGACGTGGAAAGGTTTTCCTCTGAGGGCCCTTGTGTTCTAATTACAGGACTTTTTTGCTTTTTTGGACTGTTCGGGCCGAGCGGGCTAGAGATTTATGGCATGTGAAATGGGCCAACAATCCTAAAGGGAATAATGGAAACCTTCGAGCTTATTCTGAGAGGATGACTTCGTGGAGGTACAGGCATTTGGGCCACTGAAACCTTCAAGCATTTCATTCGGACTAGGAGAGATTGATGGATCGATACAGACATTGGGCTTGAGGCCCAGGAGAAAAAGAACATATGCACAAAAGTCTTACATAAGGAGGTGATGCAAATGTCCTCACAAAATAACTCAGTCCAATGGGTACAGATAGATCCGGAGAGGTGCTTGGGGAGCGGGCCCTGGTCACCACAAAGGAATAGGGCTTGCACGCTATTCTATTTGGGCTTCCCTACTTTTTCACATCACCTAAAGGTGTGCGTCTACGGTCGAGTCTTTGACTGACCAAACAATGGGCTAGGTAAGGGTACTGCCAGGAAAATGCTTGGGGCTAAAGCCCAGGTATTAAGGGGGTGTGGTTAGACGACACCTTCCTCTTCTCCCCCACTTATTCACATCACCTAAAAGGTGTGAGTCCCTGGCAGGGGACCCTCAAGCGGGTCCCGGGGTGAAATCGGCTTATGTGGACCCTCGCTTTCATATGATGCAAAGATACAGAAATTTAAAATGCGCACAAAAGTAAATAAACAAAGTAATAAAAGCCATAAATAAACATTTTTCAAGTTAAGCCCTCTTTCTTAAAATTAAACAGGTTAAAATTAAGAAGTGGCCCCAGCAGAGTCGCCAGTCTGTGAGCCTCGATTTTAAACCCTATCATGTGTTAATTAGATTGATTTGGATCTAGTCGGGTTTTAGGTCCACTTATAACCTAAGATTAACAACTATGTCATATAACAACAATTATTAAAACCTAAGCTAGCTCACCGGAACCTATTATGAGTCGCCACCTAATTTTAACCTAGAGTAAATTAGGAAAGGTAGAGTTTGGGTTCGGGGGCTTGGTATTCGACTTATTTAGGGTTCAAATTACTTTCATTACCCTTCCTAGGTCGTTTTTCCTCTACTTGGTTTATTTACGGCTTACTACAAAGTCATTTTTAACCTAAGTGCGCGCTTCTGTTTTTTTTTTTTATTTTTTAGCATTTTTTGACAGAAAATTAAAGTGAAATTAAAAGCTACCTAAACTAGGGTTTCGGAGGCAGAATTAGGTCAAATCTTAATCACGTCCGTAGCCACGAACCTAATGTCCGAGACCACGGACCCTAGTTGAATTAAATGATTTCGAAAACATAACTAAAATAAAAACGCAAACTTGAAAAGTCCGGGGCCACGGACAGGGTGTCCTTTGGAGGAGAAAGAAAGCCTATAGGAGGTCTCGGGAGCCTTAAAAATTACAAAAACACCCCTAACAATGACGAAACTGCTCTCCATGCCCTGGAATGAGCCGATGGAGCCAGGACCTCTCATTACTTGATTGAAATGCCCCTCACAACATCAAAACCTCATAGACCCTAACCAGGGGGGTCAAAATTTTGGGTATAACACTTAGACTATGTAGAGACCTTTTTGTGAGACTAATTAGTTTTGTCTCCCACCTAATGTCTTACTCACGTAGTGTTTTAGGAAGAGTATTTATTGAGTGCTTTACTAATGCTGTTGCAAGCATTGGTTCCTTCATTTAAGAAGAGGATTCGTGAAGAGTTATAAGAGGTAAGTACAACCATTGGAAACTCAAGATCTTTGACCTCCTTGTAGTATTTTTATATCCCATTCTCCTTTGATTGTTTATGAAATGCAAAATGCAACTTAATTTCTTTTTCTGTGTAATAATTTGAGACATTAATAGTTCAATGTAAAACAAAAACTCTATAAGAGGATGATTACGGTCATAGTCGGTCTTATGTTTGCCTCGGTCTTTCTTCTGCTTCTGCTAGTTTTAGGACTCCAATGATGTACTTTTTACTGTGAAATCTCGAGGGTATGTCAGAAGAATGGTTCCTAACGTGACAACAAGTTCAGGAAACAAAGATATCAATTTTCTTACAGATTAACTTCTTGAAGAACCAACACGTTATTGTTGAGCATCATGGATTCTAGTGAATTACACTTAGTGGTGAATCCTTAAAACAATATTTCAGGTAATACAAGTTGTTAAAAATTGATCAAACATAATGTACATGTATCTGAGTATTGAAGTACAGTTTTGTAATTGTGTGAAACCAGCAAGCACTCCTGATGCTTCCCTGACGTGTCGTGGATGTATCGTCAACTCTAATAAAGCTTGATAGTTTAGGAATGGATGCGAGATAAACTTAAATTGGAAAACCCATTTCGATTGAGAATTTACACACACGAAATTCACTCAATCTCCCTTGCCCCACACACGGACTCCCGGGACAGTTTCGACTTTACCCCTAAAGTCCTTAACCTTCTCCTGACTATCGGCCTACGGTTCACCGAGCGTTTCCCGACTTGTCGGTCTATCAAATACCCAATGTATTGATACTCTAACCCAGTCCTATATAGCTCACCAACTCTGTAGCACTTACTCACACTCCTAAGTCTGATCCACACGTACCCAAATTATCTCTATCTTATCTCTCGTACAGGCATACTTACATAAGGAATAAATGCAAGTATATATACACGGTTTTTAGGACGTAACTACCGTCCTATTAGTCCCTAGACTTCTAGGAGTCGACTACAGCATTGATTATTCACATAACAGCCACACTAGACTTGCAGAGTGTCTTCAACTTTAGTTGGAGGTGTCTGGACTACGTGTCGTCTCATGGTTGGTCACGTTGGCAACAACACTCTTGAAAGGTCGATCACCACTTGTGTGCCCCACTTGCCTGATTCTGTCTGGCTCATTAAATGCTCATAAATGCCCTCTAATGAATTTATTACGGCTATGTAATGATGTTCATTGATAGCCTTGTTATCTTGTGCATTAATGAACTACTCCTTTTGTCGTGAACTTGTCGTGAACAAGTTTCCTATGTGGATGTATGTGTCTTATCTGAATGTGTCGATCCTTTGCAGTCCTTTGTCTTTGATTTTCATCTTTAAGCATGAGAGATATCTTCGTGCGGTGTCTGACTGGTTGTTTGTGTTAGAGTTCTACGGAGCTCTCGTAGATAGGTGCCCGACTGGTTGGGCACATGTCGTGGATTGAGTGCGCTTGCAACCTTGCGTGCTAAGCTACTCATTTACCCGTCTATCTGAATCATGAATCTTGACAAACGTATTAGATAGACAATACAAGGTTTGCTATCATCAAAACTAAAGGATCTTGCCTTAACAATTTCCCCCTTTTTGATGATGGCAACCTATACACTTATATGTACTTGGCAATTCAAAAATTGAGAGATTCCCCCGAGAAGGATTCCCCATGAGTTTGTTAAGGGTTTTAAGTATGAAAAACTTTAACGAATGATAGCAATAAGTGACAGCTTTTATGCACTTATTTTATGCACAATAAGTGATAACTTTTATGTTATACTATGACCAAAGTAGATGAAGGTTTCATTCAGATGATAATTACAAGGACGATAGACATAGTCTCACAAGTACATATACCTTTTCTTACCCCCTTTTCCATACAGCAAAAATAGGGAGCAACTACACGACGTAAGATGTTGTAAAGGCCATAACATTCCATAGAGTATAAACTACAAAAGTGATCAAGATAATCTAGATAGAGTGATGGGTGTGGTGATCCCATTCTATGACATCTAATCCATAAGGTTCATCCTCTGAAAAAGAAGCTTTGATCCAAGATGGGTTGGTGGTAGGATTGATCAAAGGTGATTTAGCTGTGGTGGAAAGGTCGGACTCATCCGAATCTATTGTGAACTTGATAAGCCGCAGACTTATCATATTTTATGCATTAGATTTAGGAGTATATTAATCTAAATAAGGTTAAATAGATAGTATTTATGTTATATTATGCATTAAAGTATATTATTTGTACAGACTTATGTTTTGTGAGCTTTTTATGCAAGGAACGAATTCCTAGGCAAAAATACAAGTGATGCCGGACATGAAGCCGGATGTCTCCAGCACGGCATAGGCATGGAGCAGAAAAGGAGCCCTTCCGGGATCTCCCATCCGGCATATGTGAAAAACCGCCATGGTTGACCTAGCGGTGGCAGTTATTTATGGTTGACGGTTTTACCATTGTCGGGTACGGTGCTGGACGTATCCTGTCCGGCACAAGCAACGTTTTGCCTGGTAGTTTTGACCGTTAACGGTTACGCATATTTAACATGTGTTATCGGATGACTTTCACCCGGCATGGCACCCGGCACATGAAGATTTTGTTGCCTATAAATAGGCCGAAGGGCTGCATCAATTGTACATTCCAACACCCATATACACCCCATTCGCATCTCCATTTCCATCTCCACTCCATTGTTGGTGTCCAAGGAAATTCTGCATATCCATCCACGCGAAGAGAAGAAGAAGATCTTGCCTGGTTAAGGCTATGACCATTTCCTTCTCCTCTTGTATTCTCTTCTTGTAGTTGTGTGGGTGGTGAAGTAGTGTTCCTTGTTAGTCTTTGGTTAGGGATGATTTTCCTTGTAATTACTCTTATGGTTATTAATAAAAGTGCAAGTTTCATCAACTAAGATTCTGGTCTTCACACAAGTAGAATGAAATCGCTACTTGTTATTCTTTCTTCTCAATTCTACTTATGTTCACTAGACAAAGTAGAATAGGCTGAGAGTGGTCTTTAACGATGTTGTTCTGAAAAGTAGGCAACATGACTTAAGATTGGAATTAATCTGTTTTTCTCCATTATCTTGTTCGTTTTGAGGCATTATACATGCACAGAGCAAATGTGGGTAATGAGTTCTTGTTGTCAGACAAGAAATAGAAAGTACCATTCACAACTTGAAGGATGCCGGATGTGATGTCGGGTGGTTTATGTTCGGCGCATTCAAAGATCTTGAAGGTGCCGTGCATCTCTTGTCCGGCATGACATCCGCATAGTCATTTCTGCCAGATTGATTTCGAAACTTGTGGTTTGGCTTATAACTATACTTGTCCTTACATTGAGTGTCATCCCGAGTCAAAGTTAATCAATTTAGTTAGTAGTTTTAGTTAAATTGTAATTTTCAATTCCCCCTATTTTAGAATAGGTTTCTATCAGATTAGAACTAATTTTCTAGTAAGTCCCTTGGGTTCGATAATCACGGTCGTAATCTACTCACATTGTACTCCGACCGGGATTTTTGCTACCCGTATAGAGTTGTTGGGTTTATTTTATTCTTTTCATTTTTTTTATTATTTTATTCTTTTATACATAGTTTTACCCTCACAAAAATTCTATTAGTAGAACTCCATGCAGTGTGGAGAACGTGTATGTGATAGAGTGACTTGAGGTGATAGATCAAGCTATGAGGGAGTCGGAGACTGGGTGAACATAACTTTGGGTGACATACTTCTTTGGGTGTTTGGTTGCCATGAACTTGCGAATTATGGAGTGCACTGTTTGTTCATTCGAGCTAGATGAACTTTGTGGAGTTTATGCCATTTTGTGATATGTGAAGTACTGAGTGTAAGTGGCAGATGGAGTAAGCTAGTTTTTATAGACACTTGAATATATACTCAATGACTGATCGGTGAGTGGTAGTAAATGAGGTGCTACGCCTTATGGGCTATGTTTATAGGCTTTTTAAGTGTCAAGCTCCGAGATTGGATTAGTTGAATGGATGAGACTAAATATCTCAGATCATTTTACAATTTTTAATCAAGGAAGAAGCAGCCAATACAATAAATTATTTCAGAACCATCATAAGCATTCAAGTCGACAAGAACCAGTTGCATTGTCATTGATATCAAAAGATTACTTTGAAATAGATAGTCAAAGGCAAAATAAAACATTAATGGATAAGAAAAAATCTAATCCTAAATCTAGCTCTCACGGTTTCACTAGTCTCTAGGAGTCAATGAACACTCAGGCTACGTGAGAGTCTATAAAATCTATTGCTTCTTGAACCATGTGATGAACACTTGGTTAAGAGGAGACAACCTGCATAGCGGTAAGAGTTACTCTTACACGTTGAAGAACATCCAGAGCTAAAGTATCTAGACTGGTCCCCGACCTGTCGTGGACCGGTGTGGGACTTCTTCTCCTTTTGAGTCCTGAGGCTCTTGCCGTTGGTCTAGGTTCCAACCTTGCATATTCGCTTTTTGTAGGCTTCTAGAGAGCCACGAGCTTATCTCCTTTAGTCTTGATTCCCATTTTGGAAAGCATCTCAAAGCAGATGCAGTCCTAATTGGTCCGCGCGCACTCGTGGAACTTGTCGGTGTCCACTTCAAAGTCTTTTAGGGCCGCGGTGACCACTCCCCCGTGTACTAGCCCTTGGTTGACGTCTCGGCTTTCATTAAGTGTGAGGAGAACAATGGCCGGGAGGTCAATCTTCTCCTTGGTCTTGAGAGCATATAGAAGTCTTACGTCTGCACTCACTATGTGAGTTCGTTGATTCCTTGGGGTGATGTTATGGGTGATCAGATTGAATAGGACTTTGTCTGGGATGGACATGTCCACAGCAAGAAAAATTTTCATAGCTGCTCCTTTGTTGAGCATATTCTTCATTTTCTCACCTTGGTGTCCTAGGTCATTCCATGTTGTCTCCTTGGAAATGACAAGCCCCTCTAGCTCTAAGTTGAAGGCTTTGCATATCCAGGACTTTGTTATGTTGATGTGGATGCTTTGAACTGTGGAGGTGAGGTAGTCATCATCTTCATCACTCTGAAGAGGTCCTAGCTGTCTCATGTGTTCTTTGAGTAACTCTATGTAGACAGGGATAGGCTTCTGGAATAGTCTACCCATCCTTGGAACTTCAATAGCTCGACAATCTCTCCCAGACCCATATTTTCCATCCAATCCATGTCCAACCTCTTGGGTACGACAGGACAGGATCGGTCATTGACATTCTTAGCCTTGATCAAGGCTGGCTCAAGCTCCTTGAGTTTCTTGAGGCGCTTTAGAGATTGAGGTGGCTGAGGCTTGGCAACGGACTTCTTAGCTTGAAGGAGCTCCTCGAGCTCTTTAGCATGTGGTGAAAGGACCATCTTCTTTTTACCTTTTGCCTTCTTTAGTTGCTCACGCTCCTCGTACGTGATTATGACATATGATTGCGACTATGTGTCGCTGTCTTTAACCTAAGGCTATCGTTGAGATGTCAGGGATCTGTCGATGAGTGGCTCCCCAAACACGGCAATGAGATTCACCTCTTCCTCTGAGTCAGCTGCTTTCTCTTGGTGTATTTCCTCTATTGAAGCATCCTTTTGCGCTGGTTCATCATGTTGAACCTTCTCTTCCACAGTTGTTGTACAACTGCCTTGATTTCAGTTGAGGCAGTTGCTTCTTCTTCATCGAAGAAGTGTAGTCGTCGTGTGGCCTTTTCTAGGGTAGAGTGAGATTTTTGTGGTGTTGTTGGCTTTTGAGCGTTCTTTGATGCGCCTGTCACACGACGTAATAGTGGTGGAATGGCTCTTGGATTTGTTTTTGAATTGTTTTGTGGTGATTTTGGTGGTTTTTGGTGAAGGAGCAGAAAAAGACATTTGTGGATTTTCTGTAGGAGCAGGGTTAGGAAGATTTGTAGGTTTGAAAGTGCTGGATTCAATGAGGTAGTAGGTTTTAGGAATATGAGTTCTTATATACTCTACCTCACTAGCTTGTAGTTTGCCTTCTTGTACTACTTTGATCATGAGTTGATCTTCCACTTCTTTAGACAAGCTAGAGATTTAGTCGGCTGTATGTCGGCCACTTGTTGTGAGGAAGCTTCCTTGAGGATTTCCTTAGCCTTTGATTGAAGAGCAATTTTGGGTGCCATTTTGGTTTAGAGAATTTGTATTGGACTTTAGAACTTTTTGATTGGGTGTTCTTTTTGCGGCTGTGAGGCAAGGGTTCTTTGCACTAAATCTCACAAGAGTGTTTGTCAGAGAGAAGAGAAATTTCTTTGAGTGCTTAGAGGATTAGAGATAGTGAGGGCAATAGTGTGACAAAAGAGGAACTCTCGCCCTTTTATAAATATCGAGTAACGGTCAGTGACTACTCCTTGTCTGCTCGCTGACATGTCCCAACAGTACTATTCATAACGGGCAGCGGTCGTGACAGGCTGTCATCGATCGTTGGCAATTTTCCCGTTTCTACCCGTTCAACTATCTCTAAACTAACCTCACTTTGTGGAATATGACATATCTGTTTAAAGTAGCGTTTGACATAATTTTTATGCATTAAATTGATCGTTGACTACTGAACGACAATATAATAGGTGTTGCTCACATGTCGGTGACCGATCATGGGAAATAAAAGATAGTTTAATTGTGATTAATGAATATCATTCCAAGATCATGAACAATCTTAGTAAACCTTTCTCTACTTAATGGCTTAGTAAAGATGTTAGCTAGTTGGTCTTTAGTAGAAATATACTTAAATCAACTAAGTTTTTTTCACAACAATCTCTAAGAAAGTGATGTCTAATGTCAATATGTTTGGTACGAGAATGATGCACATGATTTTTGGAAATAGAGATGGCACTTGTATTGTCACACATAATTGGTAATGTACCTGTTTTGACGTCATAATCACCAATTTGTTGTTTAAGCCATAGGAGTTGAGCACATCAGCTTGCCACAACAATGTATTCAGATTCAACTGTTGAGATGGCAACACTTTGTTGTTTCTTTGATCCCCATGCAATCAGACATGACCCAACAAAAATGCTGTCCCTGACGTGCTCTTTCTATCGGTGATAGATCCTCCATAGTCCGCATATGAAAATCCTACAACGTTACAGTTAGTAAACTTAGGATAAAAGAGACCAAGATTCATGGTTCCTTTTAAGTAATGTTGGATTCTTGTTACAGTTGTGAGGTGACTTTCTCTTGGATCTACTTGAAACCTGGCACATAAGCAAGCGTTATACATAATGTCAGGTCTACTAGCAGTTAAATATAGTAGAGAACCAATCATCTCTCTGTAAGATCACTGGTCGACCGGTCGGTCACCAGTCATGATGCCCATCTTGGTGCCAACTGCCATTGGAGTGTCAAACATTTTACATTCCTCCCTTCCAAATCTCTTTAGCAAATCCTTTACATACTTCTCCTGGGATATGATAGTCCCTTCATTATTTTGCTTGACTTGAAGTCCTAGAAAGAACTTCAATTCTCCCAGATCACTCATCTCAAATTCGTTTTTCATCAATGCTTCAAAATTGTTGCAATATTTCTCATCAGAGGCTCCAAAGATTATATCATCGACAAATACTTGCACAATTAAGAAATCCCTTTTGTTGTTGTACACAAACAAGGTTTTATCCACCTGTTCTCTTTTGAATTGATTTTCCAAGAGATAGGAAGAAAGACGATCATACCATGATCTTGGAGCTTGTTTGAGCCCATAAAGAGCTTTGTCGAGTTTAAGTACCATGTCCTTTCTTTCTTGTGTCTCAAAACCTGGAGCTTTGTCAGTAAGTACTCTTCATTTAGGAAGGCACTTTTGATGTCAAGTTAGAAGAGTTTGATTCCTTTATGTGCAACAAATACAATTAGTAATATGATGGACTCCATCCTTGCTACTGGAGCAAAGGTTTCTTGGAAGTCTATCCCTTCTTGTTGACGATATCCTTGAGCTACCAGACGAGCTTTGTTCCTTACAACTTCTCCCATCTCGTTCAGTTTGTTTCTAAAGACCTATTTTGTGCCAAGTACCCCTTGATGTGAAGGACGAGGCACAAGGTGCCAGACTTTGCATCTTTCAAACTGGTTTAGTTCTTCTTGCATTGATCTAGTCTGAGTCTCTAAGAGCTTCCTTGACGTTCTTGGGCTTGATGGGTGAGACTGTCATTGAGAAGGCTAGAAGATCTCGAGTTTGTGCTCTTGTCTGAGTTCCTTTGGATATGTCTGATACGATATTCTCCAATGGATGATTTTTTTACAAAGCACGAGATTAATGAATGGTTGATGGAGATAGAGGATCCTCGACATCATTGTTTCCTTCGTCGACCTGTTGTTGACCTATCGCTGACCTGTCGGGCAAGTTCTCTTCAGTTGGTGATTCATCTTTGGGATTATCCGTGTGATCCTGATCAACTAGATCAAATCCAAGTTCTTCATCTTCATCAGATTTCTTGATCTTGAGTACGTCAGCCTCATCAAAGACCACGTGCACACTTTCTTCCACCTTCAGTTTCCTTTTGTTGTATACTTTGTATGCCTGGCTTCTTTAGAGTATCCAAGGAAGATGGCCACATCACTTATAACATCAAATTTCCAAGGGGACTCTTTTCATTGTTGTGGACATAACATTTGCAACCGAAGGTCCTGAAGTGACTTATTTTTGGGTTTCTTCCCTTGATTAACTCATAAGGAGTTTTGTTGAGGATAGGTCGTATGAGCGTTCTATTTGTGATGTAGCATGCAGTTGCCACTGCTTCTGCCCAGAAGACTTGAGGAAGACTGCTCCCTAATAGCATGGCCCTGGCTATCTCTTGTAGTGTTCTGTACTTGCACTCAACTACCCCGTTTTGTTGAGGTGTTCTTGGTGCTGAATATGTGTGACTAATCCCATGTTGTTTACACATATCCATGAATTGTTGATTCTTAAACTCTGACCCATGATCAGACCAAAGAGTTTTGATCTTCAGGTTGAGTTGTACTTGGACTTTTCCTGCAAAGGCTTGAAATTTCTCAAAGCCTTCGTCTTTGGAAGCAATAAAGAGTGTCCAAATGAACCGTGAGTAATCATCAACAATTATAAACACATACCAATTTCCTCCAAAACTTTTGATTCTCATGGGTCCACATAAGTCCATGTGAAGTAATTCAAGTGGCTTGGACGTATTAACTAAGTTCTTTGACTTAAAAGAAGTCTTAGTCAGTTTGCTTCTAACACAGGCATTGAAATACCCCTAACCTTAAAAACTTAATTAAATGATCTATTAATGATCTAAGTGGGTTAATAAACATCTAAATATTATTGGGGAACAATCTAAAAGATCTCAACAAGGCAAAACATGCCTTAAGATCGGTAAAGCCAAAAATGTGCTTTAAAGCACCATAAAGATTGTATGATCTCAAATAAGATCCAAAGTGGATTCCTAAGTATTATAATGAAGTAAGGAACACAACAAAACTATTCTCAAAAGAAAACTAAGCTCAGAAGCACCTTGCAACACAAAATGTGCACTAAAACACCTTAAAGCACGTTTTTGTGAAATTGCCTTCTAAATTGGCTTTTAATGGGCTTAAAGGTTATAATTACCTTTAAATATGATAATATACCACATTATATCATATTAGGAATTTAATTCCAGAAATTTACAAATTTTTACAAATTTAATATTAAAATATTAATAAAACCCTAAAAGGGGGCCCGTTTGAGTCAACATTGACTAAGAATGGTCAAGAGGTCAAAGTTGACCCCTTGGACCACATGGAATCAGCCACAAGCAAGAGGGGTTTGAATTAGCCACTTGCACATACAAGGGACAAGTCTCCAACACCACTCCTTAAATTAAGGAGACTACTTTACCTTTCTAATATTATGATTAAACAATACACATTTGCTCCATTATTGACTCAATCAGCCTCCAAAACCGGGTGAGCCATCCTTTCCCCTCCAATAACTGATGCTTATCCCTTCTTATCCCTTTGATGAGTCATTACTCATTTACAAAACATAAACTAATCAAAAGTTGCCTTTTCAATTATTAAGGCTCCTTCCAATCATTCTCTTTCTCCTAGCTCCATTCCAGCCGATCTCCTTCAGTTTCCAGACCCTCTCAACTGATGTTCTTGAGTTGGGAAGACAACTCCATCTCTTAAGCTCCTAAGGTAATGGTTTAAGGCTCATTTTAGCTCTTTTTCATCTCTTCACCACCAACACTTAGATCTCGTGACTTATCACTTCCCATGGCTTATTCTCAGTGTGTTAAGGTTAGAACACCAACTAATTTCGGCTGAAGCAAGTGTAGGGACCAAGGTTTCCCAAATTTGCATTTTAAGGTAAAAACATACCTTAAGCTTCTCTACTCTTCATCCGATTTTCTCCCTTTGATTTTTATGAGTTTATACACTCATAATCTTCATATTTACATGTTCATTCAGTTGGTTAGCCTTTTAAGCAAGGGTGGCTGAGATATAAAGGAAATACCCTTCTTTAAGGCATTTTTTTCCAAGGTAAAACCTAATACCAAGGCAGCTTGTTGTTGTCTAGCTATTTCCTATGTCTATATGGTAAATTTAACACCTTGTGGTGTGTTTAAAACAGGCCGAATTCCTCTTGAAGTTCCCTTGCATTTTTAAGGTGATTTTTGCCTTAAATCTTACATTAATTGTTCCTTATGGTTAAGCTCAAGCTTGGAGTATAACCATATCTTATTTTGGTGTATTAAACATGTCTAAATGATGTGGTGAATTTCCCTTCAAGTGGCCGAGTTCATACAAGGAGGAATCAAGGTATAAACACCTTAAAACTTATGATTCTATGAATTCCTAGCATATATATTATGTGCCGAGAGAGGACTTAAAAATATGGGTTATATTAACCTAAAAATGGAAAAAATGACTAAGATAAATTAAGCTAGTCATTTAAGAGATTTAATAAACATAATGGTCAAATTATGACATTATGTGGAAAAATAAATAAACTATGGTGAGGCCGTGAGTTTATTCTATATTTGAGACATTTAAAGTGTAATTTATTTTGCAAGTTCAAGGTTGTAATAAGGTCATGCCATTAGGCCATTTTAATTTAAGTTTATAAGCTTATTTAGTTAGATTTATGCTTATATAATTAAGTTTGGGGCCAAACCATAATTATTGGTAAAATATAAAGCCGTGGGCTTAATTTAGAGGAATTTAGGGTTTTTAAATGAATTTAATAAAAATTATTACATTTTATGAAGTTTTGTGTCAAAATTGTAAAAATAGAAAAGTATGGGGTAAGATTGGTAATTACCGAGAGTTTGGTCCAATTTGGTATTAGAAGTCAAAGTTGACTATATAGGAGACTTTGACCAAGTTTGGAGAATTTTAGAAATTAAAATACTACCTTATATTAAGATAGTTATTAAATTGTAAAAGATTTATAAGAGATGGGGCTATAATGTAATTTCTAAAACTTTGGGGTACTAAAAGGGATTTAGTACAATCCTTAAGTTATTAGGAATTTTTAGAAGTTTATTTGGTTAAATTTGGAGTTTATATGAATTATGTAAGTATAATATATGATATTTTATAACATTGTTACAAATGGGTAAAAACCGAGATTTATAGAAAGTATAAGGTTAGGAATAATATTTATAACCTTTTGGTATAGTTTGGTAATTTTTGGAATTATATATAAGATTTTATAAAGATATATGTATAATATATAGTTTTAATGACATTAAAAAACTATGTATTATAAATTGGGAAGATTTGGTAAATATGCAAAGTTTGGTGGTGGGTATTTAATTAAAACAGTCTTAGGGGCTGTTCGAAAATTATAGCCTTTAAAAATTATAGGTTATAATTATATTAAGGTTTAAGGATTATAATATAAGGTATATGTTATAAGTGTAATAATGAAATGAATTTTGGGGTGGATTTGTGAGTTATAGAAGTTTAGTGGTATATAGTGAAAGCCGAATAATATAAAGGTTGTTTGGTATTTTATAACAAAATATAACTATAGGTTATAATTGTTTTAATAACATAAATGTCATAATATATGTTATATAACTATAAGGTAACATTATATTAATTATGTGGTGGATTTTGTGAATATTTAAGAACATAGGTGCTGTTCGGAAATATTAACATTTTTTTTAAATGAAATTTATAATATGGTTTTAATGTTATAATAGTTATAACATTTATAATATAAGAGGTATTCATTAAAAAGAATGAATATATATTATAAGACTTACCACATAATAAATAGTTTCATAATACATGTATATACATAAATACTATGGTGTAGAAAATATAATATGGTACAATAACTATGTACTTTCATAATTAAAATGATATAAGAAAAAGGGAAAAAGAATTACAAACATTGGATATGGAATTCTAATGTTAAGAGTATACATGGGATAATAAGGATTTATATAATCCAAAGTATTGTTTACATATGAAACATACCACATTGAACTTAAAAAAAAGGAAACAAACCCTAGAAAAATAAATACTAAGGTGAGATGTATATTACATGATAAAGAATCATACACTCAATGTAGAAGCAAACTATATGATGTACAAATATACATTAAGTTACATGCGATAACAAGTTCAACATTAAGTATATTAATATACGAAACAAGACTACGCATGTAATATAACATTTTTCCAAATCTCGAGTTAAGCCGAAAACCCGACAAACGTTGACAGTTTATAACGGGGGATTAACCGGGAGGTATTAGTGACGGTACGGGGTACCGTAGAGTTATGCTGTTATATGGGACGCTAACCAGTAGCGTTATGAATTGTTTAGACTGCTAGAGAAGACACAAGGAGCATAGGATCTCGCTGATTCATACTCCACCGTAATACAATCAGGGTGAATGGTATGTTGTTATGTGTCTCTGAGGGCTTCCTCAGTTCAGACTTCTGTGTGATCTGTGATAAGATTGTTTGTCTGAATGTGTTAATTAATATGCATGAATTGTATATTTATAACTGCTTATTATTCACTGTTGTTGAGTTAACAGTATTGGTTCGTATATATGAACCTATATATAAAACGAACTAGCGGCTATGGTGCTATCTTATGTGAAATATAAGGATTGTCAGAAAAACAATGTAGCACTAGGATAATAAGATGTATATATTATCCGAGACTTTTATACGGAGCATTGGCCTTTCTAAACGCCGCTCTCGTATCTAACACTGGATCCCGAGTTTACAGACTCCGGATTGGACTAATGACCTTAGTCTGCTGTGTTAGAAAATTTGGTAATGCGATGCGATGGTGTAATTAATTAATGAAAGATAGTAAAGCCAAGAGGATGTGGCTCTTGGTGCGCGATGTGATCACAAAAACAGCCCCCCAAAGGGGGTCAGCACGAATGCTGGTACTCCCTCTCATGGCCCCCAAGCTAACGGGGCTACGACGACTAATTGTCGATAGCATGGAAATTGATTAAGTACACAAACATGATATGAAGTGCAATAAACAACAATCCACAGATGAACATATATAGCTCACACACAATGAACGACACAAGCGTTCCCTTATCAAGCGGGTTAGTAACCCCCTCCTTAGTCCTTATTTTCTTAACCTCAGTTCCTTATCTTACCTCAGTCTTAACCTTATCTTATTCTCAGTATACAAACCTTTCCTGGAAGGGAATGGTTGTAGCTTAATCTCAAACCTAGGATTTAGGTGATCCTACCGCACCATCTTAATACCACCTACCCTGGACGGGAGTCCAGCGTAGCTGAGCCGGCAACCGGCCCTAGGCTACAAGTCCGAAGACAAGTCCTTAAGCGGAGGGCGGATCTGATTCAGATACCGTCCCCCTTTCCTTAGCATGCATGACCGGAGTCAGTCCCGGGTTTCCTCACTCAAGTTCCAGTTAGTAAAAATCTTACCCACCATATGTTAGTTAAACCTTAACGGGTATTAACCAACAATCACCAATACTCAACTCTTATCCTTAACTCAGTAAGTACTAAACTTGGTTAGTAACAATCTCAAGCCTCGTGGGTTAGTGTAAAGAAAACACATACACAACGAGAACAAATATAACCGGTTGCATGCTTTATCTTGTCTTAGTCATAGCAAGTAAACAGATAGCACACAAGCCGAGGGACACCTCGTTAGCAAGCAGGTCACAAGAAAGATTGTACCGTTCACCGTCGATCGTCCCGGTTGTTTAATACTCCTCCGGTTTCCAACTTTCAAGTCCTAAGATATCCATCCAACTTAAATGATTAAGTATCTATACATTGCTTAACTTATTTAACCCTTAGTGGTCCCCAATTAACACTTCTTAAGTCTTATAACTTAATCTTGCAACTTAACCTTAAGCTTATGAACTTATATTTATCTTAACTTAATCCCCTTAGGTTCTTAGGTTTCTAATCATCAATGCCCTCTAAATGGTGTACCATTAATACCATTAAACATCCTTAGAATTTAAAGTTTTTTTTTAAGTGTTAAGGGTCGTCCGACCCACCGTCCGACCCACCAACTGGGTCGGACCCTTCCAGTAACTTTCGGGTTTGAAAAACTCCACTTGTCCGACCCATGTCCGACCCAACCAACTGGGTCGGACCATTCCAGAAATTCTCCGTCTTCTAAACCTCATCTGTCCGACCCATGTCCGACCCAACAAACTGGGTCGGACCGTTCCAGAACCATTCACTGGCGTCTAACAGAGGCCGTCCGACCCAAACTTGGGTCGGACCCCTGGGTCGGACGCCACCAGAACATGCCCAAACATTGTCAAATCTTCACTAAACTTTTCCTCAAGCCTTCCAATGTGTTCTAACATCATTTAGACCCTTAAACCCACCTTAAATCATCTTTCAAACTCATTAAAACAACCTCCAAAGATCATTCCAATCCTTTACTCAATTCTTACAACAACTACTAACACTTAACACTTATTTCTTTCCTACATTTCAACATCCCTTTCACCTAGAACTTCTACTAGCCAAAAGTTCCCTCCTTAAGAACTTGACCACACCACATACACCACTTGCACCCCTATTACATTTTCCAAACCTTCCTTAAATTCTAAACTGAAATACCTCAAACCCTGATATATTGTTTAAATATTAAACTATGGTATGCAAAGGCTAAAAAGTGCCTTAGAAACATCAGTGAACAATTTAAACCATAGTAAAATGCAATAAAGCACTAAGATACAGTTTGAGCAAAAACATGCTTTAAGATTGGAGTGAACTTGGTTAGGACCCAAAGAGCCTACCAAGACTTAATAATATCCAATTATGATTTAATAAGGCTAATTAAGTCCTTAGGAAACTTTGGTAGACAGTTAAACCAAACAAAACACAAGAATATACCTTAAAGTCAATAAGAGCAAAATGTGCTCTAAGCTTGGGATAAATTTGTATAAGACCTAATGGTCATACTTATACCTTATAAATATGTTAATGAACATATTAAAACAATTACCAAAGAAAACCAAGCTTGAAAACAAGTTAAAACACAAAAAGTGCTTTAAGGAGTCTTAAAGCACGTTTTTGAAAAATTGTCTTGTAAATGAGTTTTGAATGGCTAGATGTCCATCATTACTCTTTAATTAACATGTGTACTATATAGTATCACATTTGGAAGTCTATATCAATGGGAAATCAAAAATTTCACATCTATGTGCCTTGTTTTAGTGAATAGTAACTAAAATAAGCTAGTTTGTAACATATGTTGTTATAAGTAATTAAATTGGTCAACAAAGAATATCATACCCCTAGACTACTAATGGGGGCTGGTTTTTATGAGGTGAGTCATCACCTTGTAAGTTAACAAAACAAATAACTAATGATAAAGCAAGTTACTATTTGCTTTATTACATAATATCTTCCAAAAGCAAACTTACCTTCTCATTCTCTTCTTCCTTCTCATTTCACACGGTTCTTCATCTCTCCAAAGCTCCATTCTCGGTTTGCTACAGCCCCATCTCATTCTTCATCTTCTTTCACTTGTAACTTATGATTCCATGCTCCAAAATCAATTTCAAGACTACCTTTGTCTTAGTTACATCAAGCTCTTCATTCCTATCCTTTCAAAATCCCAAGAGCTCCATTTCGGTGCCAAGAGGAATCACCATGGGAGGAGCTTGAGCTCACCTTTTCACATATTATTGTTCTCCTTTGCTTCAGGTTGTTTTTCTTGCTTAAACTTTTCATGAGTGGAGAAAATTTCACTATAATCACTTTGTAATTTCATGAGTGCCCTCATGAGATTATCTACCTTGCGTTTGTCCGAATTTTTCCTTAATTTTTCATTTTCCTCCAAGAGTTCCTTGTTTTCAATTTCCAATGCCTCTAGTTGATCAACTAGTATAAGAGAGAACTTTCTAAGTCCTAGAAGTTCAGCTTTTTGAATCCTTTGTTTGAGTTTAGAGTAGTTTACCTTGTTCTGATCTTCTTTCTCTAATTCTGATGTGTCCTTGTTTTGTGCCATCAGGTAAACTTCCTCAAGGAATAGATGAGCCTTCTCTTCTTTTGAGATGTCACTGTCTGAAGTTTGATTGTCATCACTCAGTTCAGAGTCTCCCATGCAGCAACGAAATCTTCCTTCTTTTTCCCTTTGTTGATTGATCGTCAAACAGGCTTCTTGACCATGTCGTTGTCCTCTCGGGATCGCTAAAGATAGTCTTTGATATGTTGTCCTTGTTTTGAACACCCAAAACAGTTGTCATTGTTT
Organism: Limonium bicolor; assembly: GCA_023374045.1. NCBI lineage: Eukaryota > Viridiplantae > Streptophyta > Magnoliopsida > Caryophyllales > Plumbaginaceae > Limonium > Limonium bicolor. The sequence goes on along the minus strand of CM041776.1, from coordinate 368,381,571 downwards.
TTCTTTTGATCATCCAACTCCTTGGACTCCTTGCCTTTCCTCATTTTATTTCTTATGAACTTTCAAACGCACCTCTTAGCATAGAGGACCATTTCATCATTGTCGTCTCCTGACTCGGATCTTTCATTTTCAGCTACTTGAAGGGCTATGCCTTTTCCTCTATTTCTTGATGAGCTTTCCGAATTCCTGTGTTGTAGCTTTAACTCAAAAGGCATTAGAGATCCTAGCATGTCTGCCAAAGACATCTTGGAGAGATCATGTACTTCTTGCATGTCATTGACTTTGCTTTCAAAGTTGGCAGGAAGAGATCTGAGGAACTTCTGAATTCTATCCTCATTAGAGATAGTTCTTCCAAGCACCAACATTTCGTTGATCAGCTTGGTGAACCTTGTATACATTTCAGAAATGCTCTCATTTTTTCCTTCTTGAATAGCTCCCAATGAGTGAGTAGCAACTTAATGCGAGTCTTTTTGATCTCATCATTCCCTTCATAAGTGACCTCAAGAGTTTTCCAAATCCCTTGAGCTGTTTTAGCTGAAGAAATCTTGGAGTATTGCTCAGGTAGTAGTGCATAATGTAGTATTCTTATGGCTCGAGCGTTAAATACTAGCTTCTTAATTTGATCATCCGTCATGCTGTCGATAGATATGTCTTGTCCTTGAGTATTCTGGAAGGTGTACTCCCCGTGTGTTATCACCCTCCACATTCTTGGATCATCTGACTTGATATGAAACTCTATCTTATTCTTCCAGTGAGTGTAGTTGTCTCCATTGAAGAGTGGTGGTCGATTTGGTGCAGAACCTTTTTCTGCCGCTAGAATGCTTGCATGAGACATCTTGATCACCTTCAAAAGCAGTTAGCTTTCTAGAAGAGACCCGCTCAAATACCAATTGAAACCAGCAAGCGCTCCTGATGCTTCCCCGACGTGTCGTGGACGTATCGTCGACTCTAATAAAGCTTGATAGTTTATGAATGGATGCGAGATAAACTTAAATTGGAAAACCCATTTTGATTGAGAATTTACACACACGAAATTCACTCAATCTCCCTTGCCCCCACACGGACTCCCATGACAGTTTCGACTTTACCCCTAAAGTCCTTAACCCTCTCCTGACTATCGGCCTATGGTTCACCGACTGTTTCCCGACCTGTCGGTCTATCAAATACCCAATGTATTCATACTCTAGCCCAGTCCTATCTAGCTCACCAACTCTTTAGCACTTACACACACTCCTAAGTATGATCCACACTTGTCCAGATAATCTCTATCTTTTCTCTCGTATAGACATACTTACATAAGGAACAAATGTAAGTATATATACACGGTTGTTAGGATGTAACTGCTGTCCTATTAGTCCCTAGACTTCAAGGAGTCGACTACAGCTTCGATTATTTACATAACGACCACACTAGACTTGCAGAGAGTCTTTAACTAGATTTGAAGGCGTTTGGACTACGTATCGCCTCATGGTTGGTCACGTTGCGGCAGCCCTCTTGATAGGTTGATCACCACTTGTGTGCCCCACTTGCCTGATTCTGTCTGGCTCATTAAATGCTCATAAATGCCCTCTTATGATTTTATTACGGCTATATAATGATGTTCATTGATAGCCTTGTTATCTTGTGCATTAATGAACTACTCCTTTTGTCATGAACAAGTTGCCTATGTGGATGTATGTGTCTTATCTGAATGTGTCGATCCTTTGCAGTCCTTTGTCTTTGATTTTCATCTTTAAGCATGAGAGATATCTCCGTGTGGTGTCTGACAGGTTTTCTGTGCTAGAAGTTCTACGGAGCTCTCGTAGACAGGTGCCCGACTGGTTGGGCACATGTCGTGGATTGAGTGCGCTTGTAACCTTGCGTGCTAAGCCACTCATTTACCTGTCTATCTGAATCATGAATGTAACACCCCAACCCGAAATCCAATAACCTGAACGACAATCACTCCCAATAAAACATAAACTGCAGCGGAATAAATTACAATAACCGGGCAGTATTACAATGCCGTTAGCCACCCTTGTGACTAACAAGGCTAACTCCAAATACAAATCTCCAAAAGTCACGGTCTGAATACGAATACAACCCGAGATACTAGGAATCAAACTCAAAGGTACAATAATTAAGTAAAACAAATAACTAGTAATAAACTCCCATAGCTTGATCTACCACACCTACACTCGGTGTGGTAAACTCTTCAACTTCAGGTACCTGGAAAATGGGGGTGCCCCCAAAAGGGCTCAGCAAACTGCTGGTATGGAAAACGTGCATCCCATCGGCTACTGGGCCACACCAACTACTTTGTCGAATACATGCAGTTCATTTTTGTAAAGCTGTAAACAAGCATAACATGATAATAACAAGTATCCATACAAGGACAACATTGTCACATAGAACAAGACTTCAGAAGGTCAAGTTAGATGATCTGTAATCTTTTAATAGTTGTCAGGTCCACACAATGGGACTGACAGGTGTATAAGAGTATGTCAATATAGTGAAGGTATAGTGACCTTGTTAAAAGAAAGGTGGGTAATATTTCCCTCAGAAGATAACGTAGTTAACTCCTGTACTTAAAATGGTGGGTATCGTACCCTCGAGAGAAGTGAAGTCTTCCTCTTAACTTGAATTGTTCCGGTACGGTCCCGGTGAGTGGACAAAGAGTGCACCCAAAACTTCCGTCACGACGTAAATTGAATAGGAGACGACCTGAGACAGGTACAGCTCCTATAGCATGCATGGCCAGATCCAACTGGGCTCCTCGTTCTCGTAGTATAGAATTGTTAGGTGTCAACCAAGGATGTTAAGCAAGGACACAATGTGTAATGTCAGTTATCACGTTTAGGATAACGACGTTTGTTGTAAGGTGAAGTTAGTGAGAAACTTGACTACAAGTTCTCGGTATAAATAAGCACAGATATTTAATGCACTAGTAATGTAGTGTTGTATGCGTGGGACATACATGATACAGTTAGCATCAACACGCACATAAAATAACACAACAGCGCAAAAGAGTAATTCAACATTTTACATTAATTATCTTGGTCGTTATTTCAAACAACAGATAGCACACAAGCCGGTGTAATCCGGTAGCAAACAGGTTGCAAGCATCCCATACCGTTCACTGTAGATTGCAATTGAATATATCCTGGTCAACGTCTGGTCAAGTATTGTCCTATATTAGGATTAACTAAGAGGGTTAATTTACGTTACCCTTGTATAATAATTTTATTGGATCATTCAACAATTTCGTATTTGTTATTTCATGTGAGGTTTATTTCTTCATACTTAGATAGTTTCTTTTACCTCTTAACCTCATTGATAATTAAGGTGTTTACATATATTCCAATTTATATAGTCTTAATGAATAGCTTAGATTATGTGGTAATTTCATTTAATTACCTTATGATTTAATGTATAACTTATTTTGTTATTCCTTCTTGATTTATTTATAAATCCTTTAATGTACATATATGTATATATTTATTCATGTACTATTTATGTTACATGTCATTAATTGTCTAGATGACATAATAACTTTATAATTTCTCAGCTATATTTATATGCCATACATGGGCATAATATTCTTATAGTTTTTATTATTCCCCTTTTTAACCATAAATAATATTTATTGGTTACCTTTAAATTCCTTATAACTATATAAGTCATAGTTTTAATTCCATAATCCCTTAAATCAAAATTCTTTTTCTAATTCCTCCAAATATCCACATAGGACCTATATTTATTTAAATCTAAATTCTTACCCTTATATTTCGGTTATTTACAAAACAATCATAATAATTCATAACCTTTACATTTAAACTCTAATCTCATTATATTATATAGTTTTAATTCCTTATTTAATTATATTACAAAACCACCATTAATATTCAAGTATATAACTTTTGAATATTATAACTTTTCGAAAATTACAACTTAGCCCCTCAAACTTTCGGCCTTAACATAATTTTTCCTATAATTACAATTTAACCTCAAAATCTTATAACCTTTACATAATGTCTTATAAACTATAGTTTTAATTTTAATTCCCTTTAATTGCCGAATGCATATATAATTCCTTAAATTACAAATCTATCCCAAAGTAATTCGGCTCTGCCATAAACTTTCCATTATTTACATTTTCCCAAAACTTTATACTAATAACTTATAAACTATAGTTTAATTATTTAATTCTTCTAAATTTCGGAAGTGTAATTTATTTTCCTCCTAATTAAGGTTTCGCCCCATATTAAACTCTAACTTTTCATAATAAGTTTTATAAATTACAAAATAGCCCCAAACTTTATAAATTGTTAATTTTAACACTTGTTTAAATTAACTAAAATTCATAAACTTAATTCCTACCATTATATTATATCATAACCTCTCCAAAGAAGCCAAAAACTCTCGGCATTTACTATATATACACCAATCTTTTCAAGATTTACAATTTAGCCACATAACTTAATTAATTAGCCATTTAAGCACTAGTAAAATATTTTTAACTCACCAAACTTTATAATATAAGTTTATATACATATGTAGCTCATTAAAACCTATTCTTCACCAAAAGTATTCGGCCATAATTTATAAGGCACCATATAGTATATAAAAGTTGATTTATAAGTCATAATAATTATACATAAATACATATGAGTCATATAACTCATGTAAAAATTATTATAATGTCTTAGATTGATTTTTAGCTCAAAATAGAACATATTTGTCCTTGACAATTCGGTATGAATATGTACTTAACATAGGTAACTTTTGTGACACTAAAATGTGTCTTAAGGTAAATATTTTCCATATATGTTATAGATTATATTTTTGGTATATGTTACCATATGGTTTCGATTTTAGACTCCTTAGAAGGTGGTCATAATTTTTGTATAATTTTTTAGAAGCTTAACCAAGCTTAAAACATAAAGATTGGCTTAGTATACCTACTCTCAATAAAGGATGGTTCAGTGCTTGAACTCCTCTTGAATTCCCAAGCTTTCTCCAAAGGAAATTGATGCTCCACTTCGGTTCTTATGCAAGAGATGAAGGAGTTTAGGAGTTAGATCTTTAACAAAGATCTTAAGTAGATTTGTAAGTAGTTTTCCAAGGATTTACCTTAAGCTTTTCTCCTTAGAATTTCGGCACACTTAAGATGGATGAAGAACAAACTTTCCTTCATGTAAATGAAGAAGAAAAGAGCCTTAGAAGATGTAGAATCCGGTTACACATAAAAATGTGCTTTAAGGATTTTCAAGCATGAAAAATACCTTAAGGTAACCTTGAGATGCTCCTTGGATTAATGTTGATTTAGACAACCTCCTTGGAGTATAGGTTGATGCCGAAACCTTGTAGTTGTGCTAGGAAGAGTTTTGCTTCAAGGCTTGATAAGAAATGCTAGGAAATTAACATAGAAATGAAGATAGAAGTTAAATCTCCATTAATGGACTTAAGAGCTTCAAAGGAAGAAGATGAAAGGAGAAGAGAGTAGACTTACCCAGCCGGTTGCAAGGAATGAAAGAATGGGGTTTGCAACCGTATAGTTAGGCTAGGTTTGTTTGGTTTTTGATTTGTTTATTTTGGACCCATAATTGGCATGTTAGGTCATGACTTTGTTAATTGTTTATCTCCTGATTTTTAGGCTCCATAAGCCCTCCAAAAAAGGCTGCTTTTGGCCATGTTACAAGACAAGGCAAGGTGGAAGAAATTATGGAAGCTAAAGGACAAGGTAAGTTAGGTAAGGTTTAGTTCTTTTGATTTTCCTATGTTAAACTTGTCTTCTTCTTCCCTTCTAGGTGGACGGTTTTTAGGCTAATTGGAGCCTCTTCAATCGGCAGCCAAGAGTCATAGACAAGCATGGAATGTCACTTGGATTAAACAAATCAAAAAGTAGATCTAGATTCTACTTTTTGCCTTAATAATTTTTGCTTTTGTCAAGCTAACATGGCCTTGTTTTCTTGCAGGATTTCGACAGCATGGGGGCCAAATAAGACTTATATTCTTCAGCCTTTAAGTATTATAGCACATGGGAAGGTGAGTCACCATGTTCTATGTCTTTTATAAGTTTTAAATGTAAATTTTATACTAGTTTTTAGGTAGAAAATCGGCCCCTATAGATCTCCTTGTTTGACACTGCCTTTAGTCTATTTAGAGGGTCAATTCATCCCCATTTAAGATTCATAATTTGTGGCATGTCAAAAACTACAAGGTAATTGCGTAAAACGCGTTTTAGTGACACCCGAAGGTTCGTTTTTGTGCTCTAAGGATATTTTGGAAAATAATTTGTCTCTATGAGTTCCAAGTGTTTATAAACATTGTTTATAGTCAATAATGATATATTAAGGTGACATTGAGTTATATGGGGTTATATCAAGTCATGACATAATTCCCGAGCTATCGGGACACTCCCGTGGCAAAAAGGAGCGTTAAGAAATTCCCCCAAGGATTTTGTTGAATTTTGAGAAAATAGCTTTTGGGTTCTCTTTATAATGATTATTAATGATGTTAGGAACTCTAAGAATGAATTTTATAGGAGTTCGTGCCGCCTCGGCACCTCTCTGGGCTTTTCGTGCTTTAAGGGGTGTGCGTGAGCACTCCCGAGCGTTTTGTGTTTTTGACTAAATATAGCCTAGGGACAATGTTTGTATAGTCATATAATGAGGGTATGACCATTTGGTTTGAGTTTTAGCGTTTATGGTGAAACGACTACTTTTACGTAACATTTTCATGCATGTATTTGCATGTGTACGTGAAATGGTTTATATTTGGATTATTTTTCATTAAATAATGGTTTTATAATGTTAATTAGATTTGGGGTATTTCAATGAATCTTGACAAATGCATTAGATAGACAATACAAGGTTTGCTATCATCAAAACTAAAGGATCTTGTCTTAAATTGTGGTTGAACATTTTTCTATGCATGGTTGTACTCTTATAAATTGTTTCTTATTTTGTTATTAAACAGATTCACATGCTGTAGTATCTTACCAAGCAGACAAAGTAAAACAACCTGTTATAGTAGAAAAAATCTACTATAACATTAAAAAGACTACTTAATTTCATGAAAAGTGGTACATTAGTCTCACACTAAACTGCACAATAGTTGGTAAAACTGAATGCCACTAATTTTAGGTATTCCACTTTGGTAATGCATGTATTTTGGGTTAAATTAATCATATTGAGGGTTGCCAAAAATTAATTTTCTATAACATAGTAGCGCACAAAAAAACCGCTTGTACAAAAGTTCATACAGACATGTACATATAAGCATAAAGATATGTATAATAAACAAATAAAAGGTGTACATCTAAACCCGCTACCATAAACCCTAAAAACCTTTTGAGTTAGTTGATACAATATAAAGTATAGAACGACTTCAAAATAGATTACCCTAAACCCCCCACACCTTAAAACCCACCCTAGGATAGCTAAAAAATGTCGAAGTCATTTTAAGGGTTTGTAGTGGTGGATTTAGGGTCCCTAAACCCGCTACCACAAACTCTATAATTCTGTCTAGTTAGTTGATACTATATAAAGTATAGATTGTCTTCCAAATAGATTACCTTAAACCCCACACACCCTAAAACCTACCCTAGGAAAGCTAAAAATGTTGAAGGCAATTTTAGGATTTGTAGTGGTGGGTTTAGGGTCTAACGGCCCTAAACCTACTACCACAAACTCTAAAATCCTGCCGAGTTAGTTGTAAAATATAAAGTATAGAATGGCTTCCAAATAGATTACCCTAAACCCCCACACCCTAAAACCCACCCTAGAAAAGCTAAAAAATGTCAAAGGCATTTTTAAGGTTAGTAATGGTTAGACCCTAAACCCGCTACCAATAACCCTAAAAACCTGTTGACTTAGTTGATAAAATATAAAGTATAGAACGGATTCCAAATAGATTATGTGTAGGATCGATTGCTTTAGCTATGGAAAGTGCAACAGAGTTTTGCTTTTTGGAAGACCATGAAACGAGGTAAAGACCAAGAAATTGGGCATTACCTGAAGTACTCTTTCGATCTTGGAGGGAACCAGCCCAATCAGAGTCACTAAAGCTAGATAAATCAAAAGTAGGAGAACGAGGTTACCATAGATATAGTGTACTTGTACCTTTGAGGTATCGAAAGATAGGTTTGACTGCCTTGAGATGAGACTGTTTTGGCGCTGCTTGAAAGCAGACATAAAGATAGATTGCATGAAGGATATCTGGGTGACTGGCAGTTAGGTAAAGGAGGGACCCTATTATCCCTCTGTACTCTATGACATTTACACTGACTCCGTTGTCATCAAGATAAAGTTTGGCAGCTGTGCAGTAGGAGTGGACATGCTTTTGACGTTTGCAAGGTTGTACTTTTCAAGGAGTTCCTTGATGTACTTTGTTGGTGGATCTTGATCCCATCCTTCTCCTGTTGAATTTGTAGGCCTAGAAAGAAGCGAAGTTCGCCTAACTCATTCATAGAAAAATCCTTTTTCATAAGGTTAGCAAAATGTTCACATAGGGTGTTACTTGTAGACCTATAAATAATATCATCAACATAAACTTCTACTAGTAGTAGGTTATGTGATGAATGAAGTATGAATAGTGTTTTATCCATGTTACCTCTCGAGAAACATTTTTACAGAAGATGTGAAGCGAGTATTTCATACCTGGCACACGGAGCTTGTTTGAGTCCGTAAAGGGTTTTACACAAATTGTAAACGTAGTTAGGATGGACGGAGTCTGTGAACCCTGGGGTTGTTCAACATAAACTTCTCTATCGATATAACCATGAAGAAAGGCTGTCTTGACGTCCATTTGATATAGTGTGAAACCTTTGAATGTTGCAAACGCAATGAGCATGCGGATTGCTTCAAGGCGTGCCACAGGAGTGAAGGTTTCATCATAGTCAATCCCTTCTTCTTGATTGTATCCCTGTACTACTGAACGAGCTTTATTCCTATAAACTTGTCCTATATCATCAAGTTTATTATGAAAAACCCATCGAGTACCAATAGTTTGTTGATGTGAGGGTCGAGGGACTAATTCCCAAACAGCATGTCGTTGAAGGGAATTAAGTTCCTCCTGCCTAGCAGTGACCCAGTCGTTGTCAAGTAAAGCCTCTTTGACATTTTTTGGTTCAATACTAGAAAGAAAGGCACCAATGACACATTGGTTTTGCATGGCTTGAAGACGAGTTTGGACGCCTGAATTTGGATATGAGAGAATGTTTTCGGGAGGATGTGCGGAGGCATTTGAAATTTCCGATGTGGAGTAGGAGAGGTTGTGTCGTGCTCAGTTGAGTCAAAGTTTAGTTGGTGAGGATTAAGTGGGTCAGGCATGTGGTCAGTGTCTATGTCATTTGAGGCATAACTTTCTTTTCTTGGGGTGTTTTCAGTGGAGGAGGATGGATTGTCCTAAAGTCTGCTTATGGGAACTGTAATGAAGTGTGGGTCAGTGAGGAAATCATCAGGGGAAAAGTCAAGTTGATCAGAATATGAGCCAACATTGTTGAACTCATCGAACTTGACATGAGGGCTTTCTTCTAAGCACTAAGTTCTTAAATTAATGACATGATAAGCTTTGCTTTTAGAAGAATAGCCTAGAAATATACCTTCATCACTTTTGGGTGAAAACTTACCCAAGTTGTCCTTAACATTATTGTGTATGTAGCACTGACAACCGAAACGTCTGAGATGGATAAGATTTGGTTTGTGTTGCCGAAGAAGTTCATCGGGAGTCTTGTGAAGAAAAGGATGGATCAAGGCACGATTTAGCACATAACATGCTGTATTGACTGCCTCTGCTCAGTAGGACAGAGCCAGTTGACTATTAATAAGCATGGTACGCGCCATCTCGACCAAAGTCCTATTCTTGGGTTCAACGACCCCGTTCTGCTAAGGAGTTCTTGTGGATAAGGCTTGATGGTTGACTCCTTTATGCCTACAAAACTCGTCAAACAACTTGTTGCAAAATTCAGTTCCCTGGCCAGTTCTCAGGGTTTTCAATGTAAATGAGAATTTGTTGATCAGAACTTTATGAAGTTTGGCAAACTCAATGAATGTTTCATCCTTAGCAGACAGAAAAATGACCCAGGTCCATCTAGAATAATCATCGACTATGACCAAAATGTACCTCTTACCACTTCTACTTTGAGTGCGCATGGGACCAACCAGATCCATGTGAAGTAGTCCAATGGAGAGCTAGTAGAGAGAGTTGACTTACTTTTGAAGGACGACCGAGTGTGTTTACCTTTTATACATGCCTCACAGACGGAGTCTGTATCAAAGTTTGTATCTGGTAAACCAACCACTAGGTCTTTTCTTTTGAGTTTATTCAACAACCGGTGATTTGCATGACCGAGTCTGGTGTGCCACAATAGGTGATTCTTAGAATGCACGTTTAGACAGACTTGGTCATCCGTGTTGATTGAGTTCAAGCACATTTTGTAAAGATTTCCTTCTCTGCGTCCAACGGCTTTTAAAGACCCTGTACGCTCATAAAAAACTTTACAATCCGAAGATGAGAAAAGTACCAAATTAAATCTATCACAAATTTGAGAAATGTTAACAGAATATGTTGAAGTCCAGTGACCAGATGGACTCCATCAACTTTGAACTTGGAGGGGTTACCTACGGAGCCAACTCCCACGATTTCACCTTGGTTGTTGTTTCCGAAGGTGACCTTACCTCCTTTGTATGATGAAAGTGAATTGAATTGATTTGGGTCTCCTGTCATATGACGAGAACATCCACTATCTAAGTACCAGCAATCTTCATTCACCTTCACCTACAAAACAAGAGATCATTTGTTAGTCTTGGGAACCCAGATGTACTTGGGTTCCCTTTTCGAACCAGATTGTTTTAATTTTTCTCGGGCTTCAAGAAGTAATCTGACTTGTTTAAGATTGAAAGAAAGATCTCTATTCAATTTATCACAGACACTATCACGATGTCCAAGGTTTCCACAGTAACCACAAATCTTGGTTGGAGGAAGATTGACATATTTTTGTTGCCTTTCCACCAAGAATCAAAATTTTCTTTTTGCTGTTGGTGCTTGGGTTTGTTGTTGGATTTCAACATGTTTTTAGGGATATCGAATTTGCCTCTATGCCACTTGGGCTTGGATTGACTGGATCCAACCCAAGACCGTAAAATGACAATATCTTCAGAGAGTTGTTCTACTTTCTTTTAAAGATTGTCGCGATCTTGACTAACTTCCTTGATTTTGGAGTTAACCCACTCAGGCAATTCGGAGGAATGACCTGTTTGATGAAATTGACTTGGCTTGAGAGAGAGGCGTGCTCTTTTTGTTTCATCTTTGGAGTGAGTTATTTGACAGAAGAGTTTAGGAAATGACTCTGGATTCAGAAATATTTAACTCATTTTGAAGGGCACAACATTTGTTAGAAAAAACAGTGAGATCATGTTTGAGAGAGTCAATCTGAGTGAGTGACTCTTCCTGTTCCCTTTGGTTGGATTCTATAAGACTCTTGACTTTGTTAAGCTCCTTTGTAAGGGACCCAACATGTCTCATAGAGTCTTACAGATCTAGCCTAAGTGAGTAGGAAATAGTCTTGTGTTCCTCAACTTCATCTCTCAAAGCATACATAAGCCCTTTTGAAATCTCGAGTTCCTCAGTTGACTCGGTGATTTTTCTGTTGAGATCAGCCTTAAGAGAGTTAGTCTCAGAAAACCATTTTAGCAATCAAAGTCATAAAACCCATAGGAACATACAGTAAATATCTGTCTCAAGATGAGAGCGAGTTACCTCATTGTCAGGGATCATGGACTAGTTTTATCATGCGCCATGAGACAAATTAGACCGCTTGATTCCACATCTTTATCGTCAAGTCTGAGTCTCCCCAAACAACGGATGCCATCAGTGATCTCCCTTGAGGTTTTCTAAACTGATTTTTAAGAGAGGACAGTTTTTCTTGAAGTGACCGGGTTTGTTGCAGTTGAAGCAGGTGACAGAGTTAAAGACCTGTTTGGAGGTATTCAAGAACGACCGACTCTATCGATTTGGCTGATTACGCATGAATTTCTGAAATTCTTTACTATGAAACAAGTCTTCCATAGTCTCAGTCTCACTTTCTTCGACTATGATGTCCACCAACTCAGCCTTAGCTTCTAATTTGGTAGTCAACGATATAGCACCTTCTTGATTGTGCTGGGTTACCTTAACTTGCAAGGCTTGGTCATTTAATGTAATAGCTTTACTAGAAGAAGAAGAAGACACATTACCACACTTCTTTCTTACATTCTTCTTGTATTCGTCTACAAAATGCAGGTAAAACCCCAAGTCCTGATAGCTCCATTTGGAAGATCTTCGCAGGCTTTGGTGGAAATTACAGTTTCTGCCCACTATTCTCTGAGACTGTCGAGCAGCTTGTGCAAGACACTCTCTATCCGGTAGAATATTGACTTGCACAGTAGTTTTAATAGATAAAAATGATCGCCTTCCAAAGACTCACCCGGTTTTTGCACAAAGTTCTCATAATCCATTCACAGTTCTTGGGCCTTGCATTTTTTGAGTTAAGTGACTCCTTCATGGGTGGTCGGAGGAGAGTCCAATTTCATTTGCGGATTTGCAATGATTGACTCTTCTTTGTTCAGGAATAGACAGGCATGTGTAGATTGCTTGAGACTCTTGACGATTCATCTCATACCTTTTTGATGTTCCATAGTCCATGTAGATCGATCTAGATTGACTACGAGTCTCCTCCAATGATTATTTCCCACAATTCAGAGTTGACCGACTCGATGTGTTGCTCGATCTCATTTTTCCAATGATCGTAGTTAGTAGAAGTGAGCCTGGGATGCTCGACGTGCATCTTGTTGTTTTAACTGGTGAAGAGGTCTGCCAATGCTATTGGATTGACTGTCAGCTAGATGAGGCTCTGATACCGTGTGTAGGATCAGACGACTGACTTAAACCAACTCAAGGTATTAGTTTTTGAGATGGTTTGACTCAATCAAACTAAGAATGTGGAAGTACTAATGATGTGGAAACACTCAGTTGAATAATTGCGCGGAAGTAGTTACTCAACTTGTAATTTAGAACGGACTCAAAAGAACTAATTTGGAACAACACTCAAAAGATTGAGGGACTCAATGGAACTCAGCAAGATACACAAAATAAGTTATTTCATTTCCTGGTCAAAAGCAAATAACTTACAATGCCCACTCCATAGATAAAATCTACTTCGTGGTTTTCACTCACTCACCCAATACAATTTTGATCAGCACAATGATAAGCGTGGTGAAACTAGGTCCTACCTAGCATGAGTCATCTAGAAGCTCTAACTGAATTTGTACTAATTCTCTCTCCCTCTCTAAATCAGAAAGCAACTGTATCTAATCTCTTACAATTTCTCAATCAGAAAGCGCACATTGCAGACGTATATCGTGAGTGGTTGAAATGGTGTAAAATTAAAAGAAAAGAATTAAAAACTCAAATAAACGTCGGGCTGCAACAAATCCCGGTCGCAGTAGTATAGTGAAAATGTAAGCGACCGGATATCGAACCACGGGACTAATATACATATTATGTACCTAAGCGTGTCACAGGAGGGGGGATTAATTGACTTGTTTTTTATAAATATAAGGAAAGATAAAATAAACTAAATTAACAGATAAACTAAACGGGACTCTGGGTCAGATTAATTGTGAGCCTCTCGATTTAAACCCTATCCTATGTTGATTAAATTGATTAGGATCTAACCGGGTTTCAGGTCCACTTATAACCTAAGATTAATAACTATGTCATATAACAATAATTATTAAAACCTAGGCTAGCTCACTGGAACCTATTATGAGTCGCCACCTAATTTTAACCTAGATAAAATTAGGAAAGGAGAGTTCGGGTTCGGGGGCTTGGTATTCGACTTATTAAGGGTTCAATTACTTTCATTACCCCTAGAAGTCGTTTTTCCTCTACTTAGCTTAATTACGGCTTATTACGAGTCGTTTTTTAACCTAAGTGCGCTTCTGATTTTTTTGTATTTTTAACATTTTTTGACAGAAAATAAAAGTGAAAAGTGAAATTACCTAAACTAGGGTTTCGGAGGCAGAATTAGGTCGAATTTTGATTCCGTCCGTGGCCACGGACCTAATGTCCGAACCCACGGACCCGAGTTAACCTAATTACACAGAAAAGTCAAATTTAAACAGAAACGAGATTTTGAAAAGTCCGGGGCCACGGACAGGACGTCCGTGGGCCCGGACATGTTTTATAAAACCCTAACTTTTGAAAATAAAAATATCCCGCCACCGTCCGGGGGCGTCCGACTTTCGGACAGAGCGTCCGGGACCCCGGACATAGCGTCCGTGGGTGCGGACCGACCTCGGACGGCGGCGTTGAGGCTGTTCTCGACGGTGTTTTTGGCTCAAAATTTATGGGTACGTAGCCTGAAAGATTCTAAACATGTTAGTGATCAAAAGTTTTCAATTTGACTACGAATTAAGGACGAAACTTATTGAACAAGTTAGTGGACAGAAGCGCAAACAAACCTTAATTCAGAAGCAAAGAAAAGTCAGTTCGAATAGGAATTTCAACCAGAAGCGTATTGTGATCAGTGGAGTTAAAGAATTCGAATTCTAACCTGTTTTGGCTTCGGGATTTGGTTGTTCCTTCACGTCGAGAAACTTCGAACGCGCCGTTGATAGCCGATCCGGTTCAACTTCGACCCGAGTTTCTGATTTCTTCTTCCTTGTATGATTAAGGACGGTTTGCTTCTGTTTTTGTGGTGTTTTGGTGCTTGGAAGTTCAATAGGAGAAGAAAGGATGAGTTTTTGGTGATTTTGCGGTGATTTCTACAGTGTTTCGGTATTGATTTGAGGCTTGGAAGTGTAAAAACGTGGGAAGAAGGTTTGTGGCTGTGTTCTCTGACTTTGGAGGTGTTCTCCTCTGCCCTAGTTCGGTTTTGGGGGGTCCTTTTATAGAAAGAGCATGGTTAAATTGATAGAGCAAGATCTTTATCTAAAACGCTGATTTTGTGCTCTAAGGGAATCTGATTTTGTAAAATATGTTTCAGGCCGAGATAAATTATGAAATTTTAACTGAAGATAAAGGATGATTTTTAAGAATTTTGAGAGTTGGAATCGGGTTATTTTGATAAATAACCGATTAGATAAAAATCTTGCAATCTGGAATCTCCCATAATTCATAACTTATTATTGGAATATCAAAATAACGAAATTCCAACGGCATTAGTCTCTAATAATCATCCTCTATCTTGTATTAAAATTTCAAGACATTTTGTTTTGATTTCGGTATTTTCCAAAGGAGAGAGAAAATTGCGAATATGATTGAATTTCTCTTTTAAATTTTGGGCTAAGGTTCCAAATAAGATAATTTCAGGTTTATGACTGTATGTAGTCATGCTAACCATGTGACAATTTTATTTTAATTTTGGAAACCTTTTAATTTCTATTTTGAGGCTATTTCATGTGTTAATTATTAAAGAAATTAGCTTATAATATGAATTAAAAGCTAAATTTCCAGAATAAATATTATCAGAAGATCATGAAATACCTTTCATAATGACTATGATATTTGGAAGTGTTTGGAGATAATGAACAAGTCATATGAAAATAGAAAATCCCGAGAATGTCCTTGGAAAATCCTACATTGGTGTATTTTAACCACTCTGCCCTTTGTAACACGTATGCCTTAGAGACTACTCCGGGGGGGGGGTTGAAATTTTGGGTATAACAGATTGCCCCCCGTCAACTAGGCTTTGTAATGAATATGAAAAGTCTAGTTGATGCCTGAGTGATACCCAAAATTTTGGATCTTAAAAGACCTCGTATGCCGTTTGAAATCTAGTGGGTTGTGTCGAGCTATTCGAAGGCGCTGACTACCTAAAGGAGAAGGAGATGTTGTTGAACTATTCGAAGGCGCCAACTACCTGTAATGACGATATGCTGTCGAGCTATTCTAAGGCGCTGACTACCTAAAGTGATGAAAATGATGTCAAGCTATTCTAAGGCGTTGACTACCTAAAGTGATGAAAATGATGTCAAGCTATTCTAAGGCGTTGACTACCTATAAGTAAAGTGAAATGAAGTAATGTCAAGCGATTCTAAGGCGTTGACAACCTAACGGTAAAAATGAGGTAATGTTGGACTATTCTAAGGCGTCGACTACCTAAAATGTAAAAACTGGGTGGTATGCAAATGCAAGAATGTTGGAATGCTAATGGTGCTGATATTGTCGATGATGCCGATGATGTTGATGATGCTGATGATGCTGATGATGTTGATGATGCTGATGATGCCGATGATGCTCGGATGCTTCTGGGGACCGAAAACCCGTGCTGATGCTCCTGGCTGGACCCAATGTGGACTTATTGCCATCGCCCCCCAAGCCGGTGTGCAGGGATAACTCCTGGTAAAAACCCTGGGGACTTATTGCCTTCGCCCACCATTCGTTGATCCCAAAAATAAGTTGACATCGCAAAAGGAGGATTTATTGCCATCACCTCGCCAACTTTCTGTCGCCAGGTCTTGTGACGCGCCTGGATAATGCAACTAGGTCTTATGACGAGCCTATATGAATGAGATGAATGCAATGTGTTTGATGAGAGTGGGTAAGCTAAAGGGTAACTCTAGGTCTTACTACTAGCCTAAGGGAATGCAACTAGGTCTTATGACGGGCCTAAAGGATGGTTCTAGGTCTTATGACGAGCCTAAGGGATGGATCTAGGTCTTATGACGAGCCTAAAGGATGAATCTAGGTCTTATGACGAGCCTAAGGGATGGATGGTCTTATGACGAGCCTAAAGGATGGATCTAGGTCTTATGACGAGCCTAAAGGTGGAACTAGGTCTTATGACGAGCCTAAAGGATGGATCTAGGTCTTATGACGAGCCTAGAGGATTGAGCTCTTCTACTCGGGTGAGTTTTGCTACTCTGGTGAGAATTTGAAGAATCTGTATCTACGGGGTGAGAATCTGTATCTCTGAAGAATCTGCATCTTCGGGGCGAGAATCTGTATCTCTGAAGAATCTGTATCTTCGGGGCGAGAATCTGTATCTCTGAAGAATCTGTATCTTCGGGGTAAGAATCTGTATCTCTGAAGAATCTGTATCTTCGGGGCGAGAATCTGTATCTCTGGTCTATGATGAGGAGTTTCGTACGGACGGATGCAAGGTAAACTTTATGCAAATGGTCATGATGAAAGTTGATTATGAAAGTGCCAAACGTGGCAATGATGATGTGTATGTCAAAATACAATCAAAGTGTATGTAGGAAAACTTGTCCAAAACAAGAAATCGATGGAAAATGTGCCAAACATGGCAATGTTAAGGATCAAAAATTGTCCAAAGCAAGACATTGCTAGAAAGTGTGCCAAAATGTGGCCATGATGAGGTTTATGAAACCGAAGTGTTTGAAGGAAAGTTGTTCAAGACAAGAAATTGTTGAAAGAGGTGCCAAACGTGGCAGTGTTTGATGAAAATTCTGTTTAGTGAAAAGGAAAGTGAAATTATAATTTCCTAACTATAGACTACGGACTTGTAATTTATCTCCTACGAGATGAACATGCCGCCGGTGGGGTATGGTGTATGATGTGAAGGTAAGGGCTTATGTGGGCCTGTGTAGTGTATGAAGTGAAGGTAAGGGCTTATGTGGGCCTGTGTAGTGGAGGTGTGGAGGTAAGGGCTTATGTGGGCCATGTGGTGTATGAAGTGAAGGTAAGTGCTTATGTGGGCCTGTGGTGGGATGATGGTGGTGATGTTTGAGCTTTGGGTTCCAATTGGTGTTGTCATAGCAATTGTTGGAACCAACAATTGCCCCCAGTATTTTTCCCTTAAGACAATCTGAGCTAGAGTTCATGGCAATCGATCATTCCGATCGATTGCCCCCAGTATTTTCTTTGATAAAACGTGCGAACGAGTCTCGTCCTCACAGGGTCAAGGCTTATGTTCTGATTTGGTGCTTCCTAACCTACACTCGACGTGTTTGGTGTTTACACTCGTTTCTCACTTACGGTCACAACTTGTAGACCATTGAATTTGATATTTGATGAATTTACGCATTCGATCTGTTACTTTCACGTGATTGGATACACAACTACCAAGTCGGAAGTCTTTGAGGCTTATAACGTGGCCATGGGGTGTGATGAAAGACAACAGGATCATGGAGGGATATTTGAGGTATGTGGAGCTAAATGGGTGACCAAAGCTGCGACTTGCGTCTTCTCTCGGATTCATCTTCCTTGTCTTGAAGTCGTCTGGCTGCTTCATGTTGACGTTGTTTTCGAGCTTCTGGACCTGGACTTTTGAAGTTGTCCTTTGCACCATTTCTCTTTTCGTCATTTGGATTTTCTCGAGGCACTTCGGGTTTGCCTTTTGTTTTGTCCTTTCTTGGCTTTGCCTTCGGGGTTCTTGTGTTTCCCGGTTTTGGGCTTCGAGAGCTGTTTTGATGTGAGCTCTTTTGATCCTGTGTCACTCTGGGACCATTTGCGGATCGCTTTGTCATGCTGATAGCGGCATTGCTTCTTTGGACTGATGAGAATGTTATTTGAGAGTCGGGCTCCTCGCCTCCTTTGGTCACCGGGTCGGACATTCATCATTGGCTGGGTTATTTTGTGGAGTTCATAATATCGAAAAGGGATATATGAAAGGCTCAGCGGGGGTGCCTAGGGTTTAATGACAGGGTTTGCAAGCTTTTGGCCATGTGGTGTTGTACCTAGGTGCTTCGTCATTCCTGATAGTTGTATATCCGTTCTTTGTTACTTTTCACAGGTCTAAGCGTAAATTTACAAATTATCTCCTTCGGTCGGAGTTATGCGTTTACCTCACCTTTGGATGTGGTCTCACCGGGGTCGTGTAAAAATGACACGCTCGTTCGCTCATGGTTTTTCCGCTCAAGACACTCTCTCGTGAATTTCACTCAGAGACTAGTTCACACGCTTAAACGAAAGATGAAAGATGACGAACCTAAACTCAGATTGCCCCCAGTATCGATTTGGGGTTAGTGACAACAATTTAAAAGATATGGATTTGGAACCGCTTTGGGGGTTATTTGGATGTTTTGGGATAAGATGTGGGGTTTGGTAAGGCATGCTCAAAACTTCAGAAACAAAATACAAGTCTTTGTGTTCCATTGTCGGGAAATAATTAATTCATGAACCATTTTCTCAAAAGAGACTTGTGTGAAACAAAATCCTTTTTTTTGTTATCATTTAGACTTGAAAAAGTCATTCATTTGTGAACATGAGGAAGAAGATGATTCAACAAAATCGATGCTTCTTATTAGTGGTTTGAAAACGATCATTCTTTGAAAAACATGAGAGGTGCATTTGAAAGATGAGTGTTATGGCAGGTTATGCAGTAGAATGCATAGGAACCCTAAAATTTCTATTGAATCGAAATCCTGCTGAACCGTCTGAAGTCGGCATGCTGAAGACTCGAGCTCTTGACCGCTGGGATGTCGCTAAGATGACTGTGATCGTCTTCCTTCCAAACTTCGAGTAGGCCCTGTAAAATGTCCAACTAGGAATGCCTATGGGTTATGTAGGAAGCAATTGGGCCTGAGTCTTCGCCAAACTGGGAGTGAAGTGCATAGACTAGAGTGATTCCTAGACTAGAACGGACATGTAGGCCTGAATCCAGGAATGAGCAAACAAGCTGAAAGAAATCACATGGACCGCGAATGGGCCGCTGGGCCGAAGGATAAGCCTAGAGTCTAGATTTGTTTGATGCTCTTGTTGGGCCTTGAAGCCGGAAACTGGAATGAATGAGTTATGCAAACTATCCTGGATCCAAATGTTTTATGAACCGAAGCTCATGGGCCAAAACTATGAATTGGTCTATGGGCTCGAACGGAATGAGTTATGAGTGTGGTACTGGGCCAGAATGATTGCTCTATATGTGAACTGGAATTTGGGCCGAGTGATTTTGGTTGGGCCTAAAAGATGACACCTAGATCTAGGATTTTGGGTTAGGGTCATGATAAGAAGTCTACCTAGACTAGAATGAGCCCTTGGGCCGGAATGTGTTTGGGCATAAAGTAAAGCACATGAGCTGGAATGGTCCTAAATCACAAATGGGCCTAACTTTCTTCGGGCCAGAGAAGATGGTTGCTAAACCGAAAAAGGTTTTATTTTCAGGACTTGTGAGTTATTTCAAGTTCAGGTGGATTTCTTTTTTATGGGCCTAGATAATTGGATAATTCAAATTGGGCCGGAAGAGAAATCACCTAGTCTAGGCTTTTGGCGCCGAAGCCCGAACGACTCACATGTTAAACCAAACAGGGCCTCTGGGCCGCAAACAAATAGAGCTGCCAATTCGTGTTGGGCTAGGTCGATGTAGGAGAAGTTCCTATCAATCTCTAGGCTGGGTAGTGGGCCGTTCACACAAGCAAACAAGGCCCACACAAATTCAACATGTCCTCACTAGACGTTTAAATCAAACTGGGTATGGATCGATCCGGAGAGGTGCTTGGGGCGCGGGGTCACCACAAAGGAATAGGGCTTGCACGCTATTCTCTTTGGGCTTCCCCACTCTTTTCACATCACCTGAAGGTGTGCGTCTACGGTCGGGTCTTTGACTGACCAAACAAAGGGCTAGGTAAGGGCACTGCCAGGAAAACGCTTGGGGCTAAAGCCCAGGTATTAAGGGGGTGTGGTTAGACGACACCCTCCTCTTTTCCCCCGCTTATTCACATCACCTAAAAGGTGTGAGTCCCTGACAGGGGACCCTCAAACGGGTCCCGGGGTGAAATTGGTTTAGGTGGTCCCTCGCTCTCATATGATGCAAAGGTACAGAAAATTAAAGTGCGCACAGAAGGAAACAAACAAGTAATAAAGCCATAAATCAACATTTTCGAGTTAAGCCCTCTTTCTTTAAAATTAAACAAGTTAATATTAAGAGTTGTCCCCAGCAGAGTCGCCAGTCTGTGAGCCTCGATTTTAAACCCTATCCTATGTTGATTAAATTGATTAGGATCTAACCGGGTTTCAGGTCCACTTATAACCTAAGATTAATAACTATGTCATATAACAATAATTATTAAAACCTAGGCTAGCTCACTGGAACCTATTATGAGTCGCCACCTAATTTTAACCTAGATAAAATTAGGAAAGGAGAGTTCGGGTTCGGGGGCTTGGTATTCGACTTATTAAGGGTTCAATTACTTTCATTACCCCTAGAAGTCGTTTTTCCTCTACTTAGCTTAATTACGGCTTATTACGAGTCGTTTTTTAACCTAAGTGTGCGCTTCTGATTTTTTTGTATTTTTAACATTTTTTGACAGAAAATAAAAGTGAAAAGTGAAATTACCTAAACTAGGGTTTCGGAGGCAGAATTAGGTCGAATTTTGATTCCGTCCGTGGCCACGGACCTAATGTCCGAACCCACGGACCCGAGTTAACCTAATTACACAGAAAAGTCAAATTTAAACAGAAACGAGATTTTGAAAAGTCCGGGGCCACGGACAGGACGTCCGTGGGCCCGGACATGTTTTATAAAACCCTAACTTTTGAAAATAAAAATATCCCGCCACCGTCCGGGGGCGTCCGACTTTCGGACAGAGCGTCCGGGACCCCGGACATAGCGTCCGTGGGTGCGGACCGACCTCGGACGGCGGCGTTGAGGCTGTTCTCGACGGTGTTTTTGGCTCAAAATTTATGGGTACGTAGCCTGAAAGATTCTAAACATGTTAGTGATCAAAAGTTTTCAATTTGACTACGAATTAAGGACGAAACTTATTGAACAAGTTAGTGGACAGAAGCGCAAACAAACCTTAATTCAGAAGCAAAGAAAAGTCAGTTCGAATAGGAATTTCAACCAGAAGCGTATTGTGATCAGTGGAGTTAAAGAATTCGAATTCTAACCTGTTTTGGCTTCGGGATTTGGTTGTTCCTTCACGTCGAGAAACTTCGAACGCGCCGTTGATAGCCGATCCGGTTCAACTTCGACCCGAGTTTCTGATTTCTTCTTCCTTGTATGATTAAGGACGGTTTGCTTCTGTTTTTGTGGTGTTTTGGTGCTTGGAAGTTCAATAGGAGAAGAAAGGATGAGTTTTTGGTGATTTTGCGGTGATTTCTACAGTGTTTCGGTATTGATTTGAGGCTTGGAAGTGTAAAAACGTGGGAAGAAGGTTTGTGGCTGTGTTCTCTGACTTTGGAGGTGTTCTCCTCTGCCCTAGTTCGGTTTTGGGGGGTCCTTTTATAGAAAGAGCATGGTTAAATTGATAGAGCAAGATCTTTATCTAAAACGCTGATTTTGTGCTCTAAGGGAATCTGATTTTGTAAAATATGTTTCAGGCCGAGATAAATTATGAAATTTTAACTGAAGATAAAGGATGATTTTTAAGAATTTTGAGAGTTGGAATCGGGTTATTTTGATAAATAACCGATTAGAAAAATCTTGCAATCTGGAATCTCCCATAATTCATAACTTATTATTGGAATATCAAAATAACGAAATTCCAACGGCATTAGTCTCTAATAATCATCCTCTATCTTGTATTAAAATTTCAAGACATTTTGTTTTGATTTCGGTATTTTCCAAAGGAGAGAAAATTGCGAATATGATTGAATTTCTCTTTTAAATTTTGGGCTAAGGTTCCAAATAAGATAATTTCAGGTTTATGACTGTATGTAGTCATGCTAACCATGTGACAATTTTATTTTAATTTTGGAAACCTTTTAATTTCTATTTTGAGGCTATTTCATGTGTTAATTATTAAAGAAATTAGCTTATAATATGAATTAAAAGCTAAATTTCCAGAATAAATATTATCAGAAGATCATGAAATACCTTTCATAATGACTATGATATTTGGAAGTGTTTGGAGATAATGAACAAGTCATATGAAAATAGAAAATCCCGAGAATGTCCTTGGAAAATCCTACATTGGTGTATTTTAACCACTCTGCCCTTTGTAACACGTATGCCTTAGAGACTACTCCGGGGGGGGGGGGTTGAAATTTTGGGTATAACAGATTGCCCCCCGTCAACTAGGCTTTGTAAATATGAAAAGTCTAGTTGATGCCTGAGTGATACCCCAAAATTTTGGATCTTAAAAGACCTCGTATGCCGTTTGAAATCTAGTGGGTTGTGTCGAGCTATTCGAAGGCGCTGACTACCTAAAGGAGAAGGAGATGTTGTTGAACTATTCGAAGGCGCCAACTACCTGTAATGACGATATGCTGTCGAGCTATTCTAAGGCGCTGACTACCTAAAGTGATGAAAATGATGTCAAGCTATTCTAAGGCGTTGACTACCTAAAGTGATGAAAATGATGTCAAGCTATTCTAAGGCGTTGACTACCTATAAGTAAAGTGAAATGAAGTAATGTCAAGCGATTCTAAGGCGTTGACAACCTAACGGTAAAAATGAGGTAATGTTGGACTATTCTAAGGCGTCGACTACCTAAAATGTAAAAACTGGGTGGTATGCAAATGCAAGAATGTTGGAATGCTAATGGTGCTGATATTGTCGATGATGCCGATGATGTTGATGATGCTGATGATGCTGATGATGTTGATGATGCTGATGATGCCGATGATGCTCGGATGCTTCTGGGGACCGAAAACCCGTGCTGATGCTCCTGGCTGGACCCAATGTGGACTTATTGCCATCGCCCCCCAAGCCGGTGTGCAGGGATAACTCCTGGTAAAAACCCTGGGGACTTATTGCCTTCGCCCACCATTCGTTGATCCCAAAAATAAGTTGACATCGCAAAAGGAGGATTTATTGCCATCACCTCGCCAACTTTCTGTCGCCAGGTCTTGTGACGCGCCTGGATAATGCAACTAGGTCTTATGACGAGCCTATATGAATGAGATGAATGCAATGTGTTTGATGAGAGTGGGTAAGCTAAAGGGTAACTCTAGGTCTTACTACTAGCCTAAGGGAATGCAACTAGGTCTTATGACGGGCCTAAAGGATGGTTCTAGGTCTTATGACGAGCCTAAGGGATGGATCTAGGTCTTATGACGAGCCTAAAGGATGAATCTAGGTCTTATGACGAGCCTAAGAGGGATGGTCTTATGACGAGCCTAAAGGATGGATCTAGGTCTTATGACGAGCCTAAAGGTGGAACTAGGTCTTATGACGAGCCTAAAGGATGGATCTAGGTCTTATGACGAGCCTAGAGGATTGAGCTCTTCTACTCGGGTGAGTTTTGCTACTCTGGTGAGAATTTGAAGAATCTGTATCTACGGGGTGAGAATCTGTATCTCTGAAGAATCTGCATCTTCGGGGCGAGAATCTGTATCTCTGAAGAATCTGTATCTTCGGGGCGAGAATCTGTATCTCTGAAGAATCTGTATCTTCGGGGTAAGAATCTGTATCTCTGAAGAATCTGTATCTTCGGGGCGAGAATCTGTATCTCTGGTCTATGATGAGGGAGTTTCGTACGGACGGATGCAAGGTAAACTTTATGCAAATGGTCATGATGAAAGTTGATTATGAAAGTGCCAAACGTGGCAATGATGATGTGTATGTCAAAATACAATCAAAGTGTATGTAGGAAAACTTGTCCAAAACAAGAAATCGATGGAAAATGTGCCAAACATGGCAATGTTAAGGATCAAAAATTGTCCAAAGCAAGACATTGCTAGAAAGTGTGCCAAAATGTGGCCATGATGAGGTTTATGAAACCGAAGTGTTTGAAGGAAAGTTGTTCAAGACAAGAAATTGTTGAAAGAGGTGCCAAACGTGGCAGTGTTTGATGAAAATTCTGTTTAGTGAAAAGGAAAGTGAAATTATAATTTCCTAACTATAGACTACGGACTTGTAATTTATCTCCTACGAGATGAACATGCCGCCGGTGGGGTATGGTGTATGATGTGAAGGTAAGGGCTTATGTGGGCCTGTGTAGTGTATGAAGTGAAGGTAAGGGCTTATGTGGGCCTGTGTAGTGGAGGTGTGGAGGTAAGGGCTTATGTGGGCCTGTGGTGTATGAAGTGAAGGTAAGGCTTATGTGGGCCTGTGGTGGGATGATGGTGGTGATGTTTGAGCTTTGGGTTCCAATTGGTGTTGTCATAGCAATTGTTGGAACCAACAATTGCCCCCAGTATTTTTCCCTTAAGACAATCTGAGCTAGAGTTCATGGCAATCGATCATTCCGATCGATTGCCCCCAGTATTTTCTTTGATAAAACGTGCGAACGAGTCTCGTCCTCACAGGGTCAAGGCTTATGTTCTGATTTGGTGCTTCCTAACCTACACTCGACGTGTTTGGTGTTTACACTCGTTTCTCACTTACGGTCACAACTTGTAGACCATTGAATTTGATATTTGATGAATTTACGCATTCGATCTGTTACTTTCACGTGATTGGATACACAACTACCAAGTCGGAAGTCTTTGAGGCTTATAACGTGGCCATGGGGTGTGATGAAAGACAACAGGATCATGGAGGGATATTTGAGGTATGTGGAGCTAAATGGGTGACCAAAGCTGCAACTTGCGTCTTCTCTCGGATTCATCTTCCTTGTCTTGAAGTCGTCTGGCTGCTTCATGTTGACGTTGTTTTCGAGCTTCTGGACCTGGACTTTTGAAGTTGTCCTTTGCACCATTTCTCTTTTCGTCATTTGGATTTTCTCGAGGCACTTCGGGTTTGCCTTTTGTTTTGTCCTTTCTTGGCTTTGCCTTCGGGGTTCTTGTGTTTCCCGGTTTTGGGCTTCGAGAGCTGTTTTGATGTGAGCTCTTTTGATCCTGTGTCACTCTGGGACCATTTGCGGATCGCTTTGTCATGCTGATAGCGGCATTGCTTCTTTGGACTGATGAGAATGTTATTTGAGAGTCGGGCTCCTCGCCTCCTTTGGTCACCGGGTCGGACATTCATCATTGGCTGGGTTATTTTGTGGAGTTCATAATATCGAAAAGGGATATATGAAAGGCTCAGCGGGGGTGCCTAGGGTTTAATGACAGGGTTTGCAAGCTTTTGGCCATGTGGTGTTGTACCTAGGTGCTTCGTCATTCCTGATAGTTGTATATCCGTTCTTTGTTACTTTTCACAGGTCTAAGCGTAAATTTACAAATTATCTCCTTCGGTCGGAGTTATGCCGTTTACCTCACCTTTGGATGTGGTCTCACCGGGTCGTGTAAAAATGACACGCTCGTTCGCTCATGGTTTTTCCGCTCAAGACACTCTCGTGAATTTCACTCAGAGACTAGTTCACACGCTTAAACGAAAGATGAAAGATGACGAACCTAAACTCAGATTGCCCCCAGTATCGATTTGGGGTTAGTGACAACAA
The DNA here is from genome assembly GCA_023374045.1 of Limonium bicolor. NCBI lineage: Eukaryota > Viridiplantae > Streptophyta > Magnoliopsida > Caryophyllales > Plumbaginaceae > Limonium > Limonium bicolor. Next base: position 368,355,376 of record CM041776.1, on the reverse strand, counting down.
TTTAAAAGATATGGATTTGGAACCGCTTTGGGGGTTATTTGGATGTTTTGGGATAAGATGTGGGGTTTGGTAAGGCATGCTCAAAACTTCAGAAACAAAATACAAGTCTTTGTGTTCCATTGTCGGGAAATAATTAATTCATGAACCATTTTCTCAAAAGAACTTGTGTGAAACAAAACCTTTTTTTTTGTTATCATTTAGACTTGAAAAAGTCATTCATTTGTGAACATGAGGAAGAAGATGATTCAACAAAATCGATGCTTCTTATTAGTGGTTTGAAAACGATCATTCTTTGAAAAACATGAGAGGTGCATTTGAAAGATGAGTGTTATGGCAGGTTATGCAGTAGAATGCATAGGAACCCTAAAATTTCTATTGAATCGAAATCCTGCTGAACCGTCTGAAGTCGGCATGCTGAAGACTCGAGCTCTTGACCGCTGGGATGTCGCTAAGATGACTGTGATCGTCTTCCTTCCAAACTTCGAGTAGGCCCTGTAAAATGTCCGAACTAGGAATGCCTATGGGTTATGTAGGAAGCAATTGGGCCTGAGTCTTCGCCAAACTGGGAGTGAAGTGCATAGACTAGAGTGATTCCTAGACTAGAACGGACATGTAGGCCTGAATCCAGGAATTGAGCAAACAAGCTGAAAGAAATCACATGGACCGCGAATGGGCCGCTGGGCCGAAGGATAAGCCTTGAAGTCTAGATTTGTTTGATGCTCTTGTTGGGCCTTGAAGCCGGAAACTGGAATGAATGAGTTATGCAAACTATCCTGGATCCAAATGTTTTATGAACCGAAGCTCATGGGCCAAAACTATGAATTGGTCTATGGGCTCGAACGGAATGAGTTATGAGTGTGGTACTGGGCCAGAATGATTGCTCTATATGTGAACTGGAATTTGGGCCGAGTGATTTTGGTTGGGCCTAAAAGATGACACCTAGATCTAGGATTTTGGGTTAGGGTCATGATAAGAAGTCTACCTAGACTAGAATGAGCCCTTGGGCCGGAATGTGTTTGGGCATAAAGTAAAGCACATGAGCTGGAATGGTCCCTAAATCACAAATGGGCCTAACTTTCTTCGGGCCAGAGAAGATGGTTGCTAAACCGAAAAAGGTTTTATTTTCAGGACTTGTGAGTTATTTCAAGTTCAGGTGGATTTCTTTTTTATGGGCCTAGGACTAATTGGATAATTCAAATTGGGCCGGAAGAGAAATCACCTTAGTCTAGGCTTTTGAGCCGAAGCCCGAACGACTCACATGTTAAACCAAACAGGGCCTCTGGGCCGCAAACAAATAGAGCTGCCAATTCGTGTTGGGCTAGGTCGATGTAGGAGAAGTTCCTATCAATCTCTAGGCTGGGTAGTGGGCCGATCACACAAGCAAACAAGGCCCACACAAATTCAACATGTCCTCACTAGACGTTTAAATCAAACTGGGTATGGATCGATCCGGAGAGGTGCTTGGGGCGCGGGCCCAGGTCACCACAAAGGAATAGGGCTTGCACGCTATTCTCTTTGGGCTTCCCCACTCTTTTCACATCACCTGAAGGTGTGCGTCTACGGTCGGGTCTTTGACTGACCAAAAAGGGCTAGGTAAGGGCACTGCCAGGAAAACGCTTGGGGCTAAAGCCCAGGTATTAAGGGGGTGTGGTTAGACGACACCCTCTCTTTTCCCCCGCTTATTCACATCACCTAAAAGGTGTGAGTCCCTGACAGGGGACCCTCAAACGGGTCCCGGGGTGAAATTGGTTTGGTGGACCCTCGCTCTCATATGATGCCAAGGTACAGAAAATTAAAGTGCGCACGAAGAAACAAACAAGTAATAAAGCCATAAATAAACATTTTCGAGTTAAGCCCTCTTTCTTAAAATTAAAACAAGTTAAAATTAAGAAGTAGTCCCCAGCAGAGTCGCCAGTCTGTGAGCCTCGATTTTAAACCCTATCCTATGTTGATTAAATTGATTAGGATCTAACCGGGTTTCAGGTCCACTTATAACCTAAGATTAATAACTATGTCATATAACAATAATTATTAAAACCTAGGCTAGCTCACTGGAACCTATTATGAGTCGCCACCTAATTTTAACCTAGATCAAATTAGGAAAGGAGAGTTCGGGTTCGGGGGCTTGGTATTCGACTTATTAGGGTTCAATTACTTTCATTACCCCTAGAAGTCGTTTTTCCTCTACTTAGTTAATTACGGCTTATTACGAGTCGTTTTTAACCTAAGTGTGCGCTTCTGATTTTTTTGTGTTTTTAACATTTTTTGACAGAAAATAAAAGTGAAAAGTGAAATTACCTAAACTAGGGTTTCGGAGGCAGAATTAGGTCGAATTTTGATTCCGTCCGTGGCCACGGACCTAATGTCCGAACCCACGGACCCAGTTAACCTAATTACACAGAAAAGTCAAATTTAAACAGAAACGAGATTTTGAAAAGTCCGGGGCCACGGACAGGACGTCCGTGGGCCCGGACATGTTTTATAAAACCCTAACTTTTGAAAATAAAAATATCCCGCCACCGTCCGGGGGCGTCCGCTTTCGGACAGAGCGTCCGGGACCCCGGACATAGCGTCCGTGGGTGCGGACCGACCTCGGACGGCGGCGTTGAGGCTGTTCCCGACGGTGTTTTTGGCTCAAAATTTATGGGTACGTAGCCTGAAAGATTCTAAACATGTTAGTGATCAAAAGTTTTCAATTTGACTACGAATTAAGGACGAAACTTATTGAACAAGTTAGTGGACAGAAACGCAAACAAACCTTAATTCAGAAGCAAAGAAAAGTCAGTTCGAATAGGAATTTCAACCAGAAGCGTATTGTGATCAGTGGAGTTAAAGAATTCGAATTCTAACCTGTTTTGGCTTCGGGATTTGGTTGTTCCTTCACGTCGAGAAACTTCGAACGCGTCGTTGATAGCCGATCCGGTTCAACTTTGACCTGAGTTTCTGATTTCTTCTTCCTTATATGATTAAGGACGGTTTGCTTCTGTTTTTGTGGTGTTTTGGTGCTTGGAAGTTCAATAGGAGAAGAAAGGATGAGTTTTTGGTGATTTTGCGGTGATTTCTACAGTGTTTCGGTATTGATTTGAGGCTTGGAAGTGTAAAAACGTGGGAAGAAGGTTTGTGGCTGTGTTCTCTGACTTTGGAGGTGTTCTCCTCTGCCCTAGTTCGTTTTGGGGGGTCCTTTTATAGAAAGAGCATGGTAAATTGATAGAGCAAGATCTTTATCTAAAACGCTGATTTTGTGCTCTAAGGGAATCTGATTTTGTAAATATGTTTCAGGCCGAGATAAATTATGAAATTTTAACTGAAGATAAAGGATGATTTTTAAGAATTTTGAGAGTTGGAATCGGGTTATTTTGATAAATAACCGATTAGATAAAAATCTTGCAATCTGGAATCTCCCATAATTCATAACTTATTATTGGAAATCGAAATAACGAAATTCCAACGGCATTAGTCTCTAATAATCATCCTCTATCTTGTATTAAAATTTCAAGACATTTTGTTTTGATTTCGGTATTTTCCAAGGAGAGAGAAAATTGCGAATATGATTGAATTTCTCTTTTAAATTTTGGGCTAAGGTTCCAAATAAGATAATTTCAGGTTTATGACTGTATGTAGTCATGCTAACCATGTGACAATTTTATTTTAATTTTGGAAACCTTTTAATTTCTATTTTGAGGCTATTTCATGTGTTAATTATTAAAGAAATTAGCTTATATATGAATTAAAAGCTAAATTTCCAGAATAAATATTATCAGAAGATCATGAAATACCTTTCATAATGACTATGATATTTGGAAGTGTTTGGAGATAATGAACAAGTCATATGAAAATAGAAAATCCCGAGAATGTCCTTGGAAAATCCTACATTGGTGTATTTTAACCACTCTGCCCTTTGTAACACGTATGCCTTAGAGACTACTCCGGGGGGGGGGGTTGAAATTTTGGGTATAACAGATTGCCCCCCGTCAACTAGGCTTTGTAATGAATATGAAAAGTCTAGTTGATGCCTGAGTGATACCCCAAAATTTTGGATCTTAAAAGACCTCGTATGCCGTTTGAAATCTAGTGGGTTGTGTCGAGCTATTCGAAGGCGCTGACTACCTAAAGGAGAAGGAGATGTTGTTGAACTATTCGAAGGCGCCAACTACCTGTAATGACGATATGCTGTCGAGCTATTCTAAGGCGCTGACTACCTAAAGTGATGAAAATGATGTCAAGCTATTCTAAGGCGTTGACTACCTAAAGTGATGAAAATGATGTCAAGCTATTCTAAGGCGTTGACTACCTATAAGTAAAGTGAAATGAAGTAATGTCAAGCGATTCTAAGGCGTTGACAACCTAACGGTAAAAATGAGGTAATGTTGGACTATTCTAAGGCGTCGACTACCTAAAATGTAAAAACTGGGTGGTATGCAAATGCAAGAATGTTGGAATGCTAATGGTGCTGATATTGTCGATGATGCCGATGATGTTGATGATGCTGATGATGCTGATGATGTTGATGATGCTGATGATGCCGATGATGCTCGGATGCTTCTGGGGACCGAAAACCTGTGCTGATGCTCCTGGCTGGACCCAATGTGGACTTATTGCCATCGCCCCCAAGCCGGTGTGCAGGGATAACTCCTGGTAAAAACCCTGGGGACTTATTGCCATCGCCCACCATTCGTTGATCCCAAAAATAAGTTGACATCGCAAAAGGAGGATTTATTGCCATCACCTCGCCAACTTTCTGTCGCCAGGTCTTGTGACGCGCCTGGATAATGCAACTAGGTCTTATGACGAGCCTATATGAATGAGATGAATGCAATGTGTTTGATGAGAGTGGGTAAGCTAAAGGGTAACTCTAGGTCTTACTACTAGCCTAAGGGAATGCAACTAGGTCTTATGACGGGCCTAAAGGATGGTTCTAGGTCTTATGACGAGCCTAAGGGATGGATCTAGGTCTTATGACGAGCCTAAGGATGAATCTAGGTCTTATGACGAGCCTAAGGGATGGATGGTCTTATGACGAGCCTAAAGGATGGATCTAGGTCTTATGACGAGCCTAAAGGTGGAACTAGGTCTTATGACGAGCCTAAAGGATGGATCTAGGTCTTATGACGAGCCTAGAGGATTGAGCTCTTCTACTCGGGTGAGTTTTGCTACTCTGGTGAGAATTTGAAGAATCTGTATCTACGGGGTGAGAATCTGTATCTCTGAAGAATCTGCATCTTCGGGGCGAGAATCTGTATCTGAAGAATCTGTATCTTCGGGGCGAGAATCTGTATCTCTGAAGAATCTGTATCTTCGGGGTAAGAATCTGTATCTCTGAAGAATGTATCTTGGGGTGAGAATCTGTATCTCTGGTCTATGATGAGGAGTTTCGTACGGACGGATGCAAGGTAAACTTTATGCAAATGGTCATGATGAAAGTTGATTATGAAAGTGCCAAACGTGGCAATGATGATGTGTATGTCAAAATACAATCAAAGTGTATGTAGGAAAACTTGTCCAAAACAAGAAATCGATGGAAAATGTGCCAAACATGGCAATGTTAAGGATCAAAAATTGTCCAAAGCAAGACATTGCTAGAAAGTGTGCCAAAATGTGGCCATGATGAGGTTTATGAAACCGAAGTGTTTGAAGAAAGTTGTTCAAGACAAGAAATTGTTGAAAGAGGTGCCAAACGTGGCAGTGTTTGATGAAAATTCTGTTTAGTGAAAAGGAAAGTGAAATTATAATTTCCTAACTATAGACTACGGACTTGTAATTTATCTCCTACGAGATGAACATGCCGCCGGTGGGGTATGGTGTATGATGTGAAGGTAAGGGCTTATGTGGGCCTGTGTAGTGTATGAAGTGAAGGTAAGGGCTTATGTGGGCCTGTGTAGTGGAGGTGTGGAGGTAAGGCTTATGTGGGCCTATGTGGTGTATGAAGTGAAGGTAAGTGCTTATGTGGGCCTGTGGTGGGATGATGGTGGTGATGTTTGAGCTTTGGGTTCCAATTGGTGTTGTCATAGCAATTGTTGGAACCAACAATTGCCCCCAGTATTTTTCCCTTAAGACAATCTGAGCTAGAGTTCATGGCAATCGATCATTCCGATCGATTGCCCCCAGTATTTTCTTTGATAAAACGTGCGAACGAGTCTCGTCCTCACAGGGTCAAGGCTTATGTTCTGATTTGGTGCTTCCTAACCTACACTCGACGTGTTTGGTGTTTACACTCGTTTCTCACTTACGGTCACAACTTGTAGACCATTGAATTTGATATTTGATGAATTTACGCATTCGATCTGTTACTTTCACGTGATTGGATACACAACTACCAAGTCGGAAGTCTTTGAGGCTTATAACGTGGCCATGGGGTGTGATGAAAGACAACAGGATCATGGAGGGATATTTGAGGTATGTGGAGCCTAAATGGGTGACCAAAGCTGCGACTTGCGTCTTCTCTCGGATTCATCTTCCTTGTCTTGAAGTCGTCTGGCTGCTTCATGTTGACGTTGTTTTCGAGCTTCTGGACCTGGACTTTTGAAGTTGTCCTTTGCACCATTTCTCTTTTCGTCATTTGGATTTTCTCGAGGCACTTCGGGTTTGCCTTTTGTTTTGTCCTTTCTTGGCTTTGCCTTCGGGGTTCTTGTGTTTCCCGGTTTTGGCTTCGAGAGCTGTTTGATGTGAGCTCTTTTGATCCTGTGTCACTCTGGGACCATTTGCGGATCGCTTTGTCATGCTGATAGCGGCATTGCTTCTTTGGACTGATGAGAATGTATTTGAGAGTCGGGCTCCTCGCCTCCTTTGGTCACCGGGTCGGACATTCATCATTGGCTGGGTATTTTGTGGAGTTCATAATATCGAAAAGGGATATGAAAGCTAAGGGGGGGCCTAGGGTTTAATGACAGGGTTTGCAAGCTTTGGCATGTGGTGAGTAACTAGGGATTGAAACATCTGGTTTGCATACGCTCACACCCAGCTCCTCTACCTCCCCGATTTTTGGCCTGGTCTCATACCTATCTCATTCCTGATGATAGTTGTATATCCGTTCTTTGTTACTTTTCACAGGTCTAAGCGTAAATTTACAAATTATCTCCTTCGGTCGGAGTTATGCCGTTTACCTCACCTTTGGATGTGTCTCACCGGGTCGTGTAAAAATGACACGCTCGTTCGCTCATGGTTTTTCCGCTCAAGACACTCTCGTGAATTTCACTCAGAGACTAGTTCACACGCTTAAACAAAGATGAAAGATGACAACCCTAAACTCAGATTGCCCCCAGTATCGATTTGGGGTTAGTGACAAAATTTAAAAGATATGGATTGGAACCGCTTTGGGGGTTATTTGATGTTTTGGTAAGGTGGGTTTGGTAAGGGCAGCAAACTTCAGAAACAAAATACAATCTTTGTGTTCCATTGTCGGAAATAATAATTCTGAACCAGTTTCTCAAAGAGACGTGTGAAACAAAACCTTTTTGTTGTCATTTAGACTTGAAAAAGTCATTCATTTGTGAACATGAGAAGATGATTCAACAAAATCGATGCTTCTTTATGTTTGAAAACGATCATTCTTTGAAAAACATGAGAGGTGCATTTGAAAATTGTTATGGCAGGTTATGCAGATAGAATGCTAGGAACCCTAAAATTTCTATTGAATCGAAATCCCTTGAACCGTCTGAAGTCGTCATGCTGAACTCGAGCTCTTGACCGCTGGGATGTCGCTAAGATGACTGTGATCGTCTTCCTTCCAAACTTCGAGTAGGCCCTGTAAAATGTTCCAAACTAGGAATGCCTATGGTTATGTAGGAAGCAATTGGGCCTAGCTTCGCCAAACTGGGATGAAGTGCATAGACTAGAGTGATTCCTAGACTAGAAAGGACATGTAGCCTGAATCCAGGAACTAGCAAACAAGCTGAAAGAAATCACATGGACCGCGAATGGGCCGCTGGGCCGAAGGATAAGCCTAGAGTCTAGATTTGTTTGATGCTCTTTTGGGCTTGAAGCCGAAAACTGGAATGAATGAGTTATGCAACTATCCTGGACCAAATGTTTTATGAACCGAAGCTCATGGGCCAAAACTATGAATTGGTCTATGGGCTCGACGGAATGAGTTATAGTGTTGTACTCTGGCCAGAATGGTTTCTCTATATGTGAACTGGAATTGGGCCGAGTGATTTTGGTTGGGCCTAAAAGATGACACCTAGATCTAGATTTTGGTTAGGGTCATGATAAAGTCTACCTAGACTAGAATGGCCCTTGGCCGGAATGTGTTTGGGCATAAAGTAAAGCACATGAGCTGAATGGTCCCTAAATCACAAATGGGCCTAACTTTCTTCGGGCCAGAGAAGATGGTTGCTAAACCGAAAAGGTTTTATTTTCAGGACTTGTGAGTTTTCAAGTTCAGGTGGATTTCTTTTTTATGGGCCTAGGATTAATTGGATAATTCAAATTGGGCCGGAAAGAGAAATCACCATTAGTCTAGGCTTTTGAGCCGAAGCCCGAAACACTCACGTTAACCAAACAGGGCCTCTGGGCCGCAAACAAATAGAGCTGCCAATTCGTGTTGGGCTAGGTCGATGTAGGAGAAGTTCCTATCAATCTCTAGGCTGGGTAGTGGGCCGTTCACACAAGCAAACAGGCCCACACAAATTCAACATGTCCTCACTAGACGTTTTAAATCAAACTGGGTATGGATCGATCCGGAGAGGTGCTTGGGGCGCGGGCCCAGGTCACCACAAAGGAATAGGGCTTGCACGCTATCCTCTTGGGCTTCCCCACTCTTTTCACATCACCTGAAGTGTGCGTCTACGGTCGGGTCTTTGACTGACCAAACAAAGGCTAGGTAAGGGCACTGCCAGGAAAACGCTTGGGCTAAAGCCCAGGTATTAAGGGGTGTGGTTAGACGACCCCTCCTCTTTTCCCCCGCTTATTCACATCACCTAAAAGGTGTGAGTCCCTGACAGGGGACCCTCAAACGGGTCCCGGGGTGAAATTGGTTTAGGTGGTCCCTCGCTCTCATATATGCAAAGGTACAGAAATTAAAGTGCGCACAGAAGGAAACAAACAAAGTAATAAAGCCATAAATCAACATTTTTCGAGTTAAGCCCTCTTTCTTTAAAAATTAAACAAGTTAATATTAAGAGTTAGTCCCCAGCAGAGTCGCCAGTCTGTGAGCCTCGATTTTAAACCCTATCCTATGTTGATTAAATTGATTAGGATCTAACCGGGTTTCAGGTCCACTTATAACCTAAGATTAATAACTATGTCATATAACAATAATTATTAAAACCTAGGCTAGCTCACTGGAACCTATTATGAGTCGCCACCTAATTTTAACCTAGATAAAATTAGGAAAGGAGAGTTCGGGTTCGGGGGCTTGGTATTCGACTTATTAAGGGTTCAATTACTTTCATTACCCCTAGAAGTCGTTTTTCCTCTACTTAGCTTAATTACGGCTTATTACGAGTCGTTTTTTAACCTAAGTGTGCGCTTCTGATTTTTTTGTATTTTTAACATTTTTTGACAGAAAATAAAAGTGAAAAGTGAAATTACCTAAACTAGGGTTTCGGAGGCAGAATTAGGTCGAATTTTGATTCCGTCCGTGGCCACGGACCTAATGTCCGAACCCACGGACCCGAGTTAACCTAATTACACAGAAAAGTCAAATTTAAACAGAAACGAGATTTTGAAAAGTCCGGGGCCACGGACAGGACGTCCGTGGGCCCGGACATGTTTTATAAAACCCTAACTTTTGAAAATAAAAATATCCCGCCACCGTCCGGGGGCGTCCGACTTTCGGACAGAGCGTCCGGGACCCCGGACATAGCGTCCGTGGGTGCGGACCGACCTCGGACGGCGGCGTTGAGGCTGTTCTCGACGGTATTTTTGGCTCAAAATTTATGGGTACGTAGCCTGAAAGATTCTAAACATGTTAGTGATCAAAAGTTTTCAATTTGACTACGAATTAAGGACGAAACTTATTGAACAAGTTAGTGGACAGAAGCGCAAACAAACCTTAATTCAGAAGCAAAGAAAAGTCAGTTCGAATAGGAATTTCAACCAGAAGCGTATTGTGATCAGTGGAGTTAAAGAATTCGAATTCTAACCTGTTTTGGCTTCGGGATTTGGTTGTTCCTTCACGTCGAGAAACTTCGAACGCGCCGTTGATAGCCGATCCGGTTCAACTTCGACCCGAGTTTCTGATTTCTTCTTCCTTGTATGATTAAGGATGGTTTGCTTCTGTTTTTGTGGTGTTTTGGTGCTTGGAAGTTCAATAGGAGAAGAAAGGATGAGTTTTTGGTGATTTTGCGGTGATTTCTACAGTGTTTCGGTATTGATTTGAGGCTTGGAAGTGTAAAAACGTGGGAAGAAGGTTTGTGGTGTGTTCTCTGACTTTGGAGGTGTTCTCCTCTGCCCTAGTTCGGTTTTGGGGGGTCCTTTTATAGAAAGAGCATGGTTAAATTGATAGAGCAAGATCTTTATCTAAAACGCTGATTTTGTGCTCTAAGGGAATCTGATTTTGTAAAATATGTTTCAGGCCGAGATAAATTATGAAATTTTAACTGAAGATAAAGGATGATTTTTAAGAATTTTGAGAGTTGGAATCGGGTTATTTTGATAAATAACCGATTAGATAAAAATCTTGCAATCTGGAATCTCCCATAATTCATAACTTATTATTGGAATATCAAAATAACGAAATTCCAACGGCATTAGTCTCTAATAATCATCCTCTATCTTGTATTAAAATTTCAAGACATTTTGTTTTGATTTCGGTATTTTCCAAAGGAGAGAGAAAATTGCGAATATGATTGAATTTCTCTTTTAAATTTTGGGCTAAGGTTCCAAATAAGATAATTTCAGGTTTATGACTGTATGTAGTCATGCTAACCATGTGACAATTTTATTTTAATTTTGGAAACCTTTTAATTTCTATTTTGAGGCTATTTCATGTGTTAATTATTAAAAATTAGCTTATAATATGAATTAAAAGCTAAATTTCCAGAATAAATATTATCAGAAGATCATGAAATACCTTTCATAATGACTATGATATTTGGAAGTGTTTGGAGATAATGAACAAGTCATATGAAAATAGAAAATCCCGAGAATGTCCTTGGAAAATCCTACATTGGTGTATTTTAACCACTCTGCCCTTTGTAACCGTATGCCTTAGAGACTACTCCGGGGGGGGGTTGAAATTTTGGGTATAACAGATTGCCCCCCGTCAACTAGGCTTTGTAATGAATATGAAAAGTCTAGTTGATGCCTGAGTGATACCCCAAAATTTTGGATCTTAAAAGACCTCGTATGCCGTTTGAAATCTAGTGGGTTGTGTCGAGCTATTCGAAGGCGCTGACTACCTAAAGGAGAAGGAGATGTTGTTGAACTATTCGAAGGCGCCAACTACCTGTAATGACGATATGCTGTCGAGCTATTCTAAGGCGCTGACTACCTAAAGTGATGAAAATGATGTCAAGCTATTCTAAGGCGTTGACTACCTAAAGTGATGAAAATGATGTCAAGCTATTCTAAGGCGTTGACTACCTATAAGTAAAGTGAAATGAAGTAATGTCAAGCGATTCTAAGGCGTTGACAACCTAACGGTAAAAATGAGGTAATGTTGGACTATTCTAAGGCGTCGACTACCTAAAATGTAAAAACTGGGTGGTATGCAAATGCAAGAATGTTGGAATGCTAATGGTGCTGATATTGTCGATGATGCCGATGATGTTGATGATGCTGATGATGCTGATGATGTTGATGATGCTGATGATGCCGATGATGCTCGGATGCTTCTGGGGACCGAAAACCCGTGCTGATGCTCCTGGCTGGACCCAATGTGGACTTATTGCCATCGCCCCCCAAGCCGGTGTGCAGGGATAACTCCTGGTAAAAACCCTGGGGACTTATTGCCTTCGCCCACCATTCGTTGATCCCAAAAATAAGTTGACATCGCAAAAGGAGGATTTATTGCCATCACCTCGCCAACTTTCTGTCGCCAGGTCTTGTGACGCGCCTGGATAATGCAACTAGGTCTTATGACGAGCCTATATGAATGAGATGAATGCAATGTGTTTGATGAGAGTGGGTAAGCTAAAGGGTAACTCTAGGTCTTACTACTAGCCTAAGGGAATGCAACTAGGTCTTATGACGGCCTAAAGGATGGTTCTAGGTCTTATGACGAGCCTAAGGGATGGATCTAGGTCTTATGACGAGCCTAAAGGATGAATCTAGGTCTTATGACGAGCCTAAGGGATGGATGGTCTTATGACGAGCCTAAAGGATGGATCTAGGTCTTATGACGAGCCTAAAGGTGGAACTAGGTCTTATGACGAGCCTAAAGGATGGATCTAGGTCTTATGACGAGCCTAGAGGATTGAGCTCTTCTACTCGGGTGAGTTTTGCTACTCTGGTGAGAATTTGAAGAATCTGTATCTACGGGGTGAGAATCTGTATCTCTGAAGAATCTGCATCTTCGGGGCGAGAATCTGTATCTCTGAAGAATCTGTATCTTCGGGGCGAGAATCTGTATCTCTGAAGAATCTGTATCTTCGGGGAAGAATCTGTATCTCTGAAGAATCTGTATCTTCGGGAGAATCTGTATCTCTGGTCTATGATGAGGAGTTTCGTACGGACGGATGCAAGGTAAACTTTATGCAAATGGTCATGATGAAAGTTGATTATGAAAGTGCCAAACGTGGCAATGATGATGTGTATGTCAAAATACAATCAAAGTGTATGTAGGAAAACTTGTCCAAAACAAGAAATCGATGGAAAATGTGCCAAACATGGCAATGTTAAGGATCAAAAATTGTCCAAAGCAAGACATTGCTAGAAAGTGTGCCAAAATGTGGCCATGATGAGGTTTATGAAACCGAAGTGTTTGAAGGAAAGTTGTTCAAGACAAGAAATTGTTGAAAGAGGTGCCAAACGTGGCAGTGTTTGATGAAAATTCTGTTTAGTGAAAAGGAAAGTGAAATTATAATTTCCTAACTATAGACTACGGACTTGTAATTTATCTCCTACGAGATGAACATGCCGCCGGTGGGGTATGGTGTATGATGTGAAGGTAAGGGCTTATGTGGGCCTGTGTAGTGTATGAAGTGAAGGTAAGGGCTTATGTGGGCCTGTGTAGTGGAGGTGTGGAGGTAAGGGCTTATGTGGGCCTATGTGGTGTATGAAGTGAAGGTAAGTGCTTATGTGGGCCTGTGGTGGGATGATGGTGGTGATGTTTGAGCTTTGGGTTCCAATTGGTGTTGTCATAGCAATTGTTGGAACCAACAATTGCCCCCAGTATTTTTCCCTTAAGACAATCTGAGCTAGAGTTCATGGCAATCGATCATTCCGATCGATTGCCCCCAGTATTTTCTTTGATAAAACGTGCGAACGAGTCTCGTCCTCACAGGGTCAAGGCTTATGTTCTGATTTGGTGCTTCCTAACCTACACTCGACGTGTTTGGTGTTTACACTCGTTTCTCACTTACGGTCACAACTTGTAGACCATTGAATTTGATATTTGATGAATTTACGCATTCGATCTGTTACTTTCACGTGATTGGATACACAACTACCAAGTCGGAAGTCTTTGAGGCTTATAACGTGGCCATGGGGTGTGATGAAAGACAACAGGATCATGGAGGGATATTTGAGGTATGTGGAGCTTAAATGGGTGACCAAAGCTGCGACTTGCGTCTTCTCTCGGATTCATCTTCCTTGTCTTGAAGTCGTCTGGCTGCTTCATGTTGACGTTGTTTTCGAGCTTCTGGACCTGGACTTTTGAAGTTGTCCTTTGCACCATTTCTCTTTTCGTCATTTGGATTTTCTCGAGGCACTTCGGGTTTGCCTTTTGTTTGTCCTTTCTTGGCTTTGCCTTCGGGGTTCTTGTGTTTCCCGGTTTTGGGCTTCGAGAGCTGTTTTGATGTGAGCTCTTTTGATCCTGTGTCACTCTGGGACCATTTGCGGATCGCTTTGTCATGCTGATAGCGGCATTGCTTCTTTGGACTGATGAGAATGTTATTTGAGAGTCGGGCTCCTCGCCTCCTTTGGTCACCGGGTCGGACATTCATCATTGGCTGGGTTATTTTGTGGAGTTCATAATATCGAAAAGGGATATATGAAAGGCTCAGCGGGGGTGCCTAGGGTTTAATGACAGGGTTTGCAAGCTTTTGGCCATGTGGTGTTGTGTACCTAGGTGCTTCGTCATTCCTGATAGTTGTATATCCTTCTTTGTTACTTTTCACAGTCTAAGCGTAATTTACAAATTATCTCCTTCGGTCGGTTATGTTTTTTACCTCACCTTTGGATGTGGTCTCACCGGGTCGTGTAAAATGACACTCTCGTTCGCTCATGGTTTTCCGCTCAAGACACTCTCTCGTGAATTTCACACTCAGACTAGTTCACACAACCGAAACGAAAAGATGAAAGATGACGAACCTAAACTCAGATTGCCCCCAGTATCGATTTGGGGTTAGTGACAACAATTTAAAAGATATGGATTTGGAACCGCTTTGGGGGTTATTTTTGGATGTTTTGGGATAAGATGTGGGTTTGGTAAGGCATGCTCAAAACTTCAGAAACAAAATACAAGTCTTTGTGTTCCATTGTCGGGAAATAATTAATTCTGAACCATTTTCTCAAAAGACTTGTGTGAAACAAAACCTTTTTTTGTTATCATTTAGACTTGAAAAAGTCATTCATTTGTGAACATGAGGAAGAAGATGATTCAACAAAATCGATGCTTCTTATTAGTGGTTTGAAAACGATCATTCTTTGAAAAACATGAGAGGTGCATTTGAAAGATGAGTGTTATGGCAGGTTATGCAGTAGAATGCATAGGAACCCTAAAATTTCTATTGAATCGAAATCCTGCTGAACCGTCTGAAGTCGGCATGCTGAAGACTCGAGCTCTTGACCGCTGGGATGTCGCTAAGATGACTGTGATCGTCTTCCTTCCAAACTTCGAGTAGGCCCTGTAAAATGTCCAAACTAGGAATGCCTATGGGTTATGTAGGAAGCAATTGGGCCTGAGTCTTCGCCAACTGGAGTGAAGTGCATAGACTAGAGTGATTCCTAGACTAGAACGGACATGTAGGCCTGAATCCAGGAACTGAGCAAACAAGCTGAAAGAAATCACATGGACCGCGAATGGGCCGCTGGGCCGAAGGATAAGCCTAGAAGTCTAGATTTGTTTGATGCTCTTGTTGGGCCTTGAAGCCGGAAACTGGAATGAATGAGTTATGCAAACTATCCTGGATCCAAATGTTTTATGAACCGAAGCTCATGGGCCAAAACTATGAATTGGTCTATGGGCTCGAACGGAATGAGTTATAGTGTGGTACTGGGCCAGAATGATTGCTCTATATGTGAACTGAATTTGGGCCGAGTGATTTTGGTTGGCCTAAAAGATGACACCTAGATCTAGGATTTTGGGTTAGGGTCATGATAAGAATCTACCTAGACTAGAATGAGCCCTTGGGCCGGAATGTGTTTGGGCATAAAGTAAAGCACATGAGCTGGAATGGTCCCTAAATCACAAATGGGCCTAACTTTTTCGGGCCAGAGAAGATGGTTCTAAACCGAAAAAGGTTTTTATTTCAGGACTTGTGAGTTATTTCAAGTTCAGGTGGATTTCTTTTTTGGGCCTAGGATTAATTGGATAATTCAAATTGGGCCGGAAGAGAAATCACCTTAGTCTAGGCTTTTGAGCCGAAGCCCGAACGACTCACATGTTAAACCAAACAGGGCCTCGGGCCGCAAACAAATAGAGCTGCCAATTCGTGTTGGGCTAGGTCGATGTAGGAGAAGTTCCTATCAATCTCTAGGCTGGGTAGTGGGCCGTTCACACAAGCAAACAAGGCCCACACAAATTCAACATGTCCTCACTAGACGTTTAAATCAAACTGGGTATGGATCGATCCGGAGGGTGCTTGGGGCGCGGGCCCAGGTCACCACAAAGGAATAGGGCTTGCACGCTATTCTCTTTGGGCTTCCCCACTCTTTTCACATCACCTGAAGGTGTGCGTCTACGGTCGGGTCTTTGACTAAACAAAGCTAGGTAAGGGCACTGCCAGGAAAACGCTTGGGGCTAAAGCCCAGGTATTAAGGGGGTGTGGTTAGACGACACCCTCCTCTTTTCCCCCGCTTATTCACATCACCTAAAAGGTGTGAGTCCCTGACAGGGGACCCTCAAACGGGTCCCGGGGTGAAATTGGTTTAGGTGGTCCCTCGCTCTCATATGATGCAAAGGTACAGAAAATTAAAGTGCGCACAGAAGGAAACAAACAAAGTAATAAAGCCATAAATCAACATTTTTCGAGTTAAGCCCTCTTTCTTTAAAAATTAAACAAGTTAATATTAAGAGTTAGTCCCCAGCAGAGTCGCCAGTCTGTGAGCCTCGATTTTAAACCCTATCCTATGTTGATTAAATTGATTAGGATCTAACCGGGTTTCAGGTCCACTTATAACCTAAGATTAATAACTATGTCATATAACAATAATTATTAAAACCTAGGCTAGCTCACTGGAACCTATTATGAGTCGCCACCTAATTTTAACCTAGATAAATTAGGAAAGGAGAGTTCGGGTTCGGGGGCTTGGTATTCGACTTATTAAGGGTTCAATTACTTTCATTACCCCTAGAAGTCGTTTTTCCTCTACTTAGCTTAATTACGGCTTATTACGAGTCGTTTTTTAACCTAAGTGCGCTTCTGATTTTTTGTATTTTTAACATTTTTTGACAGAAAATAAAAGTGAAAAGTGAAATTACCTAAACTAGGGTTTCGGAGGCAGAATTAGGTCGAATTTTGATTCCGTCCGTGGCCACGGACCTAATGTCCGAACCCACGGACCCGAGTTAACCTAATTACACAGAAAAGTCAAATTTAAACAGAAACGAGATTTTGAAAAGTCCGGGGCCACGGACAGGACGTCCGTGGGCCCGGACATGTTTTATAAAACCCTAACTTTTGAAAATAAAATATCCCGCCCCGTCCGGGGGCGTCCGACTTTCGGACAGAGCGTCCGGGACCCCGGACATAGCGTCCGTGGGTGCGGACCGACCTCGGACGGCGGCGTTGAGGCTGTTCTCGACGGTGTTTTTGGCTCAAAATTTATGGGTACGTAGCCTGAAAGATTCTAAACATGTTAGTGATCAAAAGTTTTCAATTTGACTACGAATTAAGGACGAAACTTATTGAACAAGTTAGTGGACAGAAGCGCAAACAAACCTTAATTCAGAAGCAAAGAAAAGTCAGTTCGAATAGGAATTTCAACCAGAAGCGTATTGTGATCAGTGGAGTTAAAGAATTCGAATTCTAACCTGTTTTGGCTTCGGGATTTGGTTGTTCCTTCACGTCGAGAAACTTCGAACGCGCCGTTGATAGCCGATCCGGTTCAACTTCGACCCGAGTTTCTGATTTCTTCTTCCTTGTATGATTAAGGACGGTTTGCTTCTGTTTTTGTGGTGTTTTGGTGCTTGGAAGTTCAATAGGAGAAGAAAGGATGAGTTTTTGGTGATTTTGCGGTGATTTCTACAGTGTTTCGGTATTGATTTGAGGCTTGGAAGTGTAAAAACGTGGGAAGAAGGTTTGTGGTGTGTTCTCTGACTTTGGAGGTGTTCTCCTCTGCCCTAGTTCGGTTTTGGGGGGTCCTTTTATAGAAAGAGCATGGTTAAATTGATAGAGCAAGATCTTTATCTAAAACGCTGATTTTGTGCTCTAAGGGAATCTGATTTTGTAAAATATGTTTCAGGCCGAGATAAATTATGAAATTTTAACTGAAGATAAAGGATGATTTTTAAGAATTTTGAGAGTTGGAATCGGGTTATTTTGATAAATAACCGATTAGATAAAAATCTTGCAATCTGGAATCTCCCATAATTCATAACTTATTATTGGAATATCAAAATAACGAAATTCCAACGGCATTAGTCTCTAATAATCATCCTCTATCTTGTATTAAAATTTCAAGACATTTTGTTTTGATTTCGGTATTTTCCAAAGGAGAGAGAAAATTGCGAATATGATTGAATTTCTCTTTTAAATTTTGGGCTAAGGTTCCAAATAAGATAATTTCAGGTTTATGACTGTATGTAGTCATGCTAACCATGTGACAATTTTATTTTAATTTTGGAAACCTTTTAATTTCTATTTTGAGGCTATTTCATGTGTTAATTATTAAAGAAATTAGCTTATAATATGAATTAAAAGCTAAATTTCCAGAATAAATATTATCAGAAGATCATGAAATACCTTTCATAATGACTATGATATTTGGAAGTGTTTGGAGATAATGAACAAGTCATATGAAAATAGAAAATCCCGAGAATGTCCTTGGAAAATCCTACATTGGTGTATTTTAACCACTCTGCCCTTTGTAACACGTATGCCTTAGAGACTACTCCGGGGGGGGGGGTTGAAATTTTGGGTATAACAGATTGCCCCCCGTCAACTAGGCTTTGTAATGAATATGAAAAGTCTAGTTGATGCCTGAGTGATACCCCAAAATTTTGGATCTTAAAAGACCTCGTATGCCGTTTGAAATCTAGTGGGTTGTGTCGAGCTATTCGAAGGCGCTGACTACCTAAAGGAGAAGGAGATGTTGTTGAACTATTCGAAGGCGCCAACTACCTGTAATGACGATATGCTGTCGAGCTATTCTAAGGCGCTGACTACCTAAAGTGATGAAAATGATGTCAAGCTATTCTAAGTCGTTGACTACCTAAAGTGATGAAAATGATGTCAAGCTATTCTAAGGCGTTGACTACCTATAAGTAAAGTGAAATGAAGTAATGTCAAGCGATTCTAAGGCGTTGACAACCTAACGGTAAAAATGAGGTAATGTTGGACTATTCTAAGGCGTCGACTACCTAAAATGTAAAAACTGGGTGGTATGCAAATGCAAGAATGTTGGAATGCTAATGGTGCTGATATTGTCGATGATGCCGATGATGTTGATGATGCTGATGATGCTGATGATGTTGATGATGCTGATGATGCGATCGATGATGCTCGGATGCTTCTGGGGACCGAAAACCCGTGCTGATGCTCCTGGCTGGACCCAATGTGGACTTATTGCCATCGCCCCCCAAGCCGGTGTGCAGGGATAACTCCTGGTAAAAACCCTGGGGACTTATTGCCTTCGCCCACCATTCGTTGATCCCAAAAATAAGTTGACATCGCAAAAGGAGGATTTATTGCCATCACCTCGCCAACTTTCTGTCGCCAGGTCTTGTGACGCGCCTGGATAATGCAACTAGGTCTTATGACGAGCCTATATGAATGAGATGAATGCAATGTGTTTGATGAGAGTGGGTAAGCTAAAGGGTAACTCTAGGTCTTACTACTAGCCTAAGGGAATGCAACTAGGTCTTATGACGGGCCTAAAGGATGGTTCTAGGTCTTATGACGAGCCTAAGGGATGGATCTAGGTCTTATGACGAGCCTAAAGGATGAATCTAGGTCTTATGACGAGCCTAAGGGATGGATGGTCTTATGACGAGCCTAAAGGATGGATCTAGGTCTTATGACGAGCCTAAAGGTGGAACTAGGTCTTATGACGAGCCTAAAGGATGGATCTAGGTCTTATGACGAGCCTAGAGGATTGAGCTCTTCTACTCGGGTGAGTTTTGCTACTCTGGTGAGAATTTGAAGAATCTGTATCTACGGGGTGAGAATCTGTATCTCTGAAGAATCTGCATCTTCGGGGCGAGAATCTGTATCTCTGAAGAATCTGTATCTTCGGGGCGAGAATCTGTATCTCTGAAGAATCTGTATCTTCGGGGTAAGAATCTGTATCTCTGAAGAATCTGTATCTTCGGGGCGAGAATCTGTATCTCTGGTCTATGATGAGGAGTTTCGTACGGACGGATGCAAGGTAAACTTTATGCAAATGGTCATGATGAAAGTTGATTATGAAAGTGCCAAACGTGGCAATGATGATGTGTATGTCAAAATACAATCAAAGTGTATGTAGGAAAACTTGTCCAAAACAAGAAATCGATGGAAAATGTGCCAAACATGGCAATGTTAAGGATCAAAAATTGTCCAAAGCAAGACATTGCTAGAAAGTGTGCCAAAATGTGGCCATGATGAGGTTTATGAAACCGAAGTGTTTGAAGGAAAGTTGTTCAAGACAAGAAATTGTTGAAAGAGGTGCCAAACGTGGCAGTGTTTGATGAAAATTCTGTTTAGTGAAAAGGAAAGTGAAATTATAATTTCCTAACTATAGACTACGGACTTGTAATTTATCTCCTACGAGATGAACATGCCGCCGGTGGGGTATGGTGTATGTGAAGGTAAGGGCTTATGTGGGCCTGTGTAGTGTATGAAGTGAAGGTAAGGGCTTATGTGGGCCTGTGTAGTGGAGGTGTGGAGGTAAGGGCTTATGTGGGCCTGTGGTGTATGAAGTGAAGGTAAGGGCTTATGTGGGCCTGTGGTGGGATGATGGTGGTGATGTTTGAGCTTTGGGTTCCAATTGGTGTTGTCATAGCAATTGTTGGAACCAACAATTGCCCCCAGTATTTTTCCCTTAAGACAATCTGAGCTAGAGTTCATGGCAATCGATCATTCCGATCGATTGCCCCCAGTATTTTCTTTGAAAACGTGCGAACGAGTCTCGTCCTCACAGGGTCAAGGCTTATGTTCTGATTTGGTGCTTCCTAACCTACACTCGACGTGTTTGGTGTTTACACTCGTTTCTCACTTACGGTCACAACTTGTAGACCATTGAATTTGATATTTGATGAATTTACGCATTCGATCTGTTACTTTCACGTGATTGGATACACAACTACCAAGTCGGAAGTCTTTGAGGCTTATAACGTGGCCATGGGGTGTGATGAAAGACAACAGGATCATGGAGGGATATTTGAGGTATGTGGAGCTAAATGGGTGACCAAAGCTGCGACTTGCGTCTTCTCTCGGATTCATCTTCCTTGTCTTGAAGTCGTCTGGCTGCTTCATGTTGACGTTGTTTTCGAGCTTCTGGACCTGGACTTTTGAAGTTGTCCTTTGCACCATTTCTCTTTTCGTCATTTGGATTTTCTCGAGGCACTTCGGGTTTGCCTTTTGTTTTGTCCTTTCTTGGCTTTGCCTTCGGGGTTCTTGTGTTTCCCGGTTTTGGGCTTCGAGAGCTGTTTTGATGTGAGCTCTTTTGATCCTGTGTCACTCTGGGACCATTTGCGGATCGCTTTGTCATGCTGATAGCGGCATTGCTTCTTTGGACTGATGAGAATGTTTTGAGAGTCGGGCTCCTCGCCTCCTTTGGTCACCGGGTCGGACATTCATCATTGGCTGGGTTATTTTGTGGAGTTCATAATATCGAAAAGGGATATATGAAAGGCTCAGCGGGGGTGCCTAGGGTTTAATGACAGGGTTTGCAAGCTTTTGGCCATGTGGTGTTGTACCTAGGTGCTTCGTCATTCCTGATAGTTGTATATCCGTTCTTTGTTACTTTTCACAGGTCTAAGCGTAAATTTACAAATTATCTCCTTCGGTCGGAGTTATGCCGTTTACCTCACCTTTGGATGTGGTCTCACCGGGTCGTGTAAAAATGACACGCTCGTTCGCTCATGGTTTTTCCGCTCAAGACACTCTCGTGAATTTCACTCAGAGACTAGTTCACACGCTTAAACGAAAGATGAAAGATGACGAACCTAAACTCAGATTGCCCCCAGTATCGATTTGGGGTTAGTGACAACAATTTAAAAGATATGGATTTGGAACCGCTTTGGGGGTTATTTGGATGTTTTGGGATAAGATGTGGGGTTTGGTAAGGCATGCTCAAAACTTCAGAAACAAAATACAAGTCTTTGTGTTCCATTGTCGGGAAATAATTAATTCATGAACCATTTTCTCAAAAGAACTTGTGTGAAACAAAACCCTTTTTTTTGTTATCATTTAGACTTGAAAAAGTCATTCATTTGTGAACATGAGGAAGAAGATGATTCAACAAAATCGATGCTTCTTATTAGTGGTTTGAAAACGATCATTCTTTGAAAAACATGAGAGGTGCATTTGAAAGATGAGTGTTATGGCAGGTTATGCAGTAGAATGCATAGGAACCCTAAAATTTCTATTGAATCGAAATCCTGCTGAACCGTCTGAAGTCGGCATGCTGAAGACTCGAGCTCTTGACCGCTGGGATGTCGCTAAGATGACTGTGATCGTCTTCCTTCCAAACTTCGAGTAGGCCCTGTAAAATGTCCAAACTAGGAATGCCTATGGGTTATGTAGGAAGCAATTGGGCCTGAGTCTTCGCCAAACTGGGAGTGAAGTGCATAGACTAGAGTGATTCCTAGACTAGAACGGACATGTAGGCCTGAATCCAGGAACTGAGCAAACAAGCTGAAAGAAATCACATGGACCGCGAATGGGCCGCTGGGCCGAAGGATAAGCCTAGAAGTCTAGATTTGTTTGATGCTCTTGTTGGGCCTTGAAGCCGGAAACTGGAATGAATGAGTTATGCAAACTATCCTGGATCCAAATGTTTTATGAACCGAAGCTCATGGGCCAAAACTATGAATTGGTCTATGGGCTCGAACGGAATGAGTTATGAGTGTGGTACTGGGCCAGAATGATTGCTCTATATGTGAACTGGAATTTGGGCCGAGTGATTTTGGTTGGGCCTAAAAGATGACACCTAGATCTAGGATTTTGGGTTAGGGTCATGATAAAAGTCTACCTAGACTAGAATGAGCCCTTGGGCCGGAATGTGTTTGGGCATAAAGTAAAGCACATGAGCTGGAATGGTCCCTAAATCACAAATGGGCCTAACTTTCTTCGGGCCAGAGAAGATGGTTGCTAAACCGAAAAAGGTTTTATTTTCAGGACTTGTGAGTTATTTCAAGTTCAGGTGGATTTCTTTTTTATGGGCCTAGGATTAATTGGATAATTCAAATTGGGCCGGAAGAGAAATCACCTTAGTCTAGGCTTTTGAGCCGAAGCCCGAACGACTCACATGTTAAACCAAACAGGGCCTCTGGGCCGCAAACAAATAGAGCTGCCAATTCGTGTTGGGCTAGGTCGATGTAGGAGAAGTTCCTATCAATCTCTAGGCTGGGTAGTGGGCCGTTCACACAAGCAAACAAGGCCCACACAAATTCAACATGTCCTCACTAGACGTTTAAATCAAACTGGGTATGGATCGATCCGGAGAGGTGCTTGGGGCGCGGGCCCAGGTCACCACAAAGGAATAGGGCTTGCACGCTATTCTCTTTGGGCTTCCCCACTCTTTTCACATCACCTGAAGGTGTGCGTCTACGGTCGGGTCTTTGACTGACCAAACAAAGGGCTAGGTAAGGGCACTGCCAGGAAAACGCTTGGGGCTAAAGCCCAGGTATTAAGGGGGTGTGGTTAGACGACACCCTCCTCTTTTCCCCCGCTTATTCACATCACCTAAAAGGTGTGAGTCCCTGACAGGGGACCTCAAACGGGTCCCGGGGTGAAATTGGTTTAGGTGGTCCCTCGCTCTCATATGATGCAAAGGTACAGAAAATTAAAGTGCGCACAGAAGGAAACAAACAAAGTAATAAAGCCATAAATCAACATTTTTCGAGTTAAGCCCTCTTTCTTTAAAAATTAAACAAGTTAATATTAAGAGTTAGTCCCCAGCAGAGTCGCCAGTCTGTGAGCCTCGATTTTAAACCCTATCCTATGTTGATTAAATTGATTAGGATCTAACCGGGTTTCAGGTCCACTTATAACCTAAGATTAATAACTATGTCATATAACAATAATTATTAAAACCTAGGCTAGCTCACTGGAACCTATTATGAGTCGCCACCTAATTTTAACCTAGATAAAATTAGGAAAGGAGAGTTCGGGTTCGGGGGCTTGGTATTCGACTTATTAAGGGTTCAATTACTTTCATTACCCCTAGAAGTCGTTTTTCCTCTACTTAGCTTAATTACGGGTTATTACGAGTCGTTTTTTAACCTAAGTGTGCGCTTCTGATTTTTTGTATTTTTAACATTTTTTGACAGAAAATAAAAGTGAAAAGTGAAATTACCTAAACTAGGGTTTCGGAGGCAGAATTAGGTCGAATTTTGATTCCGTCCGTGGCCACGGACCTAATGTCCGAACCCACGGACCCGAGTTAACCTAATTACACAGAAAAGTCAAATTTAAACAGAAACGAGATTTTGAAAAGTCCGGGGCCACGGACAGGACGTCCGTGGGCCCGGACATGTTTTATAAAACCCTAACTTTTGAAAATAAAAATATCCCGCCACCGTCCGGGGGCGTCCGACTTTCGGACAGAGCGTCCGGGACCCCGGACATAGCGTCCGTGGGTGCGGACCGACCTCGGACGGCGGCGTTGAGGCTGTTCTCGACGGTGTTTTTGGCTCAAAATTTATGGGTACGTAGCCTGAAAGATTCTAAACATGTTAGTGATCAAAAGTTTTCAATTTGACTACGAATTAAGGACGAAACTTATTGAACAAGTTAGTGGACAGAAGCGCAAACAAACCTTAATTCAGAAGCAAAGAAAAGTCAGTTCGAATAGGAATTTCAACCAGAAGCGTATTGTGATCAGTGGAGTTAAAGAATTCGAATTCTAACCTGTTTTGGCTTCGGGATTTGGTTGTTCCTTCACGTCGAGAAACTTCGAACGCGCCGTTGATAGCCGATCCGGTTCAACTTCGACCCGAGTTTCTGATTTCTTCTTCCTTGTATGATTAAGGACGGTTTGCTTCTGTTTTTGTGGTGTTTTGGTGCTTGGAAGTTCAATAGGAGAAGAAAGGATGAGTTTTTGGTGATTTTGCGGTGATTTCTACAGTGTTTCGGTATTGATTTGAGGCTTGGAAGTGTAAAAACGTGGGAAGAAGGTTTGTGGCTGTGTTCTCTGACTTTGGAGGTGTTCTCCTCTGCCCTAGTTCGGTTTTGGGGGGTCCTTTTATAGAAAGAGCATGGTTAAATTGATAGAGCAAGATCTTTATCTAAAACGCTGATTTTGTGCTCTAAGGGAATCTGATTTTGTAAAATATGTTTCAGGCCGAGATAAATTATGAAATTTTAACTGAAGATAAAGGATGATTTTTAAGAATTTTGAGAGTTGGAATCGGGTTATTTTGATAAATAACTGATTAGATAAAAATCTTGCAATCTGGAATCTCCCATAATTCATAACTTATTATTGGAATATCAAAATAACGAAATTCCAACGGTATTAGTCTCTAATAATCATCCTCTATCTTGTATTAAAATTTCAAGACATTTTGTTTTGATTTCGGTATTTTCCAAAGGAGAGAGAAAATTGCGAATATGATTGAATTTCTCTTTTAAATTTTGGGCTAAGGTTCCAAATAAGATAATTTCAGGTTTATGACTGTATGTAGTCATGCTAACCATGTGACAATTTTATTTTAATTTTGGAAACCTTTTAATTTCTATTTTGAGGCTATTTCATGTGTTAATTATTAAAGAAATTAGCTTATAATATGAATTAAAAGCTAAATTTCCAGAATAAATATTATCAGAAGATCATGAAATACCTTTCATAATGACTATGATATTTGGAAGTGTTTGGAGATAATGAACAAGTCATATGAAAATAGAAAATCCCGAGAATGTCCTTGGAAAATCCTACATTGGTGTATTTTAACCACTCTGCCCTTTGTAACACGTATGCCTTAGAGACTACTCCGGGGGGGGTTGAAATTTTGGGTATAACATTAATATTATCTGCTCTTTTATGCTAGGTCTACTGGTTTAATTATAATTGTTTGGCAAGATTCCTGATATTTTCTTAAGGTCCGATGAAAACTCATAAGAACTCGTTCACCTGTAATGCAAGGTCCGATGAAAACTCAAGCAAAAGCCTGCGAACGGCAGAGGAGTGTTGAGGGATTACATTTGCAACTGAGTACTAACTTAAACGATGAAAATAAGTTTCCCCCAGTTTTACGGCTTAATCAATTCATCTGTTTCCAACCGATGAAATCAAAAACAGACTTAGTAAAGCATTTTAATAAATTCATGAGGTTTATTAAAAAGATGGCGAGAAAACCTTTAACCGTAACAAACTTTATTAAAACTAAAACCAGTAAAACATATTGCATAGTTAATACAGATACATAATAATTATTCCCAGAATATACGTATACTAATGAAATGAAAAGAAAACAAATGGAGAAGCGGGAGATTAGAAATGGAATGAATGAGTGAGTGAAGGTGAAGTGGTTCGAAGATGGAATGATGGTGTGAATTGGAACTCCAGAGGAACCACGGACGGAACCTCTGGAAGGACACTCAGTAAGGAGGAATGAAGCTCGTATTTATAGAGGAAGAAGAACAGAGCAGCAGCTCATTAGCTCACTGATTGAGCTCGATGATTGCAGCTCCCCATTGATTGCAGCTATTGATTGCGCAGGGGACAAGGCTGAAACGCGGGCGTGATTTCTGGTAGGCGCCGACTGGCAACTTGCAGACGGAGTCGGCGAAGATAACCCGTTGATTTCCTGGACATTTAGACGTGTCCGCGACATAAGTGGCGGTCTCCTCTATCTTGTCCGCCCGGTCTGGGGCGGTTGCCCTCTCTGTCGTCCGCCTCGTATGAGGCGGTCGCCTTTGTTTCGTCCGCCCCTTATTGGGCGGTACTCTCTATTCCCGTCCTCACAATATGAGGCGGTTGCCTCCATTCAGAGTGGTCCGCCCCTTATTGGGCGGTTGCATATCTTCCTCACGTGACCATCTTTTAATCCCTTATAAACATATGTATGTTTTAGGTATTTTCCTACAATTTAACACATAAAATACATCAGTAAATATAACAACATATTTATAGGAAAAACCCTAGATAAGTGAGAAACATTACTAAAAATGCTACAATTAATAAGGTGATTAAACCCTAAAAAGTCTATATGTTTTGCACTTATCAAACTTCCTCACACTTGACTTTTGCTTGTCCTCAAGCAAATAAGGAATATAATTATCTCTAAGCCAAAATAATAAAACAAGATTAAATAAGTGTAGAAGGGAATTTAGACAAAGTGACAACTTGAAAGAATAATTCTGCTCTTAGAAGTAGGTTTTTATAAACAGTGAAGAAGAACAATTTAATAAAAGCATAGAAAAACTAGACTGCAGAAAACAAGTTAGATTAACCTGGGATTTCCAACCAATTTCATTCACTAACCCGGGATGACAAGGGGTGTGAAGTAATGCCTTATTCCGCAATACCTTTCAACACCACGTACTCATGTTCATAAACATATATTGCAATTTATTATTTACATTTTTTTTAAATGTGCAAATTGTATATACAAAGCACATATTATTTTTTTATATATTTTTTGAATTGCATTATTTTTCTGTACCCCAGACTTTTCTCTCTATCCTTGTAGCGGTGTTGGGTCTTCTATCCCAGGTCACGAGACCTTAGGTAGATAGGTGTTAAAGCACCCCAAAGAACTTAATAACCGGATAGACGAGGTGTAACACCCCAACCACCACCATACACTTAACATCAATCTGCAGCGGAAATCTCAACTCATCACATTACTTAATTCAATGGTGTTACACGCCGTTAACCACCCACGTGGCTAACAAGGCTAATACACATACATTTGTATCGGTCTGATGGACTAGATTCCCGAGCAACTACACAATACAATCCTCATTCCATTTTCAACATTTATTATATACATACATTCCCACTGTACCGAGTATTTACAAACTAATGCCGATAACAATTTCGGTCTTACTACGCTTACAATGCTTACGCCATTTAAATGGCTACCCATGTATAAACATCTACCCCGTCCTACTCTCGAACGGCTTCCAGCTCCTTGTACCTGAAATAGAAAAGGAGAGAAAGGGTGGCCCCCAAGGGGCTCAGCACCTTTGCTGGTATGGTAATCCCGCAGCCCACATGCTACCGGGCCACGCACAACTAATTGTCGTCTTAGCATGCAGTTGATTATATTTAAATCATGCGTACAAGCCATAAACATACAACACATAACATTTCGCCTCAATGGACTCAACCTATGACCAACACATCCACACTTAACCAACCATCCAATGATTCCTTTATCCTTAGAGTGGCTCTCCTCTAAAACGGAGCTACTTCCTTAACGAACGACATGTACCCATTACTCGGGTTATCCTTAAACGCCTCTTGTCACAAACTGGGATTCATTTCCATGATCCACACACTCCTTATCCTACAACATAACTCATTCCTCTCATAACAAAACATAACAAAACCTTTCTTGTTTCGACGTACACATGTTGACATCGCATTCATTTAAAACATCCAATATATATATATATATACCATAGCATAGCAAGGGAATTTGCATAGCACCATAACATTACATAACACCATAAAATCGGTTCTCACAAGGAACCTTCCACCATAGTTAGTATACACAGTGAGCCTAGAGATTATTACCAATCCCATGTTAAGCACGTTACCAACCTCGTTACCGTCCGGTTATATAGAACGGTTAACTTATACCCAAGGTGTGTCGGATATAGTAATCCCAAGCACACCGAAATAACATTCGTATGCCCCTGTGGCCCGACGTGAGTCAGTAACTAGCTTTGGATAAGCTAAGGGAAGGTAGAAACCAAATTGGAATACCACCTATACATACACCAAGAGAGCCGAACCGGATATGATATCGACTCCCGTCCATCACACGCGTGGCCGGAACAACCGGACTCCTCACCCCCCATTAGTACATATACACTTATCAATAAGTAGTTAGAGATCCATTATGGAGCCCTACCACATCCACACACCATACGGTATCATAACCGAGTTAAGCACACAAGGGAGGTTCACACACTTGCTTACAACAACAATGTCCAACTAACTCACACATAGCCGTGGTTAGCACGTTCCCAAGTTTTGGGCCGTCAACTCCAAATACCGATCACTCATGTGTTCCTAGTTTTGGTTAGCTGAGGTTCAACACATATTCGAGGTTAAATGGTATCGGAGGCCAAATTCGCCACATAAATGAATTACTATAAACTCATTACATGTTTTAATCTTACAAGGTGGCAAACACTCAAGAAAACATATTGGCATACAAGCCGGTGTAATCCGGTAGGACACAGGTTGCAAGAAAACCATACCTGTCACCGGAGTCCACTTTACCACGTCCACCTATGTTCCTCGAGCAATTCTCGAACAATTGATAACATCACATGTGTTTTTATTAACATCAGGGTTCGCTTGATTATTTAATGTCTAATGCTTAACTTTCCCCGTTAACTTAGTTACATAACTTTACATTTTAACTTGTTTTACTTTTACACTTTGATTCAACTTTTCACCCACTTAATTGCCACTTAAAACTCACCTAACATGTCCTTAACAACCTTATAACATCATTACCTATCAATCCCCATCATTACATATCATTTCATAACCTTAAACATTTAAATTATCTTACTTAACTTAATCTCTTAAGTCCTTTTATAATTATTTTTCTAATCACCAATACTCTCTTAATGGCATACCACTAATACCACTCAACATTCTTAAAATTTATTATTTTTTTTTTTTTAAGGTCCGACCGACCCACCGACCGACCCACCCCCTGGGTAGGTCGGCTGCAGAGATCATCTAAGTTCACAGTTTCTGCCCGACCGACCCAGACTGGGGTCGGTCCCCTGGGTAGGTCGGCTGCAGAAACTTCCCATACATTGTCAAACTTTCTCCAAATTTTTCCTCAAGCCTCCTAATGTGTTCTAACATCATTTGACACCTCAAACACACCTTTAGCCATGTACTAAACTCTTTAAATCACACCCCAAAACCATCTTATCATTCACAAATTCCTTACAAAATTCTTAGCACTTGGAATGTTTTCTCCTTAAGATTTCTAGGTGGTATTTCACCTATAATGACCACTATACCAAGGTGTTTCCTCTACACCTTAACATCATCTCTCAAACTTCTTTTCTTACTAACTAAATCTCCTTTTCACAACTTCCTAAAAGTTCCTTTCTCAAAACCTTACCTAAACATTATTCCCACCTTGCACATTACCATAACCTAAACCTTAAACAAACTCCTCCAAGACTTAAATACATCCTCAAAACACACATTGAATTCCTAGAACTTCCAAGATAACACCTAAGTCCTTGCATCACTCTAAATCACCTTCATACTTGTTTTCTTCTCAAGTAAGCATTTATTCACCTTTAACACTTCCTAGTTCATCAAAACCATTTAAAACACTTAGATCTTCTTACACATTTTCCCAAATTTGACCATAGCTTCTCTTGTATATACTCAAATCCAACCACTTAGGTTTTCACCTTATTTCATTCAAGAACACCTAAAATCCATCAAACACATTTTTACACACAAGACTTCACCAAATTTACACTACATCACAATATAGTGCATAATTAAACTTGCTTGGCACTTAGGCCCTTAAATAACATGGCTCTTAGGCCCTTAAATTGCATAATCCTTAAACACTGAATTTCCCACATAAATAATGCCTTTGACCTGCAAATACATACACCAATACATATGTTCTTTTACTAGTCTCCTTGAGAACACTTTACTAGGTCATTCACCATTTGCTCTTTAGGTAGTTTTAACAAGCATTATAAGCTTATTTCTCCTAAGGCATTTAACCACATCGAGATAGTTTGTTTACCTCTTTTTCCTCACAAACTTCTTTCTTGTTTCCTTGTAAAACCGGTGGGGTGTTTAGTTGTTTGCCAACTTCTATACAATATACAAATAATAGAATGAGTATTCAAGCATTATGCTTCATCTCATTATAAACCCTAGTTACATATATTATCTTAAGGTATTAAAATGATTGTTTTACCTTGGAATGGAAAGAGAGCTTGAATATATATCAAGAGAGGACTCCACCAAGCCCTTGGAAGATTCAAATGAAGCTAAAACAAGCAAGGTAATGACACCATGGTGAGGTTAATTTTCGGCCATGTACTAAAAGGAGAGGAAACTTGATTTTTCTTTGAGATTCCTTACCTAGAAACAAAGGAGAACAATAATATGTGAAAAGGTGAGCTCAAGCTCCATCAATGGTGAATCTCCTTGGCACCAGAACTGAGTTCTTGAGGATTTGAAAAGGTAGAAGTGTAGAGCTTGCTCCAACTAGAAGAATGGTGGTCTTGGAATTGAATTTGGACCATGGAGCTAGGAGTTACAAGCATTCAAAGATGGAAAACAATGGTGGTGTTGGTGTTGCTGTATCAGCTCGTAAAAGAGAGCAAGAAGGGAGGCTGGGGTCGTGTGAAATGAAGGAGGAAAGGAGAAATGAAGATAGAACTTGCTTTAACAAGATATTTATATATTAAAAGGTAACTTTCTCCTTTTTACCTTCCTACCCTTCCTTTCCTTAATTGCTTTTTACATGGTGGTGACTCACCTTCATAAAAAACCGGCCACCATTTAGTTAGAAGGGTGTTTTGGTCTTTGTTGACCAACTTAATCACTTATAACATTATATGTTACAAACTAGCTTATAAAAATCACTATTCACCAAAAACAAGGCACAGAAGTGAAATTTTTGATTTCCCATTGATATAGCCACCCAAATGTGATACTATATAGTACACATGTTAATTAAAGAGTAATGATGGACATTTAGCCATTCAAAACTCATTTACAAGACAATTTTTCAAAAACGTGCTTTAAGACTCCTTAAAGCACATTTTGCATTTTAACTTGTTTTCAAGCTTGGTTTTCTTTGGTAATTGACTTAATATGTTCATTAACATATAAATAAGGCATAGGTATGACCATTAGGCCTTATACACACTTATCCCAAGCTTAGAGCACATTTTAGCCCATATTGACCTTAAGGTATTTATTTGTGTTTTGTTTGGTTTCATTGTCTACCAAAGTTTCCTAAGGACTTAATTAGCCTTATAAAGTCATAATTAAACATTATCAAGTCTTGGTAGGCTCTTTGGGTCCTAGCCAAGTTCACTCCAAGCTTAGAGCATGTTTTTGCTCAAACCGTGTCTTAGTGTTTTATTATGTTGTACCATGGTTTAAATGGTTCGATTATGTTTCTAAGGCACTTTTTAGCCTTTAAATACCATAGTTTAACATTTACACAACATACCAAGGTTTGGGGTATTTCACGAGGCCTGTTTTGGTTAGAAAAAATTCATAAACAGTGGAGTACCTAGTCTTTATCCTTTTCTTTCCTTGACTTCCCACATATTTCCATAATCCCAAGCTAAACTAAATTGATTTTTACAATTAGTAGATCTATCATATTTAAGTGAAAATAGAGTATTTTGAAGGAAAATAATTTTATACAAACTCCTTAAAATAAAACTATCTTTCAGTTGTCACTTGACATAATTTCAGACACTTCTACAATTATTTTATCTCATTTTTATCAAAATTTTTTTAAAATTTAGGCAGTTTAGAGTAGCAAAAAGTGAGTGTGGCATTATCGAACAAAGATGTCATATTTTCAGGGAAAGGTCTCTCCTTCCTCACACTTAAGAGGAGCAATGTCCTCATTGTTCAGAATTAAAGTCAAGAAAAGGACCTTTCAAAATATGACAGACTCATAAAGGATTAAACGCATGTAGGTTGAACAGTAGAATAATAAATGAAGAATTGAAACTCCCCTTGTATCGTAGATTGAGGAAGGTATCCTTCCTCACACTCAGAGCTTGGCAGGGGTGAGATGTTCCTCACACTTGAGTTTGCGCAAGTGTTCAACCGAAAATATTGAAATTCCAAAGCAACTGAGGTTGCTTTCCAAAGGTGAGTTCAGCTATATATTCAACATAGAATTTGTTCTGGAAAGAAAATCATATATAGCCAGCAGAACTCCAATTGAACCAAAAGAAAATCATAAAATGAAAAACATAAATAAAAATTCATAAAATAAAAACATAAAATAAACCACACTGTTACCTTCCTGAATATATCAAATGTTAGCACAAGGTTTAAACAGTAATAGTCTACAAAAAGTCAGAGAAATATAAAATGAAATGAAAATAACAATAAAATAAAATAAAATCACTGTGGTGGTGGTGGAGGCTGTGCAGGTCCCTGGCTTGTCTGAGCGAGGAGACGCTCTAGGAGCTGAGCGGTCTGTGCATGTAACCTGTCACCCTGGTCTAAGCGCTACATCACCCGTGCCTGCTCAGCCAGTATCCTCTGCTGAGTCTGCTCAAAGCTCTCAAACCTCTGATGGAAGGCCTGGAACTGAGTCTGGAGATCTGTCGGGATAGGTACAGGAGCAGGGATCTGCATCATGGCAGTAGTTGGCACATAGGGCTCCTCTCCCTGTGCAGTGTCAGCGGACGGTGGGTCGGGATCAGCCGAGTGTGTAGCTCCCGTAGAGGTCCCCGTTGCTGTGGAAGATGCAGTGGAAGACTGAGCAGCGGTACCCCTGACCCAAGTACCGTCATCTGAGCGCACAAAGCCCCAGCTCCGCACAGTCAGCAGTGACACTGGGCGCTTCGCTGGACGGAGCTCTAAAGCTTCCTTGAACTCTGCTGAGAATGGGACAAAACCGATAATGTGGAGACTGAGGAAGAAGGGAAAAATGGGAGTGATCTTCTTCTTCTTCGTCCTCATGTAGGAGACCACCTTATGGAGCTGGCTGTACATGACGTGGCTGAAGGAGATGCGCTGAGCGGGTGGAAACAGACCTAGGAAGTAGTCTAGTAAGGCACAATCCTCATCAGTAGCATCATGCGCCCCAGATGGGCGAATCTGATGACTGAGGATCTCTAGGAGAAGCCTCTGAGTCAGCGTGGGGAAGCTAGCGAACGGGAGGACATCCTTCTCCTCCTCCCCTCTATGTCGGATCCTCCGACCTACAACCTGAAGCCACCTGGACTTCGACCTCTGCAAGTACTCCTCTGTGAATCCTCGGATATCACCAGGACCATCCGGGATGTGCAGGAAAGAAGTGAATGTCGAGGGTGTGACCTCCACGGGGCGATGGCGTACATAAGAAGTAATGCTCACATCGCCCGCCCGGGCATTAGCATAAAATTCTCTAACTAAGTCCGGACTAAAGACTTCCTGCCCTAACCTTAGGATCATCGAAAGTCCTAGCCTGGCAAATAGAGTATCCACGCCTGCAGCCTCTAGCACCGCAGGCTCAAATTTCCTCTCTATAATAAAGTCCTTGCCCTGATCGAACCAGGCACGAGCCTCTACTGAGATAAAGCCGTCGTCCCGAAGACAAGGTGCAGAAGAAGATGATGCACCGGGGCAGTCACCACCACGTGTACGAGACATACTAATATATATTTAAAATTAAAAGCAAACAACATTAATAGCATAACAATTAACATTAAATATCAAACAAAGTAATAACAACATGAGAATCAATAGAAATTAACAGCATAAAAATTAATAAACAAAAACAGCATAAAAATTAAATAGAAAATAACAACAAAAACGTTAATAAACAACATAGAAATTAATATCAAAATAGAACATTAATATTTAACATAAACAACTCCGTAAATTAATAATAATAGAAAACAAGTTGAACAAAGAATGAAACATAAACAGAATAATTATACAACATAAATTCTGTCGAAAATTCGACAGAGTCTCCCCTAAAATTCTTCGTTTCTCCACAAAAAATTCAGTCAGATTTCAAGGTATTTAGTACCGTCACCAATCAAATCTATAAATAATAACCTATAATCATAATCTATACTCGTTTAATAATCAAGGCTAAATAAAACTGAAAAATGCTAGTTTTAACAATGGATTTTCGTAACTATCATTCTTCAATTTTCGAATTCAACAAAAACACCCAAACTAAGTGTAATAAGTGAAGATTTAACCTTGTGTATGTAGATTATGATTAATAGAGGACAAATTCGAGACAAATCTAGCAATTAGAATTCGAAATTTTCGAATTTAAGGAATTAGGGATTCGAAACTTCAGTCCTTAATTTCTCCTAATGTAGTTCATCATTTACAGATTTGAAGCTATAGAAATGTAAAGAATTGAAAAACGAAGATTTCGGTACTAACCTTGTATGATTTGGTGAAGAATTGAAGAAGAAATGTCGATCTGAAGAGGAGGGGAGTCGCGCGGGCTGTGTTCGTCTTCTCTATCGGGCTCGAGCTCTGTAATTTGGGGAAGAACGGATGTGAAGAAACGCATCATTTGAAGCTCTTTTTTTTATTTGCGAAGTCCGTCCGCTAGTTATCAGGCGGTAAGATGTGTGCCGTCCGCTAGTTAAGTGGCGGACAAGAGTGGAGACGTCCGCGAGGCGGTCTCGTGTGTGGAGTCCGCGTGGTAAGTGGCGGACAAGGCCTTGTTCGATATTTTTTTTTTCCGCTTTCATTCGTAACAGACAGAAATATAAAGTATAGGTTAGTAAAAATAATGACATAAAATTAGAAGTTAATTTAATTAGTTGACAGAATAATTAACGTTAGTAGTTAGAGACAATGGAAAGAAATGACAGGAAATTAAATGACAGAAATTATAAGTTAGTAGTTAGTACACAGGAAATTAAATGTTAGGGACAATGGAAATTAAATGTTAGAGACAATGGAAATTAAATGACAATAATAAAGAGTTAGAAGTTAGATGTCAGAAGTTAGAAGTCCGAAGTTAGATGGCCAAAGTCATATGTCCAAAATCAGGTGTCCAATTAATATTAACAGATTATTAGATAATTAATATTAACAAAATATAGAAGATAATTAATATTAACAATAATATTAACAGAAATAAGAGAACAAAATATTTATAATTAACAGGTGAATAATCCGGGGCTTAGGAACTAGAATAAATCTAGTCCCCGGCAACGGCGCCATTTTGCAGACGTTATATCGTGAGTGGTTGAAATGGTGTAAAATTAAAAGAAAAGAAATTAAAAACTCAAAATAAACGTCGGGCTGCAAACAAATCCCGGTCGCAGTAGTATAGTGAAAATGTAAGCGATCGGATATCGAACCACGGGACTAATATACATATTATAGTACCTAAGCGTGTCACAGGAGAGGGGATTAATTGACTTGTTTTTTTATAAATATAAGGAAAGATAAAATAAACTAAATTAACAGATAAACTAAACGGGACTCTGGGTCAGATTAATATTATCTGCTCTTTTATGCTAGGTCTACTGGTTTAATTATAATTGTTTGGCAAGATTCCTGATATTTTCTTAAGGTCCGATGAAAACTCATAAGAACTCGTTCACCTGTAATGCAAGGTCCGATGAAAACTCAAGCAAAAGCCTGCGAACGGCAGAGGAGTGTTGAGGGATTACATTTGCATCTGAGTACTAACTTAAACGATGAAAATAAGTTTCCCCCAGTTTTACGGCTTAATCAACCCATCTGTTTCCAACCGATGAAATCAAAAACAGACTTAGTAAAGCATTTTAATAAATTCATGAGGTTTATTAAAAGGATGGCGAGAAAACCTTTAACCGTAACAAACTTTATTAAAACTAAAACCAGTAAAACATATTGCATAATTAATACAGATACATAATAATTATTCCCAGAATATACGTATACTAATGAAATGAAAAGAAAACAAATGGAGAAGCGGGAGATTAGAAATGGAATGAATGAGTGAGTGAAGGTGAAGTGGTTCGAAGATGGAATGATGGTGTGAATTGGAACTCCAGAGGAACCACGGACGGAACCTCTGGAAGGACACTCAGTAAGGAGGAATGAAGCTCGTATTTATAGAGGAAGAAGAACAGAGCAGCAGCTCATTAGCTCACTGATTGAGCTCGATGATTGCAGCTCCCCATTGATTGCAGCTATTGATTGCGCAGGGGACAAGGCTGAAACGCGGGCGTGATTTCTGGTAGGCGCCGACTGGCAACTTGCAGACGGAGTCGGCGAAGATAACCCGTTGATTTCCTGGACATTTAGACGTGTCCGCGACATAAGTGGCGGTCTCCTCTGTCTTGTCCGCCCGGTCTGGGGCGGTTGCCCTCTCTGTCGTCCGCCTCCTATGAGGCGGTCGCCTTTGTTTCGTCCGCCCCTTATTGGGCGGTACTCTCTATTCCCGTCCTCACAATATGAGGCGGTTGCCTCCATTCAGAGTGGTCCGCCCCTTATTGGGCGGTTGCATATCTTCCTCACGTGACCATCTTTTAATCCCTTATAAACATATGTATGTTTTAGGTATTTTTCCTACAATTTAACACATAAAATACATCAGTAAATATAACAACATATTTATAGGAAAAACCCTAGATAAGTGAGAAACATTACTAAAAATGCTACAATTAATAAGGTGATTAAACCCTAAAAAGTCTATATGTTTTGCACTTATCACACATACAACTGACAATTACATTCCTAATTATAATATTTCTAAGTATAACGGCTAAGAGAGTTAGTTCCTAAAATGTCGGAACTAACTTAGTGGGTGCGTGCTGAGTGTACTGCGCCAGGCTTCGGGCGTAAACTTCAAAGTCGACTGATGCAACCTTATGGCCGTTGGAGTATTTGCACGTTGACGCGTTTGTTCCTTAAATG
This sequence comes from Limonium bicolor, assembly GCA_023374045.1. NCBI lineage: Eukaryota > Viridiplantae > Streptophyta > Magnoliopsida > Caryophyllales > Plumbaginaceae > Limonium > Limonium bicolor. The sequence goes on along the minus strand of CM041776.1, from coordinate 368,317,936 downwards.
TCACAACCATGTGACAGAGTCAGTCATGCTTCTTACTTTTATGCAGACTCTGTGTTTTGTGGAGCATATGCCTTTTTTGTGTTTTGTCGAGGACGAGTAACTCAGTCAAAGCGATTGACTATCTCAGCGACATCTTCATGCTCCAATATTACCCTAAACCCCCACACCCTAAAACCCACCCCAGAAAAGCTAAAAGAACGTTGAAGGAATTTGTAGGGTTGATAGTGGTGGGTTTAGGCTCTAACGACACTAAACCCACTACCATAAATCCTAAAAATCTGTTGAGTTAGTTGATAAAATATAAAGTATTGAACATATTTCAAATAGATTACCCTAAACCCTGCACACCCTAAAACCCACCATAGGAAAGCTAAAAAACGTCGAAGACATTTTTAGGGTTTGTAGTGGTGGGCTTACATAGCCTAAATGGTTGTGGTGCACAGACATTTTAAACGAAACTGGTACAGATGGTCATACAAAGTTATACAGATGTGTGTTGAAACTTGTACATTTTTACATTAAAAATTGTACACATAATGGAGAAAACTATACAAACTAAGAGTTACATATGAAGTAGAAATGATACCCTAAGCCATTCATATACCCTTGGAATGCTAAATAGTTAATATTTATTTAATTATATGAGGTTTAGGGTATAAGTAGCTAAGGGGTTATAGTTCAAACCATAATAGAAAACATATACAAATGGCCACACAAACTTGTACGAATGTTCAATAAAATATGTACATACCTACATTAAAACATGTACATATAAGGGGGAAAAGTTGTTCAATAACTTATAAATAAAAAAACCCTAAACCCTACACATACCATATAAATGATTAATCATTGAAGATTTATTTAGGTGTTTATGGTTTAGAGTACAAGCAGCTAAGGGTTGTAGTGCAAATAACATAAAAGAAAACTTGTACATATGATCATATAAACTTGTATAGATGGTCATTAAAACATGTACATTCTCACATTAAAATATGTACATCCTCACATTTGAACATGTACATCTTCACTCTACGAAATGTACGTATAAAGGAGAAAAATTGTACAGTAACTTACAAGTGTTCATTACTTATTTGTATATACTAGATTGTCACCAAACATTGAATATGATATTTTAGCAGCTGATAATATAGTACGAAACAGAATTTAGGGCAACTATAGATCAAAAGTTGTACGTAATGATATTTAACATGTAAAATCCATACTTGTTCATTAAGCTATCATACAAACGACACTTATTTTACACCCATCATATGTTTCACATCCACATCAGTCATTCACTTAGCCTATACCCTCTATCCACTTAATTAAAAAGAACATATGGTTTATCCTTACACCACTCAACATACATTAGAAACAATAATCAGCTACACAAAAACAACCAATCTACTCTGAAAATGGAGCCATCAGCCATTCATTTGTTAAACGAGAGTTTATGTTTAACCACATCACACAAGTCATCCCTATGCTTTTTAAGATCATTTAGCACAATGTTAATTATGTACTTCATTCGTAGTCCATTCAAGGTTTTTATTTATGCAACAAAAAAGAAAAAAAAAATGAACAAAGAAAGAAGAAATAATGACAAATTAAGTAAATGAACTCAACTGAAAAAATGCATACCTGTCTTTTCTAGATTCAAAACCGGCATTTTACACCATTCCCACCATAAGTCTCCATGTGCCTCAAAACATACAAACCACTGTCAACACAGTTTTTATTGCTTCTTTATAAAATTGGTAGCACATCAACATTTAGGTCAAATGAATAAACTGAAAATCAAAATGGTTTAAGTCAAAGAATAACATGAACCCTAAAAAGAGACTAACCGTGGAATTGCTTCTGAATTAAGGCAAACATCCTCTGCTTGGTTACTGGAATGTGCAGTCGAATTTAGACGATGAGACATACAGAATTAGTGGAGCAATCTAACGCGCAGAATGAGTGGAGCTTGATCTCGCCGAATGAGTGGAGCTTGGGTGCATGGAAAATGGTGGTCTAGCTGGATTCGCCGGACGAGTAAAAGCACCGGTGAATGGGAGGAGTTTGGAGAGATGCAGCGCTGGTGAATGTGAGGAGAAGGAAGGAGGGAAACTGAGAAGTATGTGCAGAGAACAAGAGAGGAGAAGAATGAGGGGAAAGAGTGAGAAATGGCGGAAGATCGAAAAGAATTGGGTATGTCCCGTATGGATTATTTGATTTTAGAAAGTTAGAACAATATAGTTAAATGTAGCTAAGAAATCATGTTATGTGGTAGTTGTTGCTAAGTTAATATGAAGATAGATAAGTTATTAAGATTTATCACTTTTTAATTTTTTTTTTTGAAAGAAGATTTATCAGTATTTATAGATCTAGTATCAATAGCTTAAGTTTTTTTTCAAATTATAAGGATCCCATCTATAAGTTGCTCATAAGTGGTTATATATATATATATAGAATTCAAAAAGGGACTTAAAGATAAACAATCGGTTGAGTTGAAAGAGTTGGTACTACAATATAATAAAATAGCACGATCCTATCCGGTATACAGTTTCAAGTCCGACCTCAGAACATGACACTTCCGTCCTAATTGATACCAACATATATATACTGATTGGCAGAAAGGGCCCCGATATCCCAGAGTATCTTGAATCCCTCGGGCGGGGGAGGGACCTCTCTCTTAAAAGGCTCTAGATTGCAGAGAAGGCCACGTGATGGGGGCTCGTTAATGTTCCTATGTTTTATCCACTTGTGCAGTCACTTCAAAGCTTTCCCATTACTGGGCTCATTAAATTTGTTGGATAATAGTTTACCTTATTAGGGTGTATTAGACATGGTACATGTTACAGATATAATACACCCGACATAGATTGTATACTAGGGGCATTGATGTACTTTTCTAGAATGTATTTCTAGGTTATATACAATGTATTTCATTCCCCTCTAGTCAAACAGTCAGTAAGAGAGGCGCGGGTCTGTCGCGTACCTCCCCTTTCTTCTTATCTTCCTCTTCCTGAAGTAATACATTTTCTTCCTCAATCAATCAGAAGGTTTTCTCGATTTGTTCTTCTTCTCTCATACACTGCTGTAACTTTGACATGGTATCAGAGCTGAACGCTCCTATCAATGGCGAATGAGAAAGAAACAGTCCTGGACGACGCTGAGGCTTCCAATGCCGCAACCAAGATCCAAGTCGGTGACCCGCTTTACATTCATCCATCAGAACAACCTGGGCAACCTCTCACGGCAAAGTTTACCGGTGAAGGCTTCCAAGGGTGGAAGTGGTCGATCAAGAACGCTTTGCTTGCCAAGAACAAGTACGGTTTTCTTGAAGGAAGTATCAAACAACCAAAACAAGAAGATAGCATACGATTTGGAGCTTGGCGGCAGGCGAATTCACTCGTCGTATCATGGATTTTATCCTCGTTGGCCCCGAACATTGCCAAAGGAATCCTTTTCTGCGACGACCCCAAAGAGATTTGGAAGTGGCTATGTAACAGATACGAGCAAACAAATTTCGCCACGATTCACGAGCTAAAAAATGGGATAGCTGAATTGAGGCAAGGGGAAGACATCGTAACTGATTACTTCGCAAGAATAAGGGAGATCTGGGCAGAATTCGACTTGGTTCGACCGATCGAGCCATGCGACTGTTGCCCTAAATGTCAGTCGAGAGAGAAACAACAAAAGCGAAGAGAGGAAGATCAAATAATTCATTTCCTAATGGGGTTAAACAAGTCATATGCCCACATTAGAAGCCAGATCTTGGCGATGAAGGAAATCCCCTCCCTCGAGCGAGTTCTTGGCCTAATTGTCCACGAGGAACAGAAGAAGTCGCAAGAACAAAGAGGGGGAGGATCTGTAGATTCACTTGCTTTCGGAATTAAGCCTTCAACCCCAGTCTCGACAAAACCCAAGACGAGTTACATGAATAAACCACAAGGAGGCAGAAGCTACGGGAAAAACCCTAGCGGTGGAAAGAAAGATCCGCCAAAATGCTCCCACTGCGGAAAACTTGGGCATAACAAGGGAGAATGCTGGTGGGTGGTTGGCTTCCCAAGCACGGAAGGAAGAAAACAGACTGCTACAGCTGCTTCCCTTCTTGGCGAATCTTCAGCAGACAAAAGCTCAAATGAGGAGAAGAACTCAAGTTCTCCAGTCGCTGGGCTTACCGTGGAACAACTCAACCAACTCGTAGATTTCCTCCAACACAAGACTACCCTGACCGAAAATCGGCAGAATTTTGGAGATTTTGCAGGTGCGCACTCTCTGTCACTAACCTGCTCTCAGTTTCCTTTATCAAATGCTATCTCTATCCTTTAGAACTTGAAAAAACACTGGATTCTTGATACTGGAACAACTGAACACATCAGTGGCAACAACCTTTTCCTAACTAATTTTACAACTTTGAATTATACGAAAGAAATAACTTTGCCTAATGGGCATAAGAGTGCTGTTCACAGTATTGGCAATCTGCACTATAAAAATGTTTTATGCCTGAAAAATGTGTTATTTGTTCCTGCCTTCTTGTTCAACTTAGTTTCGGTTGAAAAATTGATCAAAGATCTGTCTGTTCAAATTGTCTTTTGTGATGACTATTGTGCCGTGCAGGATTGTGAGAAGCATATGTTTGTCAAGATTGGCAAGCAATACTCTGGTTTATACTTCTTGGATTTGAATGCATTGCAGAATTTCATTTCTGTTAGAGCTGCTAGTGCTTTTACAAATTTCACTAGTTCCCCTACGGAAGAGGTTTATGATAGCTCTGAGAAACTCTTATTGTGGCATAGCAAGTTAGGCCATCTTCCTGTCAGAAAGCTTTGTAAGATCAAATAATAAAAAACACTACTCCTGGTTCTGTTTTACCATGTACTACTTGTTTCAAGGCCAAGGCCAAAAGGCTGAAATTTCCGCACTCTACCATTAGTACTAAAGAACCTTTAGAAATGATCCATTTAGATGTCTGCGGTCCCATGCAATGTGAAACTCTAGAAGGATACAAATACTTTCTGACTATCGTAGATGACTATACTAGAGCCACTTGGATTAGTCTAATCAGATATAAGTCTGATGCGATGCAGAAAATAAAAGAGTTTATAATCTTATCTGAAAAACAAATAAACAGAAAAATCAAAACCGTTAGAAGTGACAACGCTAAGGAACTAGGAAAATCACAAGAGGGAATCAACTTCTTTAAAGAAAAAGGCATAATTCATCAAACTAGTTGCCCTCACACACCCCAACAAAATGGGGTTGTTGAAAGAAAACAAGGCCACATAATGGAAGTTGCAAGAGCTTTTCTTTTCCAATCTGGTCTTAAAGAAAACTTTTGGGGCCATTGTGTAGAACATGCAACCCACATAATCAATAGACTCCCCACCAAAGTCATAGGAAACATTTCTCCTTTCGAAAAACTTTATGGGAAGCAACCAAACTATGATGAAATCAAGAATTTTGGGTGCCTCTGCTATGCCACCAATACTCACCCCTCTAGAAGTAAGCTAGAAGCCAGATCCACAGTTTGTGTTTACCTAGGAAATAGCAAAAACACAAAGGGCCATAAAGTCATGTGTATAGAAAACGGGGAGATTAGGAATAGCAGAGACCTAACTTTCTTTGAACGGATATACCCCCTTCGTGACAGTGAGTGGAAAAGCTTGTGGCACAACAACCACCACCATCCGTTTGAAAAGGAACAAGATGACACTCCACACAAACACCCCACATTTTTTGATGATCATTCAGATTGTTCCTCTGATTTTTTGGATGACGAAAATCCAAACATTCCTCAAGAAAATGGTCAAAACTCTCACACCATCCAATTAGACAGCACACCCGCTGTAACAGAAACCAACACCCACTCAGAAACCACAGCTGCTGAAACAGAAACCATTCCCTTGAGAAGATCTGACCGCACCACTAGGCCACCTCTGAAATTACAGGACTATGTTTGCACAACCATTTCAGATCCAAATGATGTTTTTAGCTCCATCCTAGCCAATCGATTAAACTCCAAGAACAATCATCAGCTCCACACTGACCTTAATAGCCTTACAGATTTGATACCTACCAAAACAATACAAAGCCTAGCCCTTAGTGTTGCCACCAACACACAAACTAGTCAAAAGGAGGATCTTAGTGAACCCAAAAATTATAGGACAACAAGCAAGGACCCTAGATGGGTCAAAGCTATGGCAGAAGAATTCCAAGCTTTACAAACAAATAAAACATGGTCCATTGTTGACCTACCAAAAGGTAAACGTCCTATAACTTGTAAGTGGGTTTATAAGACAAAGCTTAAATCTGATGGGACACTAGAAAGATTTAAGGCTAGACTTGTTGTGCGTGGTTTTACACAAAAACATGGCTTGGACTATGATGAGACTTTCTCCCCCGTCGTCAAATTAACAACAGTTAGAGCCCTTATTATAATTGCAATAAAAAAGGGGTGGATTTTAGACCAGTTGGATGTCAACAACGCTTTTCTTCATGGTGATTTACATGAAGATGTGTACATGACAATACCAGATGGTCTAACTGTAAACGGGGAAACAAAGTTTGTAAGCTGCACAAGTCTCTCTATGGTCTCAAGCAAGCGTCTAGGCAATGGTATGATAGGCTAGCAAAATTTCTTGTGAGTCTAGGTTACACTCAGTCCTTAAATGATTACTCTCTATTCACCAAAAAGACAAGAAACACCACAACTCTTCTTGGGATCTATGTGGATGACATTTTAGTTGTCGGCAATAACAGAAAGGATATAACACATCTGAAAAGGCAACTTGATAAAGAGTTTAAAATAAAGGACCTTGGGAAACTTAACTACTTTTTAGAGATGGAGTTCATAGACACCAATGATGGCATCATAATGACACAACAAGCATACACCAAACAACTGTTGTCTGATTTTGGCATGGAAAACCGTAGATCATCTGTCTCACCTCTACCAGTAAATTTGAAACTTTATAAAGATTCTGGTGCCACACTTGAAGATCCCACTTTTTATAGGTGCCTTGTAGGAAAAATCAATTACTTAACCAACACAAGACCTGATATTGCTTATGCTGTACAGTTTTTGAGTCAGTTTCTGCAGGTTCCAACTTCTGAACACCTCAAGGCTGCATACCATACACTTTCTTATGTCAAAGGTACTCTTGGTTTCGGTCTATTTTTCAATAAGTTGCCCTCCTATGATTTAATAGCTTTTTGTGACTCGGATTGGGCTTCTTGCCCGATTACAAGAAGATCCATTTCTGGTTACTACATATTATTGGGCGGCTGTCCACTTAGCTGGAAATCCAAGAAACAAGTCTCCGTTGCTCTATCTTCTGCTGAGGCGGAATATAGAGCCATGAGATATGTTACAAGTGAACTAAGCTGGCTAAGTCGATTAATAAATGAATTAGGCATCACAGATGTTCAACCGATTCCTTTAAATTGTGACAATCTTGCTGCGATTCATATTGCAAAAAATCCTGTTCCTCATGAACGTACTAAACACATAGAATTAGACTGTCATTTTGTTCGTGAGATGTTGCAAGCAGGTTTGATTCATGTCCAGCATGTTCCTAGCTCCAAACAGCTAGCTGATGTCATGACTAAGTCCCTCACAGGTAAGGCATATCGTTCCACTCTTCCCTCACTGGGTCTGCTACAGTATCCAGACAGCAAAGATTAAATTCTTTCCCCTGCTAGAATTGTAATCTTTGAGGGGGGTATTAGGGTGTATTAGACATGGTACATGTTACAGATATAATACACCCGACATAGATTGTATACTAGGGGCATTGATGTACTTTTCTAGAATGTATTTCTAGGTTATATACTTTGTATTTCATTCCCCTCTAGTCAAACAGTCAGTAAGAGAGGCGCGGGTCTGTCGCGTACCTCCCCTTTCTTCTTATCTTCCTCTTCCTGAAGTAATACATTTTCTTCCTCAATCAATCAGAAGGTTTTCTCGATCTGTTCTTCTTCTCTCATACACTGCTGTAACTTTGACATACCTATTAACTAAAAGCCCACAAAACAAAAAACTAGTACTAAAATTTGTATTCTTCCCAAACTTGGTTTTGTGCTGTTCTGCTGCTGCACTGTCAGAGTACAAGACAGAAAAGTTTTCGGTGTTTTTGGTTTTGGACCACTATGATATATACATACTACAAATACAACTGTCAAGAAAGGTATGTATGTGGAAACAGAGTGAGTGTAGTGTCTAAGTGAAAGGCCATTTTAATGTGAAGAAATGACGGCTCTTGCCTCCTCTGAAACAAGCATCCTCGGCTGTGTCTTGGGAAATCCACTTTATCCCTAGTTTTGGTGTCCAGTTTTCATTGTTCTGACTTTTAGCCACCAAGTTCAGTCCCAACTTAATTTCGCTCTTGCATTGTTAAGTTAACAATGCCGATCAAATACTTCCGTTTAGCAAATAATTATAATTTAGGGTAAGATATATATATATATATATATATAAGTCTTAATTACCGCATTATAACTAAAACTTGTTTAAGAAAAAAGTATTACTATAACTAAAACAATTCCAAGGAGATTAATTAAGACATCTTGGGGATATAGCGTGTGCTACTACCATGGCATCCATGTGATGTGTGCATCATTGTCAAAGAGGGTAAGAGATACTACGTACCTAATACTACTTGGTAAATGAATTAAAATCATACATTTAATGGCGTTTTGTTCAAGAAAAGCCCGTTTTCAATGATATTAATTATTTCAGATACACAAATATATACCACTATGTGATAATAATATATCACAATTATTCTAATGACGTAAACGCTCCCCTCAAATCCACGTTTGGAAAATCTAACTAGTCCAAACAAATCCATGTGCGTGTAGTACGTAACGTCCGGGTCATATATTATATCGATCATTCGAGATGAGATGATTAATTAAACTCGTCTGGAATATATGATCTGTGAACTCCTCAACTGTTGAGTTAATTAATAATGTATAAGAATAAGATCAACAGTTAGAAGATTGTAATATGTCAACTCCTCAACTTTCTCATGCCTCAATTGTCAGCTGCTGTAACATTTGAACAACTACCTTGAGATTATGACCTGTCCTAAGTATATACCATGATATATTTGCAAGCTCTTCAACATGTGGAATGGTCTGCACAACCAGAGGCCGATCTAGGAGGGGGCAGGGGCACCGGTCCCCCGAAACTTTTGAAAATTTATCGAATTCTCTTATAAATTTTGGAAAAAGTACAAAATGACATAATATTTTAAACAAGGATAGTGTCAAAAAAAAATTTTACCCCCCCGAAACAAAACTGCTGGATCCGCCACTGTGCACAACATACCACCAACTATTACATACAGAATTTGGATCAAAATGACACACTTGCGGCGTGGGTTGTTTGTCGCACTTAAGCTCTTGTTTCGATGGATATTGACCATACAAGCTATTCAGGTCGCCAAACAAAACGATCTATTTCTGCATTTATATGCGTGCGTCCTACACCAAGGAATTATGTATCGCGTCTAAAGGGTGCTCTTTCCGTTTTCTTCACTGCGAAAATTTTAAAGGATAATACATAATTCTTTCTGGAAATAGTATATATAAATAGTCTCTATCATCTACAGTTGGAAAGAAAATGAAAGGCTCCCGAAATATGCCATCTTTTCTTCCCATGCTCCATTTTGTTGTTTAGATCCACTTATATATGTTGGGATATTTGTGTAATGTTTCTCCAATTACCAACTCTTACATAAAAGTATGTTAGTTCAAAATCTCCTAGTATTTTTTTTTTCACACAAGAAAAAGAAATTTGTATCAGCCTTTGCGGTGACACGATGTTGATATCTTAATTTATATATTGTTTCAATTTCACTTCATTAAGCTAATCAGTTTTTTTTTTCTTTTAATTTAGATATGAAACCAGGTACTTAATTTTCTCAATGAGATACATTTGCTAGATAGTTTGATAAAGCTTTAAAATGTGTTATTCACTACCAAGTGCCAACCAACATATAACTACCACAGTCAAACAACCCATTTTCTCTACAACTTGTGTGTTCTAATTTCCGGTTTCTTTATATCTAACACATCACTTGTTTGTAAGTAATTCTACTTCGTGTAGTTCAACCTATTGTTTGACTCAACTATCATTTTTTTTTAAACTCAACCGTCCTTCCATTAAATTAGAGAAAGCATAGACCTTGGAATGCCATTACACTGGGTTCCAACTATCTGCCCTTTCCTACCTAGATTTGTTAGGGTATGAGCCGCAATGCTTTTTGTGCATGATAAATGAGCCCAAATAACATTCCGGAAAGACGGCGTTAGCTCAAGAATGTCTGATAGGATCACTTTAACCTCCATGCATACCTCTCAGTTCATTTCATGAAATTGAAAACCACGAGACAATTACGTATAACATCCAATCGTAGTCGAGATGCTAGTGCCATGCCAAATACATAGCTTTAGCCTCAACCACAATCAAATCCCCTGGGTTCTAACCATTAATAATATTTTCCGCAAGTGTTTTTCCTTCAACCATCTTCAATATAACCTCTAATCCAAAGGCTTCTTTTCCAACACTTCAATCCAAAGACTTGAAGTTCATTACCACTGATCATCTATTTGAGCTACTAATGAGGGTAAGATAACCATATCCATATATCTTTGAGCCTGATCCATTCCTATTCCGACATCATTAATTCGTCCATGGTTAATATGACATTGAGCGTATACGCTGACAGTGTTTGCCATCATTTTCCATCAATTTCCGTGTCAGTCCCACCATTTCCCCTCTGCTTTATTCTACTTTAATCTAACATCTGACATCAATTTCAATGCTGGTCCCACTATATCTCCTCTACTTTATTTTGATAGCTACGTCTAACATTTGACCACAAACAAACCCAATGGTGTCATACAGTTGTTGAATACTACCTGAAACAAAGAGTGATAACATCCTGTTAGGGTTGTCAATTTCAGATTTTGGGTTGGGTTGACCTCAACCCGAACCCAACATGCTTGCATTTCACCTGAACCTAAAACCGACCTGAACCCGGAGCGGGTTATGATTTGTCAAACCGAAACCAACGCGGGTTACATATCCCCAAACTGAACCTAACCTGTTTGACACGAACCCGAAGTTGACACATTATCAACCCAAAATCAACCTGAAATCAACCCAAAATCAGCCCGAAATTAACCAAGTCTAAAATTAAAAATATTGTACTATCAATAAAAAATCACCATGATAACATAACATAGCATATAAAACCATCAAACATAAATGGTTACATGATTAATATTTAGGGTTATGGCGCATAACTATAAGAACATATATATTTAAAATGTCTTCGGGTTGTGGGTTGAAATCAGCTTGGCTGATCAAACCCAAGACTGACCTGGGGTTTTAGCAACCCAACCCTAAAATGTTTTAAGGTTGAAAATCGCAACCTAAATCTGTGTTTTAGCGTGTTAGTTTTGGATCAAATTTTCGGTTCGTGTCAGGATTGACAATCCTACATCCAATCACATAAAGCATGGTCATTAACAAAGAGCAGAAGATCCTCATTCATTTCGATTCTCCACCAAACCTTTATAGCACAACAATTAACAAAGACATGCACCATGTTTTCCTCCTCTTCATAAATAGAGCTCCCGGTGTTGATCACGCCAATTCTCTTTTTCTAGAAAAAGACGCGACATGGGATAATACCTTGCATGAACTTCCAAGCAAACAAACTAATACACAAAGGAACATGAAATTTCCTAACCTTTTTCATGGTGATACTAATATGACTAGCATCAGATGTGGATTCTTCCTACCGCGGTTTGAGCAAGATAAAAAGATGATAGACAATCTTGACAAAGAAGGTGCCCGAACGAGATGCGCCCAAGTACCAACCATCTTGTCTAGTTCTTGAACTAAAGGTCATACGGAGTATATAATCAACATCCTCATCTATAAACAGTACACAAACTTTATCCTCTCCCCAACACTTAGAACAATCTTTAATCAGAGATGAGATCCGACCCTCTCGTCTTATAGCAATGGGGATAGACCATTCCCATGGTATACCTCCTTGCTTTTTCCAATATCCATCTGTCTAGTAGTCTAGTGGATTTTTTATTCCCAATTAGTCGGTGAGACACTAGTAGAAAAAATGTTTTTAATGACGGCGTTTAAACCACGGTTAAGTGGAAAACCGTGGTTTAAAGTTTATAAACCACGGTTTTAATAGAAACAGTCGTTTAAGGTGCATTCCAGAGCGCATATACCATGGTTTTTCCGGAACCGTCGTATATAGGTTAGTTATATACCACGGTTTTCAGGTGAACCATGGTATATAGTACATGCCGGAGTGAATATACCACGGTTCTTCAAGAACCGTCGTATATAAGGTACCTATATACCACGGTTCCTAGCCAAACATCATTTATATTGCACATCTTGCTATATTAAACCACGGTTTTTTGATCAACCGTGGTATATAATCTAGGCGAGAATTTTAATTTTCGGCCGAAATTTAACGCGGCGCTTTCTCTCTATTCTCATATATGTCGACGCACTCTTCTTCTTCATTCTCTTCACGGTAATTTTGGAACCCAAACCGACGAACTCTGCAACTCTTCTTCATTCTCTTCAACCTCACGATAATTTTGGAACCCAAACCGACGAACATGCTCTGCAACTATTCTTCATTCTCTTCAACTAGCTCACGGTAATTTTTGCAATCCTAAACCGCGAACAAGGAACATGCTCTTTCTCACTCATTCTCTTGTTTTTAGGTAATTTTTGCAGCTTACACTTGCGAACAAGGAACATGCTCGTCCTCACTCACTCATTCTCACTGTAATTTTCACAACATAACCGACGAACAAGGTACATGACCTACGCCTCTGTTCTTCATTCTCTTCAACTTCACGGTAATTTTGCAACCCACCGCGAACAAGGAACATACTACGCCATTCTTCACTCATTATTTTGCAACCATAAATCGCAAACAAGGAACACACATGTTCTAGCCTCTCATTCTCTTCTGTGCTGTGTTTGATATCTGCGAAGCGGCGCTTCTGAATCGCCGGCGATTTTGAAAAAATTTCATAGACTATAAACCACGGTTATATGTATAACCGTGGTTTATTCGTTGATTTTATAGATAATAAACCACGGTTTTGACCTTTAACCGTCATATAAAAGGGCTTTATACCACGGTTCTCTCCTTAACCGTCGTTTAAAATCGTTGAGGACCGCGTCCAAAAACGGTCTTAAACGACGGTTAAGGAGAGAACCGTGGTATATAGACAATTTTCTATATGCGACGGGAGCATAAACCACGGTTCCTAACCGTGGTATATAAGCAAAATAACCATGGTTTAAAACATTTTTTCCACTAGTGAGATTCATTTCGCAACAAGCATAAGGAACATCCCAATTAACATCAAATTTAGCTTGGTCTAACACCTACTTGAGACTCCATTAAATCCGTATTATGGTAGTATCTAGCCTTGAAGAGGCGCGCAAAAAGGAGATCTGGTTGTTGAAGGACACACCAGCATTGGCGAGCTAGAAGGGCATCGTTGAATGAAGCAAGGTCTATGAATCCCCAACCACCTTAATCGAGGTTCTTGCATAACATGTTCCAACTTCTCCAAAAGATACCTTTCCTATCCCAAAAACCAGTCCACCAGAACTGTCATATAGCTTTTTGGATTTCCTTGATCAAACTAGCCCGTAACTTCATAACATCCACGACATATGAAGGGATGGTTTGAAGAACCTACTTGATTAAAATACCTTGTTCTTCTTGAGAGACAAGACAATGCCAGTTCATAATACACTTCATGACTCAGTCTCTTATATAGCTAAGGATCTTCTTTTGACTTTGACCCACCACACTTGGAAAACCCAAATAAAGGCCTAGGTCATTGACCTCCTTAACATAAAAATGAAGGATATTTGATTCTTATGAGTGGATGAGAGGCCAGCAGAGTAAACCAGACCTAATTTTTCAAATTTAATTATCTGGCCTGATGCTACCCTAAATTTTTCAATGAAACCCAGCATCCTCTCAACATTAATCCGAGGTGCGCAAGCAAAAAATGAGACAATCATTAGCAAATAAGAGGTTTGTTACGTCGAATCCAAGTCCTCTTGCGGTGATACCTCGAATTACACCCGCTTGTGCAACAACTTTTAGGCTTGAGAATAAGGCCTCCAGGTAGCACACAAGCAGAAAAGGTGACAAAGGATCCCCTTGTGCCAAGCCTCTTTGCTGTGTAATGATACATCTTGGGGCAACCCATTGATTTGAACCGTAAAGGATACAGTGGATATGCATTTCTTAACAAGCCTAATCTAATTTTCATGAAGAGCCATTCCACTCTATCAAAGGCTTTCTCCATATCCAGCTTTAACGTGAAGAAACCTCTTTTTGCAGCCTTGGAGATCTTCATAGAGTGGAGGAATTTATAACTTTTATCAAGATGAGCCTACCCTGGACAAAAGCATCTTGGTACTCTAAAATAATAGAGTTCATAGTGGAACGAGCTCTATTCACCAAGAATTTGAAGAGAATGCGATATATTGTAATGCATTACAAAATAGGCCTAAAATATTCCAACAAAGAAGCACCCGCTTTCTTTGGAATAATAACAATGGGGTGTGGTTTAAACCTTCCGGCATAGCATCCATGTTAAGCACCTTTATAACTGTACTGACAAGGTCATCTTCAATATATATATATATATATACCAAAATTGTTTGATGAAGGTACTATTTATACCATATGCTCGCTTCGAAAGCCGTATTCGTATATTCCTTTTTTTATATACAAAAGATTCCGTCATATTCTATGTCGCAGTACCGTAGTTCTTCCATGCTCTCGCCCTAGGCCCACTCCACTCACTCCCATCGACGAGAAGGGAAATTCGGCCAATCAGTAAAGGGTCAACAATCCCATAAAATAAGGGTCCAATCTGCATATGTTAAGCACCACAACTTTGTTAAGATGAAGGTGCTAGATAACATGGAGGACTTCCTCTCTAGTATAGAGAAGCCCAAAATCATCATATTGATCTTGCGTAACTCTTTTCTCTACACTGACAGTAGATGATGATTCACTTAGGGAGAGGTCAAAGTGAATAAATTGCTGAAGTAAGATTGTGTGACTCCTTCAATATCATCCTAAATTGACTCAGCATTGCCTTGTGGGTCACATAACTCATGTATTATATTCATCCTCCTTCCGGATTGCACTCTACTAAAAAAAGACAGTATTCCTGTCTTCTTCTCTTAACCATTACATCTCTGGGCCTAACGAGTTTCCTTCTTGAGAAGGAGCCAATGCAGCTCTTGACCGTGTGATCTCCATTTGCTAAGGTTGTCTTGAGATGGAGCTTTCTCTGTTATTTCAGCTATAGCATCCTTAATTTCATTTATAGCTAAATGTTTTGCTTTAGCTCTTCGACTACACCAGGATTTTAGGTCCCTTCTGAACTAAAAGACCTTATTTACGTAGTATGCTTTTCCATTTTTTACTTTACCAAACATTGCTTATGATTCGCTTATAAGTTGGATCCTTGCCCAACAATTATTGAATCTAAATAGCTTTGGTCCTCTTCTTCCTTGTGGTCTAATAATGAGTTTAATTAACTTGTGATTAGGGCGACCCCAACCTAGGTGAACATTATATGCATCAGGGAAGAGGCTGACCCATTGTGGGGAGCCACACAATGATTAAGCCTATTTTTAGTGTTGAAGTTGTCTTTTTGCGATTAGTAAATGTGAATATTTCACCAGTGAATTCCAAATCCTGAAGCCCACAACTACTAAGACTAGATTTGAAAGCACACATGCACAATCTGTCTTGATGACATGGGTCATTTGTTTTATTGTTGAAGAGGATCTCATTGAAATCTTAGAACATTAGTGTTGTGCCAATATTATATGACAGAATATATAAATATATGCAAGGTGTAGGAAAGTGAACCTAATCGATGTAGTACAACAAGTGTCGTATCCACAAGAAATTTGGTCCCATCTTCCTAGTCTTGGTAATTAGTAATTGAAACGAAAAATAGGAAATTGGGGGTTTAGCCGGTGGCAAGCTTGGTTGTATTGGTTAAACAATGGAAGGAATAACAATTAAATTAAAGATGATAATTTGTTAGATTGGGTCGAAGAATACTTTGGATGGAAATCACCTAGCCTCTTAAACATGCTTGTAATTCTACTACACTATAATTGTCTCTTAGAACAAGAACAATAGCCCTGTAAGCCAAAGATGGGATAAATCTTACTTAGTTAATTTTGACCTTCAAAACCGATTAGGGTTAAACTCACTAAACAACATTAAGCACAATGTTCTAGATTAAAGCCCCAAAATATACCAACTAACCCTAGAGGTATAAACTGGGGTTCCTCTCTCAAGTTGGTCACAAACCCTAACTCAAAACTAAAAATTGTAGAAAACGTTCACCACAAATGTAGTAGGAGATCAATTCTAGAGCACTGACTGAATATCAAGAGAGAAACCAATTATATTAAGGCATAGTGAGACTTACAAGCATAGTTAGGGATTTGTGGTCAAAAATCCATCCCAAAACACAATGGAGTCTACTCTAGCATTGAATGAGAAAAGACAACAAAAGAGAGATAATTAGTGATCAAAGTGGCTGAGCTTTAATGGAGGTGAGTGGTCTTATCTTCCCCCTCTTCTCATCTTCTCTATCACCTCTTTGGTCTTTCTCTTCTTCTCGAGCTGGGCAGCGAGAGTGTGAATGAAGAATTAGAATTAAAATTCTTAAAACTTGTCTTATACTGTATGCAACACATGTTTCTGTGTGGTCCGGGTTTGTCTCAAGCTAAACAACCCGAACCATACTGTCGTGGCTAATTCCCGCGCATCGATGATTGATCCTGGTTTATTACCTGGTCACATATCCAGACCGGAGTGGAAAGTTGGTAAAGACTTCAATGCTAGAGTGGTTCAGGTTTACAAACTCTGACAAAAACCCAGACCATGATCAAAACTTGGCAGAAACTTCGACGGAGGGTGGTCCAGTTTATAGACTCGGACCATGCTCAAAGCTTCGCAGAAACTTCAGTAGAGAGTGGACCGGCTTTATATACCCGGATAGAGACCTGAACCAGGGTGAAAATGGGAAAAAGCTTCAGTAAGGGTTGGTCTAGGTCTATAGACCCGGACATAAACCCAGACCAGGCATGGAATGTACTAGAATGTATGTTTTTCTCTGGTTCGGTCCCGTCCTATTCTCTACCCTCATGACAAGCATTCCAAAGTCTTGTTGAAGCATCTGAATAGTTCATTCTCATCGTTATGTCATGCTCCAATGAGCTTTTACCTAAATTATATCCAAAATGTATAAGTTCACTAATAATTACCAAATACTCTATAAAGTGGTGAAAATAGGTTATAACCCAAGTAAAATGCAAGTGAATATAAGCCTCATAAATGCATATTTTCACTATCAACCCCCCACACTTATCTATTTTCTAGTCCTCAAGCAAAACTAGGACCCACAACAAGGAGAGGTATTTAAGGCAAGTAAATGTTTAGATGAATTCTTGAGTTGTAGTGAACAAAAAGGGTGGGCAACTCATGAGAAGTGTAGACCAACCTAATTATGATGATATTGGTCTGCTTTTGGCTAATAAAAAATAGAATTTTGGGGTATGATCCTGAGTGCTTCAAAGTTTAAAAGATTTGGAAACTTGGAGAACTTTTACCATGACCAACTTCTCTCAAGAAGGGGCATTGAGGATAACACAAACAGAAAAATAGACTATTGCATTCGTTTCATATTTGTAAGAGATGAAGAGAAGAATTTAGACATTTTAGCCTTTGCATTAAAGAACACCCAACTCTCATTTTGTTGGTTACCAATGATATCTCTCAAGTTCCTTCAAGAATTTTCACAAAGAAGCACCCCTTAGCCCTAAGAGAGAATAAAGAAAGAACCCTTAAGTAATAAAAATCCCCCAAGATAAGGTCATATGGTAGCACCACATAAAAATGCCCCTCAAAAGATATTTTTTTTAAAAAAAATTGGGTGAAAAATCCCAAGAGTTCAAAGAAAAACTTTATTTCTCTAATTGTAACTCCTCAATGGAAGTAATAGATAAGCAAAAGGAAATTGAGCGGTACGCAAAAATAAAAGGTCATCGTCCCCACACTTAAATGGGACAGTGTCCTCATTGTTCACCGACTAACTTGGGGGGAAACAAAAGACCTTTTTGACGCACTAGGATAGAGTTAACAAAAAGTGTATATGATTTGTATTGTGCTAAACTAAAAGGAAGGGTGAAATAGCACTCCCCTGATAAGGTGTGGATAGAAGACGAGATTCCCCCACAATTGAGAGTGTCCGGAGTCAATGAAACGTTACCTTTGATCGTTTGAGATGAAGGTCCTTGGGAAAATTTTGCCAGAATTCCCTTTGAAATTGTTCCTAAATCCAACCTTTTTTAGAGGGGCATACCTGTTTCCAAAATATTCACAACACAAACACCACCAAGTTGGGCATAAAAATTCATTTCCAAAGAATGCCAATATAGCCCGTCATTCACAAAAGTTCAAAAGATTGTGCAAGTGTTAAACTAAAGAAATTTAGAAGACAGGACATGACATGAAATCTAGATTGTCTCCTGGATAGCTTCCCTTCTGTAACGTCTTTTGGCTAGACTTTTGTAAGCTTACTTAAACCTAAGGTTCTTGAAGAAAGATAGGACGAGCTTCTACCATTTTGATGTCATCTCCCAATAGTTTTTGAGCCTTGAGCCATTGATCATGAAGGTTCCCCATTTTGTGTTCTTTTTCTCCACAACACCATATATGGGCACCTTTGTGATAGAGAAAGGTCCAGCCGAAAGAGACTTGAGCTTACCTGGCACTAGTAAAAAAGATTTTTAATGACGGCGTTTAAACCACGGTTAAATGATAAACCGTGGTTTAAAGTTTATAAACCACGGTTTTCAGGACAACCGTCATTTAAGGTACACGCCAGAGTGAATATACCACGGTTTTTGGATAACCGTCGTATATAGGTTACTTATATACCACGGTTTTCAGGGCAACTGTCATTTAAGGTACACGCCAGAGTGAATATACCACGATTATTAGAGAACCGTTGTATATAGGTTACCTATATACCACGGTTCCTAGGCAACCGTCATTTATATTGCACATCTTATTATATTAAACCACGGTTTTTTGGTAAACCGTGGTATATAGTCTAAGCGGGAATTTTAATTTTCGGCCCAAATTTAGCGCGGCTCTTTCTCTCTATTCTCTTATATATCTCACGGTAATTTTGGAACCCAAACCAATGAACATATGCTCTACAACTCTTCTTCTTCATTCTCTTCAACCTCACGGTAATTTTGGAACCCAAACCGACGAACATGCTCTACAACTTTTCTTCTTCATTCTCTTCAACCTCACGGTAATTTTGGAACCCAAACCGACGAACATGCTCTGCAACTCTTCTTCATTCTCTTCAACCTCACGGTAATTTTTACAACCTTAACCGGCGAACAAGGAACATGCTTCGCCCTCTCTCATTCTCTTGTTTTTCGGTAATTTTTGCAGCTTACACTTGCGAACAAGGAACATATGCTCTGCCTCATCTCCACTCACTGTAATTTTCACAACCCTAACCGGTGAACAAGGAACATGGTCAACGCCTCCATTCTCCATTCTTGCAACCCACCACGAACAAGGAACATACTACGCCTCCATTCTTCACTCATTATTTTGCAACCCTAAATCGCAAACAAGGAACATACATGTTCTGGCCTCTTCATTCTCTTGTGCATGTGCTCTGTTTGAGATCTATGAAGCAGCGCTTCTAAATCGCCGGCGATTTTGAAAAAAAAAATTAATAGACTATAAACCACGGTTATATGTATAACTGTGGTTTATTCGTTGATTTTATACATTATATACCACGGTTTTGAGAATAACCGTCATTTAAAAGAACTTTATACCACGGTTCAGGCATTACCTGTCGTATAAAATGTACTTTATACCACGGTTCTGACCATAACCGTCGTTTAAAATTGGTGAGGACCGCATCGAAAAATGGTCTTAAATGACGGTCGTAGCAAACCGTGGTATATAGTCTCACTTTTAAACGACGGTTTTAAACCGTGGTATATAATTATTTTCTATATACGACGCGAGCATAAACCCCGGTTCCTAACCGTGGTATATAGGCAAAATAACCATGGTTAAAAACATTTTCTGCACTAGTGTGGGAATAACTTCAACTGAGAATTGTAGAGTAGAACCCGGTCTCCCTCATGGAACTCCCTTTTCAGGATCACCTTATCGTGCCACCTCTTGGTCTTGTCCTTGTAGATCTGGTTGTTCTCATAAGCTTCCCCCTGAAACTCTTCCAACTCTGTCAACTGGAATTTTTTCTTATCTACTGCATTCTTGAGATCATAGTTGAGCGCTCTCACAGCCCAATATGATTTATGTGCAAGATCAACCGATAGGTGTGTGAGCCTCGATTTTTGAACCCTATCCTATGTAGATTTGGGTTGATTAGGATCTGGTCAGGTTCTAGGTCCACTTATAAGCTCAGTGTAAGCCTCGATTTTTAAAACCTATCCTATGTTGATTTAAGTTGATTAGGATCTAATCGGGTTTTAGGTCCACTTGTAACCTAAGTTTAATAACTAAGTCATATAACCATAATTATTAAAACCTAAGCTAGCTCACTGGAACCTATTATGAGTCGCCACCTAATTTTAACCTAGATCAAATTAGGAAAGGAGAGTTTGGGTTCAGGGGCTTGATATTCGACTTAATTAGGGTTCAAATTACTTTCATTACCCCTCCTAGGTCAATTTTCCTCTACTTAATCTAATTACGGCTTATTACGAGTCATTTTAACCTAAGTGCGCGCTTTTGATTTCTTTTTTTTTTGTATTTTAAACATTTTTGACAGAAAATTAAAGTGAAATTAAAACTACCTAAACCAGGGTTTCGGAGGCAGAATTAGGTCAAATGTTAATTATGTCCGTAGCCACGGACCTAATGTCCGAGACTACGGACCCCAATTGAATTACATGATTATGAAAACAGAACTAAAATAAAAACATAAACTTGAAAAGTCTGGGGCCATGGATAGGGAGTCCGTGGGCCCGGACATGCACCGTTAAAAACCCTAAAGTTTGAAAAATTAAAAAATTAAAAATCCCGCCACCGTCTGGGGGCGTCCGAGCTTACGGACAGGGCGTCCGGGTCCCCGGACATAGCGTTCGTGGGTGCGGACCGCCCTCGGACGACGGCGTTTGGGTGATTCCCGACGGTGTTTTTGGCTCAAATTTTATATACTTGTAGACTAAAAGATATACAAGATATTAGTGATTAAAAGTTTTCAGTTTGAAGTCGAATAACACACGAAACTTAGCAACCAAGTAACAAGGCAGTAGCTAAAACAATTAGCAATACAGAGGCCGAGAAGAGTTGGTTTGAACCCAAATTTTGAAATAAGACTGATAAAGTCGTAGGGAGTTAGGAAAGTGGAATTCCTACCTGTTTTACCTTCATATTTACAAGGATTCTTCACGTCAAGATTCATCGAGTGCTCCGTTGATGGCAGATCCGAAAGGACTTCGAACCAAGCTTATGGCTGTTCTTGCTATTCTTCACGTTTTGGTGGTGTTTTTATGGGGTTTTGATGATTGTTGATGCTTTGGGAGTTGGAAAACGAGTTTAGATGGTGATTTCGGGGGAATTTTGGTATAATTCTGGTGGCCGGGTGTTGAAAAATGTGTGAGAGAGAGGAGGCAATGCTTTCTGACTTCCTAGGGTTCTTGAGCTTGTGAGATTCTGATTTTATCTATGGACTTGCTCCCTTTTATAGACTTTCTTAAAGATAAAGAAAAGGGAAAATTACATTGCCCACCCATGAGGTATTGGGGAATTACAATGCCCACCCATAAGCTTTAGAAAATTACAATGCCCACCCATGAGATATTAAGAAATTACAATGCCCACCCATGAGTTTTAGAAAATAGCAATGCCCACCCATGTACTTATCAGACAGAGGTGAAATCGATTATGTAAAGTAATGATTACCTTGAGAAACAACTTATACAATGGTAAAAAAATATTAAAAACCCTAAATTAATCTTATATGACCTCTTAGAAGTCAAATAAATGAAACATCCCTAAAAATAACAAAATAAAGAAATAAAATCAAATAAAATGAGGTGAACTTATATGTGATTCCTCGTAATTTTTGCACATTTTTTCTTCATTTCATCACTCTAACGTTGCACGGTGTAAATTAGGTTTTTTGTTATTGCTTTACATAGTTTAATTGATTAATAAATGTAAAATTTACTTAGATCTTTGATTTTCACCTCTTTTGATAAGTACATGGGTGGGCACTGTTATTTTCTAAAACTCATGGGTGGGCAATGTAATTTCTTAATATCTCATGGATGGGCATTGTAATTTTCTAAAGCTCATGGGTGGGCATTGTAATTCCCCAATACCTCATGGGTGGGCAATGTAATTTTTCCTAAAGAAAATCTAGTAAAAGTTAGATTTTTTGGAATTTTAATTAAGTGACTTCCCAAAGGAATCTTGCTGTGGAATTTTAGCCACGTGTTAAGGATGGAAATTATGCTTTTTCTGAGGTGGAATCGAATTTTTTAAATGTTGGAATATTTTTAAATTTAATTTATCGTCAGATTCAATCAGAAATTGCTGGAAAATTATTGGAAATTCAAAAAATCAAAATTCCAATGCCATTATGCTCAAAATGTCATCCTCTATCATGGGTTAAAATTTCAAAACATTTAGAGTTGATTTGAGCCACTTTCAGAGGAGAGAGAAAGCTCATGGGGGCTTAAGAGCCTGGAAAAATCACAAAAATACCCCCGAAGGTGACTAAGCTGCCCTTGAGGCCCCGGAATGAGACGATCGAACCGGGAGTTCTTGCTATTTGACTAAACTACCCTTTTTGCACCAATACCTCAAGGGACTCTCGTGTGGGGGGGGGGGGTTCAAATTTTGGGTCTAACAGATTGCCCCTCGTCAACTTGACGTTGTAATGAATATGAAAAGTCTGGTTGATGCTTGTGTGATGCCCCAAAATTTCGGATCGTGAACAGACCCTGCATGTCATTGGAGACTAACAAGTCGTGTCGAGCCATTCTAAGGTGCTGACTACCTATAAGTAAAGTGGAATGAAGTAATGTCAAGCGATTCTGAGGTGTTGACAACCTAAAAAGTAAAAATGAAATAATGTCCAGTGATTCTAAGGCGTTGACAACTTAAAAAGTAAAAATGAAATAATGTCAAGCGATTCTAAGGCGTTGACAACCTAAAAAGTAAAAATGAAATAATGTCAAGTGATTCTAAGGCGTTGACAACCTAAAATGTGAAAACTGGGTGGTATGCAAATGCAAGAAT
The DNA here is from genome assembly GCA_023374045.1 of Limonium bicolor. NCBI lineage: Eukaryota > Viridiplantae > Streptophyta > Magnoliopsida > Caryophyllales > Plumbaginaceae > Limonium > Limonium bicolor. The sequence continues at coordinate 368,294,498 of CM041776.1, read as the reverse complement.
GTTGAAATGCTAATGATGCTGATGATGCTGATGATTCTCGGATGCTTCTGGGGACCAAAACCCGTGCCAATGCCCCTGGCTGGACCAAATGTCGACTTATTGCCATCGCCCCCTAAGCCGGTGTGCAGGGATTACTCCTGGTAAAAACCCTAGGGACTTATTGCCTTCGCCCACCATTCGTTCATCCCAAAGTAAGCTGACATAACACAGGAGGATTTATTGCCATCACCTCGCCGACTTTTCTATCGCCAGGTCTTGTGACGCGCCTGGATAATGCAACTAGGTCTTATGACGAGCCTATATGAATTAGATGAATGCAATGTGTTTGATGACAGTGGGTAAGCTAAAGGGCAATTCTAGGTCTTTCTACGAGCGTAAAGGAATGCAACTAGGTCTTATGACGAGCCTAAATGATGGTTCTAGGTCTTATGACGAGCCTAAGAATGGTTCTAGGTCTGATAACGAGCCTAAAGGTATGCAACTAGGTCCTATGATGAGCCTAAAGGATGGTTCTAGGTCTTATGACGAGCCTAAGGATGGTTCTAGGTCTTATGACGAGCCTAAAGGTATGCAACTAGGTCTTATGATGAGCCTAAAGGATGGTTCTAGGTCTTATGACGAGCCTAAAGGTGGGATATAGGTCTTGTGACGAGCCTAAGGGTGGTTCTGGGTCTTATGACAAGCCTAAAGGTACGCAACTAGGTCTTGTGACGAGCCTAAAGGTGGGATATAGGTCTTGTGACGAGCCTAAGGGTGGTTCTAGGTCTTATGACAAGCCTAAAGGTACACAACTAGGTCTTATGACGAGCCTAAAGGTGGGATATAGGTCTTGTGACGAGCCTAAGGGTGGTTCTAGGTCTTATGACAAGCCTAAAGGTACGTAACTAGGTCTTGTGACGAGCCTAAAGGATGGTTCTAGGTCTTATGACGAGCCTAAGGATGGTTCTAGGTCTTATGACGAGCCTAAGGATGGTTCTAGGTCTTATGACGAGCCTAAGGATGGTTCAAGGTCTTATAACGAGCCTAAAGGTATGCAACTAGGTCTTATGACGAGCCTAAAGGATGGTTCTAGGTCTTATGACGAGCCTAAAGGTGGGATCTAGGTCTTATGACGAGCCTAAGGGTGGTTCTAGGTCTTATGAGGAGCCTAAAGGTATGCAACTAGGTATTATGATGAGCCTAAAGGATGGTTCTAGGTCTTATGACGAGCCTAAGGATGGTTCTAGGTCATATAACGAGCCTAAAGGTATGCAACTAGGTCTTATGATGAGCCTAAAGGATGGTTCTAGGTCTTATGACGAGCCTAAAGGTGGGATCTAGGTCTTATGACGAGCCTAAGGGTACTTGTAACACCCCTACGAATTCGGCTCCTAATAATCCTATAAAAGTCGTGCACAATAATATCTCGCAGCGGTAAAATAATAACTGTCACCCTAATGGTGTCACTGTTATCACTCGCCCATACGAGTGATAACGAATTACCTGATAATCAACTTGTGAAACGTATTCCCGCAGTGACCACAAGAGATAGATAGTAGAACTTAAACAACTTAAAACAAATCTAACATCAACAATTATTACAGACCGTGAGCATCTAAATCAAATACACCTCGGTTAAACAACCCGAGTCCAAAACCACCTGAGTATCACACCGTACCAAGTCTAAACCAACCGTACTATCACAATGGTCACCTCGCTGCGACCCACCAGCTATTCACCTGAAATAAAGATGGTTTGTGGTATGGAATCAGCCCCTGCTGAGTATGTCATCACATGCCCTGTCATGCCCCCAAAGACCCCCTCATTATTTGGTCGAGAGCATGAGGTTCATTACATGCAATACCGTTTTAATATTTAAAACTGTAAAACAATTATCAGTAACATCCATACAATAAACACAACCATCACCATATATAATATAACCACATGTATAACCAATGAACAACCAAGCGAATCAACGAGGACAATAAACAAGTACTAGTTCTCGTCCATGGTGTAGAAACCAATATCGTTCGCCACTGTATAATTCTTAACTGTATTATTTGTTCAGTTATACCTAGTGACAATGCCTCGTTAAAACGACATGTCTCTAGTTACCCATATATTATGGCGGGTCACCCACGGCAGTAGCCACTCCAACGGTAGAGTCTCCGACCAACGAGCCATTCTAGCTCACGGGAAATTTTCTTGATACTTGCGGACCCGTACGCGGACATCCTGGTATCGTTTTTGTGATCACAGCGCGCACCAAGAGCCACATCCTCCTGGCTTTACTTTCCTTCCTTAGTTAATTATTTATTCCATCGCATCGCATTACCAAATTTTCCTAACACAGCAGACTAAGGTCATTAGTCCAATCCGGAGTCTGTAAACTCGGGATCCAGTGTTAGATACAAGAGCGGCGTATAGAAAGGCCAATGCTCCGTATAAAAGTCTCGGATAATATGTATATCTTATTATCCTAGTGCTACAACGTTTTTCTGACGATCCTTATATTTCATATAAGATAGCACTATAGCCGCTAGTTCGTTTTATATATATTGGTCCATATATACGAACCGGTACTGTTAACTCAACAACAGTAATAATAAGCAGCTATAAATATACAATTCATGCATATTAATTATCACATTCAGACAAACAATCTTATCACAGATCACACAGAAGTCTGAACTGAGGAAGCCCTCAGAGACAATCAGAGACACATAACAACATACTGTTCACCTTGGTGTATTACGGTGGAGTATGAATCAGAAAGATCCTATGCTCCTTATGTAGTCTCTAACAGTCTAAACAATACATAATGCTACTGATTAGCACACGGTATAACAATACAATCCTACGGTACCCCGTACCGTCACTAACAACTCCCGGTTAACCCCCCGTTATAAACTGTCAATGTTTGTCGGGCTTTCGGTTTAACTCGAGATTTGGAAAGTGTTACATTACATGCGTAGTCTTATCTCGTATATTAATATACTTATTGTTGGACTTTGTTATCGCATGTAACTTAATGTATAATTGTAGATCGTATAGTTTGTTTCTTTATTGCATGTATGATTCTTTGTCATGCACTATACACCTCACCTTAGTATTTATTTTTTTTCTAAGGTTTGTCTCTTTTTTTTTTAAGTTCAATGTGGTATAATTCATATGTAAACAATACTTTGAATTATAAATCCTTATCATCTCATGTATACTCTTAACATTAGAATTCCACATCTAATGTTTGTAATTCTTTTCCCTTTTATCATGTGTCATTTTAATTATGAAAACACATGGTCATTAAACCATATTATATTTTTCCACCATAGCATATATTTATTTATGTGTATGTATTTGTGGAACTATTTTCTATATGGTAAATCTTATAATATATATTCATTCTTTTTAATGAATACCTCTTATATTATAAATGTTATAACTCTTATAACATTAAAAACCATATTATAAATTCCATTTAAAAATGTTAATATTTCCGAACAGCACCCATGTTCTTAAATATTTACAAAATCCACCACCTAATTAATATAATGTTACATTATAGTTATATAACATATATTATGACATTTAAGTCATTAAAACAATTATAACCTATAGTTATATTTTGTTTATAAAATACCAAATAGTCCCTTATATTTTCGGCTTCCATTATATACCACTAAACTTCTATAAATCACAAATCTTCCCAATTTATAATACATAGTTTTCTAATTTCATTACAACTATATATTATAAAACCTTTTATACCATTCCAAAAATTACCAAACTATACCAAAAGGTTATAAATATTATTCCTAACCTTATACTTCCTTTAAATCTCGGTTTTTACCCCTTTGTTACCCATTTGTAACAATGTTATAAAATACCATATATTATACTTATATAATTCATATAAACTCCAAATTTAACCAAATAAATTTCTAAAAGTTCCTAATAACCTAAGGTTTGTACTAAACTCCATTTAGTACCCCAAGTTTTCGGAAATTACATTATAGCCCCATCTCTTTTAAATCTTTTACAAATTAATACTTATCTTAATATAAGATAGTATTTTAATTTCTTAAATTTTCCAAACTTGGTCAAAGTCTCCTATATAGTCAACTTTGACTTCTAATACCAAATGGGAACCAATTTTTCGGTAATCACTAATAATAACCTATACTTTTCTATTTTTACAATTTTGACCCAAAACTTTATAAAATGTTATAATTTTTATTAAATTCATTTAAAAACCCTAAATTGCTCTAAATTAAGCCCACGGCTTTCTAATTTCCTAGTAATTACGAATTGGCCCCAATTTTAATTATAAGCATAAATAAAACTAAATAAGCTTATAAACTTAAATTAAAATGGCCTAATGACATGGCCTTATTACAACCTTGAACTTGCAAAATAAATTACACAATAAATGTCTCAAAATAGCATATATTTTCGGCCTCACTTTGGTTTAATTATTTTTCCACATAATGTCATAATTTGACCATTATGTTAATTAAATCTCTTAAATGACTAGCTTAATTTATCTTAGCCATTTTTTTCCATTTTTAGGTCAATATGACCTATATATGTAATTTCACTCTCGGCCTATATATATATATATATGCTTAAAAATTATAAAAATCATAAGTTTAAGGTGTTTATACCTTGGTTATTCCTTGTATGGGCTCGGTCACTTGTAGGAAAATTCACCACTTGATTTAGACATGTTTAATACACAAAAACAAGATATGGTTACACTCCAAGCTTGAGTTTAACCATAAGGAATTAATGTAAGATTTAAGGCAAAAATCACCTTAAAAATGCAAGGGAAGTTCTAGGTGGTTTCGACCTGAACCAAACACACCACAAGGTGTTAGATCCACCATATTGACATAGGAAATAGTTAGATCACAACAAGCTACCTTGTTATTAGGTTTTACCTTGGAAAAATGCCTTAAAAGAGGGTATTTCTCTTGGATCTTGGTCACCCTTGCTCCAAATGGCTAACCAACTGAATGAATATGTAAATATGAAGATTATGAGTGTATAAACTCATAAAAATCAAAAGAAAGAAACCGTATGAAGAGTGGAGATCCTTAAGGTATGTTTTTACCTTAAAATGTAGATTTGAACAACCTTGGTCCCTCTACTGGTCTCAACCGAGTTTAGCTCTTGTTCTAACCTTAGAACACTGAGAATAAGCCATAGGAATTGATGAGCCACGAAATCTAGGTGTTGGTAGTGAAGAGATGAAGAAAAAGGGCTAAAAATGACATTAAAACACTTACCTTAAGAGCTTAGGAGCTAGGTTTGCCTTCCATGCTCAAGAACCAGACTTGAGAGCTTCTTAGGAAGGGAGGAACTCGGCTGGGCAGGATGGGATCGGACAAGGAAGAAGGAAGGAATGGGTAAGATTTGAAATAATTGAAAAAGTAAGCTTATTTTCAAAAAGTAAATGTATTAGGTAGTAATTTGTCTCATAATCATTGCAAGCTGTCTCCTCCCTTATTGCCAGCCGATTTCCTTGGTCCAAATGGGTCAATTAATTGACCATTGACCATGCTTGGTCAATATTGACTCATGCGGGCCCCACTTTAGGGTTTTATTAATATTTTAATATTAATTTGTAAAAATTCGTAAATTTTTGGAATTAAATTCCTAATATGATATAATATGATAAAATATCATATTTAAGGGTAATTATAATTTTTAAGCCCATTAAAAATCAATTTAGAAGGCAATCTCACAAAAACGTGCTTTAAGGTGTTTTAGCGCACATTTTTGTGTCACAGGTGTTCCTGAGCTTAGTTCTCCTTGAGAATGGTTTTATTGTGTTCCTTGCTTCATTATAATACTTAGGAATCCACTTTGGATCCTATTTGGGGTCATACAACCTTTATGGTGTCTTAAAGCACATTTTTGGCTTTACCGATCTTAAGGCGTGTTTTGCCTTGTTGAGATCTTTTAGATTGTTCCCCAATAATTTTTAGGTGTTTAATAATCATCTTAGATCATTAATAGATCATTTAATTATATTTTAAAGGTTAGGGGTATTTCAGTCTACCCCCCTTAAAAAGGCTTCGTCCCGAAGTCCTTAATCCTCTACAGTTCACCTAAGGAATCAAGTTCCACTAAGTAACCAAACAGTCCATTGCTAGGGAGTAACTCCCACTAGGTTCAGACCTAGTCTACACATACAGCATATATCAAATAATCAAACTCATGGTATAAAGCTCATTCACATCACAGCACTAAACAAGGTGCACATCCAACTCATCAACCAAAAGTACTCAGCGGTACTATGTATATATTCAACCAGGTGCACTAAGGCACATACATACATAAAATGTATCAACATCCAATCATCCAAACAACATGTATGACGCAGCATACCAACCAAAACACACCACAAAAACAAGACCTAATGCACAACGTGTGCGCAAGCCAAGTGGTGTCTACCCCCCTTAAAAAGGGTTTGACCACGAACCCGTACAAGTAACACAGCTACGACTCGAAGAGTGCTGGGTACTTCGCTCTCATGGAGTCCTCTAACTCCCATGTAGCCTCCTCCACCTCATGGTTCGACCAGAGAACCTTGACCATGCTAACGGTCTTGTTCCTAGTCTGCCTCGTCTTCGTATCGAGAATGCGGAGTGGTACTTCCTCATATCGTAGAGCGGGGTCCAACTCTAAAGTCTCTGGCTGCAAAACGTGCGATGGATGGGGCACATACTTCTTCAACTGTGAAACGTGAAAGACGTTGTGCACCCTCCCGAGCTCTGCTGGTAAGTCCAGTCTGTAGGCTAACGGGCCCACTCGCTCCCTAATCGCATAAGGTCCAACATACTTCGGGCTCAACTTGCCCTTCTGCCCAAACCGGAATATCCCCTTCATGGGTGACACTCTGAGGAATACCATGTCGTCGGTAGTGAACTCAATGTCCCTCCTCTTGGTGTCTGCATTTGCTTTCTGCCGGTCCTGAGCTGCCCTCATGTTCTTCCTAATCTGTAGGACATCCTCCTTAATCTGCTCTAGGTACTCAGGTCCTAGAAGCGTATTCTCGCTGGCCTCATCCCAGCATAAAGGAGTCCTACACGGTCTACCATAAAGTGCCTGGAATGGTGGCATCTGTATCGAGGAGTGGTAGCTGTTGTTGTAGGCGAACTCTATCAAGTGTAGACGCTCTAACCAACTCCCCTGAAAGTCTAAGGCACATGCTCTCAGCATGTCCTCCAGTGTCTGGATGGTCCTCTCACTCTGACCGTCGGTCTGTGGATGGAACGCCGTACTAAGCTTTAATTTCGTACCCAAGGCTTCCTGAACCTGTCCCCAGAATCTGGACAAAAATCGAGGGTCCCTATCAGAAACAATAGTCTTTGGCACACCATGGTGCCGGATCACCTCCTTCTGGAACAAGTCCGCTAACTTTGGAACGTTCCAGGTATCCTTCATAGCAACAAACTTTGCCACCTTCGTCAGACGGTCTACAATGACCCAAATCGTGTTCAGTCCTCCCTTAGTCGGTGGGAGACCGACAACGAAATCCATCGAGATGTCCTCGAACTTCCAACAAGGAATAGGCATAGACTGCACTAAACCTCCGGGTCTCCTATGCTCAAACTTAACCTTCTGACAGGTCAAGCATCTAGCCACATACTCAGCTACATCCTTCTTCATCCCGCTCCACCAGAAATGAACTTTCAAATCCTTATACATCTTCGAAGAACCAGGGTGGACGGATAAGGACGAGCAATGAGCCTCCTGGAGTATCTTCTCCTTCAGATCAGGAGACGACTCCGGAATACATAATCGGCCATTCAGTCGTAACATGCCATCATTACACAGTTCGAAATCATACTTTTGTCTTTCAAAACAACCTTCTGACATTTTCTGTTTGATACTCTGCATATAGTGATCACTCCCTGTGCGTCGTATCTCATCAATCATACTGCTGTTTGCTACTAGCGTAAATAATGAATGAGCTCTGCGGCTCAGGGCGTCGGCAACTACTTTGCTTTGCCCTCTTTATACCTCAGGTCTATGTCTAGTCCTTCAAGACTCGACCCATCTTCTCTGTCGCATGTTCAGCTCCTTCTGAGAAAGTAGCTGTAGACTCTTGTGACAGAGTAGATAGTGACTGTCACACCATACAATAATGTCGCCAGATCTTCAAAGCGAAGACTACTGCGCCTAACTCAGTCGTGTGTGGGGTAATTCACCTCATGCTTCTTCAGCTGTCGGGATGCGTAAGCAACTACCTTCCCGTGCTGCATAAGCACACAGCCTAGACCGGTTCCAGAGGCATCACAATATACCTCGAACCCATCGGTGCCCTCAGGGATAGTAAGAACGGGCGCCGATGTCAGGAGATCCTTCAGCTCGTCTGAAAGGACTGCTCACACCTGCAGACCCTAAGAACTGGGATTCCTTCTTCATTAGATTTGTCATTGGTTTTGGCTTCCTTGGAGAAGTCCTTCACGAATCTTCGATAATACCCTGCCAAACCCAGAAAGCTACGGACGTCGTGACTGTCTTCGGCCTTGGCCAACTCTTCACTGCCTCTATCTTAGCAGGATCTACAGATATGCCGCTAGCTGATATAATGTGTCCTAGAAATGACACGCTGTCCAACCAAAACTCACACTTAGAGAGTTTGGCATACAGCTGGTTCTCTCTCATAATATTCAACACCTGTCTCAAATGTAACTCATGATCTTCCTTAGTCTTTGAATAGATCAGAATATCGTCGATGAAGACTACAACTGAACTATCAAGATGCTCTCTAAAAAGACGGTTCATCAAGTCCATGAATATGGCTGGCGCATTCGTCAATCCGAATGGCATAACGGTGAACTCATAGTGTCCATACCGTGTCCTGAAAGTTGTCTTCTCAATATCACCCTCTGCGATCCTATCTGATGGTAGCCAGATGAGATCTATCTTCGAGAACACACTGGCCCCTCTCAGCTGATCAAATAATCATCTATCCGTGGTAATGGGTACTTGTTCTTGATTAACCGCATTAAGCTCGCGGTAGTCGATGCAGAGTCGCATACTGCCGTCCTTTTTCTTGACGAACCACTGGAGCACCCCAAGGAGAAACACTAGGTCGAATGAATCCCTTCGAGGAGGTCCTCCAGCTGTAGCTTCAGCTCCTCATCTCACCGGTGTCATACGGTAGGGTGCCTTAGCAAGGGCCCGTACCTGGCAACAAGTCGACGGCAACTCAACCTCGCGCACAGGCGGCATGCCTGGCAGCTCATCAGGAAATAAGTCGGGAAAATCTACCACGACTGGAATGTCTACGTCCGTCACGTCGCTCTGTCTCGTGTCCTGTACATAACAGAGGAAGGCTTGTCGGCCCTTCCTAACATCCTTCATCAGGGACAATGCTGACACGATCTTGACAGTCGGCTCTCTCCTCACACTGCGGTATGACACTGTCCTGCCGCTCGACCCCTTTAGTAGTAGCCGATGCTCTGCACAATGAAGGCGGACCCTATGCTTCTGCAGCCAATCCATGCCCACTATGATGTCAAAACCCAAGTTCTTGAACTCAATCAGATCAATGGGGAAGGTCTCAGTCATAATGCTGATCTCTAACCCTGTATACTGTCTGGTGCAACCTACTTTCTCCTTCGAAGGAAGGGTGACTGCAAAGTCTGAAAGCTGCTCGGGGGTGGCCCCCAGCTTCTTAGCAAACGTCGAGGAAATAAAAGAATGCGAAGCCCCTGAGTCGAACAATACGGAAGCACTAACACCATCAATAGGAAAGGTACCTGAGATCACCTCTCGTATTAGCATCGAGTCCCAATAAATCACTAATTTACTGTTGCTTGTAATTGTCATACCTGTGATGACATGACCAGACTCCTTGGCTTGCGCCATGTCTAGGATGCAGATGGTACCCTCCTTTCCATTTCTATAGCCTGAAGTTATGAATTATCGGTATCAACAAATAAACCAAGAGAAAAGATAACATATAGTTTCATCATCTTAAGCAATTGATAAGATAATACCCTTACAACATCAAAATATCAGCATGTGAAATCACAAATCCCATAATTCGGTTTTAAACAAAAAAATGATAGATCTGATAAATATCAATCAGCTGGGACTGTCAAACATGCTTCAACATCTATGTTGGTGCCAACGAGATGATGTTTTCGGCTTTCCACTTAAAAATACCCCCTACACAATGTTTCAATACATGTACATGCACTTTACTTTTTCAGTAGCACGATCAACCTCAATACCTTGTTGCCATCCTGGATCTAATCTATTACTATGAGCAATTTTTCTTTTACCTACAACACAACCTTTAGGTCCAGCTCCAACCAGAATTTGACATTGTTGCTTGCCAGCTTCAAAACTTAAAAGTCCCACAAAATTCTCTATACTAGAAGATAATAAGAACAAATTAATTTATTATTATCTAACCACTAGCTTTATGAGATTTCAAATAAGCATATCAATCTAGTATTTTGCCACTACGATTGATATACACTGTTGTAACGCTAGTGCCTTTGCACCATGATAGTCAAAAGAAAAAACTGAACCATTAAATTATAACAGTAACACTGAATTATAATGAGATAACATGTTCTACACTCATATACCAAATGTCGGACGATTATTAAGCTACCACGTAATTGTTTCTTCTGTGATATTGGAAAACATAAATTTTTTAATATAATAATTTTTTAATGTCAGAAATAATTTTTTTGTTTCCGAAAACATATATATTGAAATACTAAATCAATAGTATATCAATTACATATAACAATATATTAAATTACTAACTTCCTTTACAATTGTATATCAAATATCCTGTGACTATTAAACTACCCTATAATTATTACTTCTATACTACTGAAAAACGTGAAGAGATTTAAATATAGTAAAAAATTTATGACAAATTACCTTTTTAATTTTTCAAGATACTAATCATAAACAAATAATTAAACAACCATTCATTTATATAATAAAAAAATCATACCAATCAGAATATATCTAAAAAATCTGGACTACTTGTGAAACGAGCTCTCAAACCAAACCCAAAATCTTGGTCTTTGTCAAGAGATTACGAGATGGTGGAATGTGCTTCGAGTAGGATCAATATAAAATGCGGAAAATTCAAAGTCAAATATGAACATTTACTGAGCGAGAAGTTTAAGTCTGTTCGTGCTTTCGGAGGTTAAAGTACTAGTCGGAAGAGGTGGAGAAGGTAAATAGTAATGAAGGTGATGATGCTGTGATAATGATCCACCATAGTGATTAGACGAGTATGTATAAAACTATAAAGGTTATGAGTTTACCAATATGGTTAGGGTCGCCATATGCAAAGGCAGAATATTAAATATATGTGGTCACTATTGCTATTTAGTGACCCTTTAAAAATGGATTCAAATTTAATATTATGTCACAAGTGAGATTCAAACCAATAACAATTTAAATATTATTTTTGTCTCTAATCATTATAACCTCACAATTTTATGATACATGGGGTCATTTATATTATATATGTAAACACCAATTACTCTATATATAGGAATCTCTGAATTTTTCAGAATACGTAGTCCGTCCCGATGATCATTCTGGTTTAACCCTGTTTTGAAGTTGGATGGTTTTGCTTATGTAGATACGTGGTTATTTAGGGTTGTGGTGACTAGTCAGGGACTTGTTTTTGCACAATTGATGTTTGCTTAGTACTATCCCTTTTCCATTGAAGTCATGTTTACTCTGATTGGCTTACAAGTATAAGTTCATGTATTGAGCTAATCCTGTTAAGGCATTAATGCCAGAAACTGGTCCTATCGAATAGAGTTCAACTCTAACCCAATCCAATTTTTTTAAAAAACTCGAATCTAACCCGAACCAATGTGGTTGTATTTTTTCAATCCCAATCCAACTACTTTGTAATAATTTCCTATTTAAACTTTTAGGTTATTATATAAATAAACATAGCATCTAAACATTAATAAATAACTAAACACATCATTTTCTCGTAAGCTACTAACAAAATTTTTGATTTGTTTTCAAATTAACCACTAAGCATTATTTTTAGTCATTAAATGTAACATATATACATATATTTAATATTTTATTTTCGAATTACGTGTTGACGGGATCAACCTTAACCTAGTTGAACCCAAAGTATATTTCATTGGACTAACTTGAATGGCTGAATCTGACCCAAAAAAATCTTTTTAATCAAAGTTCTCACCTTAAATCAGACTTTTTACAGATTAGTTTTAAATCAAATTTCACATTCTGTAGGTCAAGATATCTAAATTCTATGAGTTTTCAGGCTACTTCAACTTCTGGCTACATTTTTTTAAGATTAGTATTGCGCTTTATGTTTGTTTTATTGATTGTTTGTTGTTAAAGTTATGTTTTGTTATCATTTGTTTTGGAATTTGTTTTGTGGATTAGTTTTTTTTGGTATAATTGCGTTTTTGAGAGAAAGGAATCCTTCATATAATGGGCCGAACTACCTACAAATTCCAATACCAGACTTCAATTCCCCAAATGGACAAACTGAACAATTAAATGCGGGTTGGTGACAGATACTATAAAAGGATCGCATTTGGGTAATGCGGTTCTAGTATTTGTAAAACAACCGCATTTGGTAAGTGTGGTCCTTTTGCAATACTGGAACCACATTACCTAAATGTTGTCCTTTTGCAGTGCCAAAATCAACTGTCCCCATCTCCTCCCTATAAATTCCCCCACTCTACCTCCGCCATTTTTCACACAAATCTCCAACTCTCTCTCAATCTCCCTTATATTTACACCCTCATCTTCTCTTGGGCAATCTTGGTTGGAGTAGTAGAAAAATATGTTTACAAGCAAGATGACGGGAAGGTACGCAGCAGTAGCTGGAGGACCCGGGCCAGAACAGACGAATCTACTTTCCCTGTAGACGACCCACATCTCCTATGTGTTTTTGTCTAGACGTGAGGTTAGTCTTCAATTACTAAAATATTTTATTCGCTATTTACTTTAATAGTTAATTAAAATTAGTATATTTAAAGAATATTAATTAAAATTAGTATATTTAGAGAATTTATTATTGAATTTATGTGTTTCAGATTGATTCAGAAATTATGAATAGAGTACTAAAAGGGCGTTAGGGTACGAAGTTGGTTGAAAACCCCTATAGACTGATTGCCCCATTGATAAAAGCTGCTAGGTTGTGAGGTTCTGCTAGATTAATGACCAAAGCTAATAATTTCATATGCAATGCTTTGGTCGAGAGGTGTAGACCAGAGACACACAATCATGTTTCCATTTGGGGAGGTTTCCATCACGTTAGAGGATATGGCGCTACTGTTTGGTTTACTTATCAAGGGTTGGGTAGATAGGTGATACTGATGTTAATGTTCGACGTCTTTGCACTGATCTATTGGGGAAGACTCCAGAGCCCCACCACAACAAGGGTAACTATGTTCTTTTAACATGGCTCTCTAAAAACTTCAATGATGATGATCCAAAGTTCCAAAACGCCCCGCCTACTCAGATTTCTCAGCATGCTAGGGCGTACATGCTGAGGTTGATTGGTGGGACCTTAATGCTCACATACCATGGAAACACTGTTGACTGCTGTTATCTGCCTCTGCTGGCAGATTTTGATGTTGCTGGCAGTATAGTTGGGGTTCCGCTATGTTGGCCTGGATGTATCACCATTTATGCATGGCCCCATAGATTACATCTACGAGATACCTTCTATGCAGCACCAAACTACTCACTGTATGAGCGTACTCCAAGATCCCTAGATTTTATGTACGCCAGACTAGGCAGATTCGTGATGATGCAACACTATGTTATCGGTATGTTAAATTAACGTTATATTTTTTGAATGTTTATTGTTCTCATTATTTAATGCTATCTTGTTTTAAATTATTGTCTATTTGAATATTTGATAGATGGTGTAGGATGGACGCTGCTCACATTTGACGTTTGCAGGATGCTAGAGCAGTATTGGATTCTATGTCTACACCTCCTACTAATGATGATGTAAGTTGCAAGCGACCTACTTAATTGTTTAGAATAATGTCTTTTTTAATTAAAGAATTTAATTTTTGTATTACTATTGTAGTGGAGGTGGTTGTCTTATGCGGAGCTTCCATACTACCAAAATAATGAAGCTTACGCATTGGTGGTTCCTCTCATTCATTTCAATATTGTTCAGGGACACCAACCAGATCAAGTTATGCGGCAGTTTGGTAGAGACCAACCTGTTCCCGCCGCTCCTCTTGACTATGACAGACTTCACAGTCAAGATTGTTCTGGGCGTACTACCACCGACTAGGCATTTTTCCTCGGTCCGTATGCGCAACTGTGGGAAAGTAGGAATGACCGGCGCATTCCTCTTCACACATACCCTATATCACAACCGTTGGGACCTCAGTCTATGTACATGAGGTGGTACTCACAACACAGCCTCCATTGGTTTACACCAGATGCCCGAAGAAATGTTGTTCTGGTATGAATTTTTTAATGTGTATATTTATGTTTATATTAGTTATTTTATAAATTAATATGATTATATAATTATCTTTTCATCTTATTTCTTTTTTTGTTGCTTTGTAGGGACAAGCAGTACAACAGTTCTAGTATCTATCGTAGGATACTGATAGCAGTCAATATGCGACATACGTGGCTGATCAGACTAGAATATACGCGCATATGCGGTATTGGTACACAACTAGAGGAGAATATAGTCCCACCCCTTGCATTCCAGGTGTTCCAGCCAAATTGGGATGTGATCGGTAATGATGCATAACAGAGGGCAGTACACAAGAGGAGACACAGTGAGCGGTGGCCAAGACAACCAAGATACCATGCTGACCCTCCTCCTGAGTTTGCAGATCCGCACCAGCATTTTGATGCAGCAGTTGACGCTGGAGAGATGCAGTATGATGCAACAGTTGATGCTGGACAGATGGTAGTGGCTGAGCACACACCTTCGCGGGCACTACATCTGTAGCCTTATACAGGCGGGCCAGACTTTGGTTCCACATCCCAGCCGACTGCAGGATACACTCCTTACTTGTAGACTCCAGCTGCATTTTAGCCAATACCGGATACTATCGGTAGTGCGGGAGGTAATGCATTGTTCTACGATGACTTCTTTAATTCGAGTTGGAATTTTAGTCTGTGTGAGCTGTTGGGTTCTAGTGCTAGTGTGGGTGCAAGCCCTAGTCAGATTTCACAGCATATGACTCACCCTACTGCTACACCTTCTACACCCACACATACTACACCACATACCCCGTAACCATTCTACTGACCATCGAGCAGCAGATTGATATGTTAGAGTAGATACCAGCATCAGTTCGAACACCTATCCAAAACAATGAGCTGGAGAATCTACGTATGCAGCTACGTTCGGTCTGGAACCCACAAACAGATACAGGGAGTGGACTCATTGAATAGACTCTATGATGATTCTTGTATTTTAGTGTTCAGACTTTTGTTTATTTTTAAATTGAACAATGTTATTATTGTCTTTTTGATTAGTAATTGTGAGATTTTTAATACTAATTAAACTTTGGTTTGATATTTGATATTGATGATATCCGTTTTGGTTATAACTTTGCGCATACGTAGTACTACATGCCCATATTATAATGTCAAACACTCACGTCCATCCGACTTCTACAAGTGTTTCATTAATACGGTCAAAGTGGCTAACATACACAATATTTGAATTACAAAAAACGGCATCCTGGTGCTATATTACGCGTAGATTTTGAACTATCAAATAACATCCTTTTTGGCTATAACTTTGTGTATACGTAATACTACATGCTCACATTATCTTGTCAAAAAATCACTTCCATCCAACTTCTACAAGTGTTTCATAAATACTGTCAAAGTGGCTAACATACACAATATTTGAATTACAAAAAACTGCACCATGGTGCTATATTGCGTGTAGTTTTCGAACTATCAAACGACATCCGTTTTGGCTATAACTTTTTCTATACGTATTTCTACATGTCCAAATTATAATGTAAAAAAATCACTTCCATCCGATATCTACAAGTGTTTCATAAATACGGTCAAAGTGGCTAACCTACACAATATTTGAATTACAAAAAACTGCATCCTAGTGCAATATTGCGTGTAGATTTCGAACTATCAAACGACATCCGTTTTGGTTATAAATTTGCGTATACATAGTACTACATGCCCACATTATCATTTCAAATATCACTTCCATCCGACTTCTACAAGTGTTTCATAAATACGGTCAAAGTGGCTAACATACACAATATTTGAATTATAAAAAACTGAATCATGGTGCTATATTATGCGTAGTTTTTGAACTATCAAACGACATCCATTTTGGCTCTAACTTTGCGTATAATGTCAAGGGATCATGTCCATCTGACTTCTAGAAGTGTGCCTAGTGGGGAATTGTCTCCTTACAAACATAATGTTACTGCCACGAGAACTGTAATTACACAATGTATCACCCCTACAGCTAATCACACCATTAGCTCGTAATCATCCCGTTCTTTAATAAAATTGCAGCGGAGAAATCCACAAACAACGGGGGGTGATACAATTCTGTTAGCCACCCACGTGACTAACAAGGCCTACATTAAATACATCATCGGTCTAATGGACCAGAATAACCGAGTGTTACACAAATACAATAACATTCTCTTACAAACTCCAAACCGAGTCTTGCACAATCCTTAACAATTTCATACCGAGTCTATTACAAATTGTATGCCGACAACACATTTGGACTTGCCCTACCAATACATACAATACAAATGTATCTACCGGTTACCCAAGCTTAACCGCCATCCCCGTCCTATACTCGAATGGTATTCATCTTCGTCTTTCCTGAAAAAAGAATGGGTGGCCCCAAAAGGGCTCAGCACCTTTGCTGATATGATAGACGTGCAACCCGCTACTACCGAGTGTAACAACCCACTCGATAATCTCGTAATAATCACTCTCGTATAATCACTCACGTAGCGTAATTAGAGACGTCTCACAACAGAAGTTAAACTACATTAATCCTCTCTTGGGTGTCACATGCCATTACTCGCCCATGCGAGTAAAGAAGCATAACCGTAATCTAACAATGAACAACAACAACTAACCGCAGTGATGAACGAGATATTTATTACATTATCCTATACAAACCAATACCTATGACAAGTGAGCATTTAAAGAGTTCCCAGAATTTCAACGTGCTAACCGATTTAATATTAAACATACGATAAATAAAAGTCGAGGTTGTCTACCCATATTCCCGCACTCCGGCTTCACGTCCCGACCCACCACCTGAAATGTGTTGGCCCCAAAAGGGGCTCAGCAAACTATATGCTGGTATGCTAAAGTGCAATCCTAGACCCTTTAGGTCACTTAGCTCAATTAACCGTCTAAACATGAGGTTGATTACATGCTGGTTCATTTTACAGTTTATATAATAGCAGTAAATAACATGCATAAGCATACAATAATCCATCAAAGTGACAATCCATACAATACATACAATCCACGACATACCAAATACCATGTGTTATAACCATTCATACAAACGCGTAGGTACTTCCATCGAGATGTTAGTAGTTTTTCCCTTTAAATTATGTTAATCACCATTTAGTCTTACTCTCAACACCATTGGGTGTCATGTTAGGACAACCTAGAAATAACCTTACTGGACAGTAGTCCTCCCGTACAATCGAAGTGCTCATTGCCAAGGATCATTCGATCCCGGGCTTCCACTTGCCTAATAAAGGAGTCCGTGAATGGCCGAAGCCGTGTGCCAAAGTCGGCACCTTGGTCCAACAGTCTATCTAGGCCCGTCGAAATATAGAGGGAGTCGGTCCAATACGGACGTTATACTCCGGTGATCACTAATGCGTAACCAACTAGTCGAAACTAATTGGATTCCCATACCATTTACCATAACCAGTACTCTCCAATGTATGATTAATCCTTGATAAACTGCCCTAAGTAAATACTTAGGTCTTAAAGAAGTCTTTACCACTATTACCTTTGAAGTCTTATGTACTTCTCTAGACATATTCTAGGTTATAGTAATGTTCGGGTATCAAGCTCTAGAGACTGGGGATCCCGAGTCTCGTTCCTAAGTGTTTTACTTAGGTCAGTTAGGGATAAAGTTCCCGAATTTTTGTATTCCAACAACATAAACAATCATAGTAATATTGTCCGGAGACGTCGCACACAATAATAATCGTTTACCAACCTTATAAATAATCCACACAGTCATGCATAGCAAACATATCACTCTTGTCACATAGTCAATCAATACCCGAACCGAGGCTTCCCTCAGAGGTTCGGACCACACAATGAACATACCTTACACCGTTGAGCGCTCGTGAAAAATCCCCGCGCAGTCTCTAGTGCTCTCAATGCTCATGTCTACCCACTCGCCCCTCTGGTATACATGTGGTTCTAATAACAGTATATATTTATATAACTCGAACCTACTTAATAATCCTTGATTAAACCCTTATTTCCATCCCGTAGCTACTCCTAGTTGTTTTCTTGTTCAACTTGATGTTCGTGAACCTTAGGCATTTATATTCCCATTACTCGTAATATTTTTCGAGTATATATATATATTCTTGTCGCTATGAGATTAACATTTATTACATGGGAGTTACGTTTATGATTTTGTTTACTTATTGTCGGTTTACATGCATACGGAAATAGCGTAACGCGAGCATTGATGACAATTAAACCTTTCATTGTATGCACTAGTTTGCGTAGTTATTTTTATGTAAGTGCGCGTACATTTATACATATGCAAGTACGCGTATGTTATGACAGTTGTTATCCGTTGTCGTTTGCGCACTCTTTTACGTACCTGTAGTATACTGTACATTCGTATATGCTCATAACATCGTTGTCGTTATTGTCATGTTTCTACTCGTAATTGTATAATCCGGCAAGTAACTTGCTATCCTTATTATACCCTCATGCCACGTTATAAATTCACTTATTATAAATTATAGAGCTCATCTTGTAATAAAATTCCAACCATATCTTATACTTCCAAAATTCGCTAACTTTCCTCATCATTTAATGGAGTTCTTCAACTCCCATGTGGCCTCTTCGCCTCATGGTTCGACCAACGGACTTGACACTTTTAATGTTCTTGTTCCTGGTCTCCCTCGTTTCCGTATTGAAACTTCGGAGTGGAGTCTTCTCATATCTTAGAGATGGGTCGATCTCTCGTCACTCAGCTCTAAAAAGGCAATGTGAAGGGTGAGGCGTGTACTTTTCTGCCAAAGGCATAGAATACTTGTGCGCTCTCCCAAATACGTTTGATTGAGCCCACTCGCTCTGTAATGAGGTACAGACCCACATGCATAGGGCTTGGTTTGCCCTTTTTGTTCCTAAGGACATATTAAAGGTGATTTATTATTAGCAGGTTATTGCTGACCTCGTTCCAATGTGATAGTTTCATTCACGGTCTTCTCTTAATTTGGGAACGGAGGTAGTTTAGTCGGTGCGGTATCGTTAATTGCAGATGCACACGATTAGGTCTAAGTCATGACCAGACGTTCTGGATGACTAGCGCGTAATATATCTTGGATTATTATTATCTTCTCTCATTGGTTTCTAGTTAAGATGAAGTATGACATTGGCTCTCGTTGTCATTAGTGCTCTTTGCACTAGTCTCTGAAATTTTGAATGTATTAGCTTATAAATCCACGAAGGTGATTCTTATCATTCCGTGTCTCCGAGTTGTTTAGTTCCGGAGTAATACCTTAATTGTAATATTTGTTGTGTACTTCATGTTGTTATATGTTGAATATTCAGCATATTGTTCTCACACCGATACTTGTATGGTTTTCCCCGCTTTTGCTAGGGACTCCATTATTGTGTGTATATTGAGCGTTGCCTTTTTCGACATCCCATATGGGTATGTCCTTTGGCAGTTGAGGCATTTTTCCTCTGGTGTGATCTATATCCTTTCAATTTATCATATTGTTCTACAGGATTATAATTATACATTTGTGAGTTCCTGTGTGGGTTATACCATTGAACGCCATATTTATTTCACTACAAGAAAACAGCAGTATCACAGACGGAATATTCCGTATGTAAAAGCTAAATTTCCGTATGTAATGACAATCACAGACGGAAAATTCCGTAGGACAATTTCGTCTGTAATAAACGGGTCGGTAATACTATTCTGTTGTGAAAACAAATTCCGTCGGTGATATTATGAACTTTTACAGACGGAATTTTCCGTCTCAGAAAACGGTTATCACCGACGGAAAATTTCGTCTCAGATAATGGTTATCACCAACGGAAATTTCTGTCTCAGATATTATTACCTACGAAATGTTTCACCTCAGGATTACTTATCACCTACGGAAAATTCCGTCTCAGATATTATTACCTACGAAATGTTTCACCTCAGGATTACTTATCACCTACGGAAAATTCCTGTCTCAAATGATCTTATTACCTATGAAATCTTTCATCTCATAAGTTATATCACCTACGAAATGTTTTGTACCTAATAATTTCACAAACAAAACACATATAACCTGAATAATATAAACAACTATTAAATTCATAACTGAAACACATGTGACATTTTATAATATGCTACATAAAGTTGTTACATCCATAGTCACAATATTCCCAAAATATTCTTCATAACTAGCTAGCAAATGTTTCCATAAGAAAGAAACTATAAGATGTTTCTCATAAGAATTCGAATACTACAACACCCATATCCTACCAAAAGTTTACAGTCTTAAGTTTACTGATCACTATGACAATCATTTTCAGATTTGCATCATAGAAAACACATATTCTTCAGTTGAGAGCTTCATGTCCCTCCAGCTACTTCCAATTCTGTAAAAGAAAACACATCTAGTTTAACAGAAGATAAAACTACACTATACAAGAAGCTACTTAAAAAAGATAGCAAATATTCAGACCATAACCTAGTCATAACTGATAGCTTATTATAGGTCTGGTATCCAGATTTTAAACACTCAAAATATGCATTATATAACAACTAAAAATAGAAGCAAAATGCAGCTTAAATACTGTTGTGTAGTAACCCAACCCAGAGAATATTCCTCACTCTAGTGCAGATTTCATTAAATATTCACACCTCACTCTACTGCAGCTTAAGGGGTCACAAAACTAAGCACAAGTGCTGGTCAAAATCAACCATGGCAACAACAACATACAGAAGCAAAAATGCTAAATTACAGCAGCATAACACTTACAAAGCAATGAGACAGTAGCAGCAAGCAGGTGATGTGTCAGCTTAATTCAAAACAGATACACAAGGCCTAATTAAGCCCCACGGAAGCAGGTTCAACCAACATTGAGAGAATGTATCCCTACAAACCAACATTGTACAAGGATGCTAGTTTCCTTAAAAGACTATATTAAAATTCATAAAACCAAAAATGACTGAGTTCCACATTTCCGAAACCACCATATGAATATGCATTGATTTCATATTAAGTTATTATTTCCCAGTAGCACAGAAGACTGTTGACAAGATAATCAGAAGATAAGAGGCTTTCTGCATGATTTAAGTTGAGATATAGAGGCAAACGTTAATGGAAAGTTCAAAGTAACAAGATGGTCATTATATATTAACAAAATGTATGTTTCATTTAAGTATGGATTTTCTTCGAGAGAAATTGTCTTCATTGTTTGGTCATGAGACAATTTGTAATAGTAGACTCGATCAATGTGTATGAGTTGTACAGAAAAAGTAAGCCCATTCCTAGTACTTTTAGAGCTCTATCATTCGTATTAACTAGAGTCTTGCCAAGGTCAAGAATGTGCTTTATGATTGTATCTACATTCATAAACCCAAAACTGAATGAGTTCCAGATTTTAATAATTTCCCAGTAGCACAAAAGCCTGTCCATAAGACAAGAGGTTCTCTGTATGACTTACTGGAAGATATATAAAGGCAATTATTATTGGAAAATCACATGACCACTCAAAGTAAACGTTACCTAAAAAACAACCCGCCTACAGAGATCTCTGTTAGGTTTCCAGAATCAGCTCCACTGCATACACTGGCCTGAAATTTGCAAGATCAAAAACATTATTACCCAGAGCACAAGAAAACAATCTATGAGGTCAAAATGAAGAAAAAATGATACAGAGTTTAATAGAACAAATTCATTATTAACACAAGATGAGCACTTACCCTGGAGAGGAATAGTGATTGCATCAGAAGTTCCAGCCGAAACTCTATCAGCAACTAGAAACAGTCAGAAAAATCATGAGACGTTCTTAAAAGTGCGTCATGTTAGCCATAATTTCCAAAAAAGTAGAAAGATTGCACCATGTTCATTCATGCATTTGAGAAGCACAGTATCAAAAATTCAGAGGCATAGACTCTTCTAGCGAGGTTCTAACCCATGTCTTTAATGTAGAAAAATAGGTGCTCCATGGCAATAGATATCAGAGAACAGCCAGCAGCTTATGTGGATCGCTATGAGATGACAAAACATGAGACAAAATTAATAAAACAATTAGGTAAATTGCGCCATCTTCTTTTCAAAATAGATTTGCAAAACCAAGCTACAACCTGCTGTGAATTCGGATCCACATCTTCTCTATTGAGACACGCATATATCCCAGTTAGAAATCGCAAAAGAGCCCGCAATCCTGCCCATCAATCCTCTGTAAGATGCTCGAATATACTTCTAAAGTTAATCATTCAAGAAGCAAAAGCACATTGACATAAGAGCAGTGCCATAACCTGGTTCACTTAATGCAGGGCAAACAACTTCATTGATATGCAGCCTGACCTCAAGTCCAAGAGGATCATTTAGTGTAGTTCTCTGAAGTGTTATCTGATAACGCATGCAAGCAAAGTATTTACATACAGCAACGTTTTTTAGAGATACATAGTTTATGTTTCACAACTACCTAAAAACAAAATCATAATTAAACATCACGATACGAGTGCCAGGAATTACATGAGCCTCTCCTGAAACATGTCAGGATGAGGTAGTAGATCATCGCTATTGTTTGCTTCATACTTTGAAGTGGATGCACGTGTATCCAGAAACATGTTAGGATGAGGTAGTAGATCAACAGACAACGATTCCCATTCAAGTTTCTGCAGACTTTTAATACACGACTAAATTTAGAAACGGGAAAAGAAAATGATAACTATGTCCCATGTATAAAGGCAATCAATCTAGAATGAACTCAAGATTATTACTGTAAAAGCTAGGACAAAAAGCTTAGGTTGAAGAATGCACGTAATGAGCCACAATTTTGTATGAAATATTGAATACATACCATGATTGAAGCACTGAGGGGGAAATGATGTAAGAAAGGTAAAATGACACTGCAGACAATTACCTCTTTTTACTCAGCACCCACAGTACACACTGAACCAGATTGTTTCAAAGACAGAAAAAGCATAATTCAATTCAAACGCAAAACTGCTCTGAGAAGGAACATCTTCAAACAAATTAAAAACTGCTCTGAGCAAGGAACATCTTCAAACAAATTAAGCTTTAGTATGATATCAGTTTCTCAGCCCTAAACAGATTTTGTCAAAACAAAACATAACCAATTGTTTGCATATTAACAAAGGTAATAGTTGAGGTAAACAACAATACTCATATATCATAGTCTTAAAAATAACTAAGTTAATGCATCATGAGAGACTAAAAAACATTTGAAGCAGATGATAGCAGCAGTTAGAACGGAAGAATAAAAAGGCACAAAGAATTTGCCAAAAAAACTTATTATAATGAGTGTTGTGACATATCTAAGCGGCACTTACCAGTTAATTAATCAACTGGTAGCGTATAATGAATGTTGCGACATATCTAAGTGGAAAATTAAGATCTCGACTAAAATAGTAGTCACAAAAATAGAGCTAGATTGAACTAATCTAATCTTTTTCTAACTGCTGCGTCTCTATTAATAGACGACTACAAGAATTATACGCTAAGTGGTCATTTAAAATTTACTGTTGACTAGCTTTCCTGCCTCCCCCTTTTTTGTCTTTCAAATTACCCCATTAATAAAATTATAGTAATTCATTTGATAACAATCATCACAATTAGCGTGTTCTTAGATGCATTAATGTAGGCTAATAGTTATATAGTAATCCAGAAGGTCTCTAATTCTCAACATATACCAGATCGAACTGTATAGGCGCGACACCATTACCACTGAACTATGACCATATATCAGATTATAACCAATTTGGCTATACGGCTACATTCTATCTTGTTGTAGCTAGCTAGAAGGCAGCAACAGGTACATAGCTGCAGCTAAGATTAATGTAATACTCCCATATATAGTACTAGCTAAATATTCAGAGATGATGAATTAGAATTTGTGTGTTTGTCCCCTTTGACTCCTCCTATATATTGAAAGAATCAAAAGTGAAGATGATGATCAAAAAAAATTACCCACAAGAGTAACATGAGTAGATATCATTGTTCCATGAGTATCTGTAGCAATTGCTGGGGTCTTTTTCCATACACCTAGCTTGATTAAATAGCAAATAATAAAGCAAAACAAGAATATAAATAAATAAGATTGAACTAAAACAAGATGAATGATTTACATCAAACCAAGATAAATAGCAATCTGATCAGGAAAAAAGAAAGACAAGAACATTTGCAAACAAAATCAAGAAGGAATTAGTGAAGTTACAACACAAACAATAATCGAGGAATCTACATCAGGTTGCTTACAACACATAGTAATCGATTATTGGTGAAGTTTAAAAGACGAGGGTGTTTGCCAACAAAGCCAAGAATCAAACCCTTGAGAAGTAAGTGCAAAACCTGGATTGTCATTCCATTTATAAACCTTTTTCCAGCTCCGTTTATTGAGTTAAATGACTAACCGAAGTTGCAGCGAACTCAAACAACAATCGAGGAATGTATATCAGGTTATTTACCCCACCTTGTTAAACAAAGGAAACTACTGGAATATGGTCTGATTAATAGTCGGTTAAACACGCAGCATTGGCGAAGCACAAGCAGTTTTTCTTTCTCCCCATTTTCTTTCTTGCTCTTTTTCTTTTTACTCATCTTCACCAACAAATTAACACTCATTCGCGCAACAAGGGACGAAGAAACTGTGTATAAATGCACAAAAACGGAAGTAAACACATGCCCAAAGCGAAACAGAGCCCAGGTACACGTTACACTAGCATACAAGTGGATATCAGCACAGAGATAGTGAAAACAAAATGATTTACAGCTACTTGGAGGGAGATATAGATACCAGGAATAGAGGCACATACTCCTTGCAAAACAATGCACGAGGAATTGAAACAAAGAAAACAATAAACAAGCGGAAGTTAGTTCACATGGTTTTAAGCTCCCTCAAGCAAACGACATGAAGAAACGGTAGACACATTTATAGACATAATAAGGCAATATTTATGATTAAACGCATCAAATCTGAACATTGCAACAACCGCGATAGCAGTGGAGCAGCAGATGTGATCAAGTTATAGCATCCACACAAGCTTAAAAAGTAACTAAAGGAGAGGATCAATACCGAGAGAAGAACAGGGAGACCTCCTGCACATGAACAAAACAAAGAAGAAAAAAAATGGTAACCACAATCAATCGTTAGGAGAGTGTTAGGAAAGATGAATTCAATATAGAGCAAAAGCTCACCCGCAAGGTTGACCATTTCACCATGTACCGATTCAGAACCATGTAAACACCCCAAAACCCTCTCAAATTTCAGTAAGCCCGACTGAACAGACAGTTGATATCTATCACGACCGAGGTCGATAATACAAAATCCCTGCGCTCCCATATTAGGTTATTAGAAACTAATCTGTAACAGGGCAATACGAGATCAAACATAAGGGAAATCGAACACATCTTTTAACCGACTGCAAGGAGCAAACCTTTTCGGCGGTGCAGTTTTACAGAGAAATGAGACTAAACAAAATTGTAAGCAGAGAAGAAGAACATAGGAATGGGGGTGAGGTATTCAGCACTAGCAACGGACACGTTTCTGATGAAGTTGAAGATTCGACCCTGACCCTTTTAGGTTCACCAGGTGAGATAGACACCAAAAGCAGTAGAAAAAATTGAAAGCGAGGAGGAAACCCAAAACCTGCTTCTGTGACTTGGAGAGAGTGAAGGAGGCACCGAGTGAGAGCGTTCTTAGAGTTTCAGTTGAAATCAGAAGGAGGAGATTGCGGGTGTCATCCGGTAAGGAAGAGTCGATTGGCTTTCATGTGTTTGGACTGGAGTTTCGACCGAAGAAGAAGGGTTGAGTAAGAACGAAGAAGATGGGAAGGGTCTGAGAGGAAGCGATGGAAGATGGTTCTCGAGAGGAATTAGAGAGCGTGTATGGGGAAGCACGAATTAGGTCTCTATGTTTACTAGTGAACTTTTTCCCACCAAAATTTTAGAACACCCGCGGGTAGAATTGTGCAATAGTTTTACATACGGAAATATTTCCGTCAGTAATGTGTTAAGATTCCGTTGGTAATAGTTCATATTACTATAATACCTCTTCCGTAGGAAATTTTGTAAAATTCCGTAGGTAAAGATGTTTTTTACATACGGATTAATTCCGTAGGAAATTTTCCGTCTGTGATACTACTGTTTTTTTGTAGTGTTTTAAGGTGAATCCTTGAACGGACTAGGTTGTTATATAGCCTATCTCTCATTTGCTTCTCGTTACTTGGGTTCTAG
Organism: Limonium bicolor; assembly: GCA_023374045.1. NCBI lineage: Eukaryota > Viridiplantae > Streptophyta > Magnoliopsida > Caryophyllales > Plumbaginaceae > Limonium > Limonium bicolor. The sequence goes on along the minus strand of CM041776.1, from coordinate 368,267,811 downwards.
CGAGTTCCACTCGTCTGGTCTTTGCCAATGTGTTTATTCTAAAAGTTGTTTATAATGGTTTCTTCTGTGCGTACCATGTTTTAGTCGATTCGACGGTTAAGTTATTATAGCATTTGCTTAATAACTTAGGGCATATGTTAGTGTGCTAGCTTTGCCTTTATTGAATATTGAATATTGATGCTTTATGTTCAGCCCCTTTGTGGGTGCAGACGTATCGTTGCCCTTAATTCGGGCATACAAAATTGTTACCTCATTCGGTATTTTATGTGTTCTTTGTTGGAGAGTAATTCTCTTTATACCCCTCTTATGGGTGGCAATCCTTATTATTGGGTAGGTTCTTTTGAATGTAAAGTATTGTGTTAGTGTAAAACAGTTATTGGACCTTATGAGAGTTTTGGTTGCTTTTGTTCACCCATTTAATGAGTTTTCATAGTTGTCATTAGGTTGCCTATTAACTCTCTCCTCTTTCGAGAGGTTTCCTCTAATGTTATTGTGTTTAACCATTTCTTTGTGGAGTTACGACTTAGTCGCGTTCTATTCAAGGTTTTTGGTTCCTTTAATCTCGTTGGTTCAATGGGAACTCTTCTCGTTAATTTACCTTAGGTAGCTATTTGTATGGATCTGGATTTGCATAGTTGACCTTGGTATGGAGTTGACTACTTCTCGCATTTCTTACATTACCTGTGTACATGTATGGGGTACCTTACTGATACATTGCTACTTACATGACTAACTTATAAATAAGTTCGTCAAGCCCACAAGCTCCTATGGAGTGCGGTCGTCCTATATCTTGTTTTGCGTACTCGTAGTGTCTGTCACGCGTTCGTGAAGTATTCTGTTGTCAATCTCCCTTTTAATTTTTTTATCGGGGGTATCCCGAGGAAATTTCTTTTCAGTTCCCTAGGTTCCCAACCCAATGGTATAATTATGTACCTTTCATTCAACAGGTGTTTGCGATATCTCGCCCTCACGGTAAAGTTTGCTTCTGAGTGGTACGATGTGATCTTTTTCCTCTATCATAGGCTTTGTTATTGACATGAGTTCACTGTTGTTTTAAGGAATTTACGACTCCTAGTATTGATAAGTTATTGTTGTTTTATTGTTTAGTTGGTCCTTTGTTAGAGCTACTTATGTGTTAATTCTAATTACTGTCAGCTGGTTATCATGCGCGTGGTTTGGCGCTTGTTCGTTGTTCACTAGTTAGTGGATTATGCACGTTATTCTCAGTGTGTATTATAGTTCTTCGAACTTGACTCTATCCTTTGGTTTACATCATTAGGTGTAATTCTTGAGCTTCTTGGCGAAGATTTTTGTTTTCTTCTTTTTATGAAAGTCTCTATTGTGGTCTGGTTTAACCCTTTTCCCAACAATTGTCTAGTCATTTTTAAATGTCACTGTTCAACTGGTATGTATTGGAAGGTAGTCAGAGGTGGTATTTTCGCCCTCCTAGACTTGTGTTCTTCTCTTGTACATTGAGTACTTCCACCTTAAGCTTGTGTTTTATAACATTTAGACTTGTTATCTTATATCGTCGTTTAGGTTGTTGGCCATTGTTTAACTCGTATAGTTCTTTTCCCGATAGTCGTTATGTTATTAGCCGACATGTCTTAAACACGCATTCCCTCTTTGTTACCTATTGTTTGGCGGGGCGCAAATGGAGGTAGTCATTCCCTTTTTATTTGGAACCCTCATTCAATGACCGATGTGATCAAATGAATTAACAGTGTATAATTGTAACCTGACATCTGTTCATCTCTTGTTTGTTATGGCATTCCCTGATATGGATAATGCCTTAGGTGGTAATTATTTAAGTGTTCAAATCCAATTCGCATTTAAGGTTGGATGGCTGTTTTTCATTAATTGTGTTGTAATGTGACATTTTCAATGTTGGTCCTACTAAGGACTAGTATGTTCATTCCTCCTTCCAATATTTGTTATGTATTGGCGTATGCCATTATGGGCATAGCATTGCCCTAATTGTCACGTGGTTATGTTCCACCATCATTCTTTATAAAAATATATTCGGGAGTGAACTACGATTCATGAGCATTCGTATTGACACCTTATTCGTTAGATTGCATGTATTTTAGCTGTCTGCAACTATTATACTTCGGTTCCTTATTTATTCCTGCTGTAATTAGTTGTGACCACTTGTAGAGAGCTTTAGGAATCATCCGACCCTGATGTGATCACTATCAGTGTTGAACTATCCTTCCACCCCAATTTGTGTTCAGCTTCCCTTGTTCTGTACCGGATCAAGTTCCACCTCCCACGTCAATTTCAAACCATTAAATGATTTACCAAGTATGTTATGGTGTTTGGCTCATAGGCCGATATTATTGATTAATTATTGTTTAATGGTTGTAGTTTGTTATGGGCTAGAGTATGCCCTTTAGTTGTCATGTCCGGACTCGTCGGGTTCTTCCATGGTTGCAGTTTCCGTATCCTAAGGGTTTGTGATACTGTGGTGCCAAGTTATAGTTATAGGACTTGTACTATAATTGAATGAATATTTAGTGATTACCGGTAGTCATAACCCATAAGGTCTTGTAAAATCTAATCCTGCTGCCATTATCCATGTAGTTACAGTCGCAATCATAGTTGCAGTTATAGTTATAATTGTAGTTTTAGTTGTAGCAGTGGTTGCATTTATGAGATTCATACTGAGGCTGTAGAAATGTTTGGTGATTACCGGTGGATATGGCGTTGAGCCTGTAGCCTACACGGTCTGTAGTATTCAGTTGTATTTGTCGTTATAGTCATAGTTGTGATTGTCATTGTAATTATAGCCATAATTGTAACCATCATTGTAGCACTTGTTGTAGCAAGTGCGCGAGGTAGGTGGAATTGTGAGTATAGCATTGGTTATAGTGCTTGCTGTAGAAAGCGCGCCATGCAAGTTGAGCCATCGGTTTCCGAAATTGTTTGTTTCACTGACGCTTTGGTCGTTAAATTGTGGTTTAGATGATTTGTCTTGGAAGGGTAGTATTGGAGTTATTGGGTTCGTTAATGTATGTTAAGTTTTTCTATGGTAATTCTGTTTCTAGGTTTTCTGAGTTAGGCTCTTTCTGAGTTTTGTTTTAAGCTCCCTCATGGTAGGAGGAGGTTTCTGACACATGCTCATGTAGTCAATTCATTAAGTTAAGGATGTGCGGGTACCTAGATCGCGCTGCGTACTAGTACTAGCGCCTTAGGTTCCCACAAAATTCGGGTATTCTGCCCCTGGTGACTCATTTCCGCTTCCAGTAGCTCGCTATCGGCTAGGGTCTGCCCGTGGCTACCTAGTGTGCTTCGGGTTCAGCAGATGGAGTACTCTAGTTGTCCTTGGTACGACATTCCTTTCCTTGAGCGTTGTGTTATAGTAATTTTTGGAGTTTAGCTCATAAGCTCATATGGTTATCATGATTGCAGGTCAAGTTTTACTAAGTCTTCTAGTTTGTATCCGGCTGGAGGTATTCCCATTCTGGGTGAGACTTCCATGCAGTCCTTGGTTCCGTATGTTATGCATTCTGGTAGTCGTCTAAAACTCGTTCTTCTATCTTTTGAACTTCAGGTGCACCCGTGCGTGCTTTCCTTGGGTTAACTAGGCAGGGTTCGGTGTCTAATTGTAAGCCGACCTGATTGTCCTATGGATTTCCTATTCCTCTTCAAAGTGGGGTTTAATGTATATTATTGACTGCGTATGAGTACGCTTCTAGAAAGTAGCTGTCGGGACCCCCGGTCCTTAATGACTCATCGTATCTCAAGTTCTTCTATTTGTCTTGATGTCATAGTGATTATAGCGACCGCATAGGTCTTCTGAATAGGAGGGATCCTTTTGTCTCCTTGGCACCATCCGTTACATTGTTTCTATGAGTGATAATCGAGATGTGGGCAGCGGCGGGTAGGGTACCACTGCTGTTTCACGGGTTTTTCCATCAAGCTAGTGCGGCGACTGTCGTCTCAACGCTATTCGGGGTTACAGGACCTCCATCACCCCCAACATGCCTCCTCTCGACACCCGTAATACACTGTGTCATATCATTACTTGGTAGTTTACCGTATCGAAATCAATAACAAAGATATGCCATTAAGGCTAATATTGTTACGCATTTAGCGTTGTTGAGACACTGGTTCGTTTAAGACCAGACGTCTCATACCTCACAAATGTTTCCCGTATTTCCCAAGTCCTATGCTCACCATCTTAACCCTAATATCTCGTCATCAAAGCGATACTCCGCTCTGATACCACTTTTGTAACACCCCACTCGCTAATCTCGTAATAATCACTCTCGTATAATCACTCACGTAGCGTAATTAGAGACGTCTCACAATGGAAGTTAAACTACATTAATATTCACTTGGGTGTCACATGCCATTACTCGCCCATGCGAGTAAAGAAGCATAACCGTAATCTAACAATGAACAACAACTAACCGCAGTGATGAACGAGATATTTATTACATTATCCTATATACAAACCAATACCTATGACAAGTGAGCATTTAAAGAGTTCCCAGAATTTCAACGTGCTAACCGATTTAATATTAAACATACGATAAATAAAAGTCGAGGTTGTCTACCCATATTCCCGCACTCTGGCTTCACGTCCCGATCCACAACCTGAAATGTGTTGGCCCCAAAAGGGCCTCAGCAAACTATATGCTGGTATGCTAAAGTGTAATCCTAGACCCTTTCGGTCACTTAGGTCAATTAACCGTCTGAACATGAGGTTTATTACATGCTGGTTCATTTTACAGTTTATATAACAGCAGTAAATAACATCCATAAGCATACAGTAATCGATCAAAGTGACAATCCATACATTACATACAATCCACGACCTACCAAATACCATGTGTTATAACCATTCATACAAACGCGTAGGTACTTCCATCGAGATGTTAGTAGTTTTCCCCTTTAAATTATGTTAATCACCATTTAGTCTTACTCTCAACACCATTGGGCTTCATGTTACGACAACCCAGAAATAACCTTACTGGACAGTAGTCCTCCCGTACACACGAAGTGCTCATTGCCAAGGATCATTCGATCTCGGGCTTCCACTTGCCTAATAAAGGCGTCCGTGAATGGCCGAAGCCGTGTGCCAAAGTCGGCACCCTGGTCCAACAGTCTATCTAGGCCCGTCAGAATATAGAGAGAGTCGGTCCGATACGGACGTTATACTCCGGTGATCACCATTGTGCAACCAACTAGTCGAAACTAATTGGATTCCCATACCATTTACCATAACCGACACTCTCCAATGTATGATTAATCCTTGATAAACTGCCCTAAATAAATACTTAGGTCTTAAAGAAGTCTTTACCACTATTACCTTTGAAGTCTTATGTACTTCTCTAGACATAGTCTAGGTTATAGTCATGTTCGGGTATCAAGCTCTAGAGACTGGGGATCCCGAGTCTCATTCCTAAGTGTTTTACTTAGGTCAGTTAGGGATAAAGTTCCCGAATTTTTGTATTCCAACAGCATAAACAATCATAGTAATATTGTCCGAAGATGTCTCGCACAATAATAATCGTTTACCAACCTTATAAATAATCCACACAGTCATGCATAGCAAACATATCACTCTTGTCACATAGTCAATCAATTCCCAAACCGAGGCTTCCCTCAGAGGTTCGGACCACACAATGAACATACCTTACACTATTGAGCGCTCGTGAAAAATCCCCGCGCAGTCTCTAGTGCTCTCAATGCTCGTGTCTACCCACTCGCCCCTCTGGTATACATGTGGTTCTAATATCAGTATATATTTATATAACTCGAACCTACTTAATAATCCTTGATTAAACCCTTATTTCCATCCCGTAGCTACTCCTAATTGTTTTCTTGTTCAACTTGATGTTCGTGAACCTTAGGCATTTATATTCCCATTACTTGTTATATTTTACGAGTATATATATATATATATATATATATTCTTGTCGCTATGAGATTAACATTTATTACATGGGAGTTACGTTTATGGTTTTGTTTACTTATTGTCGGTTTACATGCATACAGAAATAGCGTAACGCGAGCATTGATGACAATTAAACCTTTCATTGTATGCACTAGTTTGCGTAGTTATTTTTATGTAAGTGCGCGTACATTTATACATATGCAAGTACGCGTATGTTATGACAGTTGTTATGCGTTGTCGTTTGCGCACTCTTTTACGTACCTGTAGTATACTGTACATTCGTATATGCTCATAACATCGTTGTCGTTATTGTCGTGTTTCTACTCGTAATTGTATAATCCGGCAAGTAACTTGTTATCCTTATTACACCCTCATGCCACGTTATAAATTCACTTATTATAAATTATAGAGCTCATCTTGTAATAAAATTCCAACCATATCTTATACTTCCAAAATTCGCTAACTTTCCTCATCATTTAATGTAAATGTATATAATGCATATTTGCTCTTTAATGACCTCTTTATAACAAATCCTTTCATACTCTAATATAATATCCCATTATACACCCAAACAGCCCTTTTTATTTTCAGTAATTCTCATGTCATCCCATATGTTTTGTTTATCTACAAAACTACCCCATAATCCATACTTGTTATATTCTTAACCATAGTAATTTATAATCTAAGATATTCCAACCTTATAATATACATGTATATGTATATATTTTACGAACAACACCCCTACTTTCTCATATTTATTTATTCACCCCTACCTTTCTTTTAACTACACTATAACCCCCTTTATTTCATAAACTTCCACTTAACTATCTAAAACCTTATATTATACACCTTAATTATTATCAACCTCATTTTAAACCCAAATCGTTACCAGAATTACAAGCTGACACCTAAGGTCTTTAAATTCTGTTTTCTTTATACCCAATGTTTCGGTAATTAAGTTCCACACCCATTAGTTTTATAATTATTACACCTTAATACCTAAACTATATTTTATAATCCTTAATTAATTTAAATCATCAACTAAATCCCTAAACTTTTCCAGAATTACATACCAACCCTTAAATACCAGAATTTCCATTTCATGCCCCAAAATTTTCAGTAATTACATTACCTACCCATAAACTATATAATTGTTACAATTAATACGTATACCCTATATTATAACCCTTAATTAATTTATTCATCAAACTAACCCCAAAAATTCTCCAAAATTCACAACAAACCCCTAGGGTTCTAATATTCACATTTTAAGCATTATAATTTCCGTAACTACCCAAACATCCCTAATCTTTTTATAATTATTGTTTTTGACTTCATATTTCTTTAGATGCCTTGAGGTAATTATTCTTATCATTTTAACTTGGTCAACCCTCACATGTGGTCAAGGTTGACCACTTAAATTATTCTTTGACCCGTTTGTTGTCATTTACGGAAATACCCTGAAGTTTCCTAGTTTTTTTTACAATTAACTCAAAATTTCATAAAATTCATATGTTTCACTTATAATGATCCTTAAAATCATTCCTTTCGCCATCTATTACCATTTGTACCCTATATTTCTTTTTATTACACCTTGACCGCACACATGGTATATTTATTCATTTAGAATATTTTTACAATGTTTTAAAATTCATTTAAGCCATATTTGAAGCTTATAATTATACCACTATTTTTCTAATGCATTCCTAAGTAGTTATATCTGCTAGGATCATGAATTTGCACTAGAATTTCATACAACCTTTTTAAATGAACATAAACAAATTTATTAATAACTATCTAAAGCTCAAAATTTACAAAATAACATAGCCTAATTCCATGGCCCTAAAAATAGCCTAATAATAATTTTTAAGTGACACTAAAATGTCCTCAAATTTTTGTATAGTTACGGTTTTGCAGCAGCTTATATACCTAACTTATTTAAATTATTTTCCTCTATTATTTACACATAATATTGATTTTAATAAGCCATTAGTACTTAGTTTCACAAATCAAATTTTCAGCCCTTAATCTTCTCCACATATTTAGGACTTAGCATCTCCAAAACTCACATGTATTCTCGGTTTGCATACGGAATTTTCCTTAGTTTTCTTAAGTCATTTTCCTCACATTTTTACACATATTTGACTTTAATACATCATACACACCTAATTTACTTATTTTTCTCCTAACTCATATACTTAACTTACTACACATTAATAACCTCAAATAATATACATACGTACCCAATACATTTGGCCTCCATCAAATTCTCAAATTAGCAACTTTTAAGGTATTAAGGATGAGTATTAGTACTCTTACCTTTGTATAACCACCAAGAAGATCCCATCAATTTCTCACCAGCCACAACTCCCTTCCTCGGCTGTAGCATATATACATCTCACGTTACATTTTTTTTTTTTGTTCATGAAAATCCCTTAAATTACCCACCTAATGCTTAGAGTTAGGTGAGTGATTTACCTTCTAAAATTTGATATATCTTTTCAGCATGATCTTCCCACTCTTCGGCAGCCTATGGGTGTGTACATACCCATTTTTTTTGTGGTTATTTCAACAATAAAAAGAGCTAGTTAGTACGTAATATGTCAAGGAGTTTCAAGGTAGGTTTTGGCATGATTTTTAATGTGGAGAGAAAGAGTGATCACCTTGCTGTTTTGCAGAAGTTTAAGTGTGTTCTCAGTTCACTACAAACCAGGAAAAAAAAGTCTCAGTATTCTGCGTGAAACATGGAGGAGAAGAAGGCTTAAAATAGCCATGGTACATTTCAGATTTCTACCTTGTTCTTCCAGCCCTTTCATGGTGTGTTTCTAGTGTACTTTTGGCTTGAGGGAGGAGCTGAGAACAAGCTCTAAACATGGGAAAACAGAGATGAAAGAGGGAGTTAAAAACCACCACATTTTCGGACTCAAGCTGCAGGGGGAAGAGAGTGACCTTACCTTGTCTTGGAGCAGTTTTTACTTGCTGTTTACTCCACTGGTTCAACAAGAATGGAGGGAGTTACAGTGGGAAGGGTGAGCTGCTTTGTAGTAGTAGTCATGGAGGAAAGTCTAGAAAGAGAAAAAAAAAAAAACAAACCGTGAGGAAAGGAGAGAAGAAAAGAGCTAGCTGTCCTCACCAGTTTTTTTTTGCTGATTTATCCTTGCTGTTAGCCTCTGTTGCTACCGATAGTGAGCAAGGAACTTGCTGGTGATTACTGCCTTATGATGAAGAACAGAAGTAGTAGTACTCCAGCAAAGATGGAGTAGGAATCAGATGAGAAAGCAGAAGCTAGAATGGTAAAAAAGAAAGGAAGCTGTTTTTTTTTTTCATTACCGGTTCTTGCTGTTGAGTTGCTATTTCTCCTCTGTTGTTACTGATAGTGAAGCAGGGAATTTCCTGATGGTTTCACTGCCTTATGGGGAGGGAAGTGAGCTATAGCCAGTACATGGATGGAGGTGGAAGTCCTGGAAAGTAAGGCTAGAACCGAGAAGAACAAGGAAAGATAGGAGCTGGACATTACCGTTTCTGCAATGTTGTTGGTCTGCTGTTTGTGAACCGGGAATGGAGCTTACGCTGTAGTTCTGTTGCTATTTCTTGCAGAGAAATGATGGGTTGTATTGTAGTGGTAGCAATGAAGGAGAAACCAGGTGAGCTAGGCTTGGAACGTGAAGAAAAGGGAAAGGAGGAGGAGCTTACTCCCTGTTTCCTTCCTGTCGCTTCAGCAGGCAGATTGAAAAGGAAATGCTACTGTCATGTGCAACTAGAAGAGAGCAAGGGACTAAACTGACCCACTGACACATAATACTGTAGCAAATTAGGTTCGCTCTCCTCGTGAGGCGATTTTAGAGGCGAATATGTTCTCTTCTTCGATTTCTCGTCTGGTTTCCAGCGAGTTTGCTCGCGATCTTCCTTCCCGGCTCAGGGAGACTGGTGGTCGTTGGCTATCTTTCCTATTTGGGTGTATTCTGCTCCGGCTTCAAGTCCCCGTTGGTTTCCTCGTGTTTCTCGGCTCTGTCTTTTAGGGTGCGGGCTATTGTTAGGGTTGCGTTCTCTCTGGTTTGGTGATTCTCTGGTGTTTGGTTGCATTCGAATTTTGGGCGATTCTCTTGCTGGCTGCGTTCGAGTTCCGACTGAATCTAGGTGTAGTTCCATACTTCATTCAGATTTGGTGGCCGGGTCTGGATGTGATTTCCTTTTCCTCTTGGCGACCTTCCTCGTTCTTGATTTTGATCTCGTCTGGTTGTTGACGACGGTGGTTTATTTTCGTCGGGTCTTCTCGGGTCTGGGTTATTCTCTTATCTCTCTCCTGGGCTTCTGTCTTCGGTACTGGTAGAGGCGGTCTTCATCTCTGGTGTCTTGCTTTTGTGTGGGGCGGGCGATGTTTGTCCAGTCGTTGGGGTGTGGAGGAGCTTACACAGTATTTGATTCGCTTCTGGGTTTAGGCCTGGTGGGCGGCGAGGGGGATTTTGGGCGGCCTGGTGATTCGCTTCTGGTTGACGGTCTTTCTGTCTAGTGGAGTCTCGTTGGGCTTCTGCTCCTCCGGTCTCTTTGGTAACTCTGGTGTCGAATTGGCGACTGGTCACAGTCTGGTTCGATAGGGTCCCTATGGGTTCGTCCTTGTCCGGCTATGGTTTTAACGTGAGTGGAGCAGAGACCGGGATCTCTGATTGTGTTAAACGCTTCAGTAGTCTGATTGGTCCTTGCGTCAATTGGATTGTATTATTGTGTGTCTGGGCGAGAATTGCTGGATATTTGTTCAGATTGTTGGGTCCCCGGGCTTTGGTTTAGCCTGGATTTTTCTCCAGTCGTGCAGGGGGTTTCTGTTGAGGTGGATAGGTTGCTCGTGGAGGTTTGGTCAGTAATCTGTTTTAGGGGTCTTCCTTGTGTTTTTCCAGATGAGTTGTTTTATCTCTAAATTGCAGAGGATTAGGAAAATCCAAGGCTGTATATTGGGTTAAGAGTTTTGATTCTAAACTCAACCCTGACATTATATTTCTCAGTGAGACTCACAAGTCTGAATTAGACATGGATGTCTTCTTTGGGACTCTCCCTCATATAACGGGCTAGCGGTGTCAAGCAGAGAAGGAGTGGAGGCCTCTGCCTTATGTGGAAAAGCCATCTAGGTTGCTCGATGATCTCTCAATCTAGGCATCACATGTCCGCTAGTATGTCTTTGCCGGGGGATCTTCATTTTGTTTTTTACTGGGTTTTACGGTGGTCTAATTGGTCCCTTAAGCATTTATCCTGGAAACTGCTCCGGATTCTTGGTAAGCAAGTTAGTTTGCCCTGGGTGATTGCCGGGGATTTCAATCAGATTATGCATGCCTCAGAGAAGATCGGGGGCAGAATCAGGCAAGAGGTTTACATGGCCCCGTTCAGAGAGGCCATTATTGAGTGTGACCTCCACGATATCGGTTTCTTTGGAGAGGGCACTACGTTTACCAATTGTCAGGATGGGGATTCACATTCCCATAGTAGATTGGATAGAGTTTTCTGCTCCTCGGCTGGGCTTCAGACCTTCCCAAATATCTCTGTAGAACATCTACCCCGGGAAGCTTCTGATCACTGTCCTCTTTTTATCATCAGGTTCTTTGGTACTCATAGAGACCGGCTAAAATTTTCAGATTTGAAAACGGTTGGTGTTTGGATCCCAAGTGTGCTGAGATAGTTACAGATGTCTGGAGTAACAATTATCCTATCATTACTACTTCTCTGGAGTTATGTGCTCGGAAACTAAGTGAATGGAAGGGGTGGTCGATCTCCAAGATTAAATGGAAGATCATAAATAAGAAGAAGGAGCTAGGTAAGATCTCTATTAGTGATAGCTCTTTGGGAGCTATCAATAATAGGAAGAGACTCCTTTTGGAAATTGAGTTGCTTTCTTTCCGGGAGAAATATGGTGGAAGCAACGATCCAGAGATAAGTGGATTAGGAGGGAGATAAAAATACGGGTTACTTCCATGCTAGGGCTTCCTCTAATAAAAGATCCAAAGATATCTTTGGGCTCCTGAATTCCGGAACACCATGCAGTATACTTGCAGAGTATAGAAGGCATTGCTAGAGAGTATTTCCAAAACCTTTTTTCTTCTTCTCAACCCCAGGTGGATAGAGACCTGTTGGGAGCGGTGGAGGGTCGACTGAATGGAAACTTTATTTCTGAGCTGAGTAGACCCTATACTAGAGAGGAAATCATCTCGCTGTGAAGCAATTAGGAGCCAACAAAGCTCCTGGGCCGGATGGCTTTAATGGTACATTCTTCACCACCTTTTGGCATATCATTGGGAACCAAGTTATTGATGCAGTCTTGCCTATTCTTAGAGGGCAGCCTCTCCCTGATTCTTTGAATGAGTACTTTATCACTCTTATCCCAAAGATGGCGGGGCGACGGAGATTGATAAATTTAGACCGATTGCTCTCTGTAACTTTGCGTACAAGATTGCTTCTAAGACCCTGGCTAATAGGGTTCAACATATTCTGCCGCATCTCATCTCTCATAATCAGTCAGGGTTTGTGAAAGGAAGGCTTATTACTGAATAAATCATTCTAGCTGGCGAGCTCCAACATTTTTTAGAGAAGAACCAAGCGGTCAAAAATGGTTTCTTTGCTCTCAAGTTGGACTTAGCAAGGCCTATGACAGATTAGAGTGGAGCTTCCTCCAAGATGTTCTTCATTCCATGGGTTTCCCTCCTCATTGGTCTTCTCCAGTTATGAATTGTGTCCGCTCAGTCAGATGTGCTATCCTCATCAATGGCAAGCCTGGTAACTCCTTCGTCCAGTCCAGGGGCATTCGACAAGGTGACCCTCTCTCTCCCTTCCTCTTCATTTTGGCTCAGGAAGCTTTGTCTAGCTTCCTTATAAGGTGTGTTAATGGAGATTTCCATGGTATCAAGCTCTCCCCCCTTTGCCCGTCCATATCTCATCTAGCCTTCGCTGATGACCTCTCCTCTTTGGTAAAGCCAACTCCACTAATATTTCCCGCCTGAACCATATCTCACAAAATTTCTTCTAGCCTCTGGACACAAAATCAACCACCTCAAATCTGAATTGGTGTTCAGCAAAAGATTATCCCTCCCCATTAAAGACAATATCTAACCTGCTGAATGTCCAAGAGGTACCTGTTTCTTCCTCCAAATACCTGGGCCTTCCCTCAAGATAGGTAGGAGAAAACATGATCTCTTTACCTATCTTATCGAATCTGTCACAAAAGGGTTTCCAGTTGGACTAAACCTATGGCTCAAGCTAGATCCGTCATGGTGTCTAGTGTTCTCCAGTCTATACCCAACTACACTATGTCCCTATTTGCTCTTCCTAAGGGTATTATTGCGAAACTCAATTCAGCTTTCTCCTCCTTCTGGTGGAGTGGGAAAGTCGATAAAAGAGCCCTCCACTGGACCAAATGGTCTAAAGTTTGTGATCCTCTGGACCAAGGAGGCCTGGTTTCAGAGAAGTGGATAACTTCAATAAAGCTCTTTTGGTTAAACAGTTGTGGAGATTACTTTCTTGCCCGGGGTCTTTAGTAGCTCAAGTTATGAAACATCTCTATTACCCTGACAGCATATTTGTGAATGCATCCCTTCAAATAAAGGTAGCCCCATATGGAAGTCCATTTCCTCGGTCTTGGATTTGCTCAGAGAGGGAGCTCGCCCCCTACCTTTGATGGGGGATCAGATTCAGTCTCCTAATCTCTTGACTTGGGTAGTTCCAATCAGTGGACCTGGGCCCTTTCTAAAGATAACAAATTCTCCGTCAAATCAGCCTATCTCTCTCTGGTAAAAGAATCAAGGGTGGGAAGCTCCTCCAACCCTCCACTCTCCATCGGTATGATTGGGAAGTTAACTAACTAGCTCTATCTGCTGCCCTAGATTAAACTTAATCTGTGGAAGTTCTTGGGGAATATTATCCCTTGTCAGGATAATCTGGCTAGACGGATTGGGGGTGATTCCAAGTGTTTCTTTCTGGTGGGGACAAGGATAATTTGGCTCATTGCTTCTTCTATTGTTGTGCTTTAGAGATTTATGGAGGGGCTTGGTGGATGGAATGAAATTCCTAATAAGTGGATGGTATGTTGGACTGGTTTTTTCGGATGTCGGAGGGGTGGAGTGCGAAGAAGCTATCTCATATAGCTAACAAGCTTTGGGTCATTTACGCTTCAAGGAACAAAGTCAAACATAATCCAGAGCTTTCTTGGTGGAAAGATTTGAGGTAAACAATTCCTTTACTGAAGCTTATCTTTCGGTGATGAAGGTCTCCTCTCATCTCTTTTCTCCTAGAGGCATCTTTGGCATCCTCCCCCGTCGGGATATCATAGCATTTGTACGGGTATGCTTGCTAGTTGTCAGGGTGACCGGATCATAGCTGGTATCATCCGTGATGACCATGGCTTGCCAAATATAGTTTTCAATCGAAGAATTTCAGCACCAGTAATGTGCAGTATGCTGATATCAAAGTAAAAAGAATTGCCATGGAGCTTGCCTTCTCGGTGGGTAGCCATAGTATTTGCTTTGAATCAGTTAATAAATATTTCGAGGATATCCTCAGTTTGGGGAACATCAGAAGACCCAATTCCAGTTGGGATGACATCGTCGTGAGGGTGAGAGGATTACTGCCTAATTTTGCTAGTATTATTAAAGGGATGATCTTTTGTATGATTCTTACCTGACAAAGATTTATTTGCAATTTGGGGAATCCCCTCTTTGAGAGAATCAGGTGTGGATGGGGGAGCATGTTCCCCCTAATATTATCATGGCTTGTAAGCTAGACTTTGAACTAGCATGACATGAGGGTCTTTCCCCTTGTGTTTGCTAGCGTTATTATTAATAAATGGTCACAATGTTATCAAAAAAAAAGAAGAGAGCAAGGGACTGATATGTGAATAAGAAGAGGAAAGTTGGCGTAAAGAAAAGAAAAGGGTCTGTCATGTACTTGTTTTTTTTTCAGTAGAGAGAAGGGAAGGGAGTAGTGTTGTGAAATTGCAGAAAAGAAAAGAAAAGTGTTGTTTTAAATGATGGAGAGTACGTGAGTATTGACATTATAGGTAGTCTAGCTTGTCCTTTAATACTAATTTAAATTTCTAATGATGTTTTGTTTTATTTTATATATATAGACAGTCCGCTAGGATAGAAAATTAGAGGGAGTTTGAAATTTCCTTTAACTAAAATTGTGACACTTAATTGTACATGTATATATATGACTATGTTAATATCTTACATTGTTACTTATAGTATTTTTTTTTATGTAGGGGTGTGTATATGTGTACATGTTTTTTGTCTATAATTTGTCTAGGGTATATAAAATATTTATATAATTTATTAAGGTATACTAGTGGTATTTAATATATGTACTAATATGTACATGTAATGTTAACTTTAGGAGTTTATTTCTCCTTAATAATATTTTCTTTTTGGTTAGAGATCAATGTATAATCTAATGTCCAATTTGAACTATATATATTTTGAACCATAATATTTATAGCAATAATTGCTAATGATTTAATTTAATCCTTATTAATAAGGTAGTAATTATTCGGGGTATTTCACCGGGCCACACTCAACTAATTCCCATCTTAACATGCGATAGATTTTATTTAAATCAAAAGATGTAGTACAATTAACATACACATGCTCGTATTCATAACAAGTAGTCAGGCAAGGAATACCACCAACAAGGATATCTTATCTAGTTCATTAGATTAATTACCTTGTTCTTAAGCCTTGAGAAACCCTATTTCAAGTAAGTCTCTTTATCGTTATTCACTAACTTATCCATTTCTCCGGATAGTTACTTGTCTCCTAAATCCTTAGACACTCTCGGTCCGATCTAGTTCTCTAAATTATTCTTCTCTTGAATAATTTTAGATTAAGCCTCATAGGCCTCCAGGAAGAGACACATATAGATCTCACCATCGGGCTTTTATAATCTCAATACGGAATTAGAAAAATTCCCTCATGTTCTTCTTCCTAGCCCATAATACCCAGCTTACCTCTTTATCCAGGTAAGCTCTGCCAATCTCACTCCCAACGGGCACCTCTATGTGGCACACGGCCTCACCGGGCACCACTATGTGGCATACGGCCCTGTAACAAAGGAGTTCGACCACGGAGTTAGAAACAAACGCTCTGTTGTTTCCTCTTCCTTGCACGCGTGACTCACAATCCCCCTAACCTAACTCTCAGGTTAGTAACAATATATACTAAATATATATATATATATATATTAGTCAGTAGCATCTCTCTTGATGCCATTCACAACATAGGAGGTTTTTCCTAAAATGTTGTATACACCTTTAAGGGTCGCCCCTATACTTCCATTACTTAGGAGTTTTGGTTATTTTCTCGCATTAAGTCACGACCTTATACAGGAGGTCGACTAAGCGTTATAAGGGAGTACACTAGTCCCGTGTGTCACTTTTCTCGGTTCGAGCGAATTCATAAGTTTTGGGTTACCGTTGTCCTCTAATCAATAATTCTCGTGCGTTTTCCCACGTTCGATTATTTCACGGTTTGACTCATTCTACGAGTCCCTAACCAACCGCTAAGCGTTTACAAGTCGGTCTGCAACACTCAGTTTGACCACACATTCAAGCAAGCATGGTTAGTCACACAACATTCATCAAGATATACATATATCAAATGTAGTAAAAAATTTCGTGCTTTTATCTTATTAGGTCAGCACATAAAGCAAGCAATACACAAGCCAAGCATAACACCGTGGGACACAGTTGCAAGAAAACCATACCTGTCACCGAGGGTTCTCTCTAACGTGTCATCTCACGCTCCTTAGTTAGTTCTCGCACAATTGATATTATTTCAAATATTTCCATTAATATCAAGTTCATATGGTATGTAAACTACTATTACTCTCGTACTTACCCCGTTATCCCTTTATCCTTATCTTTACTCTTGTGAACCTAAGTTCTTACTTCCACAATCTATCTAGCACTTGTTTATACTTCTAAGGACCTTTACATGTCACCAAACAAGTCCTAAACATCATCTAAAACTATTACCAATCAATCCCTCATCATTAGAACCCTGTAAGACACTCACGGTGAAATTCTGGAGGTGGTCCGGGACTTGGTCCAACCCTTGAGTCCCGAACCAATGCTGATTCTCACTCTCAGCCATTTTTTTCACCTGGTCCGGGTCCTGGTTCTGGACTAAGGTCCTGGACGAATGCACTAGCTAACTCTCGGCAGGTTTTTAAGGGGTGGCCCGGGACTTGGTCCGGCCCCTAAGTCCCGGACCCTGCTAAAAAGCTACTAAAATTGCATTTTTCAACCCCAAATCCAACCTTAATCCTCACCCAATATTTCCTTAATTTTTCCACATGTTTCCTAACATGTTTTACACCTTAAACACTCCTTAAACCTTCCTAAATCATTGCTCAAACTTATCACTCCATTTTTGCTTAATTCTACATTTTCAATTCCCATTCTTGCACTTATGCACACTAGTGCATTCCAAACCTTTCCCTTGACAGCTTACCTTTTGTTCTCACCCATTTTGACCATTCCAAATCCTTTCTAACCATTTGCAAATTCATTACTCAAGTTCAACTCTTATTTTCCAAGGTCATACACTCTAGTTCTTTTCTAACTATTCCAAGGTACCCTTATACCATTTTGCTACAGATTTTCCATAACTCCACACCATACTTCCATTCACACCTCAAGGTGATTTATCAACTCAATTCAATCTCTATTAACTCCTAGTTATCCCCTAGGTTATTCAAGCTCATAAAGTCGCCTAAATCCCTTAGGATTTATATCGAAATTTCACCATAGTTCACCTACAATTCTCACATTCCCAAATACATCATTTCATCCATTTCCTAATACATTCACTAGCCACATCCATAAAGGATCCTACCAGCACACAATACTCATTCAAAACTCATCAAAAACCATATAATGCATTAAACATAAACCACTTGGCTCCAAGGCCCTTAATTTATAAATAATTTCACCATTGCATAAACATAACCACAATTGTCTCTCAAGTCTACTAACCACATTCCAAGTCATAATTTTGGGTTCATTCTTTAAATTCCCATCCCATAATTTCTAAGCATTTAGAATAATCGGCAAGGTAGATTATTTACCTTGTTCTCTATTTCTTTTCCAAACTTTCATTTTCTTTCTCTTCTTCATTTCTCTTGATTTTTTGGTCATGGGCAATACTATTGCCAACACTCTATACCAATACCCACATAAGGCTAATGAGAACTCATTGAAGCACTAGGCTCATGAATTAATCTAGAATTCAAGAAGAAGGGCTTAAGACACTAAAATTTAGGCATTACCTTTGAAGCCCTAGAATTGATTTTGCCATGAACCAAAGGAGAGCTCCAGCCACACTTTTGAGGGTTGAATAAGTGCTCAAACAAGAAGAAAACAAGGCACTTTAAGCAACCAAAATCAGTTGAACAACGGAATGGAAGGAAATGTTGGATTTTTTGTGACTTTTCTTACCTTGAATGAAAGAGAAGACATCCTAGCTCTATAGAATCCACTTTTCTCTCTCAAATGGGCTCTACCCACGGAGATGAACTTCATACTTTGAAGATTTTGAAAAGAGAGAATGAAATCCCTTGATGAGAGGAGCAAGAATATGTGTTTATTTTTCCATTTGGAGCTTTGGTGTGGCTTAGGCATGGAAGAGAATGGCAAAAAGCCATGGGAGGAGGGCTTGAAATCGCCAGCCATGGGAGAAGGAGGGAGAAACGGCAGGGAGAAGAAAGAGAGGGGAAGAAAATCTGGTGGGGAGAAAAGGAAATGAGAGGAGAGAGAGAGAGTATGCGTTGTCTTTTTCAACTTTTTCCCCATTTTTTTTCTTTTTGACTCCTTTTAATTAAAAGCTAGTCAAGTGTGTGAGATAGGGATAATTTTACCTCTTTAAAACCGGCCCCCTATGTACATATAAGCTGGGGTGTTTTTCATCTTTTTACAAGAATTGCTCGTTAATTTTCCCGGTTTGGGCACTATTCATTAATCGGGTCAGCTTTCCGGATTTTTCTCGTTTCTTTAATTTTGATGACTCTTAGGCTTCCATTAATGTTTAATTATAGCTATATGATCAACTATAATTTTTACGGGTCCATTTGACCACTTAAAGTTGTGTTTCTGGGTTTCTCGAAAAATGTGCTTTAAAGCTTCATTAGCGTTTTTAACCCACTATATGGATCTGTTTTCTTTGGGAATTGTTCCCACATATTATTTAGGTATAATTAAGCCTTAGGAATTCATCTAAGACCCTTGTCGAGGTCGTATACCTCCTATAGTTGTGCAACACTCGTTTTTACGTTTTACGCTTTTTAAGTGTTTCCTCTTTTCTTTTGGTTTTATTTTCTTCACCAATATTCTTAGACACTATTAGGCCCTTAAATACTATATTAGAATAATTTAATCACCATATTTAAGTCTGGGGTATTTCACACAATAACTAGTTACCTAATTTTTTCCTAACCTTTGTCTCTCTATTCGCTGTCCAACGTCACATCTCGTAAGTCGAATCTTTTTGTATGAAATCATCACTAGGCTCAATAGGATCATAAATGACAAGTAAAGGAATACGTTCCATGAAATCATTATACTCTATATAATTTTCATCATCCGGCGTACTGATGTATTAGTTCGTACATGCAAAAAAGTCCACTCGTAATCACCCTCTAGCCCTAAATACACCATTGTTGCTACGTTTATTCTACCAAGGAGGGACTATGGAGCATGAACTACTCATTGTTGTAGATCATAGAGATTATTGGGATATGGCATACTTATTTGTAAGCGGCTATGCCCCATCATTCACTCGAACTGTGCACCATGATGGCCAAAAGTAGCCCTATAATTAACGTGTGAACTGAAAGGAAACTCCATTTGATTTTGAGAGCAAAGTGTGGCGTAAGGTATGAAGAATTCAAGCAGCAAGTAATTAGAAAGATTTTGAGAGCAGGATATAAGGAATGAATAGGTTTGGAGACCCATACCCCCTTTTATAATACATAGTAACGGTCACTGACACACCCAACGGCTAGTTCAACGGCTAGTGTGAAAAGTTAGGTTAAAATGATGAGTATTAAGGTAGCCGTTCAAATATCTCTGCATTTATCGGGCACCGTTCTTTTGCAATGTGCAACCACATTAGCCAAATACGGGTGATGTGCAACGTTGTGACCGGCCGCCGCCATTTCTGCCTATAAATATTCCCCTCTTCCACCCTTATTCTTCACACATCTCACAAACTCTGTATCAATCTCTCTTAATTCTACACTCTTCATTACAATATTATCTCTCCTTATAAGCCTGACGCACCTTTACAAACCTAATTCATGGATATCCCATACACCATGTTGCATTACGTTGAACCAATGAACAACCAATCAGATCTGTATTTTTAAAGAACGTATTCTACTCATCAATTTGATTTTGAAATCCCCTTAGATATTACATTCTCAGATTTGAGAATTTCGTTGAGACGAGGCTGAAAGAGCAGAACGGTTACCATTGCATTGTCGAATCCATTCTCCATTGATTACTATTGTCTTCACATCCACAACCATTTTGGGGGCCATTACAGATAAAGGGTGATGTCGACGTTGAATGGATGATTCGTCAATTCATGTTCAATCAGCAATGTTATACCTGGGTTGAACTCTACGTGGTTTATGGCTTCAGAGAGGACAACCCCTTACCGTTACCTTCAAGGAGGCCTAAACTGGGGGAACTGAGGCTATCTATGGTGTTGATGATGTCTTAGATGATGACGAAGGGGGAGGTCACAAAAATGACGACAACTAGTGTGTGGTGTTAAGATTTTTGCTGCCTGGATATCATTTTTTTTACAACAAAGTAATAAGTGTTTTAGGTTTTTCACTTGTTAAGCTTTTCTAAAATGACAGAGGTCATCTTGTATTTTATAACACAATAACAGTGTATGTAGGAAGTCATCTTCTATTTGTAACAATCTTAAAATTGATTGTACAAACGAACATACAAGATCCATTACGTAACACAAAACAATACATTCGTTCGTTAATCATTACCATATCAATAAACATTAACAAATGTTACTAAACAACATTAAATGACCACTTCTGGTTCGTAGTCGATCATAAGATGAATTACATCTACATCGTCCTGGATTGGGATAAAGTTGCGTATCATGTTCCATACTTCCTGGTCGTTGCATATTGGCATTGTACCCCAGTGTGGCCATGGATGAGTACGCAAAATCCTCCTGTATGTAATAGAAGTCACACGGTAATGTTGGACACTGTCAGCAATTGTATTTTCGATCAACAATTTCAAGTGATCGTATGAGAGGTTAGGTAGATTTAGGATCTCCATCCACTCCCCTATTCCTTCATATGTGGGTTCCATACAAAAACCATACATGTTGAAAACTAGTTCATAATCTAAGTATAGGTTAACCACTAGTGTGTCCATTGCGGATCATACGAATCAATGAAATGAAACGAAGTGAGATTTGATCGTATGGTGCGCCTTTTATAATGAGCAACTGAACCAAGGAGTTGCGTTCAGCATATGCGGTTCTTGTTGTCTGTCTGTACAATAGTACAAAAATGATAGAAACCTAACAAATTGATGGCCACAAGTTTTTTAAACTTTATATGTTTCAAGGAGCTGCGTTTGGCTAATGCGGTTCTTGTTGTCAGTCTGTACGGATAGTACAAAAATGACAATAACCTAACAAATTAGCAGCCACACATTCTTTAAGCTTTATATGTTTCAAGAAGCCACGTTCGGCTAATGCGGTTACCTTTGCTCTAGTCTATAAATACCTAGCTGTTATCGACAGCTACTCATATGCATTGCAAACCAAAGGGTCTTCCGTTCCTTGCCGTTTTACTCTCCTCTTGTGTTGAAAAGCAACAATGTTTATTCCTTGCGAATTGCACTTGCATTACTTCCTTCCCGTCATTTGATGATTGTGGTTTTTTATTTTGAATCAATAGATTATTCCATGATACACCCTCTTACTATTGAACCTTTTGTCGACTATAACTATCTCAAATTTCTAGTTGAATGTAGTTTAGATTGCGATGATGAGAAGTTCGTACCTACGCCATTGTATTTTGAAAAATGGTGTTCTCACACTCGATGCCATTCTTGAGCCAAATGGTAATAGCAAATGATGAAGATGTATGTGTTATGGTTGAAAACTTCATAACCAACAATCGACGCATGGGTAAGATTCAATTACTGATAGAATATGAACCAAAGGTTGACAAATAATTGTGTTAGACGTTGGATGACAAGTTAGTAGTGATTGTTTTTTCGTTTATTTTAAAAGTTACTCTTCTATGTAGCTCCTGCTCGGCCAGGTTGTGCCTTAAGCACGCAAAAAAGAAATAACAAAATGTCTTCATGGAGATCATATTTTATTTTTAGTTTTTCTACAATGACGTTGATGTTGCCCCTAACTCAGATATGGGTGTCATAAAGGACAACCACATCGGTCAGATATTTGAATTATAGTATTTTGCCGACTCCTTTCAAAAAGGAAAGGCTGAGATTGATTCGTGTGTAGTAGGATAGGTGTAATAATGTTACACACTATAAGTCATATGTCTGCGTCATAAAGGACAGCCACATGGGTCAAAGATCTAAATTAAAGTAATTTGTATACTCCTTTTAAAAGGAAAGGCTAAGATTGATCTCGGGTGGTGGGGACACTAGACGTTGTACTAGCCATTGCATTAGCCGTTGGGACGGCAACTATAATAGGGTGTATGGAAGCCCCAACTCACTCATCCCATAATTCGTGCTACAAAACACTATTTACTCATTTCCCTCGGTGAACTCATAAACTCTTAACCGAAGCAAAAACAAAAGCAATATGGCACCTAAAAAGGATTCGTCAATCAAAGGAAGAAAGTCAGACAAGGGGAAGCAACTGCCGCTATTCAATCCTCCACTTCCAAGGTTCCTTCTCGCACCACAAACAAGTAGATGAAAGATTTAATGTCCGATGCTGAATCTTCAGCGAGGAGGAAGGTCCTAGAGATCATTCTTATAAGTAGTGATTCCTCAACTGATAGGCTGTCGGGGGTTATGCACGCTCTTACCGACTTTGTTGTAGAATCGCCTGTGCATTCGGAGGGCACACATCCTCTTACGGACTTTATCATCGAATCTAACGAGCAATTGGAAAGCGCACATGTGCTAACAGACTTCATTGTGGAATCCGATGCCTTAGGAGAAGAAAGATCATACGAATCAATCCCCTTTGGAAAATCCCCTTCATACAGTGTATACCCCACTGGTTCTTTGGATGACAGTGGAGACAACACAAGCATGATAAAGCGTACACAAGAAAAATGGCTTCAAGGATCTAGCCACTATGCCTGCAACTGGTACATTAAATGTCTGTTTACTGTATTTTAAAGTTCATGAAGTATGTAGCTCCTGCTATGTCAGGTCGTGCCTTAAGCAAGCACCCAAAAAATGTAGGTTATGTTTATGTTTACATTGTTGGTGTGGGAATGTTAATGTTGAACTTATTTGTAATTTACTAACTACTGCAAGAGGAATAAGTGAAATTAATGTTCAATGATAATTATGGTATTATTAATAACCGAAACATACAGATTATCCAAAAAACATACAACCAAATAAAAAGTTTTATAAAAAACTCTAAAAACTACTAAGGCTCATCCTGGACGATCTTATCCCCTACAGGCTCTACGTCCCCTCCTGCCTCTTCTAGCCTACTTATACTCGCTACGAGTGTATGTATGTGGATGGTTCATCTAGTTAGTCAACAATATAAATGTAAAAAAAAGTGCATAACAATAATGATAGGTGTGGCAGAACTATTCTCTTTTTACTAGTTTTCGGTCTGTACACATGTGTCTACAAAGAACTGCGTTTCCCTAATGCGGTTCTTTTTGCTATGTGGTGAAATACCCCATAAATTAATTTAAATTAATTTAGGGGATTTCTTTTAGTAAACCCTAAATAATACTATTAAATATTAATTTATTATATGGTATTATGAATTTAATAGTGAGATTTATTAGTCAATAAATCTTGGGAAAATTTCAAGACACTCCAATTATATTATAAAGATTTTAGAAATATTTTTAACAATCATTTAAGGCTTAAAAGTCAAAATAAAATCATAGAAACCTTAAAGCTTCAAAAGCCTGCTAGGATTGACTTTTGGAGAATGGTCAAATCAGGCCATGAAAACTATACCAATAAAAAGGTTATGGAAAACCAAGAAGATTGATAAAAAGAATGTTAAAAACGGATCATCCTAGCCAAAGTTATGATAAATTGAAGTTTAGAGCCACAATTTTGGAGGTTGCTGACGTGTCCAGAGCTAGCTGACTCAGCCGCGCGCCTCGGGACACGTGCCACGCCCAGTCAGCACCATAGTTAACTTAATCGGTTGAATTCCTTCAGTTTTGGCATGTCAGGGGTCGATCTTTAGACGCCTATATCTTTTTTCTCTACTCCACCATTTGGTATGCCGTCTGTTTCATTCGATTCTCCTATCATTCCTCTTTCCAACCATTACTCACACACCATCTAACTCCTTCTACAATGACCAGAAAATTGATCCAAAGTTACCTCCTTGCGAATTCGTAACCCAGAATTCCAGTTTTTCCTGAAATCAGGTAAACTTCGTCTCGCCATAACTTCTTCGTTTCTCAGCCAAATTTCGTGTTCTTCAGCTTGTTTTGAAGATCTCTAATCCCTCTACAACTATCATGTTAAGGACCAAGGCTGATTCGCACCGGGTTGGGAGAAAAGCTGTCTAAAGTTGCCTACTCGATCACGGTGGTATTTCTACCCAGATTATTCCGAAACCGACTAGGTAAATACAGATCTTGTGAGATCTGTAACTTTCTCCCTAGTTCATCAAATTCAATGATTCTTCCACTACCGTCTAGAGTTACATGTCTAGTTTGGATTGTGATAGGTTTCATGAATCAAATCCCTCTCAGTTGGCGCGAGTTGATTCGAGAAGTGGCCTACCCGAACTGCACATAAAATAACAAGTTTCCAGAGTTTCTGATTGATTCTCCCCGTTAATGCAATTCCGGTGAGTTTCTGATCAAATTTCTCCGTTGTTGCCAATCGTAACTTCATTATCGGTCAAACCCACATGCCAATTTAGTCTATTACGGATTACGATAGGGGAATTTGTCAAATTCCAACCGAAACCAAACTGTAAACCCTAACTTCGAACCAAGATTCGAAAATCTTCAATTCTGTATGATAATTAGGGAAATCGGTACCAATAGAACCGGAATTTAATTTCGAATCAATAGGAACAAGAATCGTTGAATTTCGTTCTGTAGATTGTGGAGATATCGAGGGATTAGTACTCCGGTTAGCGATTTGGGAGGTTCTGTGAACTCGCGAGTAGAGATGTAGGCCGTTCGATTGTGGTTAATAGAAATGGACGGCCGAGATTAGATCGTGGGGGTTTAAGTAGTAATAAATTAATATGTTTTCCAGAATAAAGTCCTAACTTGCTAGATTTATTTAATGGCCTTCCCGAATGTATTTTGACTTGAAATTTTAACCATAAGTTCCTTATAAAATCTAGTTTATTTTGATGTAAATTAATATTGGTTTTAAGTTTTTAAACGTAAGTTATGATTTTTCAAGTTACGAGTATTATGGAATTATTTGGATAATTTAAAAAGATATTTTTATGAAATAAAATTTTTATAATATGTCTAAAATGTTATAGCTACTATATACTTAATTTGGGAATTTTTGGACAAGGGGAAATAGGGTTTAAAAATTGTAATGCTAAGGTTTTCATAAGTTATCTTATAATATAAGGTTTTTAATGTAACAAAAATTAAAGTATAGTCTGTTAAAAAACTTTTTAGGTTGGGAAAATATGAGAAGACTAAGTTAACATCTAATAGCAAGATATTGATAAATATTTTGGGTATTAACTTAAGTGAAGTAAAAATTGTATATATATATATAAAATATATTCTTATATGTGAGAATTAAAATAGGAACTTATATTTAATCAAGGAATTGAACTAAACTACATTTTATTATTATAAATATGGAGGTTAATATGCTTAAATAAAACTAGGAAAATACTTTATTTTATAAACCATATATCAGTTGTGGATGTGTCTAAAGATATTAAATATAATTAAATACAATAAGAATTTCTCAAAGAATGTTTTGGATAAATCCTAAGGAAAATATAAGTGTATATATAAATACATTAGAAGTAAATAAAAGAAGTAACATACCTTATGGGAAACATAATAGGAGGGAAAAATTAGGATAAACCTAACTCATACGTGACAATTAAATATAAAATGTTAATGTGACATCTAGGTGGACTATTAGGGGGAAATACATATCCTAAACCTTAAATAGGTATTAAAGTAAGTTAGCCAAGTGTAACTAAAGAGTTTAATTAAGCTAAACCTATACTCAGGAGTAGGTAAATGGAATAAGTTAAAATATACATTAAAGATTTAATTACGAGATCTAGCTAGATCCTTATGAGAGAGTAACTGTAAACCAAACTATAGACTAGTAAGAATGAAAGATGTGTAGCATTATAGTGCCTTAACTGATCAATGCTTGGAATACTTTAATCATTGGTGATTAGTGGAAGTAGTTCGCATTTTCAAGTTTGGTTACTGCTTCTACATATACCAGGTACGATTTTCGTACTCAGATACTTTTGCTAACGGACTTTATGGAAAGTTTTACAAAACACTGATTGAACTGAATGGATTTCAAAAGGAAACTGTTTGTGTGACTAACTCAGCTTGATGTGACTAACTGAGCCTTGAATGTATAACTTACATGAGTATTCGTTCCTCCTCCTATCTGGTTGTCTCATTTGATATTAACTGTCGAGGGTTTACGCCTCTGCACTCTGTAGGACTGAGTGTTTTGGTATTGCACTTGTGCAGTTAATAATCTAGTGGGAATATGGGAAAATGTCAATCTTGGTATTGGGTATGGATTCTTTCTAATAAGTGGTGCACTCACTTTTCACCGATGACTGAGAACGGGTCGGTGGCAGCGGAGGTCTGCTATACCTCGTCCATATGGACAACTGACAGCGGAGGTCAGTTTACCTCGTCCTTGTGACAATTGAGTGGCGGTGGGGGCCATCTCTCCCAATTGGTTTTATTCCACTCTTGAGTTATGGTTCTTGGATCTCTTCTTCCATTTCTAGTCCTTGTGACTACTTGGGTCTTTCTACTCCTAATTGGAACTGAATCTAACATAAGTAATGGATGTTCACTAACTTATGGTGTGGTTTCTTCTTAATTGACTAACTTTACCTTCATGTTATTTATCTCTATCCTTGTCTTGTTACCTTTGACTTGGTGATTTGGATGTGCCTTGTTCTTTGTTTTTGTTTTAAGCGTTTGACTTCAAGTTATTGTTTATTTTAAGAGTGATGTTATTAAACTTTGTTTTGGAGAGTTGTACCAGTTCCATTCCAAGGAACTGACTCACCCCTCCCGGGGTGGGCTGCTTGGTTTCATCTTGTAGTACGGATTGTTATACAGGTGGCCACAAAAAGTATGAGTGATTGGGATGGGAATTAGGAATGTGGAGCGTTGGCGTATTTTTCTATCGTTAGGTTTATGTTATGTTTTCTCGAGTTCATACCGTAGCATTTATAATCTTATAGGTTGTAATTGGTGAGGTTTGGTGCCGGGTGTTTGGAACCCGATGATCTGTAATCGCCTTAGTATTTTATTTTCCGCTACATTTTCATTAAATAGGGGCGTTACATAAAGTGGTATCAGAGCGTAGTTACGCTCTGAGCCCGAGAAAACAAGCCGAGTGAAATACTTAGAATATAGGTGCCCTAAAACTAGGGAAGTGGGGTAGAATTGGGAGGTGAGGATTCCAGAAAGGCACGTTACCCTTACCCCATACCTTACTTTACTTACATTACTCATGAACACTCTAACTACATACCGTCCCTGGGTAGTTATAAAACACTTCGCACGTTACTACATAGATCTAGATTTAACACACAAACATCTGAACAATAAACACCATTATTAAGAGTTAAATGTCTCAAAGAGGAGGACGCGGAGGACGGGGAGGATGAGGAGCGGGACCCCCAGGTGGTTATGGACCCGACACTGTTACCCTGAGGTTATAGCTCAAATCGTGACGGCTGCATTAGCTCAGCAGCCGGCTCAGATCCCTCAACCACCGCCACCACCACCCAACGGTCACGGGAGTTCAACTAGTTGAAAGAGGTCAACGATCTTGGTCCCCCAGTCTACGAAGGCCAGCCAGTACCGAAAGCTCTTGAGAAATACATCACCGAGATTCAAAAGGCTTTTACCTCTCTACATGTTCTAGCAGATCACCAAGTGGACATAGCGGCCTACTTTCTCCAGGGCCGCTCATCGATGGTGGCAGACAGCCAGAGCCGAGCTGACCGCCCAAGCAAACTTTGATTTCCAAGCATTTCTGGTGGCCCTGAGAGCTAAGTTCTACCCATCCTACCTACAGAAGAGGAAGAGGTGAATTTGAGCAGCTGAAGCAAGGGACTTCCTCTGTTGCTGAGAACTATGACAAGTTGTGTGGAGTTGCTTGCTGTCATTGGGAGAGGGCTTACGCTCCGAGGTACTTGGGGATAAATTTCATACCGGCTTGAACTTCAGGATCATGACCATGATCGGTTCCACCAGAGGAAAGACTTTACAGGTATGGAATATGACTTTGGAATTTCTGGTACAATAAGATTTCCCCCTAAACACATTATGTACGACAGGAACTAGCTGATGATGTAAATGACTGCCGAAAACACCCATTCTATCAGGATTCATGCTAGCAAGAGGAAGGGAGATGTGGAGGAGGGGTAGGAGAAACACTTCCCAAAACATGAGAGGAAGCGAAAGTTCTTCAAGGGGAAAATGAAAAAGGCCATATCCCCTCAATGCTATGTTAGAGGAAATATATGTATATGCAGATCAATATCACAAAATATGGGCAAGTGGACCCAATCGAAGTAGTAGATAACGAGTGTCGTTCCACCAGGAAATTGATTATCTATTTCCCTAGTTTCGGTATTCGGTAACTGAATAATAAATGAGTAAAAGGGGGGGTTTAGCCGGCGGCAAGCTTAATGATTTTGTTCAAGAAAAACTGCAACTTAACTAAGGAAACTAAAATTGGTTGTTAAGGGTTTTGGATGGAAAGCACTCTAGGATGGTTATTCTCACCTAAATACACCCCAACTTCACTCATAAACCCAATTCACTCAAATTGTCTATTTGGACTATTGTAATGACCTTCCAAATCATGGAAGAGCCAACTCTTACCTAGATACTCTCAACTCTCAAATCAAGAGGAGTTCAAATCACTAGATAGCATTAATTACAAGTCCACATAAATAGCCCCAAATTTCACCAACTAATCAAGTTAGCACAATCTAGGGTTCCTCTCTCTTCTAGGTCACAACCCCCAACTCAAAGTCTTGTGTTGTTGGGAATCACCATAAATGCCATAATTGATCAAGTTAAAGCATTAAATGAGCAAGAGAGAGAAAACAATCATAATTAATGAAGCAAGGGTTTACAAGCTAGTTGAGGGATTCAAGTTCAAATCCCCATCCCAAGTGCTAAATAGTTCTACTCAGCCATAAAGATACATAAAAGAGAGAGAGAGAGAGAGAAAAAGCCATTAATGAAGGTGGTTGAGCTTGGAGAAGGTGAGCTCTCTTCTTCTTCTTCCTTCTCTTCTTCTTCTTCTTCTTTTCTCCCTCAAAATCGTCTCTCTCTCCTCTTGTTTAGGTCTTTTGGTGTGTAGAAGTGTAAGATAGTGAAAAAGCCTCAAAATTGGCATTAGTAGAGAAATTTCCGCGTCCGACCGACCCACCGTGGGTCGGTCCCGCGGGTCGGTCGGCCTTCTGGAGACGAGGCACGTGACCATTTTTAAGTTCCGACCGACCCAGTGTGGGTCGGTCCAATGGGTCGGTCCGATGCAGAGACAAATTTCTGCTCCAGGAGCTTCCGACCGACCCAGTGTGGGTCGGTCCATGGGTCGGTCGACTGCAGAAAACAGTTTTCTCTAACTTGCGCGGGGCCTAGAATCTTCGTTACGGCTCGGAATTGCTCCCCGTTTGCGGCGTTGGAAAGCTTGAAGGATGGGGAAGCTGTTGGTGCATGCCACTAGCTCTAAAATGGGTCAAAAGTATGCTCAAGGTGAGCTTTTACCTATCAAAAGATCAAACTGTATAAGTTCACTATTAATCACAAAAACACTCTATTAAGTGGTGAAATAGGCTATACACCAAATGAAATGAAGGTGTGTAGAGGCATTGAAACATCATTATTTCACCACTTATCAACTCCCCCACACTTATCTATTTGCTTGTCCTCAAGCAAAAATTTGCTAGGAACCCACAGTAAAAAGGAATATTTAAAGCAAGCAAGTGTTAAATGAACTCTTGAATTCAAGTGAGCAAAATTTGTGAAACATCTCAAGAGGAGTGCAACCGACCTTCTCGTGGTGACATGGGTGTGCTTAGGGTAAATAAAAAATATAGAGTTTTGGGGTATGATCTAGAGTGCTTCCAAGTTCTTAGAGATTTTGGAACTTGGAGAACTTTTACCATGGCCAACTTCTCTCAAGAATGGGCATTGAGGAAAAACAAAAGGAAAAATAGAGATTTGCATTTGATTCACTTTTGCAACAAGAGATGAGGAGAGATGGTTTGGCATTTTGCCTTACTTTAATGAACACTCAACTCTCATTTGTTGGTTACCTATGGTGTCTCTCAAGTTCCTATATAAATATTTTTCACAAGGAAGCACCCCTTAGCAATCCCTAGATGAGAAGGTAGAAAGAACCCCTAAGCAATAAAAAATCACCAAGAGAGGGGTTTATGGAAGCACCGCAAACAATTGCTCCTCAAGAGAGATCTTTTTGAAAAACAATCAGTGAAGAATTCTAAAAATTCATGGAGACACTTGCTTACTATAAATGTAATTTCTACATGGGAGCTGTAGATACGTATAGGGAAATTGAGTAGTGCACCAAAAAGAAAAGGTCGTTTCCCCCACACTTGAATGGGACAATGTCCGCATTGTTCGAAGCAAAACTCAAGGGAACACAAACAGAAGACCTTTTCGAAGCACTTAACATAGAGTACAAAAGTTTAGCGCAGTATGTAAGTGTGTAGGCGTGAGAGAACGAGGACTCCCCTGAGAAGGTGTGAGTGGTGGATCAAATTCCCCCACACTTGTGAGTGTCCGGGGCGTTGAAGCGCTAGGAAAAATTTGCAAGAGTTCCTCTTGCATGTGGCCTTACTCACCCTTGAGGAGCGCTTGCGTTCAATGTGTATATCTACAATGCAAGGCAAAAAGGAAACGAGGCGCACTCGTAATTCCGAAGAATTCGCAAAAAGGCCATAATTAGTAAGCAAAATGGGGCTCATACATGAGTCCTGAAGCATATAATCCGAAAGTGCATTAAAGAAAATAAGAAAGTGCTGCAAAGCTAGAGTGCTGAATGTAAAAAAAAACGAAGATGAAACAGCAATCAGAAGGAGTCTAAAAAGTGCAAGAATAATGACAATCCACATTTTGCATAAAGAACTACTGGGGAGGGGGGTGGCCATGTGCCATCTGCTCCTGAAGGGCGCGAATCTGCTCCGCCATCAGACGCTGCTGCTCAGCAACCAGGCGCTGGTGCTCAGCCAGCCACCTGACGCTGGTACTCTTGAAAGCGCTCCTCGGATACAACGCCGGTCGGTGGGGGAGGAGGGAGGAGCAGGAGCGGAGCGGCACTAGCAGAGGCACCCGAGGAGGACGCCTGAGCCGTCTGAGCGTCTTCCTTGTACCAGCTATCTGCGCGCTGAGTGAACCCAAACCTCCTCATAGTGTGCGCCCCGATCAACTCCATGGGAGGACTGGCCTGAAGCCCAGCAGTCGGCAGCCCCAGCCGGGCAATCTGCTGCTGAATGAAGAAGGGGAACCCCAGGTGCTGGGTGTCCTTCTTGGCGATGATGTGGAGCAGATGCCGGAACATCAATCCGGAGAGGGACATCGGCTCGTCAGTGATGTCGGAGTCAGCATGTAGTCGACGAGGAAACAGTCCGTCGCATTAAGATCTTTGCTGTCACGCGGATGGATGTTATGGCGGAGCAGTGCCAGCAAGACTCTCTTGACCGGATCAGTGACCATGTTGAGAGTCATCGTGACTCTAACATCAGTCCCCGCCTGGTTCTTCTTTCGGCGCTGAACGGGGAGAGTGGCCAGGTAGTGCTTCCTATGGTCGTCCTGCTCGTGGGAGGTAATCCAGGAGCGGTAGGTCACATCCTCCCAAGGCACCTCAAGGAAGCGCTGGAAGGTGTCTTTGGTGATTTCGATTGGTTGCCCCCCAACATAGGAAGAGACCGTCCGCTCATGGCGATCCACCGTGGCATTAGCGTAGAATTCGTAAATCTGGCTGGGGAAGTATTCCCCGCCCATGCTCAGCAGACAGCTCCACTGGAGAGGATCGAGGACGGCGCGAAGCTGAAGTGTATCAATGAGTGTAGGGTCCACCGTCCTCTCCCGCACGATTTCCTTTCGACGTGGGGCATTGTACCATGCCCGGGCAGCTTCATTGAGGAATCGGCCATCAAGGAGACCGGCATTGGCGGCTGCCCTTCGAGTGGCACGTCGGTTTCGGTGGGCCATTGTTCTGCAAAAAGGAATAAAGACAAAAGAGAAACAAAAGAAGAAACAAATAACAAGTGGTGTGAAGTTAGAATAAAAAGAGGAGGAATACTAAGCATTTTGGGCAAGGAATAAGCATGAAGCACAAAGAAGAGCAAAAGCAATGGTACGGTGCTAGAAAAATTTCGCCATGGTTTCCCTTGTTTTTCTTCCCTTTCCCCGGTTCTAAGAACCTCCACACTTTCATCCAAAAGGGTACCATGCAGCTCACCAAGTATCCCACTAATAATTTCAATCAAAATGAAAACTCCCCACTAAGCACACTACCAATTTATCAAGGTCACAATTTAGGCGACACAACTTGCACCACAAAATGCGACCAATAGAGGCTCAATGGTGTTTAGACATCCAGCAATTCACAAAGCAGTTAGCATAAATTAAAACACCTTGGAATAATGCTAAACAAACATTATTCAATTTAAGACATTAAGCACCAATGTATGCTTAGAACCACCAAATGCACATTTTAAGCTCCAAACCCACACAAAGTCCCTAATTAATCATTCAACACAGTCCAAATCCACAAATGTGCAAAAATCACAATTTCCCATAAGGCTCCGTTTGGTTCGATTTGAATTTAGGCAAAGTGTAACTTGCTCGAAAAATTTACAAAATGACAGTGTAGAGTTAGAATCACATACCTAGGTGTTTAGATGTGGAAAGAAGTTGAAATTGAACAGATTTTGGGCTACAATCGAAATGGAATTCGATTGGGGGTTTGGGTTTCGAATGGAGAGAGGGGCTGGGTGTAGTGGTGTGTTGGGTCGTGGCTGGGGTCCGGTGCGGCTGGGGCTGCGACGGTCGTCGGAGGGGACTGGGGGGGCGGGTGGCGGCGGCGGTCGTCGGAAGTAGGGCTGGAGGTGTGTGGCTGGGCGCGGAGAGAGGGGAAGAGAAGGAGGAATGGCGATGGGGGTTGTGTCGGGTGCGCGAGGAGGAGGAAGAAGAAAGAAAGAGGGAAGAAAGGAAAGAAGAAAACGCCGCGTTTTCTTCTCTCTTTTTTTTTCAAAATTTTCGACCCGACCGACCCAACCTAGGGTCGGTCGGTGGGTCGGTCTTAACAGAGCAAATTTTCAAATTTTCGACCCGACCGACCCAACCTAGGGTCGGTCGGTGGGTCGGTCTTCAACAGAAAGAAATTTTTCAAATTTTCGACCCGACCGACCCACCATAAGGTCGGTCTGTGGGTCGGTCTGTTACAGAGACCAAATTTTTTCAAAGTTTGGAGCCGACCGACCCATCTAGGATCGGTCCTAGGGTCGGTCTTTGACAGAGGCTCCCCAAAAAGAGATGTTTTCTTGCCCAAAATGCTTATTTTCATCCACAACCAACTTAAACATGCAAAAACACGCAGAAACACACCAAAACAAAGCTAAATTAACAAACAAATAATGCACACGAACGATAGCATGAGAGTTGTCCGGGTTGCCTCCCGGAAAGCTGCCCGTCTTTTTACGGTCTTTGGCTAGACCATTGTGAGGGTTAGATCAAACCTGGGGCTCTTGTAAGTAGAGAGGACGTGTCTCCACCTTCTCGATATCGCCTCCTAGGTAATGCTTCAACCTAGACCCGTTGAC
The DNA here is from genome assembly GCA_023374045.1 of Limonium bicolor. NCBI lineage: Eukaryota > Viridiplantae > Streptophyta > Magnoliopsida > Caryophyllales > Plumbaginaceae > Limonium > Limonium bicolor. The sequence goes on along the minus strand of CM041776.1, from coordinate 368,233,611 downwards.
CATAAATGTCTCACCCTTCACATTCTTCAGCTCAATCGCACCATATGGGGTTACCTTGGTGACGGTGAATGGTCCGGACCAATGTGACTTGAGCTTACCCGGAAAAAGCTTCAACCTCGAATTGTAGAGCAATACCCGGTCTCCCTCATGGAACTCCCGCCTTAAGATCATCTTGTCATGCCACCTCTTGGCCTTCTCCTTGTAAATGCGGTTGTTCTCATAGGCTTCCTCCCGGAATTCCTCCAGTTCGTGTGAGTTGAAATTTTCTCTTGTCGGCGGCACCCTTGAGATCAAAGTTTAAGGCTTTCACAGCCCAATAGGATTTGTGCTCCAGCTCAACGGGTAAGTGGCAAGCCTTGCCGAAGACTAGACGGTATGGAGACATCCCGATGGGAGTCTTGTATGCTGTCCGGTAAGCCCATAGAGCATCGTCTAGTCTTAAGGACCAATCCTTCCTGGAGGAGTTTACCGTCTTCTGTAGTATCCATTTCAGCTCCCTATTTGTCACCTCGGCTTGCCCATTTGTTTGAGGGTGGTAAGGCAAGGATACCTTGTGTCTCACTCCGTATTTTTCCATTAACGCCTCAAACTGTTTGTTACAGAAGTGAGATCCCCCATCGCTGAGAATCGCCCTAGGCACCCCAAACCTTGTGAAGATGTTTTTCTTTAGGAACTTGGTCACCACCTTGGCATCATGGTGGTGGGAGATGCAATGGCTTCCACCCATTTCGTGACATAGTCCACCGCCACCAAGATGAAGAGATTTGAGTGGGAGGAGGGGAATGGACCCATGAAATCAATGCCCCATAAATCGAAGGGTTCGACCTCGATCATTACATTAAGTGGCATCTCGTGCTTCCGGGATATGTTCCTAGCATTTGGCACCGGTCGCAAGCAGCTACAAAGGAGTGGCAGTCCTTGTGAAGCGTTTTCCAAAAGAATCCGGACTGTAGCACCTTAGCTGCTGTCCTGGCTGGCCCGTGGTGCCCTCCTGCCTCAAGAGAGTGGCAATGGGTGAGGATGCTCTGAACTTCATCTATGGGTATGCACCTCCTAATCATCCCATCGGCACAGACTTTGAATAGGTAAGGGTCATCCCAAAAATAATGCCTGACGTCGGCGAAGAATTTCTTCCTCTGCTGGTATGTCATTTCGTATGGCACTACTCCCCTCACCAGGTAGTTTGCGATGTCGGCAAACCAAGGATCACCGGTTTCTCCAATTGTGAACACGGTCTCATCCGGGAAGAGCTCATTGATAGGGGTACCATCATCCGGGGTCTCCATTCGAGACAAGTGGTCAGCAACAACGTTTTGAGTGCCCGGTTTATCCCTAATCTCAATCTCAAATTCCTGCAGCAATAGAATCCATCTCAAGAGCCTCGGTTTAGCGTCTTCCTTGGTGAAGAGATACTTGAGAGCTGAGTGGTCGGTATGAACAATCACCCTGCCCCAAGAGATATGAGCGGAACTTATCTAGTGCAAAGACCACCGCTAGGAGCTCCTTCTCAGTCGTGGCATAATTTTTCTGAGCATCATTGAGTGTTTTGCTTGCATAGTAGACAGTTCTAAGAATTTTCTCCCTTCTTTGACATAGGGCTGCTCCCACCGCATAGTCGCTTGCATCACACATTACCTCAAAAGGGAGGCCCCAATCCGGTGATACCACTATCGGTGCTGAGACGAGGCACTCCTTGAGAGTGTGGAAGGCTTTTAGACATTCTTCAGAGAATTTAAACTTTGCATCTTTTGCTAAGAGGTCACACAGAGGTTTGGAGATTTTGGAGAAGTCCTTGATGAACCTTCTGTAGAACCCGGCATGGCCAAGAAAGCTTCTAATGTCTTTAACCGAGGTAGGTGGTGGCAGCTTCTCTATGACTTCGACCTTGGCCCGGTCGACTTCAATCCCATTGGAAGAGATCTTGTGCCCGAGGACGATCCCTTCTCTCACCATGAAGTGACATTTCTCCCAATTGAGTACTAGATTGGTTTCCTCACATCGGGAGAGAATGGCGTCCAAGTTCTCTAGACAAGAGTCAAAATTGAGCCCGAAGACCGAGAAATCGTCCATGAAAACTTCCATGCTTTTTTCAATAAAGTCGGAGAAGATGGCCATCATACACCTTTGGAATGTTGCGGGAGCATTGCATAATCCGAAAGGCATTCTTCTATATGCGAATGTCCCGTAAGGGCATGTGAATGTGGTCTTCTCTTGATCTTCCGGGGCTATGGGGATTTGGAAGTACCCGAGTAGCCATCAAGAAAGCAATAAAAGTCTTGTCCGGCTAACCTCTCTAGCATTTGGTCGATGAAGGGCAGGGGGAAGTGGTCTTTCCTTGTAGCCGTGTTCAACTTCCGGTAGTCGATGCATACTCTCCAACCGGTTGTTGTCCTTGGGGAACCAGCTCACCCTTTTCATTCGACACCACCGTGATCCCTCCTTTCTTTGGTACCACCTGAGTCGGGCTCACCCATTGACTATCGGATATGGGGTAGATGATCCCGGAGTCGAGTAGCTTTAGGACCTCCTTCTTAACTACCTCCTTCATGTTCGGGTTGAGCCGCCTTTGAGGTTGAACAAGTGGCTTGTAGTCGTCCTCCATGAAAATTCGGTGAGTGCACAAATGTGGAGCAATACCCTTGATGTCTGAGATGGACCACCCAATAGCTCTCTTGTGGTCTCGAAGCACCCTCAACAAACTGTCTTCTTGTGCTCCTGTAAGAGAGGAAGAAATAATAACAGGAAGATCACAAGGTTCAGTTAGATAAGCATATTTTAAATGAGAGGGTAAGGGTTTCAACTCCACGGTGGGAGGCTTCTCAACCGAGGGGGGTAGCCTTTGTGCAGTGCGCTCCAAGGGCTCCGGTGGTGGGTAGTGTGTCCGGTATGGCATTGACCTCTTGTCTAATGCGGCGACCATCTCTCTCACCTCCGGTTCATCTTCCCGGTCTCCACAAGTATCAGTCAAAGCGACGGTGAGAGCATCATAATCAAAACAAGAAGAGTAATTATCTTGCAAAATTGAGTCAACAATATCTATGGCAAAAGCAGCTTCCGCATGTGCGGGTTTTTTCACTACCTTAGACATGTCAAACTCAAGTTTTTCATCATGAAACCTCAAGATAATTTTTCCATTTTCCACATCTATTAAGGTCCTAGCAGTTCGCAAGAAGGGGCGACCTAATATCAGTGGTACTCTAGCATCCTCCTCCATATCAATAACGATGAAATCAGCCGGGAAAACAAAAGTCCCTACAGTCACTACTAAATCCTCAACTTTCCCTTTCGGGAAGACCAATGACCTATCAGCAAGTTGCAGTTGCATAGCAGTGGGTGCACACTCGCCAATCCCAAGTTTATTAAAAATTGAAAGCGGCATGAGATTTATACTTGCACCTAAATCACATAATCCACTACCACAATTATATCACCGATAGAGCAGGGGATTATAGGCAAACCGGGGTCTCCGAGTTTTGGAGGGGGGTTCCGCAGTAGGACCGCCGAGATCTCCTCGGTGAGTTGCACCGTCTCCGCACCAAGTGTTGCTCTCTTGTTAGCAAGAATGTCTTTCATAAACTTGGCGTAGATAGGCATTTGTTTCAAAGCATCTGCAAAAGGAACATTAATTGTTAGCTTGTTGAAAATGCTTAAAATTTCCCAAATTGTTCATCTAGATTTTTCTTTTTGAGTCTATTTGGGAATGGAAGAGGTAGTAAAGGTTTAGCAAAGAGTAGAAGGGGAAGATGATTCAGGAGACTCCTTCTCCTTGGAAGTATTTTTCTTGGGTGAGAAGGAGCTTCCTCAACAATCTCTTGTTCTTCCTCTTGGCGATCTTGAATTTCTTCATTGTGATTCTCTTGGCTCTATGATCAGCTTGTGGAGATGAAGTTTGAATAAGGGGGCGACCACTTCTCAATGTTACCGCTTTGGCCTCTTCCCTCGGGTTGGGCTTTGTTTGACTTGGAAAGGTGCCCGGTGGCCTTTGGGAGAGTTGTTGAGATATTTGACCAAGTTGGGTTTCAATGTTTTTGTTGAATGCCGTTTGATTAGCATTGAAAGCCTCTTGTTCCGAGAACTTGGTCTTTGCGGTGACAATGAAATCCGCCATGAGGTTTTCCAACCTTGAAGTCCCACTAGAAGAGGAGGAGGGGGACCCTTGTTGTTGTTGTTGATGTTGGAAGCCCGGAGGAGTTCCTTGTGGCCTATACCCATATTGAAAGTTTGATGGTTGGTTTTGGGCTTGAGGTCTATACCCTTGAGAGTTGTTGAAGCTTTTGTTTGGTTCTCCTTGGTTTGGGTCATTTCTCCATGAAAAATTAGGATGGTTCCTCCATGGCGCATTGTTGTTGTTGTAAGCTCGGTTGCCTATGAAGTTCACATCCTTGTTGGTTCGTGTTCAGCTCCCCTTCACAACGTCGAGTGTCGTGGGGACCCGCACATATGGCACATCCTTCCGAGGATTGACCGGAAGATGAAGAAGCTATAGATTTGACAATTTCGGTTTGAGCGGTAGCTAGCTTCTCTACCATCTTCGTGAGAGATGAGATTTGAGCTGAGAGATGATCGGTGGGTTGCACATTGAGGAGGCCAGCTGCTCTTGGTACTCTTCCCTTGGCTCTAGACCATTGCCTTGTGTCATTGGTCATTGTTTCTAGGAGTTCTATTCCTTCCTCGGGAGACTTTGTCATGAAGCTCCCTCCCGCGGAGGAATTAACAAGTAGGCGGTTGGAGTCGTCCAGCCCATTGAAGAATGAGAGACACAAGGATTGGTCATCTAGACCATGATGGGAGCAATTCATGAGCAGCTCCTTGAACCGGTCCCAAGCATCGTACAAGGTCTCACCCGGCTCTTGGTAGAAAGTATTTATTTCGCCAATTAATTGCCTTGTCCTACTTGTGGGGTAGTATTTGGCAAGGAATTTGCTAGCCATTTGCTCCCATGTTTCGATAGAATTTGATGGGAGACTACGGTACCATCTCAAAGCTGAGTCGGACAGTGAGTGGGGGAAGAGTTGTAGCCGGATCCTCTCGTTTAGATTTCCTGTTTTACCGAAGGAGTTGCAAAAATCCACGAAGACGCTCAAGTGGTTTGGAGCATCATCCGGATTAGCCCCACTGAATTTTCCTTGGTCCCGGATGGCGGTGATGAAATGGGTTTTGAAAGTCCATTGAGCCGCTTCAGCCTGTGTTAAGGTTGGAAGAACTATTGCTGAGGCTCTCCCTTCGGTGTTTGGTCGGTGGTAGTCCTTGAGAGGTCGGTGTTGGCCTTGTGGTTGTTCATCCCCATGACCATTGTTTCTACATGCGGGTCATTGTCCGCCATGGCAAGTGTTTTCAAGTTTCTTCTAACTCTTCTTAGAGATCGTTCGAGATCAGGCCTCGGACTAGCAAGAGGAGAGTCGCTAGAACGGGTACTTGGCATACACAAGAAGAGCAGAGGGTACCTAAACAAGCTTGCCCACAAACAATACTAAATATTAGAGGTAGGTAAAATAAAAGGAACTAAAGAAAACTAAAATAAATAAAACCGGTATACCGAAACTGGGGAAACTGATAGAGACTATCAATTTCCCCGGCAACGGCGCCAAAACTTGTCAGAGGAAATATATGTATATGCAGATCAATATCACAAAATATGGGCAAGTGGACCCAATCGAAGTAGTAGATAACGAGTGTCGTTCCACCAGGAAATTGATTATCTATTTCCCTAGTTTCGGTATTCGGTAACTGAATAATAAATGAGTAAAAAGGGGGGGGTTTAGCCGGCGGCAAGCTTAATGATTTTGTTCAAGAAAAACTTAACGGAAACTAATAAGGATGGGTTATTCTCACCTAAATACACCCAACTTCACTCATAAACCCAATTCACTCAAATTGTCTATTTGGACTATTGTAATGACCTTCCAAATCATGGAAGAGCCAACTCTTACCTAGATACTCTCAACTCTCAAATCAAGAGGAGTTCAAATCACTAGATAGCATTAATTACAAGTCCACATAAATAGCCCCAAATTTCACCAACTAATCAAGTAGCACAATCTAGGGTTCCTCTCTCTTCTAGGTCACAACCCCCAACTCAAAGTCTTGTGTTGTTGGGAATCACCATAAATGCCATAATTGATCAAGTTAAAGCATTAAATGAGCAAGAGAGAGAAAAACAATCATAATTAATGAAGCAAGGGTTTACAAGCTAGTTGAGGGATTCAAGTTCAAATCCCCATCCCAAGTGCTAAATAGTTCTACTCAGCCATAAAGATACATAAAAGAGAGAGAGAGAGAGAGAAAAAGCCATTAATGAAGGTGGTTGAGCTTGGAGAAGGTGAGCTCTCTTCTTCTTCTTCTTCTTCTTCTTCTCCTTCTTCAATCTCTTCTTCTCCTGTTTTTTCTTGTGTTTATTCTTCTTTTCTAAATTCAAAATCGTCTCTCTCCCACCTTGGTTCGGTCTTTCGGTGTGTAGGAAGGTGTGGATAGTGAAAAAGCCTCAAAATTGGCATTAGTTAGAGAAATGCTCCGCTTCCGACCGACCCAGTGTGGGTCGGTCCATGGGTCGGTCGACTGCAGAAAACAGTTTCTCTAACTTGCGCGGGGCCTAGAATCTTCGTTACGGCTCGGAATTGCTCCCCGTTTGCGGCGTTGGAAAGCTTGAAGGATGGGGAAGCTGTTGGTGCATGCCACTAGCTCTAAAATGGGTCAAAAGTATGCTCAAGGTGAGCTTTTACCTATCAAAAGATCAAACTGTATAAGTTCACTATTAATCACAAAAACACTCTATTAAGTGGTGAAATAGGCTATACACCAAATGAAATGAAGGTGTGTAGAGGCATTGAAACATCATTATTTCACCACTTATCAATTATCAGTGTCAAAAGTGTGATTAATTTTCAAATGCCAAGTGGGGGATAACAACACGGTTATCGGGTTCATGATGGGTTTATTTGGTGATTATCACGTCTTGGTCCTACACAAGATCCGTTAATATTCCCAAGGGACTGTGAACAAGTATTACATAGAAGATCCCATCGATTCCAGATGGTCAGTAGTTTACCAGGGAAAAGATTTGGATCACAAATGGATCAAGATGTTGATGACGAGAATTATATTGATGAGACACCACCCTTTTCTAACAGTGTCCTGCCACCAACATTGTTGATATTCCAGACGATGTAGTGTATACTAGGTCTGATCATGATGAGGGTCCATGGGTCGAAAAACCATAAATGATGTGTTTGTTTGTTAGGTAATTAAATATTAATTTTTTATGATATCTGATTACGTATTTTTTATTTATTTGTTTGTTGTTATTAATATCATATTGTTTATCCGTGCAGACAGTTAAATGGATGATATGGATGACCCGATCGGCGAGATTCTGTGTGACACAGCCCGACCGAAGAAGAAGCAAACACGTGGAGGGAAGGGCCGCACGTCATGGGCCCGAACTGATGAGGGGGGTAGTGGCTTAGACGAGATTATAGTGTCTGATGTGCCAGCTGCAGACACACGGGCTGGACCTTCTAGGTCACAGATCCCCGAGACCAGGACCGTAAAACCTCGAGGTCCTACAAAAGCTCTGAAGTCAAAAAAGATTGAGTCGAAGCCGCTGCAGTTTAATGAGTATCTACAGCCAACTGGGGAATAGGCTGGAGACTTCACTACTGAGCTGGGCATCATAGTGCGAGAGTATTGTGATATCAATCTCTCTGGCCTCAGGTTGACGAAGGATTGAAGAAGCAGATGTTTGAGATCGTACAGGTAAATAAACAATAGTTGCAGTATATATTGATACGATTTATAAGTATGCATAACTAACATCCTTTTCATTTATGATGATATGCAGAAACGATATCGAATACCTGCAGAAAGCGAGTACTACACCATGGTCAAATCGATGATGCGCAAGAAATTTTCAGATCATAAGCATGATCTGGTCAAATGGTTCATCACCAAGAAGCTTAAGCGGCCTGAAGGCGACACACGCCAGCCTTGGGAGATCTACACAACAATAACCCAAGAGAAGTGGCAGCAGTTTTATGATAAGAAGATGGAGACGAAGGTACATACTAACTCTTAAATAATTAAGTATTGTATATATATACAAATAAGTTTACATATGTATATGTTTTAATCATCATCGTGTTTGTATGTTTACTTGATAATAGGAGTATCGTGAGGCCCAGTCAGCGAATGCGAAGAAGAATGAATATCGTCACTTGCTGGGTGCTAAAGGGGTTAATATAAGAGTTCCTGAGTGGGTGGCAGAAGGGGAGTTGCCATCGGATATGAGCACTTTGGATGACCACCAGAAATGGGGTACATTTTGGAAGCTTTCACGCACTAAGAAAGACCCAAAAACTGGAGAGCGTCTGTATCCCTTCGAGAAAACGAAGGAAATTGTTGATAAGATGGTAAGTACTTTTGTTTAATCCTTATTTTTTTTTCAAATTCAGTATTACAATCCTATAATTTATTATAAATCCTATATGCATTTACTTCTAAAGGGTAAATGAACGAGCAAGTAACCCAAGGGACTTGGGCTCCTGATCGACATGATGACCAGCTGTCTCGGGCACTAGGAAAGAAAGATCATCCAGGCCGAGCAGTGGGTTAGGGGGGGGTAACATAGGGATAAGAAAAGTATTTGGAAACCCGGGGTCGAGGAAAGGAAGTAGTAGTCAGGAGAAGATGATCTCTTATGATGAGCATTTACGTGTCATCAATACATCAAAGATCAGTGGAAGAATGAGGTCCTTGCTGAAATGCGTTAGGAGACTGGTGCACCCCAGCCATATGCTTCTGCTTCTGATCCTTCTCATATGATCCTTCTGTATGCATGCTCTCTGATCCTGCTGTTCTGATCCTGCTACACATGCACAAGCACCGAGTCTAATGATCCGTATCCTTACGCATATGTACAGGTAAATTTTTATATTTAACTGTTTTATTACTTGTCATATCGTTTATTACATATTTATCAGTTCAATCATCTACTAATCTGATTAGATTGTAGGATCCAATAAACTGCAACCTCTTGCTCCCGTACAACAATCAAAATATACATGTTGCAGAAGGAAGAGTGTACACATCACGCTCGAATGACGTGGTCCATGGCATGCCATTATAGCCGTATCATGGGAGAGTGTCTGTGGACAACCGATTTATACGTGTCCTGATTTAGAACTCCCTGTACCTACGGAGGAGTACAGCACGGTTCGGTCTGCAAAGGGTGCATTTCTTCAATGGCCTGTTCGTCTGATTCAGAAGTGTGTGAAGGTAAGCCCAATACAAACCTTTAATATAGTTATTGTAGTAAATTATAAGTGTGTGGATGTTCAGTTCATGATTAGTAATGTATGTCGATTGCAAATAGGCATTAAAGGAGAAATCAAAGTCTCCTGAAAAAAGAAGGCAACGATTATATCTTCTGAATACAGAGCATCCACCAATGTCGTTCCCAAAGAAAACTTGGTGGATGATTCAATATATGCACGCTTGGGGCCAAACATGAAAGTGTTGCATGATATAATCCGTGAGTTCCCAACTGCTAGAGATTCTATCCTTCTTAGCTTTGAACCTGACCTTCTTCACTATGAAGAAGTTTTAGAAGTCGACTTTGGACAACCGACGTGCAGGACATCCTGAAATCTGAATGGGTGCCTATCACTGTTGTCCACTCATTCATTCTGTAAGTATTAGTCTTTTTTGGTAATAAGTTATAAAGTGATACCCTGAAACAATGTTAATTACTATATCTTTTACTTTATGAATAGGTTTTTGCATGAGAAAATGCAAACTTTTTCACTTACCAAGTATGGATTTCTATGTCCTGAGAGAACGTCATACACTGCTGTGACGTCTGATGCACACGCTTGTAAGGTCTACTTGCAGCGTGCGATTACTAACAGCATCACAGTGAAAAAGAAATATCTTCTGCTGCCCTACCATCAAAAGTAATAACTTGTGTTTATCATTTTAATTCCATTAAATGTTGTACTTGTTGATTTTGACATTATACTGACATGTTAGTGTTTTGGTATTACATAGTGCTCATTGGGTCCTACTGGTGTTGTGTTTGGATTGTGCACGTATACTATATCTTGATCCGCTTCGGCACTCATTACCGAATAATATCAAGATAAAGCCACACCTTAGCCTGTAAGTACATTATAAACCACTTCTTTATGTATTTCAATTCTTTTAATTTAATTTTGTTGTGCATGGATATCCTAATTTTATTAATTTACATTTATGACATTTAATGTGCAGTATATATCAAAGTGTTATGATTTCAGAGCTTGGTGTAAGGATAAGAGGTTCTATCCCCTGGACTGCAATGAAGGTACATGCATCACTTGTTTATCATTGATAGAACAAATTTCTTATGTAATTAATCCTTTTTTTCTGTGTTTAAGTGTCCACGTCAACCCGGGAGTTCGGAGTGTGGGTATTATGTCATGAGATATATGCATGACATAATCACCCTTTTTGGTGATATGCAAGATCAATTAGAAGAAGTATGTTGAAGTATATATATATATATATTTTATTTTAATGTATTTGTTTAATGATTAACTCATTTTGTATTGTTTTGTTTTTAAAGGTTTTCCCTAGTGTTGGCGAATACTACAGACAAACGATCAACGCTATGTTGGAGGATTGGCGGAGTTTGTCTGTATGAATTTAGTTTGATTTTCACTTGTTTTTTCGATCGAATTGTTATTTAGAACATTGTTTAGAATTTTATGGCTAGTTAGATTGTGAAGATGACCGGTTTGAGTACAATGAATATCTTGGTAGCTGTATATGTATATGGTCATTTGTGACCATTTGAAATGGTTGTATGGTCATTTGTGACCATTTGAAATGTGTTGTTGGTCATTTGTGACCATTTCATCATTATTTTGATTTTTTGACAATTCTCTTACAAAGAGTGATTGACATCCTCTACAATATGATGTAGAGAGATGTTGGATATATCTGGATGTTGTATCTATATATTTACAGGTTTGTTGACATATGTGGGATTGTAAACTAAAACGAAAAAAACAAAAAAAAGACATTTTCGGCGGTTCCTAGTAAGAACCGCTGAAAATAAGTAAAAAATGGGTAATTTTCGGCGGTTCTTAAGCTAAGAACCGCTGAAAATTGCCCGGTTTTTACCTCATTTTGAGCTGCGAAAGCTATTATTTTCGGCGGTTTTGTCGTTAGGAGCCGCCGAAAAAGGTTGTTATTTTCGGCGGTTTTATAACCGCCGAAAATTTAGAAAGGCCTTTTTCGGCGGGTAATATTCGGCGGTTTAAAACCGCCGAAAAAGGCCTAAAAGAACCGCCGAAAATGACTCTTTTTCTACTAGTGATGCATGCATTCCAAGCAGATTTTCCTTTTAACTTCCATTCCTTTCAAAATTTAAAAGTATGTTATATCTTCTTTTTAGCTACAAGTAGCAATACACCCACAATGGTTTACACAATGTAGGATTTTTCCTAGCCAAATTCAGCAACACAAACAACACAGAGGACAATCCTTCCACTAAAGACAGTATTTGAGATTACAACTAAATTCACCACTAAACTTACACTACAAGGAAAAGACTAGTTTGCTACCGACGCAATTGGTAGCCAAATAGAACGGGCTACCGCTTTTTTTCATTTGCTACCGGAGTTTGGTGGTGTGGGTAAAACTACCGATTATGTGTTAATTCAGACTAGTGCGCTAAAATGTGCACACATCAGGAATCGATCATGCGACGTGTGGGCTGGAGCTATTACCTTAACCATTGGGCCAATATAGTTATTCATAACATATATACATACTACATGTATATATTGAATGTTTGATACTCTAAATTTAAATCAAAATTTTGGCCGAGATATGATCGAACATTGGATATGTAAAAATTAATAAAATAGATGTTAATATTTTAATTTACATAATATTACAACATTAATTTTGTACGGTCAAAATAATAAAAATAAAAGTGTAAGTTGGCTTAAAATTGTATAAAATTAAAATTAAACATATATATACATTTAAAAAAACTTTAATCATTTATAAATTTATATTATATAGTTTTTATTTATTTTGTAAATTTTAACCAACACGTCAACTAATTTAAATATTATTATTTATTGTATTTTTAAAATTTACTAATTTATGTGATTTTTGTAAACTAAAAGATTATATAGAACTGCACAAATTTTAAAGTTTATATACAAATATACCATTTACTAATTCAAAGTTTAGAAAACTATTATATTAATATTGTAAATTTAACCAACATATGCACTAGTTTAAATTATTATTACACGTAATCTATTTTATAATTTATTAATACGTGTGATACTTTGAAAATTAAAAATATTATAAGTATCAAAATATAGTATGTTACATATATCTTATATGATAAATAAATTCTTGTAGTGGTATATAGTTTAATTAATTTTCATGAATTAGAAAAATTTTTGTTTACTTAAAGTTCTTTCTAAAATTTCGATAGCTAAAAGGTAATAAGTAAATATACTAAAGATACTATATTGAAAAAAACTATAAAAAATAAAATATTATATAAGAAGAAAATATATCCACTATGGTAGCAGCAATATAGGTTAGTATTCTGAATTATGTAGTATTCACACGTTTAAGTTATGAGACAATAATAATTTTATTAATGCTTACGAATATTAGCTATCATTTCTTATATTCTAACATAATATTAACTCAAATTTCATCAGCATTATTAGTCGGTAGCAATTTTGAAACTTAAGATAATAGCAATTTAGCTACTGTTAAAAATATTGCTATCATATCCCAACTAGTAGCACAATAGCAACCATAATCAAGTGTTAGTAGCAATCTCATACTCTTATCCACATGGTCGTAGCAATTTTTAAGATAGTAGCTAGTTAGCTATTGATTATAATCTTTTTGCTACCGTTGCTCAAATAGTAGCATAATAGTTACCATGATTGAATTAGCATTAACCAAGTAGTAGCAATTCATTAATTTAGCTACCGATATTGGTAGCAAAATTACTTTTACTAAAACTATCGGAATGAAAGATAAAATAGCTACTATTGATGGTAACAATCTTGTATGGCTGTAGCTATTTAGCTACTGGCTAAAAGTTGAGCTACCATTGTTGTTGTTGTAGCACAAACGCAACCACTTTGTCAATAACATCAAAAATCAAATCAGTAGCAATTTTTCAATTTAGATACCAATATATGCATAGTAGCAATTTATCGGTAGCTAAAACATGTTTTTCTTGTAGTGTATGGAACCTTGGAAGCTTCGAGTCATTTTGCACCATTCGAGGTAATGGAGCTTGGTGGATACCACCCCTGGCTAATTTAACTTCGTCTAATATAACACAAATTTCTTAGGAGTGTACCAGATATTATACATAGCAACATGTAAATAGAAGGATCCAGACTACAATTAGGCCACCTGACTATACTTAGAGAAGGATTCAAGGTTCAGTATGATGTGTCTCCATGAGACAGATCATCACTGCCTGAGTTTTCCAGAATTCATTCTTTACTAGTGCCCATTTTCATGCTCTTCTTATGCCTTGAATATTGAAGAATTTTATCATTGTACCCATTATGATGAGCTCGATGCGCTTAATGTTGGCGATTGACTTGCTTGGGTATGGTGAAATAATGCCCAGGCATTGACCGTACTTGAAGCATTTCCGAGCTTCTGCTGAAGGGTACAACCCGGCTGCTTTTTTTTGTTGACTTGCGGTTTAGCGTGCTTGGAACACTGCACCTCTATTTCTGGTGAGATAACAACTTGTACCTCGATTTTTGCTAACGATATGGAGTCTACCGGGGTGGGAAACCCATTTTTGGACTGATTGGTTAACCGATATAGATGAGTTGAAACTCTTTTCCGCTTAAGTTACTTATGAGAATTCTAAGGGACTATGTTCTTGCTCTGAATCATGAATAAAATGTACAAAAGACCTTGTGTCGTTATGATTAATTGGTATTGTAGTCCAATCACAATACTGTATTGTGGATAAAGTTATTGGGATAATTGTGCCAGTTTGAAGCGGTGCCTCCCAAGTATCCAAAGTGGAATGATTACTGCACGACGACTTTAAATTTATTTCATTAATGCTAAAGCGCCTCTCTTGAAAATTTTGCAAGCACATGTTACGTTGGCATTCTCCCACAATTCCTTCTCTATCATGACATTCCAGTTCCATAAACAAGTCGATTGCCATTTCGTCTGTCCTTTAGCATAAACAACTGCTATGTGGTTTGTCCCCATCTCATTAATTATCCATAGTGGGTTATTGGAAATCATCACAAAAATACTGCACTCAACATAATTCCTTGGGGTACGACTTGTTACTGTTGACTCACTATCTTCTGCCACCCTTAACTGCAGTTCTGCCATGAAATGCCCTTTTGACTAGATGAACCCGACCACCATAACCTTCTAATGACCCTCTAGATCTCTTTAATGAGGGAATGTGGGAGTTGACTTACCCCCCATGTAGGAGGGGATAACCTGGAGGACCGACTAGATAAGAATGCATCTGGCTGCATGTGAAAGGGTCCAGACCCAACTTTAAACTCTCTTGCAAACTCTATCTCTGATATAGCCGAAGACAAGGCTCTTATGCTTGCTGACTATACTAGGGAAGCCAGTACAAACCCAGGTTAGCTACCTCTCTAACACAGTGATATCAGTAATCCCCCTTTTAACTGTGGGGTTCAGCATACTAGAGAACATCAAGCCCGACTTGACAGTATTCATACATTGTCCAAATGCTTCTCGGAACTCATCGATGATACTCCCTCCTATTTTTAATATAAGTCCTTTGGAGTGAATTTGGATTATTTTTTAGTCCATATTCATCTCCAAAGCGACTTACATTTAAAATAGGAGGTAGTATGCATAATTTTCCTGGCATTATTGGGATTAGCGTGGCTGAAAATAACACATTCGTCCGCAAAATAAGGTTGGTAATATCAAAACTTAGTCCTCACATAGAGAAACCCCTAATCGCCTTGGATTGAGCCGAGGTTTAAGACTAGAAGATAGAGCCTCCATGCAGCAAAAGAAGAGGAAAGGTGAGAGGGGATCTCTCTGTTGGAGTCCTCATTCTAGAAAGAAGCTTTGCCCCGGGAAACCATTAATGAGAACCGGGAAGGATACACTAGTGATACATTTCTCCATGATCTTGACCCATCTAGGATTGAAATCCCATGCTTCAGAGGACCGCCAATTCAAAGGATCATTCAACTCTATCAAAGGCTTTTTGCCATGTCAAGTTTCATAGCGAGGTGGCCCCTCTTGGTTGCTTTAGAGAATTTCATAGAATGGATGAGTTCATGAGCTGTAATGATATTGTCAAAATCAGTCTACCTAGAACAAATGCTCCTTGATTATCCAAGATAACTTATCCCATTGCATCCTCGACTTGATTAGCTAATGGCCTAGCCACCACTCTAAAAGGTGTTACATAAGGAAATAGGTTGATCGTCAGTGATGGAGGTTGCACCTTTACGTTTCGGGATAAGGACAATATGGGTGTGTTCAAACCCATTGGCATGATTCCAAATTAATAATCTTCAAGTCTGACTCAAGAAGTTG
Source organism: Limonium bicolor (assembly GCA_023374045.1). Lineage (NCBI taxonomy): Eukaryota > Viridiplantae > Streptophyta > Magnoliopsida > Caryophyllales > Plumbaginaceae > Limonium > Limonium bicolor. Next base: position 368,218,005 of record CM041776.1, on the reverse strand, counting down.
TCCTGGAAGGAGTTGATAAAAATTTCATTAATACCATCCGGTCCTGGGGCCTTCCAAGGATGCTTCTGTTTGAGGGCTGAAATGACCTTCTCTCTAGAAAAATCCCGACCTTGAGCTTCAAAAAAAATGATTTGGCACACGGTTCTCAACACAGGCAAAAAGATGAGGGTTGTGGAGGGGCTGTGATGAGTGAAATAGATCAATAAAATGGTTGCGTGTGAGAGACTCGATGGATTGCCAATCCGAGGCCACTGTGCCCTTCTTATAGCGTTGGGCTTGGACCTTATTGAAGAAAAACAAGGTATTTCGGTCGCCTTCCTTCACCCATCTCTGCCTAGCTCTTTGAGCCCATCTTGTCTCTTCCCTATGAAAAAGAGCATCAAGCTCTCGATTGAGGCAATTCCATCTGTCCAAGGTGTCGGGGGAGGGAGGTGAACTCGCTACCAAGTTGATTTCCTCCCTAATATTCTCCAGCATTCTGCACTCGTCTCTGTACTTGCGTCCACCCCAGCGCTTTAAGGCATTTTCCGCAAGACCGAGTAATACTATGAAAGTACTATTGTGATGACGAATCTTCCAGAATTGTCAACAATCTGTCTACCTTCTAGGTCATCTACCCAACAATTCTCAAAACGAAAAGGTCGAGGACCTCAATGAATGGCCGGTTGGAGGTTGAGTTTGATTGACTGGTGGTCCGATCGTCCTTATCGCATGTGAACATGCATTTTGAGTTGAGGGAATGAATTAGACCAGCTTCTAGTGGCGACAAATCTATCCACAAGACTACGAGTATTAAAATTGCCCCATCTCTTGTTCGGAAATGTAAAAATATCTCCCACAATCCTAGGTTAAACAAATCACAATTGCTTAAACAGTTGCGGAACATTGACATTTGACTCTGATTTCGGTCTCGTTGGTCCAGTTGCCCGTAGCCAAACATGATTTCATTAAGATCCTCAAAAAAAAAAGCCAAGGTGAGTATTGGATTCATATAAATTTCCGAGGAGAGACCACGTTCTTCACTGATCACTTGCATTAGGCCAACCATAAATACCTGTGCATCTCCAACCCGATCCAGACCCCTCTCATTCCAACAGTAAATGTGATGGGCCGTGAACGACGCCTGTAAAACTGAGTCATTTCCATACAAGAGTTAATTGTCTTAGTAAGGAAGAAGATCTCGGGAAATTGAGATCAGAGAACATCTGTGACCCATCGAGAGTTTTTCGGGGAGTCCCAAGCCTTGACAATATATATATATATATATAATATATATATATAATATATATATATATTATATATATATCCATCATGCTTATTGCGAGCGTAGAGCAAAACGATGTAACAAAACAAATCTAGACAAGGTGAGGGAGCGCAGTGCAAATCCAGATAGCAGAGCAAATCCAGCAAGTCAAGCAAATGCGAAGGAAATGGCGATGAAGAACCTAAAAACTTAAGGCATAAACCTGAAACTTGGCAAGTGATTGGATTGGAATTTGGAAGAACGCGCAGACGAAGATCAGAAGCCGATCAATCAAGCAAGGGATTCTGTGTTCAAAATTTCCATATTCTTTTTAATGTAATGAACCTATCATCTACTCTTTGTTTCATGTTTCAAAAACAAATTGTAAATAATAGTTACTCCAATAGTTGAATATAGAGGAGTCTCGGCCAAACAAAAAATATGTAATATCAGTAAAATTGTTTTTATTTTCAATTCAAAAGTATTTCTTCACCGTTCAGCATTTGATATTTAAATGTAATTAAAAGAATGGATAAACATTTTGGGGTGGCGGTTGCGTCCACGGTTTATGGCTTATGAATTGAATGGTGCAAGTTGATCATTACTAAATAGATACAAATGTCTCCCATGTTATTTTAGACATTACGTTCTCTATCAAGTTGACCATGTGAACAAAACTTTGGTCCTACTCTCTTGATCTCAATTGGCTCGAATGCATTCCAGATTAGGTTTTGTGCCTTTTCTGCTCCTATTTTCCTTATCTTTTTGAGTATCCGACTTCTAGACTCCTTTTTTTAGAAATCTGCACACTTATTAAGAAAGTTGGAAAATAACGTAAGTAATCCTAGTTTTTACTTTTTCATCTAGATAATAATAATTATTTTTATGTTGAATAATAGAGTTAAGAGTGAAAAAAATGTGTCAAAAAACTAGAATGACACATATTTTTGAATAAGAATCACTCCCTAAAATAACAAATATTAATTAACGGAAGGACTAATATTTAGTGCTTACTCTCACCTGCGGTATCTCCATTGAAGTTTGCTATCATCTTCATACTTTTATTCCTCTATTTATATATTAATTAATTTTTTTAAAAACATCCTTATACCTTTTTGATGTTGAACAGAAAATTTTAATTTGATTTCAAAATATCGATTGAAATTTATTAAAGTTAATAATAAAGTAATAATGAAACCATACCACTACGTGACACACTGAAAGAAAATGATTAATTGGAAACTGAATATAATCGAATAATATAATATGAACTTTTCACCTGTGAATCATGGTTTTTTTTTTATAAAAAAAGAAAAAGTAAACCAAATTGTGACTGCTAGAAACTAGAAACCGCCGTACTCCACCAGTTCTTTCTCATCCTAGAAACTCAGATCTCGTCAGCTAACTTTATTACTCCATTTGCTGTTACAACCCATACCATTGATGTGCTGTACTGCACTTTTTGCGGCTTATATTGGGATCTTTTACACCTTCGAGGAGTTCCTATATAATTTAGTAGATCACGGAGATTCTGTGTTCAACTTGAATAATGACTCTTGAAACACATATATACTTCAATTTCAACTGAAAAATGGTTATCATACAAAGAGAATATCTAGATGAGACTACGATAAGTCGGCAATAATTTTGACATCTTTCTGTCGGTACTTGGAAATGAAAGCATCATAAGATAGACCTTTGACAGGATCCATTAAAGTTGTGAATCATAGGGTATGCCCCGGTCCACGTAGATCAAGTAGCTGCACCTTGCCATTGACGGGTAATCACTTTCACCAGCCTTGCGCGATCACACGCGTAGCTTTCCAAGGGGTTTCAAATAAAGTTTTTATGACAGAAAAGTTGAATTAAAGTTGATTTGAACAATATATCTGTTATCTAGTTGTCACCCCTATGTATTCAATTATATCTAACATATCTTATAAGAAGTTCAGAACCTTATCTATATATTTTAGGTTTATTTTATACATGCATACTATCCCGCCAAATTAACTCAAAAACCATAAGCAATATTTCCTCTTTCATCACTACAATTGAATGCTTAGTAGAATCACTGCCCATCTCAATCCTTCTGAATGATCATTGTTATAACCCAAGGTTGAGGTCAGAATTTTCTTTGCATTTTATTTCGTCACAAGTTAATTGTGTGGATTGTTTAATCCTTCGGGACATGGGAGTTCTTTGATTAAAGATGAGGACGAAAGAGTCATTTCCCCCTTTCTTATTTATTTAAGGTGAGAATTAGCATTCCTATTTATTAATTTCTTAACTTCCTTAATCATTATTTTTCTCTCCCCACTTCCTATTCACGATCTCAGTCACATCCTCTTCTCGCTCAGTTTGAAACCCTTAAGCCGCTTCCCTCTCTTCTCTCTCAAGATCTCGTTCTGTTCAATCCCTCAAGTCTGGCTGATTGTGGTGCATCATCGAGTTCTGCTGTAGATTCTGCTCTACTGCGAGGTTCGGTTTAGGTTAAGGTATTCAACGTTGTTCGTTCTTCTTCGATTCTGAAATTGGAATGTTTCTTCTTGTCTGAATCCTTCCTCTGCAATCTGATTAGGAATCCGATTGTGTTCCGTTCCCTCGTCGGTTCTTCTGTTGTTGGACTTCTCTACTATCATGGTCGAATTCAGGTATGGATTGTGGGTTCGTTTGCGTTGACAGTTTCTGATTTGAGAGTAAGTTTTGATTTGTTTGTTCTTCGGTCTGCTCTTTGATTGCTTTTAATCAGAGGTTTGATTGCGTTACTGGTTCGCGTGCGGGGATTCTGCTTGTTTCGGGCTCTGCTGTTTGGATTGGGATATCGTCTGTCAATTATTGAGGTAGGTGGCTTATGGATTCAGTCAGTGTGTTCAGCCTTGGGGAGTTTCTATTCTGGGATTGAGAGCGTTCTATCTCTGCATTGTGTTTGCGAATTCGTCTGTTTAAATTGTTGTTTAATGATGCACAAACCCCCAAGGCTGTTTTCTACGAACTGCTTCTGTTTTATTGTGTTTAAACTTTTGTTTTGTTGTGAAATTCGTTTCTGGAAACTGCACATTTTGGTATGTCTGAACGTCTGTCCGAGCTTTGACGTTCGGACATGCCCTACTGCGCTCTGAATTTCTGAAGTTTTTGCCGTGTCTGAACTTCCGTCCGAGCTTTGACGTTCGGACGGGGTGCGAGGACGAGTCCGACTTACAAGTCTCGTATGGTGTCCGAACTTGTAAGTCCGGACATAAGTTCGGACACACCCTTCTGCATTCTCTGTTTTTGCTTCGACTTGTGTCCGAACTTTGACATTCAGACACATGTTCAGACATTACGCGTATTTGTTTCCGCAAGCGTCCGAACATCCGTCCGAGCTTTGATGTTCAGACACACGTCTGTTTTTGATTTCAAAAGTCTCGACTTGCGTCGAACGTTGATGTCCGGACACAAGTTCGGACATGGTGCTGTTTTGACCATAACTTGCTCGTTTGAGCTCCGTTTTGCTTCCGTTTGCGGGTTAGATTCCCCTTCTGATTTCCAAGCTATCTATGCGCTTTCTGGTGCCATTGGTGCACATGTGCTAAATTGTTTCCTCGTTCTGTTCACGAGTGGTTACTCATTCTGTCTGTATGCTGTGATCAACTAGTGTCCCCTTCTGTTTCTGCTGCTGTTGTTTTGAACTCTGATTAGTCCTTTTGTGTTTGGGCTTCTGTTTCTGATTTCTGTCTTGGAATATGGTTTCCTTCTGTCTACTTCTGTTTTGATAACATTCTATAAATGTTTTGAGCATGCTGGTTGATGAAGTTAGTCATCTACTGGGCATAGTTATTTGCTCATTCCCTACTTTACCTAAACATGCAGATTGATCAGCGAGGATCACTTTGCTCAGCTTCTGGAGTTTGGTTTACTATGTTATTTCGATTCTTTTGAGTCATGCTCATTTTGGCTTGTAACCTTTGGCCTCTGTTGTTAGCTCCGCTTTCAATTACGGTTGAGGATTGTATTAACGTTTTGGAATCTTTGACACTTTGTTAATACTTATTACATATGTATTTCGTTTTGGGCCTTGTTTGATTAAATACGTGCGTTTGTTAGAGCCTTGCGTTATTAAGTAATAATACACGGCGTGTAATACCCCTAACTCCTAGGCCAGTGTTTGAGGGTGCTACATTTAATGGTATCAGAGCTCTGGGTTCTAATCTGCTGGGATTTTAAGTTAGTCAGTTAGTCAGAAATGTCAGTACTAGTGTTTGAGTCTAACTGCCTACTGTTGGACTTTCAGAATGCCGACAAGAAGAGCTCCAGGAAATGTTGCTGATGCTATTCAGTAGTTCATGACGCAGCTCATGCAGACGATGGTTGTAGGGGGTGGACTAGCTGGAGGAGGACCAGCTGGCGGACCAGGCCCAGCTGGGGCTGATGCTGGAGGAAGGAACGTTAAGGTGCTTCAGGAATTTATGAAACTGAAGCCCCCTTCCTTTGATGGGACCGGGGATCCCCAGGAGGCCAGTCATTGGTTGACTGAGGTGGAGGATCTGCTACGAGTTATGGGCTCAGAGGAGGAGCAGAAGGTGGACTTCGCCACCTTTCTTTTCAAGGCCGAAGCCAAGGAGTGGTGGAGGTCTGTGATGGGGAAGTTCCCACAGCCATGGACGTGGGATCAATTCACAGGGGAGTTTAACAAACAGTTCTACCCCGATGTTTACAAGGACCAGCGCATTCTGGAGTACAATAGGCTCGCCAGGGGCGCGGTATGAGTGTAGAGGAGTACGTCAGGAAGTTCATCAGCTTGTCAAAGTTCGCACCTGAGCCGGATGAGCATAGGAAGGCCAGGAAGTTCGAGAGTAGTTTGAGGCCCGACATCCGTTCTACTGTGACGCCGCTGCGTCACAAGACCTTCAGAAACGTAGCTGATGTTGCCCTGTTGGTGAAGGCCGACTTGAAGGGTCGCCAGTCTGGGAAGGACCAGAAGAGGAAGCAGAGGTCCGACGACACTGATAGGAGGGATCAGTCTGCTTCTCAGAAGAAGCAGTCTACTGGGGACCGCCTGGGAGACCGTACGAGAGACAGAGGAGGATCATCCTCGTCGTCATCCGCCCGAAGTTCCAGGCCTGTGGCAAGTTTCACAGAGGGCGAGACTGCTATAAGAAGTCAGGAGCCTGCTTCAGGTGCGGCTCCTTGGACCACAGGATTGCTGATTGCCCTCAGGCTGGGAGGAGCAGAGCCAGCTCAGGAGGTGGGATGGAGGATCTGCCTCAGAGTCCAGAGATCGAGACCGGGCTGAGCAGAAGAAACCCCAGGGCCGGCCAGAGTCTATGCGATGGCTGGAGGTCGAGACCGATCCACGGACAGAGTGGTCACAGGTATTCTCCAGCTGTCATCTTGCTCTGTTTTTTGTCTGTTTGATTCTGGAGCCACTCACTCGTTTATATCCGCTGAGTTAGTGAGTGAGCTTGACCTGCCTGTGTGCCCTTGAGTGTCGAATTTGTGTGCATAGTCCTTTGGCTAGGAATTTTGTCTGTGCTTTTGAATTCTGTATGTAAGGATAGTCTTGTGCTAGTAAAGAATAGGGTTCTGTGTGCTGACCTCATCCCGATGGAGATGACTACCTTTGATGTGATTTTGGGCATGGATTGGCTTGCGTGCACACCATGCCATATTGATTGTGCTGCGTCGAGAGTCACATTCGAGGAGTCGGGCCAGCCTCGATTAACTGTAGCAGGGAATGGACTCCGTGCTCGCCGCCAGTTATCTCAGCTATGCAGGCGTTTCGCCATTTGAAGAAAGGATGTCGATATCTGTGCTACAACCTTGAGGTTCGCAAGGATGCTAAGCTGGAGGACATACCAGTGGTCAGAGACTCCCAGATGTGTTCAAGGATGACGTACCTGGGCTTCCCTCTGTCAGAGAGGTGGAGTTCTCGATCGAGCTCGCACCTGAGACTCAGCCGATTTCTAAGGCCCCATACCGGATGGCGCCGCCGAGCTTAAGGAGCTGAAGATCCAGTTGTAGGAGTTATTGGATAAGGGCTTCACGCCCCTAGTGTGTTGCTTGGGGTGCGCCTGTTCTGTTTGTCAAGAAGAAATGATGGTAGTATGCGTTGTGCATTGACACAGGGAGCTCAATAAGGTTACCCTTAAGAATAGTATCCTCTCCCGCGCATAGATGACTTGTTTGACCAGTAGCAGGAGCTAAGGTGTTTCGAAGATCGATCTGAGGTCAGGAATCATCAGTTGAGGATTAAGGCAGACGACGTGCCTAAGTCCGCTTTCAGGACTCGTTAAGGACACTATGAGTTCCTTGTGATGCCATTCGGTCTGACGAATGCGCCTTCTGTATTTATGGATATGATGAACCGGGTCTTCAAGCCATTTTTGGACCGGTTCGTTGTGGTGTTTATTGATGATATCTTGGTGTACTCCAAGAGTGCTAAGGAACACGAGGATCATTTGAGGACCGTTCTCTAGACTCTGAGGGAGAAGGAGCTGTACGCGAAGCTGAAGAAGTGTGAGTTCTGGTTGGACCAGGTGGTATTCTTGGGATATGTGGTCTCCAAGGATGGTATCTCCGTGAACCCGGAGAAGATCAGAGCTATTACAGAGTGGGCCAGGCCCACTAATGTTGGAGAGATCCGTAGCTTCCTTGGACTAGCGGGTTACTATCGTAAGTTTGTGGAGGGTTTCTCCAAGTTGGTGATTCCGTTGACTCGTCTATCTGCAGAAGGATGTGAAGTTCGAGTGGAGTGAGGCTGTGGTTGTGTTTTCAGGAGCTGAAGAAGAGGTTGACGTCTGCGCCGATTCTGACTCTTCCAGAGGGGACCGAGGGCCTAGAGGTGTTCTGTGATGCGTCCTATAAGGGACTTGGGTATGTTCTGATGCAGCATGGGAAGGTAGTAGCGTATGGCTCTCGTCAGCTTAAGCCATACGAGAAGAACTATCCGACCCATGACCTAGAGTTGGCTGCTGTGGTTTTTACGTTGAAAATTTGGAGGCACTACCTGTATGGAGCAGCGTGCAAAGTGTACACGGACCACAAGTGTAACACCCCTCTCCATAATCACGATATAATCCCTCACGTAGCAATAAATAAAACGTCTCGCAGCGGAAAAATAAATAACAATTACAAAAACTCACACGGTGTCACCGGCCATTACTCGCCCATGCGAGCAACGTAGCCAAACCACATCCAACTTCCAAAATAGACAACTGCTAACCGCAGTGATAACGAGAAACTCCTATACATCAAACTAAGTCCATAACATAAACATTGACAAGTGAGCGTCTACCCAATCCTGAAAAATACATAACCTTACCATAAGACCATACACCATCTTCATTACCATACAACATCTCCAACTACCCTGTTCCTGCTCTTCAGCTCCGACAATGATCAACAACCTGAAATGGTGTAGTATCAGCGATAGACGCTGAGTATGCCGGGCCTGGACCCTAATGGTCACTTGTCATTTTAACCATCTTATTATTAGATTGGTTTCATGCTTTTCCTTTTTACAGTTATAATCAAACTGAAGCATAAATGTATATACATAATCAACCATCCAAATATTCATAAACATTAATCATCCATCCAAACCAAACATTCATAGAATATTTCAAACAATATTTGTATATCGAACGTATCGAGCAATAACAACAATTTTGTACATGTACAATCGCCGTAGTGTTCACCATCCACTGTCAATTTTATTTTAGTTTGGCTTTCAAGCCCCATCCATATGTACAATGTACATTCGCCGTAGCGTACAGTTCCCATAGTTAATTTACCTTAGCCTGTAGGCTCCATCCAACCATGTTTAATAATGTCAGTAGGGCGTCATGTTAGGACAACCCGATAACCTCACCATGGACAGTAGTCCCCCGTACACACAAAGGTGTCATTTCGCCAGAGGTCCGGAGGCCCCTGACTCACTTATGTCTCGTAAGACGTCCATAAAAAGGCCATAGCCCCTGATCCACGAACCTATTTGGGCTCGTTGGATATAACCTGGAGCGGAATCCAATTAGGAAACCCCTCAGTGATCACAAATGCACAACCAAGTGGTCGTAAACCACCGGGATTCCTCACCTCAATCATACCATCACTCTCTCATGTTGTTCAAGATATGCTCTTAGTCTTATAGAGAATATATTTATTAACCAGCGGCCCAATGGGTCACGCATACCTAGAAGTCCATCTAGTGATATTTATGTTAGAGATCCATGCTCTAGAGACCGACAATGTCGTGACTCGTCCCTATGTGTTTTACTTAGGTTACCATATACTTAATATAATATCATGGTATAATATCAAGTAACCGTCATGTCATCACAACGCATGTATGTTTATATAAGTCGATCTATAGTCGACGTAGTGTTAGTCCCGTAGGACGCTCGTGCATAAATAATTAATGCAGTAGCACACAATCACATATATGTATCCACACATATAACACACAAGTTATATCAACCAAATCCGAGCCCAAGGAGCAACCTTAGGTCAACTCGGCAAACCCTTTACATACCGTTCACCCTGATTGTATTACGGTGGAGTATGAATCAGCAAGATCCTACGCTCCATGTAGTCCGTTAGCTCGTCAAGCGTCCTTGTCAGAAGTACACTCTAAACGGTAATAAAACTATAAGTCAGTCTCCATGACTAACTACATCCGGTATTTCCGAATAATAAGCAACCCCGACAGTTCACCCCTGTTTCTACAGTTGTTCGTTACGGGTTTCTCTAAAACAGTCGGTTTTGTTACTTAAAACGCGTACGTCAAAACTATCCCAACGTTAAGTTAATTCACTATTTCCTTTTTAATCTTATCCACCATCTAGTTTAGGTACGTAACCCATAGTTGCATGTATGCATGCATGATTATATATATTATATTCTTTTTCTTATTGTATCATTTATTTTATTGTATTCCTTTCGTATTGTTTTATTTTCCCACCATCCTTCATAATTCGACATGTTGTATAATCCCTTTATCTTTAGCAAATAATATTTGCTTCCAAAACTCATAACTTATAGTTCGTAACTATATTTATTATTATTATTTTTTTTTAAAATAACCACCACCATTAATCATATGGTTTTCAACCAAAATTATATCCACCTATATACATTATTCTTGTGTATGTATATATTTACCACGTAGGTAATTCCCATGAGTTCAATAAACTCTTATATTTTATGTTACTTTTTATCATCTCCTATTAGATGGTTATTCCCATTAGTTGTATCATATTGTACAACTTATATTAAGATTATTATCCTAACATGAGTAACATTTTATGTTGTACATTTACAACTCCTAAGGTTTATTACATAAGTACCTTAGTTTATAAATCCCATTTATTTATAGTTTGTCACACTATTTTATGTGAGTACCCTTCCTCATATTAATTCCATCTGAACCACCTTAATACCATTTAATTGTCGTAACATTTATAACATAGTAGACCGTAGTCTAAAATTCATTTTCCAACTCTTATTAATTCGGTATAGCCCTTGAATTTATTTAAATTCCCTTTTGACCACATAACATCATGTAATGTTATACCAAAATACTAATACCATTTGATATGATATTTTTATTTCCTTTAACTTATAACCTATAGTTTTTATACAAAACTATTTCATATTGCCTCTTTGGCACCATAAGAAAATCTTATTCTTTTCTATAAACCAGTTTCCTTTATTACAAAATCACCCCTTTCTTTTACCATGTTATATATACCATTTAATATAACATTTCTAACTTATAAAAGAGTATAACCTATGGTTTTTTTTGTAAATTCCAAACAGCCCTTGTGCTATTCTGTAGTTGCCATTTGGCCCTATTTATAACATATAGTTCACCATATCATTTAAACTATATTTTATACACATAACTTATTAAATTCCCTTAGTAATTCTAAAAATCAAAAATTCCCCAAAGGGTTATGAATATCCTTATTAACCCATATACTTTCAATATTTACCATTCCACCATCTATTTTTCCAAAGTGTCATAATGACATTATAACTATATATTATACATATATAGTTCGTTTAAATTCCAAAATCCACCAAATAAATTCCTAAAATTCCTAATAGCCCATGGGTGTTTAAAATACCATTGTACACCCTTTATTTTCGGTAATAACATATTACCACATATGTTATAAAAATATTACCTTAAGATACTTATCTTATTATAACACCTTAAATAAGTTATTTAACTTATCTAATTTGGTCAAACCTATCATATGGTCAAGGTTGACCACCTTATATTTCCTTGACCACCAATTCCTTATAATTACGGTTTGCACCCAAACTTTCTAGAAATCACCATTTAACCCCAAAACTTAATAAAATCTTATGAACTTTATTTTAACTCCTTTTTACCTCTAATTTTCGGCCTTATTATTCTAAAGCCCCCAAATTTAATTTAATTACACCTAATACCCCATTTTTTCGGTAATGCATTTATACTACTTAAACTTAACTAAAAGCTTGTAAATGCATAAATAAAATGGCCTAAAATACATGGCCTTATTACAAACATTGGCTTGCAAAATAATTACACATAAATGTCCCAAAAACACTTATAAATTTCGGCCTCACCACACACTTTCCATTTAATTACCAAACTTCCACATAATGTCTTAAATTTGACAATTATGCTTGTTTAATTAGTTATAAAATTTATTAAACCATTCCTTAAACATTTTAAGGTCAACCAAGACCTTGTTTTTCTCCTTCACTCACGGCAATTGATATACACACACTTAAACTTGTGTTAATGTATCAAGTTAAGGTTTTAAGTGATTTATACCTTGATTTAGCTTAGGTAAAGCCTTGTTTGGGTTCGCCACCTTAAGGAGAAATTCACCACAGCTTGTTTTACATGTTTTCAAACAGATAACAAGGCCTAGTTAGTCTCCAAGCAAGATCTAACCATAAGAAGTAATTTAATGTAAGATTTAAGGCAAAAATCACCTTAAAAATGCAAGGGAAGTTCTAAGTGGTTTCGACCTGAACCAAACACATCACAAGGTGTTAGATCCACCATATTGACATAGGAAATAGTTAGATCTCGAAATGCTACTTGTTGTTAGGTTTTACCTTGGAAAAATGCCTTAAAAGAGGGTATTTCCTTTGGATCTCGGCCATCCTTGCTCCAAATGGCTAACCAACAGGTTCCACATGAAAAGGAGAAGAAGATGAGGCTATGACCAAAGTTTCACAGCCGAAATTGAAGGGAATCAAAAGTTATGAGCTTAAAGCACATTTTTACCTTAAAATGTAGATTTGGACAACCTTGGTCCCTCTACTGGTCTCAACCGAGTTTAGCTCTTGTTCTAACCTTAACACTGAGAATAAGCCATAGGAATTGATGAGCCACGAAATCTAGGTGTTGGTAGTGAAGAGATGAAGAAAAAGAGCTAAAAATGACATTAAAACACTTACATTAAGAGCTTAGGAGTTAGATCTGCCTTCCATGCTCAAGAACAAAGCTTGAGAGCTGCTAGGAAGGAGGAGAGCTCGGTTGGAGAGGCTGGGATCGGACAAGGAGGAAGGAGAAGGTGGGAAAGCTTGATTAATTTGAAAAAAGTAAAGTTACTATTGCAAATTGAACATTAGGTAATGATTTGTCTCCAAAATCATTGTATGCTGTCTCCTCACTTATTTCAGCCGGCCTCCTTGGTCCAAATGGGTCAATTAATTGACCATTGACCATGCTTGGTCAATATTGACTCATGTGGGCCCCACTTTAGGGTTTTATTAATATTTTAATATTAAATTTGTAAAAATCTGTAAATTTCTGTAATTAAATTCCTAATATCATATAATATGGTATTTTATTATATTTAAGGTATTTATAACCTTTTAGCCCATTTAAGACCAATTTAGAAGGCGATTACACAAAAACGTGCTTTAAGGAGTTTTAGTGCACATTTTGTGTCGCAAGGTGTTTCTGGGCTTGGTTTTCTTTGACAACGGTTTTGTTGTGTTCCCTACATGATATTTGATCATGTAATTCAATTTTATATCATTTAGAGGTCCTTTGATTTTTAAGGTTTTCCTAGAGCACCTTTTTGCCTTTTGACCTTGAAGCATGTAAATGTTTTCTTTGTGTTGGAGTGTTGTCCAACGGTTATAATATGTTTAGTAGTATGTTAATATGCTTAAGACAATTTTTTAGGTCCTAGAAGTTTATTTGGGTATTTATTTACCCTTAACAATCAAAGGGTGCAACATCTGTTTTATGTTGACCACTGTTGTTTCAGTTGACTTTTAACGCATGTTAGGCCTTAATTAATATGATTAATATTAATCCATGCTTTAATAATTTGGGGTATTTCAACAAGAGCCTCAAGTACCTGTTCACTCAGAAGGAGTGAACTTAGGTTAGAGGAGGTGGCTAGAGTTGCTACACAATTACGATTTGGAGATCCTCTACCATCCTGGTAGAGCGAATGTAGTTGCTGATGCGCTCAGTAGGAGGGGCCCGTCTGGAGCCGTGTGTGCTATGTCTGGTGTGCAGAGGTCTGCTCTCGAGTTGCAGCGTTTGGGTATCTGGGTCGTCCTTCCACAGAGGTTTGGGATGTTGACAGCGTTGCAGATTCGACCTACCTTGATCGACCGGATCAAGGCCAGTCAGGAGCTCGACGCTGGGTTGAGCAAGATCAGAGAGGGATTGTCTGCCGGTCAGGAGTCCGAGTTCAGAGTTTCAGAGGATGGTTGCCTGAGATTCAGAAACCGTGTCTGTGTGCCTACAGATGATGCTTTGAGACGAGAGATCATGCAGGAGGCTCATGGAGCTCCGTACTCGGTACACCCAGGAAGTGTGAAGATGTACCGAGACCTTCGAGTGACCTTTTGGTGGAACAATATGAAGAGAGATATTTCTGATTTTGTGTCCAGATGCCAGACCTGCCAGCAGGTCAAGGCGGAGCATCAGAGACCAGCAGGTTTGCTTCAGTCTCTACCCGTTCCGGAGTGGAAGTGGGAAAGCGTCGGTATGGACTTCGTCATGGGACTGCCTAAGACTCCGAGGGGTTTCAACGCCGTATGGGTTATAGTGGACAAGCTCACGAAGAGCGCTCATTTCTTGCGAGTTAGTAAGACCTTCAGTTTGCATCGCCTAGCGCAGTTATATATGGATGAGATTATGCGATTGCATGGAGTTCCGGCTTCAATAGTGTCTGACAGAGACCCGCGCTTCGTATCCAGATTCTGGCAGAGTTTGCATCAAGCTATGGGGACGAAGTTGTCGTTCAGCTCAGCGTATCATCCTCAGTCAGACGGGCAGACAGAGAGCGAATCAGGTCCTTGAGGACATACTGAGAGCATGAGGTGCTTTGACTTGGAGGCAGCTGGGACCAGCACGTTGCTTTGATAGAGTTCGCATATAATAATAGCTTCCAGACTAGCATCGGGATGGCCCGTTTGAGGCTTGTACAGCAGGGTGCAGATCACCCATCTATTGGGACGATCTGAAGGAAAAGAGCAGTGTTGGTCCAGACTTGGTCGAGGATGCTGTGAGTAAGATTCAATCTATCAGGGGTCTGCTTGTAGCTCAGGTCGTCAGAAGAGTTACGCCGATCAGAGGAGAAGACCTCTAGAGTTTGAGGTGGGCGATCATGTGTATCTGAAGGTTTCTCCAGTTCGGGGAGTTGTTCGGTTTGGGAAGAGAGGCAAACTTAGCCCTCGCTTTGTGGGTCTTTTGAGATCCTGGAGAGGATCGAACCAATTGCCTATCGTTTAGCATTTCCACCGTCGTTGGCTGGAGTTCACCGGTCTTCCACGTGTCTATGCTAAGGAAGTATATTCCGGACCGTCTCACGTGATAGAGTTCGGTCCGCTTCAGCTTAGGGAGGACTTTACGTTCGAAGCATCTCCTTCGAGGATTCTAGCTCCTCGGATTCTAGCCCGAGATTTTAGCGTCTCGTAGCGCGCTATGTAGGATATCCTTCTGTTTCACGGGTGATGTTCCCCGTTCTGTTCACAAGGTGTTCCACCTGTTCTGTTTACGAGTGAGGTTTTCTCGTTCTGTTCACGAGTGGTTACTCGTTCTGTCTGTATGTTGTGATCAACTAGTGTCCCCTTCTGTTTCTGCTGTTGTTGTTGAACTCTGATTAGTCCTTTTGTGTTTGGGCTTCTGTTTCTGATTTCTGTCTTGGAATATGGTTTCCTTCTGTCTACTTCTGTTTTGATAACATTCTATAAATGTTTTGAGCAACCTGGTTGATGAAGCTAGTCGTCTACTGGGCATAGTTGTTTGCTCATACCCCTACTTTACCTAACATTGCAGATTGATCACGAGGATCACTTGCTCAGCTTCTGGAGTTTAGTTTACTATGTTATTTCGATTCTTTTGAGTCATTCGCATTTTGGCTTGTAGCCTTTGGGCCTTTGTTGTTACCTTCCGCTTTCGATTACGGTTGAGGATTGTATTAACGTTTTGAAATCTTTGACACTTTGTTAATACTTATTACATAAGTATTTGTGTTTGGGCCTTGTTTTTGATTAAATGCGTACGTTTGTTAGAGCCTTGAGTAATTAAGTAATAATACGCGGCGTGTAATACCCTAACTCCTAGGCCATGTTTGGGGGTGCTACATTTAGTTGAGGTCAGAATTTTCTTTGCTTTATTTCATCACAAGTTAATTTGTGTGGATTGTTAATCCTTCAGGACAAGGGAGTCCTTTTGATTAAAGATGAGGACGAAGGAGTCATTTCCCCTTTCTTATTTTATTTAAGGTGAGAATTAGCATTCCTATTTATTAATTTCTTAACTTTCTTAATCATTATTTTTCTCTTCCCCACTTCCTATTCACGATCTTAGTCACGCTCCCTTCTCGCTCTGTTTGAAACCCTTAAGCCGATTCCCTCTCTCTCTCAAGATCTCGTTCTGTTCAATCCCTCAAGTCTGGCTGATTGTGGTGCATCCTCGAGTTCTGCTGTAGATTCTGCTTTGCTGCGAGGTTCGGTTTAGGTTAAGGTATTCAACGTTGTTCGTTCTCCTTCAATTCTGAAATTGGAATGTTTCTTCTTGTCTGAATCCTTCCTCTGCAATCTGATTAGGAATCCGATTGTGTTCCGTTCCCTCGTCGGTTCTTCTGCTGTTGGACTTCTCTGCTATCGGTCGAATTCAGGTATAGATTGTGGGTTTGTCTGCGTTGACAGTTTCTGATTTGAGAGTAAGTTCTGATTTGGTTTGTTCTTCGGTCTGCTCTTTGATTGCTTCTGATCAGAGGTTTGATTGCGTTACTGGTTCACATGCGGGGATTCTGCTTGTTTGGGCTCTGCTCTGCGGATGGGGATATCGTCTGTCAATTATTGAGGTAGGTGGCTTATGGATTCAGTCAGTGTGTTCAGCCTTGGGGAGTTTCTATTCTGGGATTGAGAGCGTTTTATCTTGCATTGTGTTTGCGAATTCGTCTGTTTAAATTGGTTGTTTAATGATGCACAAACCCAAGGTTGTTTTTTACGAACTGCTTCTATTTTGTTGTGTTTAAACTTTTGTTTTTGTTGTGAAATTCGTTTATGGAAACTGCACATTTTGGTATGTCCGAACGTCTGTCCGAGCTTGACGTTCGGACATGCCCTGCTGCGCTCTGAATTTCTGAAGTTTTTGCCGTGTCCGAACTTCCGCGAGCTTTGACGTTCGGACGGGGTGCGAGGACGAGTCTGACTTACAAGTCTCGTATGGTGTCCGAACTTGTAAGTCCGGACATAAGTTCGGACACACCCTTCTTCATTCTCTGATTTGCTTCGACTTGTGTCCGAAGTTTGACATTCGGACATGTTCAGACATTACGCGTATTTGTTTTCCGAAAGCGTCCGAACATCCATCCGAGCTTGATGTTCGGGACACCCGTCTGTTTTTGATTTCTAAAGTCTCGACTTGCGTCCGAACGTTGATGTCCGGACACAAGTTCGGACATGGTGCTGTTTTTGACCATAACTGCTCGTTTGAGCTCCGTTTTGGCTTCGTTTGCGGGGTTAGATTCCTCTTCTGATTTCCAAGCTATCTATGTGCTTTCGGTGCCATTGGTGCACATGTGCTAAATTGTTTGAGCTTCTGTTTTGGGACCTAGTTATCTCTGTATCTGAACCTTTGGAGCTGGTTTAGCTGTCTCGTAGCGCGCTATGTAGGATATCCTTCTGTTTCACGGGTGATGTTCCCCGTTCTATTCACAGGTGTTCCACTGTTTGTTACGAGTGAGGTTTCCTCGTTCTGTTCACGAGTGGTTACTCGTTCGTCTGTATGTGTGATCAACTAGTGTCCCCTTCTGTTGTTGCTGCTGTTGTTTTGAACTTGATTAGTCTTTTGTGTTTGAGCTTCTATTTCTGATTCTGTCTTGGAATATGGTTTCCTTCTGTCTACTTCTGTTTTGATAACATTCTATAAATATTTTGAGCATGCTGGTTGATGAAGTTGTCATCTACTGGGCATAGTTGTTTGTTCATTCCTCTACTTTACCTAACATTGCAGATTGATCAGCGGATCACTTTGCTCAGCTTCTGAGTTTAGTTTACTATGTTATTTCGATTCTTTGATTCATTCGTATTTTGGCGTGTAGCCTTTGGGCCCTGTTGTTAGCTTCCGTTTTCGATTACGGTTGAGGATTGTATAACGTTTTGGAATCTTTGACACTTTGTTATACTTATTACATAAGTATTTGTTTGGGCCTTGTTTTGATTAAATGCATGCGTTGTTAGAGCTTTGTGTTTTAAGTAATAATACGCGGCGTGTAATACTCCTAACTCCTAGGCCCAGCGTTTGGGGGTGCTACAATCATATTGAAGTTTTACTGTCATGATCCAAAGCTTACGCCACCACACTTCCAATCTGCCTCACAAGAAAGAAACTACTAGAACATGGCTTACATCAGCCACACAAATGGGAGCAGCCCTCAGGAGGCTGCCAAGAATCAGTATGTGTGTTCAAACCATCAACGCCTCTGAATCTTGAACAAACACTACAAGAAAAAGGGAATTTCGTTACTACAAAATGGTCATCGTACTTAGATCGATAGTTATTACTCTAAAAAACTATTGATTTTGTATGCTAATAAATTCTTGGTTGCAATTATGCTACCATGTTATGGCTGGTTGAAAAAAATTCGTGTGGTAACTATATTGCTATTGTTACATAAAATTGATATCGTCAATAGTAGCTATACATTCATTCATCTTCTTTATCGGTGTAAAAATAATTTTGCTACCAACATTGAGAGCTAAAGTCTGAAACTGCTACTGGCAGTTGATGCTAATCCAAACTTGGTTGTCATTGCGCTACGTACTATCAACCTGTAAGCAAAATTGCTACCGTACTTAAAATGGTAGTTATTTAATCAAAAGGCTACTGATTTTGTATGCTAATAATTTCTTAGTTGCAATTGTGCTACCATGTTATGGCTACTGATAAATTGCTACTACACATATATTGGTATCTAAATTGAAAAATTACAACTGATTTTTGATGTTATAACCTGAGGTTCTTCTTGGAGCCAAAAAAAAAGCTGTTATCCAACAAACCACTTTTCAATGAGGTAACTGAGGTTCAGTAGCATAATAAAGGTAAACACCACTTACACTTTTGGAGTTGATTAAATTGAAGTGATCCCATCCCACTATATGTTAAACACCACTTATACTTTTGGGTTGAATAAATTTTAGATTTTTGAAACTCTTGCTACTTACGTGTAAGTCTTTGTGGGTATGTATAATTAATATAATGCGTGTTCATGAACTTCTTCTTGGTGTTTGATACCTTAGTTCTTTACCCATTGTTACTAGTTCCCCGATATTATCTGATCTAGGACTGGATTTGTTGAACAAGTTGCTGACATAAATCCCGGGGAGGTACATCTACTACCTCTGCCATATGCTTGATGATAACCAGTGGCGGACCGAGAAGTCGAATCTTATGGGGTCCAAAATTTTTTTCGATAGTAATATATATTAAATTTGAAGGTGTATAAATGTGTGGTCATAAATTATTGAGTATTACAATCTCACATGTAGGACACATGTTTCTACATTAAATATTATAATTGTCAGTATTTTATTAATTTTACTTTATTAAAACTATACTTAAAAAATATTTTTTTATTATCAGAAAAGCTATGGGGTCCGGGACCCGGGGAACCCGCCTCGGTCCGCCCCTGATGATAACTGTATTGTGTTCCCATGATTATTAATGGGCTTATTAGCTCAAAAAAAAGTTATTAATGGGCTTAACAGTATTTTCTGGACCTGTGTATGTTGCAGAGGATTACTGCAGAAGATGCACCTAGACATCCATGGTTTAGTGAGATTCCTCTTCCAATGACAATGAGTTTATGCGGACTTTCCCTGGTATGTCACTTACTTATCATAAGCCTGGCCAAAAATTGAGTCGAATTGTAGCATAAATTTGAGTCCATAGATATATCTTGCCAAACTTTTTTTTAATATATAGTTTTAATTTATATTTTATGTATATAATTTTAAGCGTAATTTTACATACATAGGCCCCATTCTTTTGCATGACTCATAATATAGCTGATGTCAGTTAACAGCTGAAAGTTAGAAAAGTAGAGGAGAAAAATAATTGATATGAAATTGATGTATCTGACATCTAGAGACAATAAACTAGCTGATCAATAAAGCACCAGAAAGATAAAAGATTGGGTCAGGCAGGGTGTATACGGTTAGATCTTAAAAAAAAAGTGGATAATATAGTCAGATCATACCTTAGTTCGTCTAAACATCTAAAGTCGACAAATCTGGCCCTAACCCGACTCGCCCGGTTGAATGATCAGCTAGTGAAGATTCCATTGGGGGCGAAAATGTTTGTCAAGTAATAAGTTAGTTGATGTAGTACAGTAGTAGTATTGGTTGTGTGTGTTCAAGCGATAGGTCGTTGTATAGAAGAGATATATAGTTTTTGCAGATTACAGAAAGCCGTAAAATTTGTTTGCCTTGTAATATAGTCGGGAAGTCTAAATTATGGTTTTTGAGAGCCTTGCTATTGAGAAACAGAAATAGTTGAATCGAGTGACTTGGTTTAACGACGTGAGAGATTGAACTAGTTGTGTTTTAATTATGGATTAACGTGTTTCGTTTTACTTTCCAGCAAGTAAGAAATTGGAGAGTTTTACTAATGGTCCCATTGTCCAGTGGTTAAGACCTTGGACTCTGAATCCAGAATGTGATATGAAACTAGGAGTAACCCAATCCTGTCTGGGTGGTGTAGTCGGTTATCACGCTAGTCTCACACACTAGAGGTCCCCAGTTCAAACCTGGGCTCAGACACATTGTAGTTGGTTATTGTTATTTTATTTTGTGTATCTGCTTATTGATTCAGATGACTTCCAATTGGACTTGCAGTTGCAGACCCGGATTTATTACCAGCAGGTGCATTTGTTTGTCCCTTCTGAGTTACCAACCCCAGGCAAATTACAAAGCACATCTGTCAACATGCCCGGACGTTTGGCGATTTTGCTAGCTACTAGATAGCTAGTTAAGTCTGGGGAAACAACTAGTAGTACGAGAGATTCCGCGCCTTTCCTTGAGACGATCTTGTTATAGCTTCTCTTAGCAATGTCCTTCAAGGTCCAAGCAAGCGAGAGGTTAGGGTTAACTCGGGTAGTGGCATTGAACTCCTCACAGAAGCGCTTGTGATCACTCAGAGCTTCTTCTTGCATGGTGGTGATCATGCTGCTCTTCCGGTGTTCATCATCATCATCACTATGTTGATTTGCATCCATCGATGACATCATTAGCCTACTCAGCTTCTCCTTCACTGCCTCAGAGCAAAAGACCACAGACCCACTTCCCTGAATGACGGGATTTGATTTGGTTGATGTAGTTGGCAGTGTACTCTTCTTTCATTCCGCAGCAGTCGCACTCCCCCCCCCCGTTGTGTAGCCTGAGCTGATGATATAGTGCAATTGTTATCTCTTTGGGACGTCGACGGACCACTTTCAATGTTGTTGACATTGTCCTCTTTTAGTAACCAATCTATGTGTTGCGACACGTCGGAGACTGAGTTCATTAATTGACCCGTTGGAGTACTCCTGTACAACAGAATCCTAATCAGATGCTCTAGTATTATAATAACACACTATTTAGCTAATTAAGAATCGAGCAGCTTACTCATTTTTATATATATATATAGAAGGTTTACACCCTAGCTTTACCATGATTGATGAGTACGTAGCTAATTCGATTGACCTTGACCTTATCCCCTTTCGTTTTGCAAAAGTTTCAGTGTATTTATAGGACCGTTTGATGAATATGAAATGAGAAAAGGAAGGAAGCAAGAGATAGTTTCTCATGATAACTTTATTTTATGAAAGTGACACATGACGATCCTATTATAATTGACCACCTTGCACAATCTGATGATCACCTAAAAAAGACATAGTACTTCGATTCCTATATATTACTCTTTATCTTTATCGAATAACTATATGAATAGTAACCACTAACAAACTAACAAACTACAGCGCGTGCCAGCCCACGATTTCTTATAAATATCATCTTCCTTCCATCTAAAAACATAAACCTAAGGTGCGATATCTATATTATATTGGTACCCTTCATATTTTAGAGCCTACAATATCCCTCCTATACATTAAGATTTTGACTTTTGGATAAGACTTGATCGGGTGGTTTTGGTTTCAAGAGATCCTCTAGATAATCCTAGCAATGTCTTTCCTCACCCCTAGTCAGGAGTCCAACTCGTCTTTCTTCACCCGTTCCACCTCTTCCCTCCAATGGTTGTCCGTTGTTTCGCCCGCATATTCCTCTTGCCTGTTGCTACCTGTATCTTCATCAACCTGCTGATCCTTTCCTCCGCCCGATTACTCAACTTCTCACCGGACCCTAGCTTCTTTCCCCTTCTAGATTTCCCGCTAGAAAGTGTAGAGACTCATCATTACGGTGGACCTTGGGACTTGAGTCTAATGATGACTCTCTGCATGCAAGACAACAATATCCATCTCACCTTCTCCTTGTCAGCAATAACCCCACTCTGACTCCGTCGCTCCATCCTGCGGCCGCTTAAGCGGAACTCGACGGCTTCCACACCACTTTCCATCTTGGACTGGATATTCTCTCAGGTGGGCAGGATTATAACATTCTGCATGTTCCCATGGAGGATCATTCTAAGTGATGTGAAACTTTTCCCATACCAAGGATGAGGAAGAGGCTACGGATTTGTAAGACAAGGTTAACCATCCTCTTGCATTACCTTTGAACGATGCCTCGTTTGTAAGTCCTTCACCCTGAGAAGTCTAGACCCTCGTGGCTTGAACACACTTTTGGTCGACCATGGCAGCTCGAAGGTGAGTTTCATCACCCGACCTGCAGGTAAGGATCTCTAACTATTTGAGTTTTAAAAGATGGACATGATTCGTGCTGTCCTTTCTAATGAACCATGGTGTATGACAATGCTCTTCTTGAGGTTGACCGCATCGATAACATAAGGATCCGCGCGATCATGCTTGTAATTTGATTCTCATGTGGGTTTATGTTTATGATGTACTTTTGCCTTTCATCATAAGAAGTTTGGGTGCAAACTCAGCAACAGGCCCGGGTGCTTCCTTGTCTGGTGAGGATGCAAGGCGTCTTGGAGCAAACTATATTCGTATCAAAATTCTACATGATATTAACATCCCAGTGAGCATTGTATTACCATCTCCTTTGAAGGGATTGACATAGCCCTACGTGTTACATATGAGCGTTTCTCGGCTATTTGTTTCAGGTGTGGGTTGTTCACCCACACATCAAAAGACTTCTCTGACCAATACCGGTGGTTGGAGGAGTTTACCCCTACAGACCCTAGCCAAGAGTCACACACATTCATGACAGGAAGAAGCAAGGCTCAGAATACTACGACAATTCCAAGAAAATTGCTTGTGGTCTCATAAGGCAAAGCTGTCCTTCAACTCAAAATACCGACAGAAGGAGACTCAAGTATAAGGGAATGCATGGACGGTTATGACCCACAACATGTCCATGGAGACAAGGTTTCTCAGATTTAAAGAATTGTATAAGAGAGATAGCTCAAAGTAGCGGGAATTGAGAATGGAAGACTGTTTCAGTGATTAATTAATTAAACACATTGTTTAATACCTACGACATAATTCCCGTTGGTATATACATACCCAATAACAAAACAATAATTTTTAGTACCTACGACATATTTCTCATGGGTATATATTCCGATAACAAAACAACATCAACATCGTTTCATGGTAATATTTTTACCTATGGCCCAGATTTCGTGGG
This sequence comes from Limonium bicolor, assembly GCA_023374045.1. Classification (NCBI taxonomy): domain Eukaryota; kingdom Viridiplantae; phylum Streptophyta; class Magnoliopsida; order Caryophyllales; family Plumbaginaceae; genus Limonium; species Limonium bicolor. The sequence continues at coordinate 368,194,496 of CM041776.1, read as the reverse complement.
TAAAGTGTTTGTCTCCATTACCTACAGACTACGCTCGTGGGTATCTATGAAAGAAAGAGAAACAACATCGTTATATTACCTACATAATAATTCTCATGGGTATATATACCCAATTAGAATCTGCTCTGTTCGGTTATTTTTCTTACCTATGGCCTAGTTCTTGTGGGTAAAAATTTGCCCATATCACCTACGGAATGAAGTTCTGGGTAAAACTTGCCCAGGTCACCAATGGAATTAAGCCGTGGGTTAGTGTTGACACCATGTTACCTACGGGGAACGCATATGGGTAAATTTTGTTGCCATTTTACACACGAAAAAGGTTTGTGGGTACTTTCCGTGTCACTGGGTGTTGTCTCCTCGCGCGATTGCCCAAGCCGTTTACCTTCGGAATAATCCATGGGAATACTTTTTCATAGGCACTCCATGGGTACTTTGTGGGTATTTTGTTGGAAACACTTTCTTTCCTAACCATAGCTATTTCGTGGGTATCCCGTGGTTAATACCTACAAATTTTTCCTGTGACTAAATTTTTGTGGTAAACAACAACTTTTCAGTAGTGAAAGGGTACCCATCCCCAAGACTTTATGTCCATCTATTCCATAATAAGGGAATGGATAAAGCTCGGAATGAGACCTCCTCCTGATTGGCTTCATCTTCAAATACAGCTCAAAGGGGTTGCCCAACAGACTGATCTCCCAAGTTCTTATATAGGAGTGAACATAAGTTTGAATAACAATTAGAATTCCAATTATTAAAAGATTAAGTTAAAATTGCTACATATATGTTTTGCTCATAAAATGAACGAGTTTGATGTCGTAGCATAGTGGTTAGGGGGGTGCATGTGCACACGTGGGACGTCTTTACCATGGGTCGCGAGTTCGAATCCCAGACACCACCAAAGATTGCAACTTAATCTAGGCGCATGAGACTAAATTCAATGATTTTTGCGCTCAATAGCTTTTAAAGACGGTTTGACGAAAACCGTCTTTTACGACGGTTTTCGAACCATCATTTAAGACGGGTGACAAAAAAAACGACAGTCGTATAAAAGACGGTTCGGAACTGTCTTTTTTTAAACAGTTTGAACCATCGTTTTTGAGTCCGTCCACACCAGTGTCGACATATGGTATGAGACCTTGACATAAACAAGTACCCAGACGCATAGCACATTGTAAAATATACTACTACCTATCCAAAAGAACTAGAGCTTTCCCCGGTTCACCATCCAAAAAACCATATTAAATAATCCAAAGAGTCCATGAGGTAAGATGCTAACAGACAAACTGGCCAACGATAGGCCAACCACAAAGGATTAGAAAATGTTACAAAATAGAAAGTAGGATAACATACTAGGACAGAAACCAACATATAGCAAGGATCAAGGAAGCAAGAGTGGCTTTAATGGCCCCTGTATACCCATGCAGCCACAAATCCTTCGCATCATTTTCCTCGACAACTCCTAATTACGTTAGGAGTTGCCTCACCTGTTGTTGTATCATTCTCCGCTTGAACTTCTTGCAGATGGTCGAGGTCAATGATCAAGGAGGGGTCCTGACGAGATCCGGAGATCTTCCCCTTTTTTTATATTCGGACAATTTTTATTATGAAGCCACGTCTCCCTTAGTGAACTCTCATCCAGAACGCTATCCAGATTCTTTTTCTTTCCCCCAGTCACATCCAAAGCGTCTCCAACATACAAACACACCAGACATTTAATCAGATCACGCTCGATTCACTAGTACAAAAAATGTCTATTTCGGCGCCCTATTTCGGCGGTTGTAGATAAAACCGCCGAAATAGGGCCCGAGATGTTAACAGTATGTAAAGAAGGGGTCTATTTCGGCGGTTCCTAGATATGAACCGCCGAAATAGGCCCTTTTTAATTAAAAAAAATTAAATAGACCTATTTCGGCGGTTCCTTACACGAAACCGCCGAAATAGGTGTTTCTATTTTCTTTTTTTTTTAATTTAATCATCTATTTCGGCGGTTCTTTGTGAGGAACCGCCGAAATAGGTCTCTTTAATTTTTTAATAATTAAAAAGGACCTATTTCGGCGGTTTCTAACAAGGAACCGAAATAGGTCCTTTTAATTAACCCCACCGACCCGTTTCGAAACAATTACGATTTCATTAGGGTTAATTACCCTCTTCTCCTCTCTCTGTTCGCGGCGATTTCGAACAAACCACCGCCACCACAGCCGTCGACCGCCGCCCTCCTCCCCCTTGCTGTCGCCGGTGTCGCGCCGTCGGTGTGGTCTTCGGTTGGTGTCGCCAGCCTCATCCGCCACTAACAGAGGTCGAACAGAGGTGAGAGCAACCCTAAACTTTTGGGTTCGAATTTGTTTAGTTAATTGTTAATTTGTTGTTAAAATTGATAGATTGTTGTCACATTGTGATTGGGATGATGATATTTATTGTGTGTGTGAAATCTTTGCAAGATTTGGTTGTTAAACTATTAAATTTATGTATGCACACAAGGTGTTCGATGAAATGTCCGAGTGAATTTTTGTGCTGTTTTTGGCCCTTCTTTTAAGTATAGTTAGGTTAGCTTATTTGGGCTAGATTTATTAAGCTTATAAACGTATGAATGAGTGTTATTAATGTGCAATAAATATAATTATAGTGATTGCGAGTAAAAGATATGTTGTTAATTAAGATGAGCATTAAGTATGAGTAGTTGTTTCTTATATATTTAAAAGTATTGCGTGTGTGGAGAATTAGAGAAAGTGTTATGAAATGTATATGTACAGTGCAATGAAAACATGATATTAAATTAGCAACGAGTAATGATTATAGATGTGTCGCGTGTAGTATGATGTCTGGTTGTGTCATAGTATATTTCATCCTTTGGTTTTTTCGTTTATATATGAAAGGCAAAAAGTGAACCAAATTTCTTCATATAATATGCCCTATAAAACAAAATCCATCATCAACATGTGTTGACCAACTTTTGAGATTTAGATCATAGAGTGTTACTAGGTATTATTATAAAGTTTAATAAACATTTTACGAGATCTAATAAGATTCATGTTGGATTGGTAGACATTATTACACCTAGTACTACTTTATTAAAACATAAAAGGTTTTTGATAGTAGATTAAGTACATAGATGTTTATCCAGACCAAATAAAAAATTATCAAACTATACACAGAATCTTTATAAACTATCACTCGATTGTACTAGACTATATTCTACAATCAAAATTGTAAGAACGTTAAATAGACCAATGACATAAAATAGATTTTTCGTCTATTTTTGTAAGATAGAAGAAGAAAAGTAAAAGTATTCGATTTGGTTTTCCAAACTTCCTTTCTTCAGATGCTACTCTCTGCTTTTATTAAAATTAAAAGCAAATCTAATTTAGTTTAAAGACGATTAATTATAGGACTAAACGTGACCCTGCTCAGTGTACAATGCTTTCTTAAAATTAGAATAGCCAATCCAAGTTAATTATTTGGCTACGGCAGAGAAAATCCAGACCCAGTGCAAAATGTAGCTGGTGAATTTGAATTTATAAATAGGCCTATTTTTTCTTATTATTTTTTTTGGCGAGAGTAATGAACAAGAGTAGAACGTTTCGTAGTGTATAATTGAATAAGAGTAGAACGTTTCGTAGTGTATAATTGAATAAGAGCGTGAACAAGCAGTCATAGTAGAAAAATATTGTAGTAGGTGAGGTATTAGCCGTTTTAGTAGCGGTTTGAAGTAGAGGTGTGAGAATGTATTTATATATATATTATATATATATATATATATATATATATTATATATATATATATATATATATATATATATATATATATGAGTATTGTATAGTCGTTAAGTTTAATAAAATTATTCTAATTGATCTGAATGTTTTTCAATCTTTATGCGTTGCCTCTGTAGAGATTGGTGTTGCTACACAAGTCTCGCACGCCCGATTGAGAAGAGGGGCTGAAAACAATTCATTTATGAACCGGTATTTTTTTTTAATTTAACTCTTCATTCTCTTCACTCACTGTAATATAATCTAACTTATCATTTTTCTCTTTTGTGTCTCTACAGATAAATACTTAAGGAGCTTCTTTACCATTTGATGGTAGATTGAAAGCGGAGCGGAGAGCAATTCATTTTCGAACCGGTAATATAATCTAACGTATCATTTTTCTCTTTTGTACTTTGTATTTGATTTCCACAAATTATTGGAATTTCGTTTGATGAATGAATTTGGTATATATTAGTTTGGTTTATGATTGAAATTTGTGTTGTTGAATAATTGGTGAATGCTTAATAATAGGCGTAGTTGTGTCTTTATTTTACTTTGTATTTGATTTCCACAAATTATTAAAATTTGGTTTGATGGATAAAGTTTGTATTAGTTTGATTTGTGATGGAAATTTGTGTTGATGAATGGTTGGTGAATGCTTAATAATAAGCATGGGATAGGTAAAATTATGCAAAAGTCATGCCGTTTTTTTTTAAAATCTCTTCATAATTAATATTGTTTGATGTATGTGTATATGTCTAACAATATCTAATTTTTTTATCAGGTCCGTGAATCACCTCTCTTGTTTCCCGCCTTCTTCCATTACTTTTCCTCTTTCCTCCTCTGTGCACAAGTAAGTAACTAAACCTTATTTTTTGTTTAATAAATGCAATTATGTATTTAAATATAAGTGCTAGTACATAATTTAGCTTCATTCCCTATTTGTTGATACATTTCTTTTTTAATTTATTTTTTGTTGCTCCGTTGCAGAGACATATCAGAAGTGGTATTGCTGCATCTCTCGCACAGAAGCCTACCTCTCAGGCACCAGTCTCCCCTGTCCATAAATCCTTAAAAAACAAGTACGTATTCTAACTCTCGATCTTTGTTAATCTGTAAACCGGTTTGAACTTATACAGTGGAGAATTGAAAGCGTTGATTTGATGATCTGAATTTGCAATTGGTTTTCAGTTAGCTAGTAAAGAATTGATTTATTTTAATTGTTGGTTGCTGCCATTGTTGGAATGTTTGTGGTTGTGATGACTTTGGTGAGTGCTGAATAATAAGCACGGGATGTGTACAATTATGCAAAGGTCATGCCAAATTTTTTGTAGAAGTGCAACAATTTCTTAAATTTAAAATGGTAGTTTATTTTGTGTTTGCAACCTTAGAGTTAGGCTAGACTAATTGTCAATCATCCCAGTCATGCTCCATTAGGAAATAAACATGTGCAACTTAATATAGGCCATATTCTACAAAGGATCTAACTCACACCTGTGATATGTTGCACATGTAGTATGGAGCGTGACTGGATGTATGGTGATAGAGGCGAACATTTTGACAAAATGCTGAAAGAGTTTTGCAAAGCTGCAGTGCAACACAAGGACAGGACAAAGGCGGAGAAAATTCCATGTCCTTGTGTTGATTGTGGTGTGGTTAGACATTATTCAAGCATCAACCTCGTACAACTCCATGTGAAGACCCGTGGTTTCATGCCACATTATACAAAATGGATTTTTCATGGAGAACGTGTTGAAGATAATGCTTCATCTTCCTACAGTCACGATCGGTGTAACTCAAGAACCGAGCAGACATTCGATACTACTAACGAGTCAGAACTCCCAAGCGCTTCCGGAGTCAATGTTGACAGTGAGTCGACTTATCATGATGAACAAATTGACGAGATGCTTGGTAACGTTGAGGATAACTTTGTCGACCGGCCGGATGAGTATCAAAGGTTGTTGGACGCATCCAAAACGGCGTTGTATCCTACTTGCACTAAGTACACGAAATTGACAGCTATATTGAATTTGTTCAACCTGAAGGGAAGATATGGATTGAGTGACAAAGGTTTCACGACATTCCTCGAGCTGATTCATGATATGCTACCGGATGAGAACGGTCTCCCTACGACCACGTATGAGGCAAAGAAATGGGTGTGTCCAATGGGAGTAGAGTACAAAAAAATTCACGCGTGTCCAAACAACTGTGTGTTGTACAGGGGTGAATACGAACATCTGGACAATTGCCCAAAATGTTCGTTGTCCCGGTATAAGCATAAAGATGGTGAGTACTCCTCCGTTCAGAAAAAAAGCCCTCCAGCAAAACTTGTTTGGTATTTGCCGATTATACCCAGATTCAAACGGTTTTTTGCGAATCCGAAAGATGCAAAGAACTTACAATGGCATGCGGAGGGTAGAAAGAGTGATGAGAAACTAAGACATCCAGCAGATGGGCCTCAGTGGAGAAACATCAATAGACGGTTCAAAGAACATTTCGGACATGAAGATAGGAATCTGAGGCTTGGGTTATGTACTGATGGAATGAACCCGTACGGCACATTGAGTAGTCAACACAGTACATGGCCTGTTCTGCTAGTGATCTACAATTTGCCCTCATGGTTGTGTATGAAACGAAAGTACATCATGTTATCGCTCACGATATCTGGTCCCAAGCAGCCAGGTAATAGCATTGATGTGTACCTTGCCCCTCTGATCGACGATCTGAAGCTATTGTGGAATGAGGGGACCGTGGTATATGATGCTTATGCAAGAGAGAATTTCACGCTCAAGGCTTTGTTGTTCTGTACCGTCAATGACTTCCCTGCGTATGGGAACTTGTCCGGTTACACGGTTAAAGGAACATTTGCATGTCCCATATGCGAGGAAGACACTTGTTCGGACCGTTTAAAACATTGTGGGAAGAATGTTTATATGTGTCATCGACGTCTTCTCCCCGAAGATCACCCTTATCGAGTAACGAAGAGAAAGTTGTTCAATGGTCAAGCCGAAACTCGTGTGGCCCGTCTACCTCTGACCTCTGAGGAAGTGTACGAAAAGGTTAAGGACATTGTAAATGTATTTGGAAACACATCAAAACCGACGAAAAACATTTGGAAAAAGTGTTCTATCTTTTGGGAACTACCTTATTGGCGTCATCTTTCTGTGAGGCACTGCTTAGACATCATGCACATTGTGAAGAACGTTGGTGAGGCAGTGAGTGGGACTTTACTCAATATACCCGGCAAAACAAAAGACGGATTGAAAATCAGAAAGGACATGCAAACCATGGGTATACGAAAGGAGTTACACCCACAAGAGAATGGGAAACGAATCTACCTACCTCCTGCATGCTACACGCTCTCAAAGGCTGAAAAGATTAGTTTCTGCAAAATGTCTGTACTCGGTAAAAGTACCGTCTGGATACTCTTCAAACTGGAAGAACATTGTATCGATGAAGGATTTAAAACTTTTAGGCATGAAATCTCACGATTATCATGTACTGATGTTACATCTTCTTCCGGTCGCAATTCGAGGGATATTGCCATCTGATGTCAGAAATGCTTTAACTCGGTTATGTTTCTTTTTCAACGCTGTGTGCTCCAAGGCAATTGACGTAACCTCTCTAGATGATCTACAACGTGAAATTGTTATCACTTTATGTCAACTTGAGATGTATTTCCCACCATCTTTCTTTGATATAATGGTACATCTAATTGTGCACATCGTTCGAGAGATACAGTTCTGCGGTCCGGTATACTTACGGTACATGTACCCTTTTGAACGGTACATGGGTATTCTGAAAAGTAGAATGAAGAATAGGTATCGACCAGAGGGGAGCATTGTTGAAGCAACAGTGACTGAGGAAGTCACGGAGTTTGTGACCGATTATTTGAGTGAGGCAGAGTCTATTGGTATCCCAAAACCACGACACTATGGCAGGTTTAAGGGTAAAGGTGTTATTGGTAGAAAGATCGTGCAAGTTTCGCGTCTACTTATTCATCAAGCACATTTGTTTGTCTTACAACATCTTGAGGTTGTTGAACCTTATTTGGAAACCCATATGGTTGAGTTAAGGCATCAAAATCCTTTGAAAAACCACATTTGGCTGACAAAAGAACAAAACCGAGTTTTTATCCAATGGTTCAAAGATCATGTGTTGACATTAGCATCATCAGATCCAGAAGCTGTAAGCGAAGAGATCAGATGTTTGGCAATCGGACCTGAAACTAATATTACATCTTTTGAGGGGTATGATATTAGTGGGTATACATACTACACTGCACGCCAAGATGCCAAATCGATAAACCAGAATAGTGGGGTAAAAATTGAAGCTGCTGCCACTGAGTACCACAGCGGTAACCGATCTCAACCAGTTAGTAATTGGTATTATGGTGTCATCGAGGACATCTGGGAACTAGACTATGACATTGATTCCTTTCTGTTGTTCCGGTGCAAGTGGGTGGACAACCGACGCGGGTACCAAAATGATGGAGGGCTTACCATGGTTGATCTTTCACGGTTACACGGTTATAATGATGATCAATTTGTTCTGGGAAAGGATTGCGAGCAAGTGTGGTATGTTGAGGATCCGAAAGACTGCAGATGGTCTGTTGTTCTTCCAGGAAGAAGGCCGGTTGTAATGGAAAATGAAAATGAGGATAACGATGAAAATGGGACTGTAGAGGAAACATCCTTGTTTCCTACTGGATTACCGGATTCGATTGATGATACTGAAAACGATTTGCTCTACGCACGATCAGACCATGATGAGGGTGTTTGGGTAGAAAATATGAAATGATTTATGTTTTTGTACGTGTCAGGTAATGTTGTTAGTAGAATGTAGACTGTAATATCATCTTAACTGTTATTGTTATGCATCATAGTATTTATGTTATGAGTTTAACTGATGAAAATGCTTTATGATTTTTTTTTGCAGTGGATGATCACCCTATAGATGACCCCATTGGACGGCTTATCTCGACTGGAGAACCTGAGCCACAGCCGAATAGACCAAGTAAGCGGGTCACGAGAGGAGGAAAGAAGAAGAAGGACCAGGTAGCAGTACACGAGACTGAGGCTGGCCCTTCACAGCAGACCGAAGAGGAGTCGGTTGTGCCACCAGAGGCGAAGAAGCAGAAGAAAAGAGGTGCAACACGTGGGCTGAAGGCTAACAAGGGCCCTCCTACAAAACCGGTCGACTTCAATCAATTCAACCAGCCCCATGGAAATTGGAAGAATGACTTCACCGCTTACGGTAGCCATTTGGTGAAGTCATATTGCGACATAAACCACACCTGGAAGCAAGTGCCTCAATCATTGAAGGATACTATGTTTCAGCGTCTTCAGGTAAATCTCTACATTATTACTATGATCTTTTGTGAAATAATAGAACATTTATGTTTACTTTACTAACTGAATGATCATGTACGTAGTCTCGTTTCTCCTGGATCCCGCACTTAAAAACGATGTGCTATCAGCGATGTCGAAACAGTTCCGGGACCACAAGAATAAGTTGGCTGACAAGTACATCTACAAGATGCCTACTCCAGAAGATCCAGATGAGCCAGATCATGGTGGAGACGGTGTGAGACCACCATGGGAGGTTTACGAGGGCATAACAGAAGAGCAATGGCTACAATTTGTTGAGAGGCGTCACACACCTGAGTTCCAGGTGCACTTTATTGTCATACATACATAAATTAATCTTAATTTCTTATGTTTTTTTGTGTTCAATTTCACTTAACATGATCCCATTAATTTATGCAGGCTCTCCGTGCGAAACAACAAGCAAATGCTAAGAAGAATCTGTACCCTCACCACTTAGGTGGAAAAAGTATTGCTCAAAGGGTACCAGAATGGGAGCAAAAGGGATATCTGCCCACGGATGGCTCATTGGATGCCAGTGGCAGAAGAATGAAAGTGTGGGAGTTAAGCCACATTCCGAAGAACTCTACTCCCGAAAATCCTCAATATGATGAAGCCACGAGAGCAGTTATTGCTCAAATGGTAAGTGATATCATTTCATTTTCAGTCAAACTGTTCATTTCCTTTGTATATGAACTTATGTTAAACTAATAACTGTATTTGTGTGTTATATTAGGGTGAATTAAGCTCTCAGCTCACCCAGGGCACCTGGACCTCACAGAGGAATGATGATCCTCTTACACGCGCTCTTGGTAAGAAGGATCATCCAGGTCGTGCCATTGGGTTTGGTGGGCACGTTGGTATCCGCCAGGCATTTGGCGCACCCGGGTCCAGAATCAGCCGGGACAGTCGATTAGCTACGAGGAGCACCTGAGAGCGATGGCTGAGATGGAGCAGAGGATTACTCAGAACGTCGACGAGAGGATCGCTCAGGCTATATCAAGGATTCAGCCACAGCAGCATGAAAGCCAAGAGGTTTCTCGACCACCAGTTGATCAGTCACCCATTCAGCAGCAGAATGCACCGGTAGTGAGAAGTAGTGTCCACTCGGCTGATCCGTTTCCCTATGCATCTCTACAGGTTAGACTTACATTTCAATTGAGTACATGACGATTATGATTTTTAACTTGATCACTAATATCATCATAGAAGAATTCTCAATTTTTATCTAAACAAGTTCCACATAACACTCAGGCACCCACTGAGTGCCATCTGTTTTTACAAATTGGAGTAGAAGAGGTCATGGTTGCATGGGGAAAACTTTTCCCCTCTCGTCCAAGTGATATTGTGCACGGTGAACCACTCCGACATTACCATGCACGAGTGCTTGTAGACGAATTTGTTGCAGAGCATGCTGACGTCGGTTTACCGGTGCCGGTCCCACAAAGACCTACCGTGCGTTCTGCACAAACTGCGACAGTGCAGTGGCCTGCACGATTGGTCAGACTCCCTGGGCAGGTATTACTCTTAACCGTTGCTATAAAACTATTGGTGTACCACCTTGCATCCATATACTTAATTAGACTAATATCATAGGATATGACCCCACCGAAGACTGATAAGGGCAAAGGAAAAAGAATTGCCACACCTGTGCAATCAAAGGCATCCACAAATTTTGTGCTTAGACCTGCTTTGGTGGAGAAGAGAATATTGGCCGGCTTGTCGACCAATATGCAGATTCTGCATTCCTCGTTGTTGGTGCTACCACCGGATAGTGATTCCCTCATTGTGGAAGATCCCGAGCGGATATTTCACTATATAGTTCAAGGAGAAGATATACATCGATTTGAGATGTATATGTCCGACTTCGAGGAGTGCTTCAGGAGGGATTGGTTGAATGTGTCGATTATCAAGTCGGCCGCCATGTGAGTGACTTCTACCTTTTATATTTTGAATTCATTAATTGGTGATGAATTAGATGTTTGAATATAAAGTTAATGACTAATGATATTGCCTCATAGGTGGGTGCATGATAAGGCGATCAATGTCTATCAAGATCAAAGATTTGGATTCCTGTGTCCTGCTATGTGCAATGAAGTCCAGATGACAAGTGATCCGCAAGGCCTTATGCAATATATGACGAATGCCCTCTATGAATGTTCGAAAAGTCATTTATTATGCTGCCATATCATTCAGGGTATGATATTTGACTATTTCTATTAGTATTATCTAAAACATATAGTTTGTGTTAGTTGCTTAATGATTTCAACACATTGTGTAATTTGTGGACAGTCGACATTGGTCATTGCTTGTGCTGGTGATGGGGAAGCACCCACGAATCTTGCAATTTGACTCACTTGGTGCGGGTGCCAAGAGACCGAAGATCCCCGCAATACTACTGGGGTAATTATTTTGTTATCGTAAACAACAATTATTTTACATAACATTAACTGTTTCATAATTTGCTACTGATGCTTAAAACTATATATATTGCTGATGTATATAGTTCCATGAAGCTGCATTAAGACTCCAGGGTATAACAATGAAGAATAACATCCCTTGGAACACTGTCAAGGTACTCTATTAATTGATAAATTTGTGTGATAATGTTTAAACTTGTTTATAACTGTCAATATGTGTGTTTGTATAGTGTCCGATGCAGCCTGGGGGGTCAGAATGTGGATACTATGTCATGAGATTCATGAGTGACATAGTAGGAGCGGCGAACCTTTTACCAGAGCACTCGTTAGACATGGTAACATTCTTTGAAAGTTTCAGTTATGCTCTTTACATGTTGTTAGACTTGTACGTTTTAGATTAATGTTCATTTTTTTTCAAGGCTTACGAACAAGTGTTCAAAGATGGTCAGTATGATGATGCTCAAATTGTTGAGATGCTTGAGGAATGGTCGGAGTTCGTCTGCACAAGTTTAATGAATTGATGATCATGAAGATGTTTTGCTAACTTTTTCGAGTATGTAAATATAACTCTGTACACTTGTGGATGGTGTAATGGTAGATTTGAATTGTAATGGTGTTTTTTATTTGTATTGAAAGTGTGAAAGTAAGTGTAATTGCATTGGTTTTGTTAACTCTCAAATTGTGGTGCGTCGTTGGTATTAATTGGGAGCTTTTATAACTTTTTAAATGTGTGCTGGAGCTCCCTGTATGGATGAAGCATTATTACAGGTCTGATTGAATCAAATGTGGTGAATATAATATATATAAGCTGGGATGGAAAAAAACAAAAAAAAAATACCTATCTCGGCGGTTCTTAGAGAACAACCGCCGAGATAGGCCCCTGGGATTGACCGTGTGTGAGATTGACCATGGGTCTATCTCGGCGGTTGTTCTCTAAGAACCGCCGAGATAGACTCATGGTCAATCTCACACACGGTCAATCCCAGGGGCCTATCTCGGCGGTTGTTCTCTAAGAACCGCCGAGATAGGTATATCTAGTTCGGCGGTGCTCATTTCGGCGGTTCACAACCGCCGAAATAGGCCCATTGGAACCGCCGAAATAGGCCTTTTTTCTACTAGTGATTGTCATTGGCTTTGGAGGCTTTGGGGCAGATGACGGTGTCGCAAGAACCTTCTCCTGCTTTAACTGGCGATCATCGTCTTGAGTCCTTAATGTGCCTCTCCCTAAATTAGCATCCTCATCCGAGACTGCAGACCTCAACCCAGGGGAGTCTGTTGGACCATTTGGAGTGGCATCATGATCAGGTGGCTCTTCATGAGCCTCACTCTCTTGTTCTTTAGATCGGGAGGCAGGTTCCTCCGAGCCAATTTTTTTGCTTGTCTCGCCAAGGACTTTCCAAAACTCGCTTTCATCACCGTCAGCCATCATGCGTCCAATTCTCAAGCTCGACGCCCTAAACCATGACCCATAGGGGAGATTTTCCCTCATTTGTTTCTTTGTAGCCCATGTGTTCTTTGGTTGTGGTGGTGGGTGAAGAGGCTGCACTAGAATCAGATCGGTGGCATCTTCTCGTATGTTAGATGAAATCTTGAAGTGACACCCTCCAGTGTAAATAAAACACATTGTAGTACCAGTTTGTGGATATCATGCATGACTTTGATTCTCAGAAACTCCCCCCCCCCCCCCCCAAGCTAACCATCGTCTCCATCATACTCTAGGAAGGCTCTTAATTTGCTTCCAATCCGTTAAGCGAAAACCTTGTGGCGAATGCTCAGGGGATGTCATGAACTCGGGTCCAAACGGTATGGTTATGAAGTCATGGTCTTTCGAAGCCATCCTTGCCTCAGCTAGTTGTAAAACCAAAAGAGATCTATCAAAGATCCATGGCCTCGGCTTAGAATCACGTTTACAACCCCCTCATTCTCAATCTCAAACATGAACATGTTCTTACCCCGGTGCGGATCTTGATTTATCCATTAAGTTCCCATGCCTTCTCAAACATGTCTTCTCAAACATGCCTTCTAGAGCTCTCATATACACTATAGGAAAAACGGAATTTTGCTACCGCGAAATTATCACCGTACTTAAATTGGTAGTTATTTATTCTAAAGGCTACTGATTTTGTATGCTTATAAATTCTATGTTTGTGCTACCATGTTATGGCTGGTTGCAAAAGAAAATCATGTGGTAGCTATGTTGCTACTGTTACATAAAATTGCTACCGTCAATAGTAGCTATACATTCCTTCATCTTCGTTGTCGGTGTAAATTCATTTATATTTTGAGTATCAAACATCCAATATATACATGTCGTATGTATATATGTGGCGAATAACTATCACGGCCCAATGGTTAAGGTAATACTCCCTCCGTCCCACAGCAGTTGTCTGTTTTCCTTTCTTTCCTTGTCCCAAAATGTTGTCTAATTTTCATGTAAAACTACACTAATACCCCTACATTTCATATGTGTATTTAATATGCACAGTGCTTTTTCCTTTGCCATTGTTTGTACAGGGACCATTCAGAGAGGGTAAGTTGAGAAAGAAGATGTATTAACTTTTTTTTCTTAAACTGTGTTGGGACGGAGGGAGTATCTATTCAGCCCACACGTCACATGATCGATTAGTCTGAATTAAAAGGTGATCAAAGATGACATATCCATATGTCATGGTACCAATTTTACTATTATTGCTACCAATTGTGTCGCTAGCAAACTAGTCTTTTTCTCTTGTAATGATATGTAGTTGGGGATGAAAAGAGCTTACCTAGAATGCATCAATCGAAGTGGTGGTTTTCCTCCGCATCCAGCAAGTCGCCAAACTCAAAAACGAATCTTCCTCTTTTGTCAGTGACAAATCGACTTATTGGGAGGCGATTTCATCCACCTAATCTTCTGTTTGTGAGCCAACCATAATTATGGTAGATGAGAAATTGATGCAGGTGCAAGAGGATGAGGAGACGAGTCTTTGGTGCCAAATGGAAGAAAACTAGCTACATTTTTGTATTGATGAGTATTTGTGTTCTGAAGATGAACATTCGGTGAATGACAGTGCTCTAGGAACCAAAGGGAGAAGGAAATGTGAAGGCACACTCCCTTTCAGGAGTAAGATTGCTGGAGAAGTATTGTGATGTGTGCGAATGTTTTTAAATTTTGCATTGTGGGTATATGTATGACAACTGAGCTGCAAATGATTCATCTTGTATTCGGCTGATTTGCGGTGGTCGTCCATATTAATAAGATGGGGTACTATAACAACTTCTATTTTTAGCCATCTTCTTTGCCGTTTAAAACATTTCCAATAAACTGAATGTATTTTCAAGTGGTTACCCAAATGCATTTTTTCTATTTTTTGGCATCCATTGTCCAATAGGTGCTGGAGAGGGAAAAATTCTGGAAACGGAATAAACAAAACATGAAAGGTAGAGAAGAAATTTTCCTTTTTCTCTTTTAATTTGGTTTACAGGAAAGAGGAGGAGGGAGAAAGGAGAGAAAGAAGAAAGATATGGGATCATCAAAACCAGATATTCAAAAGGAAACAAGCCTCAATAGTAGTTCACATCATGTTGTCCAGGCGAATTGCAATGATTCTGTCGGAAGTTTCACCACTAGCTTCATCAATGTGGGAACGTACATCTTGTATTTCATCGCGTTATTGGCTCTCTGTAATGGCGCTCATCTCACCCTCAAGCGTATATCCCAACCCCGGATGATTTCGGAATCCCTGGTACACATACATAGCATAATTGAAATGTGATTTTTCTTGTTTGTGAAATAATACTGTAGTATTAATTAATTCAGGAGGTACGTACTACGTAGTCATTCCTTTTCTGATTAATATCGATATTAATTCAAACTCTTATAGGTGGGATTGTTATTGGGAAACTGGAATGCTGTGAGGAATGAAGTGTATCGAAAGAAAGACTACAAAGGAAGCAAGAACTTGAAATATGTGACCGATTTCGGCATGATCTGTTACATGTTCACATTAGGGTTAGAAATGGACCCAGTAACACTTGTCCAACTTCCGAAGAAAGAAGCGAACATCGCGTATTTCGGAATGCTATCAACCTTCATCCTGTCGTGCGGAATAATCCCACTATTCCATTACGCAGAGGAATTCGTGACTAGCCATGTCTTTACCGTCGCAGTCGCCACCGTCTTGTCAAGCACAGGGTCCCCTCTTCTAACACGAGTCCTGACTGACCTTAAAATAGGACAGTCTGACATCGGGCAGTTGGCGGTCTCCGCCGCGGTCCACTCGGAGTTAACATCCATCCTTCTGCTGTGTGTAGGGTATGTTATTTTCCAACCGGAGTCAAATTTCGAGCTGAGACAGAGCGTGCCTGGTATGCCAACCGCTAATGATAATCGTCCCGGACAACTCAGTATCCAGATCGCTGCGATACTGGTGTTGCAAGTGATCGTAGCGCTCAGTCTTGGTCCAGCTGTGATGAATTGGGTCAACCGTGCGAATCCGCAAGGGAAGACGATGAAAGGTTCGCATTTGGTGTTGTTCATCGCATTTGTGGTTGCGGTTGGTTCACTGTCGCCATTGTCGGGTTTCAGTCCCGTATTAAGTGCTTTTATGACGGGAGTGTTTTGCCGAGGAATGGGAGGATATCCAAGTTTATTATCGGTAAAGTGAATTACTTTCTAGGGTTTGTATTCTACCCTTTCTTCTTTGTGTGGGTTGGGTTGGAATGCGATTTCCGTGAATTTGAGGTTCGTGATCCAGAGTGCTGGGAGAGACTGTTGTGTTTCTTTGGGATTGGATTGGTTGGGAAGACTGTTGGTGCAATTCTTTCTGGATTGATTTACGGGTTTCCTTTACCGGAATCGATGGCTCTAGGTTTACTGTTAAATGCGAAGGGACATCTACATATGTACTTGGCAATCATCGCTAAGAAGAATCGAATCATAAGCAACTCAACATGCATGGGGATGATCATGGCAATGATATTGTCAATCGCGTACATTCCATTAGTAGCACGGTACATAGTGGAGCGTGCAAAGAAGAAGCAACCTGATCATAAGATGGCACTAGAATGGCATGACACAAGCAAGGAGCTTCGTCTGCTTGTGTGCATTCATGGGCCACATAATGTGTCATCGTTGATAAACCTAATGGAGATTACACAGGGAACGGGTGACCCTGGGATCGTTGTGTGCGCTACGGATTTGGTGGAATTAACGGATCAGATAGCGTCGTCGTTAGCGCCAGCTGAAGAAGGAGATGGAGTGACAGTGACGGACAAAGGTGTGATACAGATGAGACAGGAGATAACAGGGGAGTTACAGCAGTATGTTGATAGTAACGGTGAGGGAATCAGTTTGAAAAGAATGCTAGCGTTGTCGAATTTTAGTAACATGCATCAGGATCTGTGTGTGCTGGCTGAGGACTCCATGGTTTCACTCATAGTTCTTCCGTTTCATAAGGGTTTACAAGATAATGGTACAATGGATAGTGGGCATTCAGGGTTTAGATTCGTCAACAGAAAGGTAATTACTGCTTTGAATTGCGTATTTGCATTGCATTGCTGATTAATTAATTCACAATATAGTAATAATTGAACATTAATTTTAGATGCTAAGATACGCTCCGTGCTCAGTGGCCATCCTAGTCGACAGAGGATTTGGATCAATCAAACGAATCTCCCGCACAAGCGTGACTGTAGACGTGGCAATCATATTCATAGGTGGAAAAGACGACCGTGAAGCCATAGCATACGCGACACGTGTGTCAAACCACCCGGGTGTAAAACTGACAGTGATCCGGTTCCTTCTGGACACAGACTCTGAGGGGTCATCGAATCTGGCGGGGTTAGCCAGAGCTAGAATGGAGCAGCAGGAGGAGGAGATGAAGCTAGACGATGAGTGTTTTGCGGATTTCTATGAGAAGCAAGTGGCGATGGGGAAAGTGGCATACTTGGAGAAGCATCTAGTAAACTCTGCGCAAGCATACTCAACACTACAGTCATTGCAGGGACAGTATAACTTGTTTATTGTGGGACGAGGTGGGAGGTCAAACTCAATGTTGACGGCTGGGATGAATGACTTAGAGCAGTGTCCGGAGCTTGGTCCGCTGGGGGATATATTGTCTGGACCAAATTTCTCAGCGACAGCTTCGGTTTTGATCATTCAAAACATAGTCAAAAGACTAATGGTGGGAATGCTAAGGAGTTTCAGGTTATGTAGGAGGAGGTTGATCTTGTCTTTTTTTGTTGTTGTTGTATGGGGTAGAAGGGATGGAGGTGCATTTCTTTGTATGTATGTATGTAGGTTTAGTGTGCGGTTTCTTTTATCATGTACATAACATATATAGAGAGATGAGATTTCAAGACTCGGAAGATATATATACTCCATCCATCCACGTCACACAGATTATTCACAAACTAAATATCTCTTTCTTAATTATTGCATCTATAAGTAAGTAAGTAATAAGTATGGTCAGGTCATCATCATATCCCTTTCCCTATGGCTGGTATACAGCTAGAACTCCTCTCAATCCCTACGCCACGATTGTGATTCATAAAAAACGATGACCGTTTAGTCTTCTTGAGAATCTCTTTGACGGCCTCAACTTGATAGAGCAGAGGATAAGCAGTGCCAATACTGTTGAACCTGATACAAGCCTGGACATGCTCTTCCAACGCCTTCTCCCTCTGTCCACCGTTCTTGTCAGTCTCTTCCTTAACTGCCTCGGCGCACAGCCCGCATACCAATTTACCTGAGAAGGATTCCTTGATTCTGTCCACGTATTCTGGGGTACATTCCTCGCACATCCCACAACACTCGCACTTTGCGTCCTCTACTGCTGCTTCCGCCTCGGGTATGGATTCCAGATTCGTGGTCGTGGTTAGCTCGTATGAGATATCAGAATCAGAGATTGTTCTCTGAAGAAGGGTCTCTGTCTGTTGCAGCCTAGTCGGGTCTGGTGGTTGTGATTCTGCGGGAGAGACACTTTCTAGATTGGGAAGCGCCATGGAAATTAATTGATCACAATTCTCAAGGAGGGAATTAACGTGTAGGGAAGAGGAAAGAACTGTTTCTGATAACTACAGATGAGCTGGGAGGAGAATTAATTAATCAAACATACATACGAAAGATGCAAACTTGATCGATGAAAATTTAAGGTGTACGTTTTTATTCCTGATCGTGAAATGAATGAATCAATCAATCAACAGTGTAGGGTATGATATGTTGAATGAATGTAAGGGCTTTTAAAAGAACAGAGAACAGGGGAAGCACCTAGTAATGGATATATAGACAAGTTTTAAGCAAGATCTTTGCGTCAACAGGACTTCCGCATGTGAATTGAGCGGCGGAAAACCCGAATAAAAAACAAAACCTAAAAAGAAAGAGCTACGGTACGTATATACGTATTTGTGAGCTGTTAACAGCATTACAAAGGATGGTTAAATTCATCTTCGATACTCTGTATATGCTTTCTTGTTCTTGTGGAACCAACAAAAGATTTTGGGTTTTTTTTAACAGTATGGAGAACCTGGGGATGGTGCCATATTACAAGGTGGAGACTATCCACTTGTCAACAAATAATTGGAAGAAAAATATTGAGAGAAGGAAAAGCTAAACAAAATAAAAAAATAAAACACCTATACGCGCTCCGGAAGAATTGGAGGGTTGAATATGATTGTTGTTATTAGGGGAGAGAAAAAGATATTTTTTTCAAAATGTTATAACTTACAAAATATAAGTGCAAAAATAAAAAAAATTATACCATTGTTCATCATTTTTCGTGCTCTTCGAAACAAGACGCATCATGGATATGTTTTGGTCAACTTAAAATTTTATGTTTTTAGAATGAGTAATATCAGGTAGTTTTTAAGTGAATCTTACTCATTAGTAAAATGAATCTTCTTAATAATAAAATGAATCATATTCATTAGCAAAATGAATCTTACCACAAACACCCCAAAAACCACCACGGGATAACTAAAAACGTCAAAGGCATTTTTAGGGTTTGTAGTACAGGGTTTAGGGTCTAACGACCCTAAACCCTAAACCACAAACCCTAAAAAATTGTCGAGTTAGTGACGACAATATAAAGCGTAGAAAATGCCAAAAAGATTACCCTAACCCCCCCCCCCCCCCCCAAACACCCAAAAAAACCACCCTAGGATAGCTAAAAACGTCGAAGACATTTTTAGGGTTTGTAGTACAGGGTTTAGGGTCATTAACCACAAACCCTAAAAAACTGTCGAGTCAGTGATGACAATATAAAGCGTAGAACTAATGCCAAAAAGATTACCCTACCCCCCAAACACCCAAAAAACCACCCTAGGATAGCTAAAAAATCGAAGGCATTTTTAGGGTTTGTAGTACAGGGTTTAGGGTCTAATGACCCTAAACCCTAAACCACAAACCCTAAAAAACTGTCGAGTCAGTGACGATAATATAAAGCGTAGAACTAATGCCAAAAAGATTACCCTACCCCCCAAACACCCAAAAAACCACCCTAGGATAGCTAAAAACGTCGAAGGCATTTTAATAGCATTTTAATGACCTTTGATTCACTTTTTAACAACCTTTGGTTCACCTTTTAACAACCTTTGATTCATTTTCCTAAACTTAAGATTCACAATGAATCTTAAAATATATTTTGTACATATAAAAAATAAAAAAAAATTAAATTTATCAAAACATACATGTTTGATCTTATTTAAAGAGCTCGAATTATGATGAACAATGATATAAAATTTATGTTATTTGGACTTATATACAATAAGATACAACATTTTTAAAATTTTGTAAAATGATAAAGTAAAAAAAAAAAAATTGAAACAGTCGCCACCTTAGGGCATCCACAATAAGGGTTCTTGACACGGTTACATATGTAAAATGTTTTACAATGGTGTGGATTCCACCCATTTTCTCTCTCCAAGGTTCTTAAATAGAACCCCACTTTTTATGACACATTAGACCCACCTATGTGTATCTCTCTCTTTCAAATTTTCTCTCACATCTAAATAGTGATAGTTGATTGGTGTTCATTAAGAGAGAAGATTAAGAAACTTTGTTATTGTAGTGAATAGAGTTTCTTAAGTAATAAAATATAATTTTTAGATGACATGGCATCTAGGAATGTGTTAAGAAACTTAAAACCATTGTGGATGCCCTTAGGCGCCATGTTCGAACTTGCCTTTTTTAAATAAAGGATCAAGGGAGATTAAAGCAAATTCCACGAGAGAAAGACAGATAGTACTACTATTACTAAACTCAAAAAAAGTTCTTGGGGTATTCCAACAGAACTCTGAGCCAGGGGACAAGTACGACGGATGGGGAAAAGCGATACTTCCCCTTTAGTGAATGTGAAAAAGTTTGGCGCTTTTTTCTTGTTTTCTTATAATGAATGAGAACGGTTTTCTGGTTAAAGTGGATTTTCACAAACTCGTCTTTTTCTTGTACCACGTTATAATCATATGTCTACATTTGTATATACATGTACATATACATGTGTATACGTGTTCCAAACCAATTGTATACGTATATATGATGTTGCTAGGCTAGCATATACCTTTTCAGGGAAGTATCTATCTTTTTTAAGAAAAGAAGAAAACAAAAACTCTTCATTTGAAGTAGCCGTAGAGATTTAAAAAAAAAGACTAAACTTCCAAAAAAAATACATCATACAATTAAGTTTCAAAATCTAACATAGCATCAATAGATTAGAGCCTCAGTCATCAAGACTCCTAATAGATAGAAAGTTTTTGATCAATCATCTAGACAAAACAACCAGAAGTTGATACACAAATGTAGCTCACGAAGATATGGACATACGACGATGGATGGTTTATGATCAAGTTGAAAAACATAAAGCCTGGATCATTATTCGAGGTATCCCTCTCCATGCATGGAATAGGACAAACGTGCGCAAGATTGCACAAACGATTGAGGAAGTTATTGAAATTGAAGATGATGATATCAACTCCATGGAAAATGTTGAGGTTCGAATCCGAGTCGAGACATCCACACTTCAGCTGATCAATTCGAAGATTACTGTCATAGTTGAGGGTCAGCGATTCCCGGTGAGTATAGTGGAAGTGGAGAACCAGTCTCCTCTCCACAAGAACACAGAGCCCGATAATAGTATAATTCAACTACCGAGGGATGAGGAAAAAGATGCACAAAATCCAATAAATATTGAACAGGATCAGTCCGAAAAAGACAAATTAAGTTGTTCCAATGACCCCTGCTGATATGTGGCATGTCGAATCCCTGGACAAACAATCTGCTGATATTGATGAGGTTCAAAATGACGAGGCTGTTAATATGCTTGGCACATTATTTGATGAGGAGCCGCCTCCCCCGCCCGATGCTGAAGGTAAGTCGCGTGGTGGGAAGCTATCCAGTGCCGACAAAAATTTAAGTGCAAGCAAAAGGGCCATCACACGTCCTGAGGGAGAAAGCCACACTTCAAGAAAAGGAGCATATTTATTCACCATGGGAGACAATTTCCTGAGTCTCGAGAGAGAGATTGATGGGCACCCGACAACACTTGCAGACTTCCGGGCTAATGTTGTCGCGGAGAGTCCCTATGTGTGCGCGCCAAGCAAGGATGGGGAAGGCGACAAAGAAACCAAAATAATGGGCGCGCCTTCCGATGCTGACTGTGACCCAGATGAAAGCCTGACACGGTAAATGAGACGCCACATGCGCCCGAGAGTTTGGAAGGATCGCATAGGTCACCGAGACGCGGGCAGAATTTTTCGCCGCCGGGCTTAAATATCCCAACACCACATTTGGAAAAAATTTCGGTTGGCAAAGATGGGATAGAGCTTTGTGTCGAATTAATTCACAATACCCCTCAAAATATTCAGGCAAAGAATATTGCCCTGGCAAGGAACGGATAAGGAAAAATCATAAATCCTGATGCAGAAGTAGATGAATTTATCAAATTATTAAGACAGTTAGGTTGTCATGTGCCGAATCCAGCTCAGACCAAAGCTAATATTATCAGCCAAATCCAAGAAACGATGTGAGTGCTTGGGGCCGAAATAATGAGTTTATGGGAGGATAGTTTTAAGGAGGGGGATCGGTCACGTTTTGTATTTTTTTTTAGGATGGTGTTTAATCATTAGGTGCGAGAGGATATCGTATATGTAGGTTCGTGTGAGGTCTTATTCTTGTGTTTCTGGGAGGGTGTTTGGTACGTTTTCTTTAGTGTGTTGGTGTTTGCACTGGGCTTTCCTAGGAGTGTGCTCTATGTTGTATTCTGAGTTGGCGGGTACTCTTTTTCCATCCTAGGCTTTATCCCATTGGGTTTTGCCTAGGGAGGTTTTAATGAGACCCGATATATGTCACTCACATTTTTAATAAAATGGCTTTAAACCCTAATTATCAAAAAAAAATTGTCATAATCATATTCACTGGTCTATTCTTGTTCATAAAAATATCTATCTTGGTTGTTATTTTCTTAGTCGTTAATTGTTTCTCCCTTTCTACGTAAAAGAAATAATTGTATTAATAGTTCGATAATTGTTTGCACATAGTGAAAGGAAAGCTAGCTACATTTTGATAATAAAAGGATGTCCAAACAAGTCAGCTAATGTCATCGTATAGAGTGTTTAGAGAGGTCAAGGACTACTTTACATATGTTTAACAGGATCACAAGAAATTAGATAAAATAAGGTCAACCAAAGTTATGTCAAACTAGGTTAATATCTTGATTGACTGGTTTTAGGTTTAATGATCAAAGTAATAAAATCTCATTCGACCTCCTTTTTTCACTCTAAATCATAAAAATGAGGTACGTTCGAAGTAGATAAAGATTAAACATCAACCTCATTTATTCTCCTAATCTTAGACCATAAACAAGGTAAAAGAGTGTGTTAATCTCATTTAACCCTCATCTAAACATTATTAATATAAACAGAGACGTTTTGAAATGAAAAACCTAATCACTTGTGTTGCTCGTAATGCCACATGCAAAGGACCAACTCCATGCCGCGTTTTACTCTACGCTTCACCTCACTTTATACAATAATTCGCTCGAGTCTCCTTCAAGGACGGCGGTAGACTGGCTGGCTGGGTATGCGCATGCCCCCATGTTACAATTGTTCGTCCTTATCATCTATCTCCATGTCGTGCATATGTTATCTTACAAGGTATCTACCTATACGACTATTCATGAGCTTTGTCATTTATGAGGATGAAAGAATTTAGTCAATAGATGAGACCCTTGTTACCGAAATCATAGAAGGCGCGACGAATAATTTATTAGTATTAGCTTATCCAAGCAAGAAACCTGATAGATAATCCACCAGCATCCCCTTTTAGATAAACAAGCAAGCAAGTTCCACAAGCATGACTACGCGGAGACCCCTGCACCTCCTTGCCGTCCACGTTTCATTAAAAGGGTAAGTACCTACAGGGGCGGGTTCAACTTCAAATCAATCTTCAACCTGGTTTTTTACTACTCTCGAAGAGGCAATATACGAAGCCGAGCAGCATAACCCCCAGAGGCCAGAGGTATGATTTAGATCAGACCTAGAACTAAAGGAGTATCTATCTGGGGGGTCACATATTGTGAATGAGCACTCGACTTTACAGTCACAATCATCAGCATCAATTGCTCCCTAACCACCACAAGGAAATAGGAGCTAAACGTTTGAATCTCAAATTTGCAGAGTTCAGAGAGCACACGTGAGCATTACCATAACACTAATCTAACAACTGCATGAATTGACCCAATAACTATAACCAAAGGCAAAGCACCAATATGTAACATATAGAAGAACAAGCAAATTCATCGAAACCTCATAACAGAAAATTTTGATAATTTGTCAAAACATCTACCTGCAGGTGGCAAAACCCAAAGGCTGCGATCATCGTTAATATCCAAAATCTACGCAGTATAAAACTAGAACACTCCCAACCAAACATCATGGAAAATTTCCCCGCTCTCCTCTATTCCATACGGAATTCATACATAAAACATACAAATAGAAGCACCAGAGGAAAAAATCTCAATCTACGACCCAGCCTCTGCCAACAATCTCTCGTTCTCCCATCTCATTTGTGCTCTCTATACTACAGAAGATAACAGCTTAATGATTCCGTGATGGGAGAATGCATAAGCAAGCTGACATTCTTGTGTAAACAATCAAATCGAGGCAAGTGATTGAAGAAATTATTGCAAGGTTTATCTGCATCAATAACACAAAAAAAGGTCAAATTGAGCCAAAAAGTAGTGACCATGCTTAAGTCATACTTTATTTAATTGCTTACTTCAGAAATACTAGACCAAAATAAAAACATCTACTGCAGATGAACAGACCAACCTGTGTGAGATTACATCAATCATCTAGGTAATAGTAGGTTCCAGCATGCTTCTGATCCCTGTCCTTTGTAGAATCCAATTTGTTGATCCTCGGTCGATAATTAGTTGGATCCCTTCTGAATGTAATATCGAGGTGCTGCAAAAAGCCACACATATTAAACATCAGTCTTAGCTAGGTATACAGAAAAATAGATGCAATTCATCCTGCAGAATGCCAAAACCCATTTCCCGTAACTATTTAGTATCTGAGTGGACAGTCTAGATGTGGCACTCTACGCTATTAATAGGAACAACAAAATACCCATAAATGCAAAGATGACACTTACAGATAAAAACAGGTTCATCCCAGTCAGCAAGGACTGAGGTGAGTTAGCAGTACAATCAATGGAGGGTGTGCCTTCATAGACAATAACTCTGTCCGCCAGATAGGTTGCCATGATAAAATCATGCTCCACAACAAACGCAGTCTTCTTAGCATGAAGTATAAACCTCTTAATTACTTTAGAGGCCACAATACGCTGCTCAGAGTCTAGATATGCACTTGGCTCATCAATCAAGTAGATATCTGCAGGCTACAACCATCAAGAAGATTAGACCCCATAAAAGTATAGACCCAGATACAAACAACTCCACAATAACAATAACCAAAATATTGAAAATTTTAGGTGGATTAAAGATGCCCAAATCCATTCATTTACAATGTAATAGTAAATTTCCAACAAAACTGAGATCATCATGTCATCAGATATTGGTAGACAATACATGAACTGCTTCATGCAAAACATAGCAAGTATAAGACCAAATTTTCCCAAAAGAATAGACCTCTAACCAACAACAATATTCAAACAGGCACTCAGCAGAAAGGAACAACAAAGGCTCAGATACATATAAAGTAGTACCTTTCCAAGGCATAGGCACAATGCAACCCTTTGCAACTCTCCTCCAGAAAGATTTACTACTTCCTGATCCATCAATTGCTCAATCTGAAGAGGCTTCATAACATCCGAGTTAAACTGTGGATGAGTGTACGAGTCACGAATCCTCTGGTGCAGCAAGTGCCTCACAGTAGACTGGAATTTTGGGCTGATCTTTTGAGGTTTGTAAGAAACATTGAATTCAGGGATTTCTATATCCGAACCCTCTACAGTATCTGGCTTCAACAGACCAGCCTGAAAATTCAAACAATATAAAAATTGACATTAGAAAAAAGAAAAAGAAGTAAGTTTAAAAACATAAGAAATTGCCGGAGTATCATAGAGAGATAAAGCAAAGCATACAGTACCAGCATACGTATAAATGTTGTCTTTCCGGTCCCATTTTCTCCCAGCATTACAATAATCTGAGAATCTGTAAATTCACCCTCAGCCACTCGAAGCCTAAAGCCA
The DNA here is from genome assembly GCA_023374045.1 of Limonium bicolor. Lineage (NCBI taxonomy): Eukaryota > Viridiplantae > Streptophyta > Magnoliopsida > Caryophyllales > Plumbaginaceae > Limonium > Limonium bicolor. Next base: position 368,168,278 of record CM041776.1, on the reverse strand, counting down.
CCCTGAGTTTTAGACATTGCAGGGTACTTGTAACGAGCATAGGTAGCAACATCTTCAGCATTTTCTTGTGGTGTCTCAGCAACCTAAGAGTCAAGTGACAGAATCAGGAGTTACCAAGAGTCAAAAGAATCTATATTGCATGAAGAAAATTATATATTAATGAAAAGAAAACATACCTTGAATGTGAGAGATTCATCACGAAACCGCAAATTCTCCGTAGGCACAAATCCAGCTAAGAAAATATTTATTCCTTCTCTAACAGAAAATGGAAGGGTAACAACCCCATAGGCACCAGGTTTTCCATATAAGCAGCATATAAAGTCTGATAAGTAATCTAACACACTAAGATCATGCTCCACCACAATCACATAGCTGAAATGAAAGAAGAAGCCATGTCAGTAGCTAGAAGAAAGTTCTGAAAAGATAGAGGGAGGAGAGGGTGTGAGTCACAGAGACAGCAAATAAGATCAAAGATAATTAACCATTTAGCACCTGGTAGGCCTAAGCAAGGATCTAACAACTTTTGCAGCTTTAAGTCTCTGCTTTACATCAAGATAACTTGAAGGCTCGTCAAACATATATATCTCGGCATTTTGTATGGCTACAACAGCAATAGCAAATCTTTGAAGTTCACCACCAGACAAGTCTCCCACATTACGATCCAAAACCTTAACAAGCTCCAAATCTTCAGAGAGCTCGGCCTTCATGTCTCTCTCATCTTTCTGATCAAGCACTTGCCCTACATTGCCTTGAACAGCTTTTGGAATATGATCCACATACTGAGGCTTGATGATTGCCTGCAAGCAAATATTTATAATAACCATATGGCTATGAAAAACAATACAAGCAGTTATTTATAACAATATGATTCACTGATCTATTCATGCGGTTTTAAAAAACAACAAACTTGTTCGCACCTTTAAATTATCTTCCAGTATCCGAGTGAAATAGTTCTGGAGCTCTGAGCCACGAAAATATGTCAATATTTCCTGCCAGTCTGGAGGATTCTGGAAAATACAATCACACAGTTCTAAGCAGCAAAAATGCGAGGGGGTCAATATCCAAATGAGATTCAGAATCTTACATTGAATCTACCCAAATTAGGCTTTAGTTTTCCTGCCAAAACTTTGAGTGCCGTTGACTTGCCAATACCATTTGTTCCCACCAATCCAAGAACTTGACCTGGTCTAGGGACTGGCAGCCTATAAACAAAAATCAATCAAAAATCTGTATCATCAAGGCTTTCTTCATGGGGTTTGGGGGTATACAGGCTAACAGACCTGTGCAATTTGAAAGTATTGGCTCCATATCGATGTGTTGTATCTTTGTCTAGATCTTTAGGCAAATTAATAATCTGGATTGCTTCAAAGGGGCATCTCTGTGGATACAGATAAGATGGAGCAGTATAGCGCCAGAATATATGTCAGCAAGCTAAACATTTCTCACCGGAAAATGATTCCATCAGTTACATCCCAAAGAAATCAATATATATAGTTAGACAGGCACAGATAAGTAAGAGCACCTTGACACAAATACCACAACCAATACATAGCTCCTCTGAGATGAACGCTAACTTTGATGCACCAGTGACCTCAATACAAAGTTTGCCTGAAATTTAAAACTCAAAACTTCAGCAACTACCTAATAACGAAAGGAAATGAAAATTGTGGCATACCATGTAGATATTTATGGACTTACCAGTTTTAACGACAGGACAGCTCTTCTTGCATTCTTGGCGACACTTTTTGGGCTTGCACCGGTCTGAGCTCACAATAGCAATACGAGTTAAGCGATCTGACATTGTATCTTGTCACAGAAGACCAATGAGAATGCCCCTGTACTGAAGAACATGAGATTGATCAGTTAAGATAATAAGGTTTACGGGGCTTTAATTCAACAACTTGAGAATAGGCTTAAGCAACAAGCAGGGTTGTAGTGAATCAGATGTAGAAGCGGGTGGAGCAACAACAACAACCAAATGGAATTACCAAGGCAAAGTTTCCACTTTGTGTTACAACTCTTTGACCAAACAAAATTATTCAGACACAGAGACATGAAATAGGAGCAGCCTCTACGGAGCTATGTACTAACAGTAATGGTCATTACTTGTGAAGATACCACAGCAGCTAAAATCGATAAATTAGGGTTTATAAGGAGATTAAAATGGCACTAAGCTTTAGATTTGATGTACATTAATCAGAACCCCGAATTAGGAGATGCGATACACAATCAGAGATGGTATAATTTGCGTTCAGCAAAAACCCTTGCGCCGCCACCCCCAAAAATAGTCAGATAAAAGAGCAGGGGAAAAGATAAATAACAGAGCTTTTTCGCGACAAACCGATAATCAGAAGAAAAACCAGCTAAAAAGACTAGCTTCTAAGAGAAGCATAAACCCGAGGACAGTGAAGACTATACCCCTAAGCTTCAACGCCCACATGATGCATGAAATCCAGAGATGAAGAAAATGTGGATGGTGTTGGTGGTGAAGATTAGAAAGAAGAGTAAACAGATCGAAAATTGAGAAGAGAACAATGGAATGAAATCTTCGATGAAGTGGATTGATAAGATGATCAATTGCTTTAACAAGTAAATAGATGAGCAGACACATAGAAAGTAAGGGGGAAGAGGGTGATGACAGCGAAGGAGAGAGAGAGAACGTACCAGAAGTTGAAGAGCAGGAAAGCAAGTACGGAGGAGATCTCAGCCTAGTAGCACGATTGGTATTGGGGAAGGATGAGGGAGGGAGAAACAGGAGGAGGCGAACACACGCCCTCTCTTTCTCCTTCGACCGTAGATGCCAAGCCGAAACCCCCAACTGCTCCTGTGTTTGTTCTTCCAAATTGGCGTGAGCGAGCAGCTAGTTAATTTCCGGACCTAGAGAAAATTAGGAAAAGAAAAATAGAATTGTCGGCGATCATGATGAGTATAAACATATGGGCTGGGCTTTGTTGGAGTTAGGGCAGTGTTCCGGGCCCGTATTAAAGCTGTGGATCATTTTTAGGGTGCGCATCAATACGATACTGGTGTCTTTTGTATTGGGGTCCTCCGCAAAATTGTGATTTCTGTTGGTTTTCCTATCGCAGTGGGTTTCCTCCCGTCTCATCGCCGACTCTTCCACTTCCCAATCTTGCCATGCATTGGGCACCGCCGTTAGGTTTTGCATTACCATCATCAGAAGCTCAATCGACACCTGATTATCACCACGCTCACACGTTAATCTCTATGCACAGCCTTGGCCACTCTCGATGCATGTATCAGCTTCACACCCGTAGACCTAATCATTTTGGGTTGGATTAAGTGGCAACCGCTACCAGATAAAAGGCCTAATATCCCCAGGTTTCCTCGGCACCAGTCCAACCATTAATTACAATCTTCACAGTTACCTGTCTCTTTGGCACAAATCCGTACTAGCGCACCGCCCCACTCGTTCTTCGGCTCCATCATCATGGCTTCCCCAACTGCACCAGCCCCGGTGGACGCTCTCTCCTCCAAATACGCCGGCCTTGCCCTCACTGCTGCTGAGGAAGAAGGCTTGGTCATCGATGACGTTCAACAGTCTGTTGCTGCAGCGAACATGCATTCTTCGGTTCTGGTGAAGGTTTTCATTTCAAAGTCAGTTGATTTTTCGTCGATGGAACGCACTCTTTCTCGGGCTTGGCATTGTGAGGGCCACTTGAAGATTCGAAGTTTGGGTACCAACCTGTATCTGTTTGCCCTCCCTGATGAAGAACATGTGCAGGATGTCCTTAGTCATGGTCCGTGGACAGTCCATGGCAGTCTCCCGGTATTATCAGAAATCGACCCGACCATCTCCCCGTCAGCACACTGCTTCAGTGGGCACCTTTTTGGGTAAGACTCGAAGATGTTCCTCTCCCGTTAATGAACTCTCTTTTTGCTAAGAAGATTGGTGACAAACTTGGTGTCTTTCTGGAGTATTTGACTACGATACCAGATTTAGTGGGTCTTTCATGCGAATAAAGTGCGGCTGAATGTTACCAGGCCAGTTCTCCGTTTTATTACTATCACCTTACAGGATAAACCCCTTGTGTTGCGTCTGGCCTATAAACGACTGCCCAATCTTTGCTTCATTTGCGGCCAGTTCAATCATCTGACTGTTGATTGCCCGGCGAGGCCTTCTGTTGCTGTTTCTGATTATCAGTATGGGATGTGGCTTAAGGCAAGAAACCGGGGCTTCATTCGTGGTGCACCAGGTGGTCGTACTGCTCTCCAGCCTGCTCCCTCGTCTGAGGACATTCATTCAGTTGCTCCTCTGCGCTCTGTTCCTCCTGTGGCTGCTTCTCAGCCGGTTGCTGATATGGAGCTCGAGGAAGGTGAGATAGCAGGCTCTTCTCAGACCTCTGCAACCAGAAAACGCAAGGTGGTTGTTGCTCTTCCTGCCTCGTCTCCTGCCCATGACGATGATGCTACCTCCAGTTACAAGGCCAAGCGGGGCCGCAATGGTGACTCTCCATCCTCTTCTCAGGCGCCTCTGGGTGAAGCCCAGAGCCGCCCAGCTTAGATGTCGGTTTTGTCTTTGAACTGTCGTGGCCTTGGTCAGGCTGCGTCAGTTCGTTGGATGAAGGGGGTTGTGCGGTCTGCTTCCCCTTCTATGTTTTTTCTTTGTGAAACAAAGTTGTCATCGGTAGAAATGCAATATGTAGCGTCTCTGTTTCCAAACTACCTTTTTGTGGTGGGTGATAGCGAAGGACGTGCGGGGGGTGTAGCGTTCTTTTGGAAGTTTTTTGTTAATGTGTCGGTTCTTAGCTACTCCTCTAGGCATGTTGATGTTTTGGTTAGTGATGGTGGTGGTTTTAGCTGGCGTTGTACAGGTCTGTACGGTTGGTCTCACGCATCAGATAAATGGAAAACAAACTCTTTCTTGCGGTATCTCTCTTCTCAGTGGCTTGGTCCTTGGCTGTTATGTGGTGATCTTAATGAAGTTTTATTGCCCTCCGAGCATTTGGGTAATGCTTCTCGACGTTCTGCTGCCATGCTTGCCTTTCGTAAATGCGTTGCAGATTGTAACATGTATGACTTGGGTTATAAGGGAACTTGTTTTACTTTCAGTAATAAATCGACTGCGAAATCCCTTCTCGACCGGTTCTTGTGCAATGAGCAATGGCATGCTCATTTCCCTACTGCCCAGAATCTGCACTTACCCTAGGGTTGGTCTGATCATAAGCCGATTATATTGCACCTATCCCCATCCTTTCGCATGGGACGTAAACCTTTCAAGTTTGAGAACTGCTGGGCTTCTGATCCGCGTTGTCGCTCCATAGTTCAGAGAGTGTGGAGAGCTTGTGGGTCTGATGTCTTATCAATCAAAGGTCGCTCAGTGTGGGCATCAGCTTCGTCGGTGGGGCGCAGTGCAATATTGGCGTGAGAAGCAGTGCGTTCAGGTTGTAGAACACAAGCTTCAGCAGCTTGAATTGTCACCGGTAACGCCTACTACAGCTTCCCAGTGGAATCACCTTCGCCGTTCTTTAGACGATCTCCTTCTTAAAGATGAGATCAGATTGCAGCAGCGCTCTCGTCAGTCCTGACTTCAGGCTGGGGACCAAACTCCGCCCTTTTATTCACGAATCCGTTCTCGTGCCAGCGTCAACACATTTTGGTCCTTGTCCCTCAGGGGTGGACAGCCCGGCCGTTACTTCTTGGCATGGTATTGTTCTGTTGCTCGCGAGCTTATTTTTCTAATCTTTTCCTCCACAACACGCCCCTGAATCCAACCGCATCTCCTTTCTTGTGTAAGGACCGGGTTCCCTTCGCATTTTTCTCCCAGTCAATGGGCTTGCCTTATCTGAGGACTTGGTAGTTACGGCTTTTAAGCAAAGAATCAACCAAGGCTCCGGGCCCTGATGGTTAAATGGTGTTTTCTCAATACTTATTGGCCTACTATTAGTGAGGACTTCATTTCAACAGCACTCACGTTCTTGAATACCCTTGCGGCTCCTTGTGCATCAATCATACACACTTGGTGATTATCCCTAGGACTAAGACGCAGTATCTATTCAGGACTTCCGCCCAATCTCCTTGTGTAACACTATCTAACCGGTTATTGCCAAGGTTTTAGTTAACCGTATCAAGGCGGTGATGCCCCAATGTCATATCCGAGAACCAGAGTGCTTTTGTTGGGACAGACTGATTACAGACCAGGTTTTCTGGCTCATGAATTGTTACATCTCATGCGTACTTCTTCAGCAACCCAGCGGGGGTTTTTTGCTTATAAGGTGGACATGTCAAAGGCTTTTGATAGGGTTGAGTGGCCCTTTTTGTTATCTGTCTTGCGTAGTATGGGGTTCCTGCAGACGTGTATATCTGAGTGGTTAAACTGGTGTAAAAATAAAGAAAAGAAATTAAAAACTCAAAATAACGTCGGGCTGCAAACAAATCCCGGTCGTAGTAGTATAGTGAATGTAAGCGACCGGATGTCGAACCGTGGACTAATGTGCATATTATAGTACCTAAGCGGTCACCAAAAGGGGGATTAATTGACTTGTATTATAATAAAAAGGAAAGAGGAAATAAACTAAGTTAACAAATAACTAAACGGGACTCTGGGTCAGGTTTATTAATCTGCTCATTATGCTATCTCTACTGGTTAATATAATAATTTGGCAAGATTCCTGTTATTATCTTAAGGTCCGATGAAACTCATAAGAACTCGTTCCAGTTATGCAGGGTCCGATGAAAACCAAGCCCGGGGGCCCACGGACGGCAGAGGTATGAGAATTTTATTCTTGCAACTGAATACTACTTAAACGATGACAAGTTTCCTCCTCCAGTTTTACGACTTAATTAACCTATCTATTTCACCGATCAGATTAGAAATAGATTTGTAAAGCATTAATAAACTCATGACATTTATTAAAAGGTGCGAGATAACCTTTAATCGTAACAACTGTATTTAAATTAAAACCTGTAAAATATTGCATAATAATACAAACACATAATAACCATTCCCAGAGTATAAATATCTAGCCTAACATATTAAATAGATAAACAGAACAGAGTAGTAGAAATCTGTAGTCACTCCTGCATTCGTTCTGCTATTTTGTATACGTAAGACTAGAGGTGAATATGTGAATGTGAAATAAATAAAATGGAGAAGGGAGAAGAGAAATGGGATGAACGTGATATGTGGTGAAGTGGTATGTTGGGTCGTGGATCTCTCTCTGGAAGCATAAGGCTCGTGGGTTTATATAGAGGAAGGAGAGATGAAGATAGAGCTGGTCACCGTGAAGAGATTTGCTCATTGATTGCTCAGGGGACAGAACGCGTGAAGTAGATGGATAAGTTGCAGACAGGTCAACGGGTGAAGTCGACGAGCGAAGTCGACGAGCGCGCGCTGATTTTTAGTCACGTCCGCTTCTTGTCCGCTTTATTTCATGCGGCATCCTCCCTTTGTCCCACGTCCGCATGCAATGCATGGGTGTCACGTCCGCATGTAATTACGCGGTTGCATGGCTCCTCCCTTACGTCCGCATGTGTCCGCCCACAACCAGGCCGTTGCATGTGTCTGGCCGCCCTCACGTCCGCCCATTTAGAGGCGGTTGCATCCACACTCACGTCCGCCTATCTGAGCGGTTCCAGGGCGGACACGCCAAGATGCGTGCCTCTCGCGTGCCTCTTTTCTACCGCTCTGATTTCTTCGTTTGGACTCCGTTTCTGAGTCGTTTGCGTCTATGCGTTCATCTCTTGTCTACTTTACTCCCAGCTTGGTTTTCCTCATGTTTAACCAATAAATTTGTGAGATAGACAATAAACATAACTAAGGAAATACCGAAGTGGAGAAGTGAGCAAGAAAAGTGCTAATATTATAATGCAATACACCTATAAACCTGCTTATTTGGACCCGTAAGTAGGGAATGCTCAATACTAACAATATATTATTAAGGGTAGGATAAACATGATCTTTAAACTTATTGAGGAGTGTGAAAAATCAACTGCTGGTGGCATAGGTGTGCTCAGGGTAAAATAAATATAGAGTTTCGGGTATGATCTAAGGTACTTCAATGTTTCATTTAGGTGACTATGAGAATTTTACCATGGCCAACTTCTCTCAAGAATGGCATTGAGGAGAAAACAAAAGGAAAAATAGATTCATGCATTTGTTTCACTTTTGCGTAAGGGATGAGAAAATGTAGGCATCACGCCTTGTATTCAAGAACACTCAACTCTCTTTGTTGGTTCCAATGTGTCTCGCAATCCCTTATTTTTTGTATTTTTTCTCTCTCTTTTTTTTTTAACATAGAACCCCTTAGCAATCCCTAAGAGAGAATACAGAAAGAAACCCTGAGCAATAAAATCCAACCAATTGCAGATCATTTGGTCACACCGCATATAAATGCTCCTCAAAGTATCAAAATTTTAAAATTTTGTACAATTTATCCCTCAATTCATAACAGTATTTATTCTTAAAGACAAACCCACATATAAGGGGTCACGATATTGAATTGGACAAACGCAAGATAAGCAGAGAGATTAAGCATTTAGCACAAATTTCCACCGAAAGGGTACACTCCCCCACACTTAATTTGAACAATGTCCTCATTGTTCACCAGAAAAATAAGGGAAGGTTTCAGAAGACCTTTTCGGTAAGTAGATAAAATAGAGATAACACAAAGGTCACAAATAAACATTTAAGCACATAAACGCTCCTCTGCAGTTTTTATTTAAATAAAAGCATAATTAAAGAAACTGGTACTCCCCTGATATTATTTTTGCTAGTTGGTAAAGGGGTTCCCCCACACTTGAGCTTCAGCCTCAAGTAGCGTAGCTTGGTTGCAGTGTAGACATGAATTTGCACCTGCATAAGACACTAGAAGCAACCATACTACAAACGGAGTTAAAAGTTAGCAAAAATAAAATTTAAAGAGAACCTGGAAATTAAAAGAGCATAAAAGCAAATAAAAGTTCATCCGGGTTGCCTCCCGGGAAGCTGCCCTTCTTTAACGTCTTTGGCTAGACGCCTGTTTCGTTATCCTGGATCAAAAATATAAGTAGACAACAGTTCTGCCAGGAAAATGGAGTTGTCAATAATTAAAATCAAACCACCTGGATCAAAACAAAACGTTACTTCGGCAAATATAATAGGAAAATGAATACTCCACAAAATTTGGTGTTTGAGGAGGTACTGCCGGTAACGTAGTTCTAACAGAAGAACCGGTGGTGACTATTTTTCTTCCTCAAATTGGAGGATGTAAACATCCTCCTCTTGTAGGTGAGGCTTGTAGAAAGAACGCTGATCGATATCATCTTCAGAGAAAGTTAATTCTTTGAAGGTAATAGTGGCGTTTTGTTTGGATATCTTGGCGGGAGAAGATGACAATTCCTTCTCTTCATTTTCGAGGATGTAAGTATCCTCATCTTCTGGATAGAGCACAGAGAAGGATGGAAACTGGCGGTAGGCGATTGTAGAGGGAAGAGAGTAACTTACATCCGTAGTGGGGTGTTCTACCTCATGAATTATTTCGCTCTTTGGTTGCTGTTCTTGTTGAGCGAGTCTCTCCAGGTAATCTGGTTGATCGTCTAACCAGAGTTGTTCTTGGAATATGAGACAATCCTCATAATCATGAGCTCCCCCACATACGGAGCAGTATAAATACTGTGAATAGCAAAACTCTTGCTCGAATACCTGTTCCATTTGCCACGTACAGTTTTTTTTTTGTGTTTTCTGAATATAAAACGTAACTACTGAAACAGATTAGAAAAATAAAATGATTAGAAACAAACACAATAATAATATAAGTGGTTCGGTGGAGAAATTAAGCTGGAGCAATTTGGAGATGGACTGGAGTTGCGAGCTTGTTCTTCTCTTCGGGTCGAGCTGAAGCAATTTGGAAGTTGGGGAAGAACATAGACAAACGCGGAGTTTAGCTGGTGAAATGGATGTGTCCGCATGGACGTCCGCCTGGAATGGTGCGGACAGGTGGGCGGACAAGTGTGTCTCCGCGCGATTCTCAGTGGCGTCCGCTTGGACGTCCGCGTCTAAATAGGCGGACACAACTCGATCTGTCCGCTTGGACTGGGGCGGACACAACTCTGCTCCGTTTTTTTTTTCTTCACGTACTAAAAGATTAGATAACAGACACACTAAAAATATAAACAAAATATAAAAGATAAATAATATAAACAACAAAAATAAAATAGACAAAATATTCTAATATAACAAGTGAATAATCCGGGGCTTAGGGACTAGAATAAATCTAGTCCCCGGCAACGGCGCCATTTTGCAGACGTGTATATCTAAGTGGTTAAACTGGTGTAAAAATAAAAGAAAAGAAATTAAAAACTCAAAATAAACGGCGGGCTGCAAACAAATCCCGGTCGTAGTAGTATAGTGAAATGTAAGCGACCGGATGTCGAACCGTGGGACTAATGTGCATATTATAGTACCTAAGCGTGTCACAAAAAGGGGGGATTAATTGACTTGTATTATAAATAAAAAGGAAAGAGGAAATAAACTAAGTTAACAAATAAACTAAACGGGACTCTGGGTCAGGTTATTATAATCTGCTCAATTATGCTACTACTGGTTTAATATAATAATTGGCAAGATTCCTGTTATTATCTTAAGGTCCGATGAAAACTCATAAGAACTTGTTCCAGTTATGCAGGGTCCGATGAAAACTCAAGCACCCACTGGTGGACGGCAGAGGAGTATGAGGAATTTTATTCTTGCAACTGAATACTAACTTAAACGATGAAAATAAGTTTCCTCCAGTTTTACGACTTAATTAACCTATCTATTTGTCACCGATCAGATTAGAAATAGATTTAGTAAAGCAATTTAATAAACTCATGACATTTATTAAAAAGGTGCGATATAACCTTTAATCGTAACAAACTGTATTTAAATTAAAACCAGTAAAAATATTACATAATTAATACAAACACATAATAACCATTCCCAGAGTATAAATATTCTAGCCTAACATATTAAATAGATAAACAGAAACAAGAGTAGTAGAAATCATCTGTAGTCACTCCTGTATTCGTTCTGCTATTTTGTATACGTAGGACTAGAGGTGAATATGGTGGAATGTGAAATAAATAAAATGGAGAAGATGGGAGAAGAGAAATGGGATGAACGTGTGATATGTGGTGAAGTGGTATGTTGGGTCGTGGATCTCTCTCTGGAAGCAGAAGGCTCGTGGGTTTATATAGAGGAAAGGAAGATTGAAGATAGAGCTGGATCACGCGTGAAGAGATTTGCTCATTGATTGCTCAGGGGACAGAACGCGTGAAGAGTAGATGGATAAGTTGCAGACAGGTCGACGGGCGAAGTCGACGAGCGAAGTCGACGAGCGCGCGCTGATTTTTAGTCACGTCCGCTTCCTGTCCGCTTTATTTCATGCGGACATCCTCCCTTTGTCCCACGTCCGCATGCAATGCATGGGTGTCACGTCCGCATGTAATTACGCGGTTGCATGGCTCCTCCCTTACGTCCGCATGGTGTCCGCCCACAACCAGGCGGTTGCATGTGTCTGGCCGCCCTCACGTCCGCCCATTTAGAGGCGGTTGCATCCACACTCACGTCCGCCTATCTAGAGGCGGTTCCAGGGGCGGACACGCCAAGATGCGTGCCTCTCGCGTGCCTCTCTTCTACCGGCTCTAGATTCTTCGTTTGGACTCCGTTTTCTGAGCTGTTTGCGTCTATGCGTTCATCTCTTTGTCTACTTTACTCCCAGCTTGGTTTTCCTCATGTTTAACCAATAAAATTGTGAGATATATAATAAAACTTAAACTAGAGGAAAACTAACCGAAGTGGAGAAATGAGCAAGAAAAGTGCTAATATTATATATGAAATAAACCTATAAAACATGCTCATTTGGACACTTATCAGTTCCATCAGGCTTGGATTGCTCTTGTTTCTAAGTGCCTTTCTACGACCACTATGGATGTTCTCATTAATGGGTATCCGGGGGCACGTTTTCAACCAGCTCGTGGCCTCCGTCAGGGGGACCCTCTTTCCCCTTTTCTTTTTATTTGTTGTATGGAGGTCCTTACCTCTTCTCTCACTCTTGCTTCTGACACAGGCTTGTACAGAGGGTTTACTGTTCGTGGTCTTCCTCAGCAAATCACCAGCCTCTTGTTTGCGGATGATTGTATGATCTTTGGGGCTACTACAGTTCAAAATGCCCGTGCCCTAAGCCATATTTTACAGGATTTTTCTTCAGCTTCGGGCCAATGTATTAACAATGAGAAGTCTGCGCTTCTCTTTCCCCGCCGCCTTGCTCAGCACTTACGCCTTGATATTTATGCGCTACTCGGCGCCCGCCAGGTAGCCGATTTGGGAGTTTATCTGGGATTCCCCAGCCATATTGGTCGTAACCGCACTGCAATTTTCCAGTATTTGAAGGATAGGGTTTATAAGCGTCTTCACTCTTGGACTAAGAGGGTTTCACAGGCCGGCCGCCTTGTACTTATCAAGTCTGTTCTCCAGGCCATCCCCACTTACGTCATGTCAGTGATGGCCCTACCCCGTAGTTTCTTAAAGCAGCTCCACAAGCTTTTTGCCCGTTTTGGGTGGTCCGGAACCGAATCTAAAAAGTCTCTTCACTGGTGCTCTTGGGAGAAGGCTTGCGGCTCTATTGAGGAAGGTGGTCTTGGTTTTCGGGACCTTATCTCTTTTAACCGGGCTTTATTGGCAAAACAACTATGGCGGTTCCTTCAACGGCCTGGGTCTCTCCTTAGCTCATTTTATCATGCGCGGTACCTACCGTCTTCTGATCTTGCTTCGCATGTACCACCCCGCTCCTCCAGTCCTATTTGGAAATCGTTGATGAGTGTTCTGGATCTAGTGGCCCAAGGGCAGCGCAGTCTTATCTATGACGGTCGTACAACCCCTATTTCTTCTCGGTGGCTACCTTCTAAGCCGAGCGGCCATCCATGCCTGTCTAAGTTTCCAGCAGCACAATTACCCTTTTCGAGAGTGGCCGATTTTATCACACCCCAAGGTGCTTGGAATCTTCCTTTACTTCATCGGTATTTCCTGCCAGATGATGTACATGTTATTCAGCAGCTTCCTCTGTTCGGGGAACTTCCAGGTCAGGACTCCCTGGTTTGGGGTCCCACAGCGTCTGGCCGTTTTACTGTTCACTCTGCATATCAGGTTGACCGGGACCTTGCAGTTGTCTCCTCCCCATCGGCCAGTACAACATCACCTTTGGGTCGTGCCCTTCGGAATATCAGGAGGTGCACTGTCCCCGCCCGCATTAGTCTGTTTGGATGGAAAGTTCTGCACCGTTACCTCCCCTGCCAGGCGGCTATCAAACGTCGGCTTCAATATCCTTCACCGCCTTCATGTCTTTTGTGTGGGAAACCGGAAACAATGCTTCATTGTTTGCTCTCATGCAGGAAAGTCCGCGCTTACTGGTCCTCTATTGACGTTCCTCCTCCTTTCGAGTTGGACTCTGACGCTGCTTTCTCGGATTGGTTTCTTGCACAATGTTCCCTCTTGCCTGCCCCTACCCTTTCTCGGCTGCTTGTCTTCCTCTGGCAACTCTGGTATGCACGCTGTCAGTCGTATCATTCACGGATGCTCCCTTTTGACTGGGCTTGGTGTCAAGGCCAAAGTTTCCTCGCCGCTTCGTACGATAATTCTTCAGAGGCTGCTACTCTCCAATGTCATAGGAATCAGCATGCTGGGTTTATGGAAATCTATGTTGATGCTAGTCTTGCTCCACTTCATCAACTAGGCTTGGGTTTTGTGGTCACTTTCAACTCTGTATCTCTATCGGTGGGCATTCATGGTTATTCTGCAGATGTTCTTCCCTCGTCCGCCGAGTGTCTTGCGTTGCAGTTCGCCCTTGCGTATGCTCGAGCTGAGGGCTACCCAAAGGTACGCATCCTCTCTGATTGCCAGCAGATGATACGCTACCTCACCGGTTCACAGATGACGTCTTTGCATGAACACTCCACTCGGTTACTCAACAGTATTCTCGCAGACATCCATGCTTTTCAGGATATAGCTTGGTTTTACAATATTCCACGCACTGATAATCTAGTGGCTCATAATCTAGCTTCTTACGCTAGAAAATCTCAGCATCTTTCTTGCTGTTGGAAAACGTCTGACTTTGTACTCAACTATTGTGCTTAATCTATGTATTTTGTGATGTTCAAAAAAAAAAAAAGATTACCTAGGATGCGTTAGATAGATTCTCCTAGCAAAATTGACAAGGAATCGATGTAGTTTATATTTGTGTAGTGTATTGTGTACTTACAAATAAATTTGTGTGATGTATATGTATATGTAAATCTGAATTTTTGTTTTTTATCGGATGTCCCCGAAGGGACATGTAAATCTGAATTTTTATTCATGAGAAATCTAAAATATATATAACATTTGGTCTTAAGTTTTTTTTTTAAAAAAAAAAAAAAAAAAGTGGGAACTCGGCAACTAGAGTAGCGTGCGTTCTAGATAAGTTACTAGTTAAGTTACTTATTTGTGTACTTGATTTATTTTGTATTTCAGGGTTCAGAAAAATAAATAGCATTCTTACTTATTACCATTTTATTTTATTTTTAAATACATGAATCCTTCTCTTCGAAAAATATTTCAGAATCACATTGGAACCTAACCCAATGTCGCATATAATCCCAAGTTGGGGCGATTACGTGTCATAGTTGTGAATCCAAATATCCAATAGGTGTGTCTCCCTTTTCATAAGGATGTTTAGAAAATAATGCATCATCGAAAATTCTATAACACCTTCATATTGACGTTAAGTTTACAGTTGACACACATGGCTATAGTCGTTGTTTTAATGCTTTTATTCCACAGGCGGCATCATCTTAATTTTTTATCTCTCACTTCATACGTCTTTAGCTCTATCTTCGTAGCTAGATAGGTCCATATCACTGGATATAAGGTGGGAGGCGGTGAGCGGTGGGCGATGGCCGAAGTTATTTGTTAACCGGCTTACCTACATAAATGAGTTATGATTTATGAGCCGTTAAAAAGTTGGTATGTGTTTATATAATGATATTTTATTTTTAAATAACATTATGTATATAGTAGATATTAAACACAGTCACTGTAATAGTAAATAATTCAAAAAGCAATGATACTAAATAATAGGAAGCTCATTTTTATATTAAAGTCAATTTTACGATTTTTTTCATTTATGAAATGTATGAATATATAATAACATTTTTGGGAATAGTAGAAAACATATTTTTCTTCATGTACGTCTGTAGAACATCATTCATTAAATCATCGCTAATTCAGTTCCATATACGTGTTTTCATAATATTCATTACAGCAAAAGCTCTTTCAACAGTTGCAATTGTCATCGAGAGAACCAAAGCCAATTTCACAAATCAATAAACCAATTGATACCTCCTATAACTACTACATAATTGGCATATGCCCACACTTTTAAGTTTAAAATTTTTACACAAATAAATGTGAAAAATTAATTTCTTTCACTTAAAAGTGTCTTCATAATTTATGTAGAAATATTAGAGAATTTTGTACTTTATATATACATATTTGTACCTACATTTAACATAAGCTTTTACTATAGAGTTTTACATGCACAAACAAGTGTAATTAAATAGAGTAGTTATATTAAAATTTGTATTACACTTTATTAAGTGGTGTTAAAAGGTCATTATTATACTTTTGTAGTGTTTATGCAATAGTTTCTCAAAAAGAACATTTACAAAAAAATATGAACATGGATGAATTTGAGTCGCTCAAATCCAAAATATTTTTAAAAAACAACACAACTTTTTAACAAAGATATTAAAAATAACAGGTGAAGTTGAATACATGAGTAATTATTAGAAATGAGGTGTGAATATATAGTTTAGGGTTTACATCACAAAGTTGCATGTATGTAGCTAAAATTTCAAGCCATCAATTTTATGCCATAAACTTTGAAAGTAAACCTTAAGACAACATGCAAACAATGAATATATAGTTTAGGAGCACAAAGCCACATGTATGTAGCTAAAATCTTAAGACATATATGATCAAACACGAAACAAATTGTTTGATACGTTAAGAATAACCAACAAGATCCCCAAACAACTAACTATGATAAACTCAAAAATAAGTTCTCAATCCCAACTAAACCTTGAAACTCTAGATTAATTGTTGGAAATTCAAGAAGTTGTGTTTTAGGATTAAAATTGTAGGGTTTAATTTTGTTAAAATGATAAACACATTCAAATAAAGAGCATTTTCTATGAGATTTTTGATAAGATTTTAGGGAGGTATAGATGTGTGTTTCTCTCTCCCACACTTATGCTATTGGATGAAATTATTGCAATCAAATGTTGGACACTATTGTTACATTTTTGTTAGTAGTAAATGAGAGCACTAAGCCCTAGATAAGTATTATTACAAAACGTTGTTAAAATTTCATTAGAAACATGACAATACAAAGCACCTCACATCCATGATTGACATTAGTTGCTTTGAATCGTGTATTGTTGATCCAAAAGTCCATCTCTCATTATCTGATACTTCTTGCAAATCTATAAACATATATAGTTTTTCTACATCTAACAGTAACGCACACCGGTCAGCTATAAACAACGTGATTCAATCTAAATTCATTATATTACTAGTTTACCCAATGTTCAAATTTCTCTTATTCAAACATGCTATAAGTTTTTTTCGTAAACTAGGTGAATAAATTAGATTAGACAAAATATTAGTACACACCTAGAGACATACTAACATAATTAAGGTGAAGAACCCACACCCGATTACTATCAAGGCCAAACTACAACCCACCCACAACAAAAAAAAGGTTATAGTATTGTGGAAAGAATTTAGGGATGTTGGGTTAATATTGTATCCATCACCTAATAGATCGGAGGTTTTAGAAACTCCCATATATGAAGGTCACGTAAATTTAAATAATGGGAGTTTAATTTTGAGTGAAGATTTTCTCCACAAACAATGATTTTGAGTAAAAAAAAAATCTCACTTATCTAGTTAAAAGTAGATATACTAATTTGAAAATTTTGAGAAATATAAACTGTCAATATGTAGTGTCATATTTATTCTCCCATAATAAATTGACATGTGGGAAAACATAAATCCAATAATTCAAAATATTTATGACGAAACATTTTCTCCAGAATAGATCAAATGGTAGATTTATTATGGGAAAATAAAAATGCAATAATTTAATACTCCCCCCGTCCCACCTTGACTGTCCTATTTACTATTTGGACATGTCGTTTGACTTCAATTTTTAACATATAAGATAAATTAATTTTGAAAATTTAAATTTTGCATATGATTCCTTACATGATAAACTATATAATACAAATTTTAGTTTTATAAAATTATTTTACCTTATATGTTTAATATTAAGGTGGAAAAACGTGCCAAAAAGCAAACAGGACACTTATGACGGGACAGAGGTAGTATATTTATGACGAAAAGTTTTTCTCCCACAATCGATTAACTGGCATAATTCATGTGGAAAAATATACATCTAATAATTCAAAATATTTATGAAAATATTTTTTCTCCAACAATTAATTAACGGCCAAAATTATTTTGGAAAAAATTAAATACAATTATAAATAACTCGTAATTATTCGGGAAAAATATTAATTTAATAATTAAAATGTGTAGCAAAATTTTCTTCTAAAACTAAGTGGAAAATATAAATCCAATAATTTATTATATTTAGGAAAAACGTATATAACTATGAGTATTTATTTCTATATGTAATCGTAATTCTAAAAAATATTAAATATTAACAATATGTAACAAAAATTGTAGCCGCTTTATTTTATCCTCAAATAATAACAAATCTTTACACCAATATCTATGGTAACAAAAAAAAACTAGTTAATTACATCATAAAAGCATCTAATATTATACAATCTATTTCTGTCAACAAATAATAAAATCTTGTGATTATATCTCCCAATTCAGCAACACCATCATTATCTATTTACTAGTTGAATATGGAATGCCGCACTCTGTAGCTCCAATATAAGGTCTTTTATCATCAACCTGCATACAACATTTTTTTTACAAAATATCAGGAATGCGAGATTCAAATCACATCATTGCTCTACACATTGCTATCATTTACTATTCAAGGGGTTGGCCGCATTGTCATCAATTATTTATCTATCAGTATAAGAATCTAGCCCAATGACATGGATGAGCACAATCAAACATATTTATCTGACAATATAAGTGTGAAGAGAATATAAATTAATAAAGACCATTAAGATTATAAAGATAAATATGAAGAATGAAGATATTATACAAGACAAGAAAAATTACATTGATGCATCATTACCACAAATTCATGTCGGCATAAATCAATATCTCCATCCAATATACTTGTTTGTAACTCTAAAGCAACACAAATAGGTTGTGTTTCTTCTTCATCGTCAGCTACTTGATAATACCCTGTTTGAAAAATATCTCTTGGTTTCGTCAACATTGCATGAAACCAATGAGCGTCTTCCCCTTCTGGGGCATAAAACACTTAACTGCCTCATAATACAAGATGAACGGATTTCCTTCAAATTCCACCTGTGTATCAAACGATTGAAATTTACCAATAGCAACAACTCTCACAGTAAAATAGGAGCAATAATTACAGAAGCTTGAAGTTATTCTCTATTATGTTGGTACGCAATCACAACCTTCATCCAAAATCAGGAACTAGTCACAGAGGAAACAATAATTCAAGACACATTGATAGCAGGGAGCAACAATTCTGACTGCTCTCGTCAAGCACAAACAATAATACCAACACAGCTGTCACTTGCACCATAAACCGACAAAGTATAACGTCACCAGTTCAGCTTAAGGCGAAAGTGGGATTATAATCATATTTGAACATAACTGGAAATTGCGATATAGTTATTTGATGGTAGCTGTGTGATTTACTGTGTTGATTTATATGGTAAGTGTGCTTGCTTTCTGGAATTGTTATTCCGTGTGTGAATGGATGGTAATTAACATAGGTTACAAAATATATATTCATTGCTCGGTTACATGCAGTTGTAGTTGTAAAGGAATAACTAGTTTGTGTTATTCTCTTTATTCGTAATAAAATCTTAGATATTAGCTAGAATGTTAGAAAATATAAGCTAATTATTATAAACCATATAATGTAGTCGGTAAGTTCATGTCAAATGTGTCATTGTAACAATGGCATATTACGTTTACATTACCGGTTGTAAAACGGTAACGGTAATTACCGGTTGTACATATTAGATATAGCGTACAGTAGTATTAGTAATATATTGCCCTATGTATATATGTCTCTCTCGGACACATATGTATATATATATATATGCTAACACGTTTTATGTTGATTAATTGTTGCTGTCGGTTTAAAAATCAAACGAAAGAAAATAGTGTTGTCGGTTTTGATAAGTATACATTGAATTTGAAAAACTAGAAAACATGTTGTAAGTGCACGAGTGGTATGTATATATATGCACATCAATAATGGGGATAGCGCTAGGAAAAGAATAGAAGTCACCATATATATTCACTTACCGATTTAATCTCAGTAAACAATTAATACTTTGTCATTATATAAACATCCATTCTACTTAGTCAGCAGATGTGTGGCCTCTCTAAATTAGTCAACCATTTCAGCCAATAAGAATAGAACAACGACATGTGATACATGTCACTAAATTAGACTTACTGTAGTGAATGGATAATTAACCTCCTTTTCTATACAAGCTGTGAGCGACAGTCATTCTTCCCCTTACATGAAATCATTTTAACTTCTGTCGTGAGCAGATAAGTGATGTTCGGTTGCTGTCTTCTTTACAACAATTAGGTAGTAGTATTAGTTAGCTGGTATAGATTGGAAAATATACTACGTAACAAGTTAAATATTACCATAGCAATCAGCAAGGGTGTTGTAGACTACCGTGAGCAAATAGCAAGTGTTGGAGCTGCTGTCCTGCGCCAACAACAAGGAGGAAGAAGGATCATTAGTCTCAAGTAATTTAACAAATAATAGCTAGAAGAAATCAGGTAACTACATCTACAACCAAGATGTCAAAAAAAAAAGACATTTTCTATGAATTGATGTTATCGTTTGTTGTACCAATTTATATCGGTCCGTTCCTGGCGTACCGATTTGTTGCTAGTATACAGTGATTGTGGGGCTGAGTTCTGCCTAGTTTGATGGGTTAAAAATCCTCTTTCATTCAGTATATTATACGGTTGATAATTGAAAGCAAGCTAGACAAGTCTAAAGATGAACTCGACTAAGAAAAATGATGTTGTAAGACTGTTTTTTTTTCAACCGGAAACTAGGCTGATGTGCTGGGTGACTTTCTAATTTTGTAGCCTAGCTTATTATAGGAGGATGTAGTTAAAACACGTAGGTGGTCTGCTATGTTTATTCAAATAATAACAAGCTAGAAATAGACAGTGACATGGTTGCTTTTGGTTAAACAGTGTTGTCGGTTTTGTATATGTGTGTATGAACTGTACACTTTTGATTTCTAGCTTTATCATCAATTGAAGTAATAGCACCTATTGCATGTACATGAATCGTAAGCGTACAGTAAGTAGTTTCTAGCTTTATCATTAATTAAAATAGTGTATTCCTCCTCATCCAATTCCAAGCTCCTTCCTCTAGCGCTTTGAAATCCCTTGCCGTCTTCGGTTCAGGCGCTATTCATTTAGTATCAACCAGTACTAAATCTCGTGAACTAAGTTTGTATAAGATAATTGAGTTTGAAAAAAAAAACGTGTTGTAGGTTCTGTATAATTGTGCGTGTGTATGTATATAAGCATATCAACAACGGGAGTTAGCAGCTAGGAAAAAAAACAAAGTAGATAGATGAGATTGAGTGAGGAAGTTCACGAGTGTATATATCTATATGTATATCGATAACGGGGAGAGCAGCCAGGAAAGGAAATAGACAGAGAACCGAGAGTATATATAATTGTCGTAAGTTAGTATAAGTATTGAAACAAATAACTTGTCTTAGTTGATGGATGGAGAATATGTTGATTTACAATGAAATATACAATTGTCGCAAGTTAGCATATGTATTTAAACTTGAATTGTTTCTGTCCAGCACGTTAGTTGCTTGTTTAGCTAGGAGGAGGTAGCATGTATTACATATGCGTGGAGTTAGAAAAGGGATGGTTGAATCCCTAGGCTAATGATAAAGGAATCGGTTTGTAAAACCGTAAACGTCATTGTTATAGTTTGTACAGTAAGTGCAGTATTATTTGGATGAATTAAATATTTGTGCATAAATGTCACAGTGATAAATTGTAAATGCTGATATTGTGATATTTCGGTTTAATAAATATTATGGTTGGTGTACTGACATTATGATACTATGATCTATTTTGGTAACTTGAGGTAAAAAAATGAGGCAAGGAAGTGCTAACCAATTGGTGACATGTTTAGGGAATATTTACTCTTGACATTGTACTGGAGTTTATTGTTATTGCTCTACCAACGTATTGGAGCTAAGCCAATGATCCACTCTATAGGCTGATATAAGGGGGTGTGCACACTTAAGGACATTGGGCGAGGTGAGTTATCTTATCTGAGGGGTCGAGAGTGTTAGTACTCTATGTCGAAGACCGATTGCCCGAGGACAGTGGAAAGTATTAATGGTGGAAGAAATTGTACCTACAGTGAACGGTGGAACTCATTGCTTACTTGCTGTTATGAGTGTTGTTGCTATTTGGAATATTCGTTATGTGCTTGAAGTGTTATTGTTGGCTGCTCGGGTGTGTAAGTTTTATAAGATAAAATGTATTTTACAAGTTGTAGTGGGAGTTACTCAATTTACTGATTTGCAACGGCAACCTTTTCTTGTATGTATGGATTTTATGGTTGCAGATTCCTAACTCTACTTGGATGGCCTTATACTATGTGGAGGAGGTGGTGGTCAGCCACTTCCTGAATGTATATCTGGTGGAAGCTCATCTTGAGGGAAGGGGTGCAGGTGGTGGTGATTAGGAAGGTTACATGTCTTGCTCTAAGTTACCGTAGGCTGCAAACACAAGCCAGAATGCGCGTACTTCCTCTTAGATAATGTGTTAGCCGCCTCAAAGTTTTGATGTAAGCTAAGAAGTAATGTAAGACAATAGTCAACGTGTAGGAAGGTTTAAGTATATGTAGTTTTTGAAGGATGTAAGAGCTAGTAGAAATGTTAGACGTTTTCAAGTATGTTTTTGTTTGTACACGGGAGTTTACTATAATGCATATGTACATATATGAAGTTTCAAGTTGATAGTAAAAGAGGGAAAAATCTTTGAGGTTTGTTTCTTTAGCCTTAACGATCACTGGAGAGTGGTCGTGGCGATAGCATCCCAATTAGGGAGTTGTTAGTCTTCCGCTGAACTGTTCCGAAATTTTATAAGCCTGATTTTTGGGGGTGTTACAAGTGGAGAGGAAGGAGCTTGGAATTGGATGAGGAGGAATACACGCACATTTTTTTTCCTAGCTGCTAACTCCCGTTATTGATATGCTTATATACATACACACACGCACAATTATACAGAACCTACAGCACGCTTCTTTTTTTTCAAACTCAATTATGCTTATACAAACTTAGTTCACGAGATTTAGTACTGGTTGATACTAAATGAATAGCGCCTGAACCGAAGACGGCAAGGGATTTCAAAGCGCTAGAGGAAGGAGCTTGGAATTGGATGAGGAGGAATACACTATTTTAATTAATGATAAAGCTAGAAACTACTGTACTAGCTAATACGATTCATGTCCAGACAATAGGGTGCTATTACTTCAATTGATAAAAGCAATCAAAAGTGTACAGTTCGTACACATATACAAAACCGACAGCATTAACCAAAAGCAACCATATCACTATCTATTTCTAGCTTGTTATTATTTGAATAAACATAGCAGACCACCTACGTGTTTTAACTACATCCTCCTATAATAAGCTAGGCTACAAAATTAGAAAAGTCACTCAGCACATCAGCCTTAGTTTCCAGTTGAAAAAAAAAAACAGTCTTACAACATCATTTTTCTTAGTCTAGTTCATCTTAGACTTGTCTAGCTTGCTTTCCATTATCAACCGTATAATATACTGAATGAAAGGATTTTTAACCCATCAAACTAGGCAGAACTCAGCCCCACAATCACTGTATACTAGCAACAAATCGGTACAGCCAGGAACCGATAATAAATTGGTACAGCAAAACTGATAACATCAATTCATAGAAAACAATTCTTTTTTTTTTGACATCTTGGTTGTACATGTGAGTTACCTGATTTCTTCTAGCCATTATTTGTTAAATTACTTGAGACTAATGATCCTTCTTCCTCCTTGTTGTTGGCAGGACAACAGCTCCAGCACTTGCTATTTGCTCACGGTTGTCTACAACACCTTGCTGATTGCTATGGTAATATTTAACTTGTTACGGTAATATATTTTCCAATCTATACCAGCTAACTAATACTACTACCTAATTGCTGTAAAGAAAGACAGCAACCGAACATCACTTATCTGCTCACGACAGAAGTTAAAATGATTTCATGTAAGGGGATGAATGGCTGTCGCTCACAGCTTGTATAGAACGAGGTTAATTATCCATTCACTACAGTAAGTCTAATTTAGTGACATGTATCACATGTCGTTGTTCTATTCTTATTGGCTGAAATGGTTGGCTAATTTAGATAAGGCCACATCTGCTGACTAAGTAGGAATGGATGTTTACATAATGACAAAGTATTAATTGTTTACTGAGGATTAAATCGGTAATGTGAATATATATGGGTGACTTCCTATTGCTTTCCTAGCTGCTATCCTCCATTATTGATGTGCATATATACATACACACTCGTGCACTTACAGCACGTTTCTAGTTTTCAAATTCAATGTATAGTTATACAAACCGACAACAACTATTTTCTTTCTTTGATTTTTAACCGACAACAACAATTAATCAACATAAAACGTGTTATGCATATATATATAATATGTGTCCGAGAGAGACATATATACATAGGGCAATATATTACTATATACTACTGTACGCTACGTCTAATACAACTATGTACATGTACAACCGGTAATTACCGTTTTACAACCGGTAATGTAAACGTAACATGTCATTGGTAACATGTCATTGTTACAATGACACATTTGACATGAACTTACCGACTACATTATATGGTTCACAATACTTATATTTTCTAACATTCTAGCTAATATCTAAGATTTTATTACGAATAAAGAGAATAACACAAACTAGTTATTCCTTTACAACTACAACATGCAGTGATCGTTAAGGCTAAAGAAACAAACCTCGAAGATTTTTCCCTCTTTAACTATCAACTTGAAACTTCATATATGTACATATGCATTATAGTAAACTCCCGTGTACAAACAAAACATACCTTATTCAGAAGCAAGTGTCGTCTCACACACGGGTTCCCGGTTGGCGTTCGTTACGATCCTAACATTGATTAAAAATAACGTGTCAGTTCATGATTTCATGTGACGACACTTTTCTAGTTTATCTCATTTACAGGGTGTTATTCCCTAGGTGAGTCGATGAATGTACAGTTTATTCTAAACCCTAGAACTTCCTAATACTCACCTTAGATTATTATTTAACTTCTAGGACGGTTACATCGTCGTTGTATGAGTTAACTAAGTACTCCCTTTAGCTATTACTCTAGAGCATTTTTAAACACTAATATGTAGCAAGTTTATCTAAGGTAGATTTAACTTGCCTAGAGTGTATTCCCTTCTTAGCTAAATAGGTTAACAATGTTTTAAACCCGTTATCATAATATTATAGTCTCTAAAGTACCCCTAAAACCCATTTATACCGAACCCCAAAAGTTCCATTAACATAATTAACTCGTCCATCAATTTAGCTCAAATTAAGCAAGGATGGAAAATCTAATGACTGTCGCAACACACACAGTTATGATAGGATGTCAAATTAAACTGGAGATTGTTGTCACAAAATCATATGTCAGTTTATAGAGAGGGAACTCTCATAGGTAATAACAAAATGTATAAGAGTTTTAATGATTCCCATTTCATTGTATCAGCAGGGACAGAATTTTTATATTTACTATGGGAATGCTAGAGTTTCAAATTATTTGACTTTCTAGTATAAATTAAGGTCACGCACCATAGATGGATAATGTACAATTGAACTTTGTGTCATTGATGCCACATATTACCAGTAAGAGCAGTAGGAAAAAGAATTTATGATCTTTCAAAGCCAATTGTTTGCTATTCCATAAGTATTACCACCAGATAACTTGAATACTCCATAACGGATAGCTTCAATCTATAGTATCATGCTATTCTAGCCCAAAGTTAAGCTACAGTACAATAATGCAACCAGCCAAGCGTTACAGTATATAAATGCACTCGTCTCCACACCACGAACAAACATCCTCGCCCATTGCATAGCAATCTAGAACTGAATAATAATATATATAAAAAGTCTAATTGTCCGTGTATCAACCGGGGATAGTCCTTGCTACTATAACCGATTAGCTCATCCTCCACCAAATTTTTTTTTTTGGTTTCCAAATCACCACTTAATCACTCTAATTCAGCCATCAAGTTAATCACCTTTCGTACTCAACCAAAACGTTAGTTTCCAAGTTGATCTCAAAATATAACTAATGTTAAACAAACACCAACATCTAATACCAACCTATCAAACTAACTCCGATCACCAAAGTAATACCAATTTCGTACTATTCAAAACCCAAAAATTACCATGAATAATTCGGTTTTCTTTATGTCCATTAGACACTCGCACCTCACCAAGCATAATAGTTCAATAGCAGTATGTTAATGAGATATAAGCTTTAACCCACCAACCTAGTAACTCTATTGTTGCTGATTATTGGAAATTCACTGAAAAAAACAACGCAAGTTATGACTAGATTTCTACCTCGGCTAGCCTCTGTTTGGTTTTTTTTTTTCGAGTAGACGAGGGTGCGAGTTACAGTTGGTCCACAGAAGAACCTAGTTGCTTGTACTTCTGTTTTCCAGATTCTCGGTTTGCAACACTCCTGTTTGATTTCGAATTCATCAGCTTTCCAAGGAGGAAGGGGAATGAGAACTAGGAATGGATTATCGAAATATAGAAGGAAACTACAACAGGAAATGATGTCTTACCATTCTGGTTCACAAAGTAAATTGGTTTCATATTTTGGTTGTGCTCATTCTTATCTTCGATCTGGTGAACGACCGCATAATAGGTTCTTGCTCATCAGATTCGCCAACCCCAGAGAAGTGTAGAACGTGTATGCTCTTGTCTATTAGTTTTGATTTTCAAAGAAGGGAGATTTAGAAGGAGCAAGACGGGAAGATGTAGTCACGGTGGATTTTAGTTTCACATAGAAAGAGGGAGTTGTTTGTAAGAGATAGAGGTCGACTTCAGACAAAAGGAAAGATGCCTGAGAGGAAGATTTAGAGAGGTGCTGAAATTTTTCCTTGTTTGCCGTGTTTCAGAACAGAAGGAGGCACCAAAGATTGAAGAGAGGCGCCGATTTAGCAGAGGAGAAGAGGCAAGTTAGGGTTGTATCATGTTTGAAGATTGGATATGTTTGTTGCGGCAGATTTCAGTGGTCAAGACTTGGGTTTGTTGGGCTGCCACTCATAAATCAGGGCTGCTGGTTCACTTAGCCCAGTTGATCATATGTATTTTTTTTTCAGTGTAAGTGATTCACCTTTGTAATAATAGGTTAACTGGAGCTAGTATTTCATATTTGTTCAAGTCTATTAATGTATTAGTTATTCTTTATATTGCCAACTTACCAATTTAAATCTTTATTTCATGTAACATCATATTTTAGATGTTATACTATTTTGTTCATCATTTCAAGGTACTCTTTAAATACTATATTTTACATTAGGATTATTTGGATAGTTTTACGGTTTAATACACCCCTTATCAAACCGTATAAATATTACACACATACTCAATTACAGTTGAAGTAAACTCCTTTAATCATAAGGAAATTTGTTTATATATAATACATTCTGACATACCATTTCGGATTATAAGGATATTTATTCTTATATAATGAGGTTTTGTAAACCTTATAAATTGATCACATATTTTCCACATAATGAGGTTTTGTAAGCCTGATTCAAGTGGAGAGAGGTCCATTGCTGGAATTCCATGGAAACAACAATTTCAGTAGGCTGGAGAGAATAGAGCGTAACTACTATGTGAGTCAAGCAAGAGTGGAAACAGTGATTCCTTGGGGAATGGTTTGTTGTGTGAATTGGGCTACCCTCCATTATAGTGAATAAAGGTCTCAGGCAGACTTGGGGGAATTTCAACGGAAGCAATAACAACGGTTACCACCAGGTTTTAAATTTACTGATGAAAGCTTAAATTTGACGTGAGAGTTTTAAATTTGGTTGGAGAGAAAGATTTTAATGAAAAGTAAAAAAATATGGAGGAATTTCACATAGTGGAAGACATGCCAGTTACATTGTTGGTTTTTATATCTAAGAAAAAAAGATAATGATGATAAAATTTGTTGGTGGAAAGTTTTGTGTTACTACAAATGAAAAGATAACTACCATAAAGTTGTGGGAGATTTTATTCCGAATAATAACTATTTGCTGGAATATTTAGGTGAGAAATCTTGAAGGAAATTTGTTTCCCAATAATAAATATATAGTTGGTAGTTTTTTTCTTAAATAGAATGATAATGGTGAGAAAATTCCGGGGTTTTTCTCCTACCAGTAACTATATAGTTAGAAGATTTTTTTTTCTTCTTTTAATTAGAATATAAATAAAACCATAATGGTGAGATGATGCACAGTGTTTTTTATTCCCAAAAGTAACCATGGTGCCGTATTTTTTCCTTCAAATAAAAAGGTAATTAATGGTGATAAATTTGGTGAGAAAAGATTTTGTCCACCAGTAACTCTCCCACAAAACAATTCTTCTAAAAAATTCGGTGGGAAATTGTTTCCAATAGTAACTGTATAGTCACAATTGTTGGGGAAAATTTTATTTACCCAATAATAACTACATGCTAGAAGATTTTGCTATAAATGAAAAAGATGATGTGAAAAAAAATTGGAATTTTGATAAAAAAAATAAAATTGGGAATTATATTTACCCGATAATAACTATCTTCTCTACTATTATTCTCCAAAGATATTGTGAGAAAAAAATATTAGATACTTTTTCCCATAATGATTTACGTGGAATGAAAAATGGGGAAACAATTTTATCACAAAAATCAATTTAAAGAAAATGAAAAGGCTTCTTTTTGTTCAGAATATTTAAACGGGTAATTTATGTACTCAATATTCTTTATACTTGTGAGGAAAAATAATTCTCCCTTTTTGGGTGCCAATAATCTAATCTGTTTTTGTAGTGACCGAAACCCACTTGTCTTCTATGCACAGAGAAACCCATCTAGGGGCATGCATTTCCAAAAGAGTAGAAGATTGATGTACCACCATCTTGATCATCTTCAAGACTGACACAAATCTACCCAAACAAACAAAAATTACAACCGCATCCAAACCACCAAGTAAACAAAAATCAACATAACCTACAAGAAAAACCAACTAATCTAGAGTCAAGGTGATAATGAGACAAACAGGACACATTTACATGTTGATAAAACACTAAAGTAGTGACAGTGTAGCTTGAAGTAGTGTATTCCATGTTTGGACAATTGACATTCAGAGGAGGAGATAGTGGGGAACGGAGGGAGCAAAAGGCCCCAAACTTTGCTAAGTTACATAAAAAATGCAATGTAAAAAATTAATTTTAGAAAATTTTCACAAAAACCCGCATAATTATATGTAATTTTATCCATACCCCATACAACTTTAATGTCAAATGCCAAAAAAATAGCACAAACATTAACATCATTCTAGAGCCCAAATAACCCCCTAGCCTTCGATTAGTAGCCATATCATCTTGACCCGATTTCCTTCTCCCATCCATAAGGCTAACCACCTCTATTTTCAATCAAATTACTTGTGTAATCATCTTGATTTGGTGCTCAAAAACTCTAGTTTACCGTAACTATTTCTTTGGTCTCCATGTGTCACATATATTCAACAAAGATACATTTATTATTATTGACCTTTCTTAAAGTATCCACTGAACCAAATTTATTCTAATTAAAAGAATATGAAGAAGAAAGACGGATAAAAGACCCTATAGCACATTTCGTTTTGATCCTATAGCAAAGCTTTGAACCACGCTTTTAGTTAATAATCTCATTTTTATAAAGTATGGTTCGAAACCGTGTTTATTCTCAATCGTAAGGCGCATAATAGGCTTAAAAATGGTTATTAATATTAAGAAAATAATGTTTTAAATTTAAAGCCCTTTTGATGCATGTCCTTTTTGGCTATGAAACATGGTTAATGGACAAACTTTTATTTAGACCCCTAACAAATAGGGTCAGTTGGATTATAGAACATGGTTAATTGGTGAACGTGCTTTAAGTTTTTATTTTTTCTTGTGGTTGAATTGGGACAACAGTGGTGACTAATTTATAATGGGAACTGGGAACTTCGAAGTACAAAAGTGGAAACTGACATAAGGGGGTGACAGGCTCACAGATGGTTTCCAGTGGTGGTGGGTTGAGATTGACGGTGCCAAGAGTCAAACCAAGCATGAGTTGGTGGATCATGGATGGTTTACGAGTGGTGATTGTTTGAATCTAACTAAGAAAATTATCAAACCGAGTGTTACCGGTACGGTGGTGGGTCACCGATGGTGACGAGTGGGTGGTGGCTCGATACTAATAACGAGGAAAATCGTCAAACCGGGTGGAAGTAGTGGTTAGGTCATTATGGTGTTACGAATGGTGGTGCTTTGAGACCGACGATGCAAGGCTGCATGCGAGCATTGCTGCATGCATGACGACCGATTGACTGGCCGGTTGCGGCGACTACGTAGAAGATGGTGAAGGGGATTTGATGGTGGTATGTCATATATGCAACCGGGAAGAGAGAATAAACAGTGGTGGACAGCGAGTCATGATATACATAAAGAAGAAGAAGAAAAAGATATAAAATAGGGAAAATATGGGTGAGTCTCGGACTATAAGTGCTGTGCGGATTACTTTTTAAAGCATGTCATTGAATTTTAAGCCAAATCATGCTTTAAAATCATTGTCACGGTTGTTTAAAGTGTAAATTCCTACAAACCATGTTTTAAAATGTTGTCGTGCTATATAAAGCATGGTTCGTTTCGTACTGTGCTTTGTAGCCAATTCCGTTACTCCGCTTTTCATCCACATGTTCTAAGCAAAGTTTGATGCTTAACCGTATTTTAAAATTTTATAAAGGTGTGTGCTTCCATACCCTCCCTGTTTTGAGAGGGTAACGTACCCTTCCCTCCTGCTCCAATTAAAAATTGACAAGTGGTAAAATATATTTATATTTTGGTTTTTAAAAATTCATTTTTTTATTTATTTAATTTGTTAACCACACCCCTGGTTAACTTAATTTAAAGGACTTAATTGTAAATAAAAAAACTTATTAAGTATTAAAAAATAACTAACTGTCCTTTTTATTTGTGTTTTCTTTCTCCGTGGCTCCATCGGTTACTTTGAACTCCACCATTTTTGTTAGCTTTTACATCGACTCTTCCTCCATTCTTTATAGTTGGAAAAAAAAGCAAGTGATTCAGGTCAGTGAAATTTTATTGTTTTTCAAATTTACATGTATAAAGCCATTGAGTTAAACTTACAATTCTCAGATGTTGAAAACGCATAGAGTAAAGCCTGCACTTTTTTCAAATTCATATACTCATGGATGGGAAGGAATGACGGGGAGATGAGATGGTTTCAAAGAAAAAAAATAGGACAGCAAATTAGTATAGTATTTTTTTTATCGATAATACAGTATTGACTCCTCTCCTCTCCGGGTGTGCATTTTGGATGGCTAGAGAGTTTTGAGGGTGGGAAAAGGGTTGGGGTTATCGTGGTGGTAGCTGGGGAAAGGTTGGGAAACTGCTAGTGAAGGGTAGGGATTTTAGGGGTTTGGGGGTTGGAGCAGGGACGGTGGTGATAGGGGAGGAGTGGTGGCTACGGTTGAGGATGAGTGAAGGATTTTGAAGCAGAGGGGAGGTGAGGCCGTGATTGAGATCGGAGAAGGTGGTGGTGGTGAGAAAATCGACCGGGGTTTTAGATGTGGAACAACGAGAGAGTGGGAGACGCTACAGTAGAGAGTCTCTTGAAACCTGTTGCTTTGACGGAAATCATATCCAAAACCAAACAACGTTTTGCCTTCCTCAAACCCCCATTTGAGCATTTCACAAATCAAGTCATGGTAGTAGGATTACGAACTCTCGCCCAAAGATCATATCTGGGTCAAGAACATCAATCGCATAAAGTCCATATCTGTCCTCAGGCACCACGATGTTTGTGTCAGGATCTAGCGACACTGTTTTACCGGTGGAAGGATCGAAGCGAGACCAAAGCTTAGTATGCAGCTTGTAATCTGCGGCGAGGAACCGCACCCAAACGCGCTCGCCATGGCCAGAATCATCGACAGCATGGAGAACTGACCCGGCGACTCCTGGTACCAGAAGAACAGGGTCAAGGGTCGGGTCGATTACTGGCTTTTGCTTTCGCACAATCTTCAGCCACATCTCTGTTTACAGTGATTTCCCAAACTGTGCTCTTCCCGTGTACCGAACGGCGATGAAGAACCAGAATTTGATCCACTACGGGATCCAACAAACAAAGATATGAGGGTTAGGGAAAGCGGGCGTTATGCCGGGCACTTGGGGATTAGCTTCGGATTTGAGATGCCCCATATGAACCTCACAAATTTGGATTTGAGAAGCTGCTGGTGAAGGGTAAGGATTTTGGGGGGTTTGGGATAGGAGATATAATGCGTAAACAACTATCAATTTTTCTCATTTATGAAACCGTTAATTTATTCAATTTATGAAACCGTGTAAAAGAAACTGTTTTGAATTTTTGTTGATGGTGATAGTAGTTTAATATACACGGTTTTTAAAGTTTATTTTTTTCAAAATAAATTCCTAGCATTGAGGTCTGATATTATTGATTTTTATTTTCATCCATAACAAGATAGAGTTCCGGCTTCTAGTAATTATTCTTATTTCTCTATGAATTTCATTTTGTTTTGAACTATTCTTACTAGTTATTTCTTGTTCAAGAAAAGAAAAGTAATTGAATTTTAATTTAGATCGGTTTTACTTTTTTTTTAAGTAAACTTGATTCCTTAAATATAAAAAATAATTACATAAGAGTCAAGTAATATACCTATATATATTTGTTCGGTTAAAACTGACAATTGTTGCTCAAATCACATTCAGTAAACAGCAAAACAATTCAAATTTGGTCTGCAATTGCACATTTATTTGGTCTACAATTGTACATGAGTTCGGTCATCCTACATATTCATCTAATACTTATCATGGTTCATATGTATATAATTAATGATGAGATGACATTATTGACTGGAGATGGTGGTTTCTGAAGAAAAAATGATGAGAGATTGCTAGGATAAGTCGTAGTTAACGTACTTTCAATTATCCAAAGTCTACATTTGCATGTATAATACATTGTTGCTCGTCATTTGCATTGGTAACTAGTGTTTCATTTTCTTTATTGGTAGTGTTCATGATTAGAGTTGTCGTTTCTTCTTGTTGAATGTCAATGACAGCAATTTCACATATTGTTGATGGTACAATTCTAGTATGATTTAGATTAATTTCAACAAAATTTACATTTTCATCTTCACTAAAAATCAATTAATTTATGTTTTAATCTCATGTATGAAACTCTATAGAGGTAACAACTTTTGAACATTTGTTTGGCTAACAATAAGTTAATATATTGTAGTGATACTTATTTTTTTTAAATTAATTTCAGGCTGAGGTCAAGTATAATTGATTTTCATCGTCATCCATAACAAGGTAGAATCTACACTTTTCACATCTTAGAATAAGTTTTATTATTCTATCATTAATTGTAACTATTGTACTATTTTCATTGTGTTTGATTAACTGATTGAGCACTATATATAGTATATGTAACTTGCATATAGTTTTTGTATATCCATTTTTTTGTTGTTAAGTTTGAAATTGTAAACCACATGTTGGTTACGGTAATAATTTGTACCCCTACATTTTTATGAAATATCAAAGCTTCCTAAATGACCCCTAATTTAAATATGACACTCTGGTTTACAAATAATAATATTTGTCAACTAAAATATTTTGCAAATCAGGTAAGAATGTATGTTACTATATAAACTGATATTCAACTCTTAACAGATTTTCAGGTTAAAATATTTTACAAATATGTTTTTCGTATTTGGTGGAAGCCATATAGATATGGATATTCTATTTACAAATTAGATTCCCAACTAGTAATCTTTTTTAACGTGTCTCATTATTATACTTAATTTTAAATTGATTATAAAATAAAAATAGAATCTATGGGTAACTCTTAAGATTTAAAAAAAATAAGTTGACAACTAATAAGTAATATGGGGTATAATGAGAAAAAAATACAAAAATGACTTACATTTTGAAAATAATTAGATAGGCTAGAATGACTTGCATTTTGAGTATATTTAGACCAAAAAAATGGGGAGTTTCAAATTTTATCATACGTTGACTAAGATTGTCTATTTTTTTTACTGTTTCAGACTTTATATATTACAAATTGGTTGGTAATGCTTGTAGGGTATTCAGATGGATGTGGTCAATGTAGAAGAAAGTTGTGGTACTTCTACTACTAGAGATTCCAGTGAATTTCTTCGGGATACGATGCTCGTCCAGAACAACAATTTGGATACGGGGGGTACTATTGAAGCATACAAAAAAATTACAGAATTGTCGTCGGATGAAATACTTGACCTTCAATTCGACACCATGAAGGAAGCTTCTGAATTTTATTACAATTATGCGAAGAGCCACGGGTTTGTTTCTAGATGTGATGATGTTTTGTATGGCTCTAATGGTGAGATTGTGATGCGGCAACATGTATGCAACAGAGAGGGCACAAGAAAGGAAAAAAATTCACATGACGTGGATCCAAGTAGAGAGCCCAAGGCCATTACTAGGATTAAATGCCCAGCCAAAATCCGTTTCCGCATGGATTATACAACAAGGAAGTGGAAAGTTGTGTCTTTTATAGAGGTGCACAATCATGAGCTAACACCGGATGAACATGTTCACTTGATTCCTGCATACCGTAAATTAAGTGATGCTGATAAAGCTCAAGTGAATAGCTTACATTTGTATGGTGTCCGAACATGCCATATCATGGGACTAATGTTAGGTCAAAAAGGAGGATATGAAGATTTAGGCTTTATCAAGAAAGATCTTTATAATCATATAGACAAGGAAAAGCGAATCAGGATACAGGATGGTGATGCATTTGAAGTATTGGCCTATTTACAAGCGAAAGCAGACAACGATCCCATGTTTTTTTCAAAGTTCACCATATCAGACGACGGTAGATTGCAGCATTTATTTTGGGCAGATGGTGATAGTAGACTTGATTATGAATGCTTTGGTGATGTTGTTGCCTTTGACACCACTTACAAGAAAAACAAGTATAACAAGCCATTGGTAATTTTTTGTGGATATAATCATCATGGGGAGACTACTATATTTGCCAGTGCGGTGATTGATGATGAAAAAATTGACACATACACTTGGGTTTTGCAAACACTGCGTGAAGCTATGTCTGACAAACATCCAAAGACAATTGTTACCGACGGTGATTCTGCAATGCGAGAAGCAATAAAAGTGGTGTTTCCAGATACATTTCACAGGCTTTGTTTGTGGCATTTGCAGCAAAATGCATGCGAGAATGTCAAGAATTCAAATTTCTTACAGGAGTTCAAGAGGATAATGTACTCCATGTATACCCTGAGAGTTTTGAAGAAGAGTGGAGAAAGGTTGTTGATAAGTATAATATTGGGGATAATCCATGGGTAAATAAAGTTTACAGGATGAGGCCAATGTGGGCAAGTGCTTATATGCATGATAAAGTTCTGACAGGAATTAGAACTACTTCGATATGTGAAGGAGTCAACTCATTCATAAAAAAATATGTTCACCAAAAAAATAGTCTTCTGATTTCATGCGTAACTTCCAGCGGGCTATTAACGAGTACAGGCATAATGAGCTGATCTCTGATTTTAATCAAAATATGGAGAACCTGTACTGACTACTGCTTTGCGCAAGCTTGAGTCTGTTGCTGCGAATATATTTACAAGGAAGAAGTTTTGGGAGGTTAGAAAGGAATTGGATGGTGTTGCCGCTGTTATCGTTATGGAGAGAACATCATATGAGGATACTGTTAAATTTAAGATGAGCCTTTTTGATAGTCCAGATACTGAGTACATTGTCATGTTTGATCCAACGCAAGATACTATTGTTTGTGATTGTCGTCAATTTGAATCAAAGGGAATTCCGTGTTCTCACATCTTTTGTGCTATGAAATATGAGCATATGGCAGACATTCCAAATTCTCTGATATGCAAGCGGTGGATGAAAAATGCTAAGATGGATTGCATGTCATCAAAGGAAGCAAACGACAGTGATCGTGAAAAGATGAGTATGTTACGCACAGGTGCGTTATCTGCTTTGTGTAACAGGTTATGCAATATCGCAGCAAAAAATGCAGACGATTTTGTGGAGATCAAAGATGAAATTTTCAAACTCATATCTCGGGTAGAAGAACGTCGTGGAATCAACTTGAGGATGTGCAACTCATCTTTGCCACTAGGTGATCCAACACTGGTTAAAACCATAGGTGATCCAAAAGTGGTTAAAACAAAAGGCGCTCCTCGCAAAAACAACAAGTTTAAAAAGAGTAGGCGGTGTAATAATTGTCACAAAACCGGGCATAATTCACGCACATGTTCAAAGCCCAAGGTGTCAGATGTTTTACATGGTACAAATTATGAGTTTTCCAACTCTCGCCAATCACAAGAAGATGAATTTGATTATGTGAGTCTCATTGCAAAGCTTTAAATAATGTTTTTGTTTAGTTCTTTATTTGTCACTTATGTCTGATTAAGTATTACTTCAATAGGTCAATGAATCATTGACCCCAGGTGACACCATGGAAACACAGTCATTGCAGGTAACTTTTAATTGCAATGTAAAACATGTATCTATACTTGTCATACGTAAGTTTAGTTATTATACCCTTTTTAGCTTTTATGTTTTATTTTATAGGCCAACAATGATATGTTTGAAGATGACATTGAAATGAATGGTATAGATGATATGGTTATGATATCATCCCCTATACAAGAGGTATGATTTCAAGTTTTTAAATTGTTGTTTATGCTATTAATAGGTTTTGTCTAATATTTTTATTTCGTGACATTAAGATATTGAACTTGATGCTTGTGCACCTACATTTCAACTTGTCATGACAACAAGTGAATGATATGTACAATTAATATGTGCTTTTTTGGTTGGTTTTGTAATAATGAGATGATAATAATTGAGTTTGATGCTTACTAGCAGATCACGCCAAACTATGACAACCTGGGTAGAGGCGACTTTGTTGCAAGAACTCCTACTTCCTCAAACATTCAATCTATGGGAATGGTTAATGTAATGCCTATGTTAATATTTCTGTTATGCTATAAATTAAGCACAGGGATATTATTCATCATACTTGTTTGAACTTTTAATCATTGTTCTACTATTAATAGTTACTAATGTCATTTGGCGGTCCGGTAGAAGGAGCGACCACACACGACTCAACATATGCGCATACGGTAGCTGACTTTACCCCTTCTTCTACACCTAGTATTGGTGATTTAAATATGGATTATGTGATGACAGCTCTGTATCTCG